>CAWUFW010003930.1:0-1200000 GCA_963921515.1 Calotriton arnoldi | reverse complement strand
TTGTTGTTTAATTACAAGCCACTGTGTGGGTCTGTTGCCAGATCAGAAGTTGATTTTAAGACTATGAATGTTATGTGTAATAGCATATATTGGATAATTCCATATCTCAAGCAGATCAGGTTAAATCCCATGGCCTGTTCCACCTTTCTGATTCTTTTTCTGAAAACTGCGTGGGTGTTGGAGAGGGTGGCTTCCAAGTTGACCCAGCCCTGCTTGCCATTCATTATTACTCACCCAAATATCTTGCCTACTCAGTCAGGCAAGGAGATGAGTCCAGATGCAGCCCAGGAGGACATTATCTGGATACGTTTGAGAAGGAAGAGACTTCCTACAGAAAAAGAGTGGACATTTTGCCACAGGTCAAAGCAGATCATGCGAACATCTGTTGACAAATAAAATACAATGCCGACGAAGGAATTATGAATGCAAATCTGAAATACCGTAGGAGCTCATGGAAGTTGGGAGCAAGCAAAAACTTGACCCGGAACAAATTACAAAGAGCAGCAGAGAAGACCAGAATATTAGAGGTACCCTAACACTTCCCTTCTTCTGCATTTACTAGGAAGAATGGCTTATCGGAGGGGTCTGTCATTAAAGGGAGAAAGCATGACCACTGTTGGCGCCCTTAATTTTCTTTCTTTAACAGAAATGGTTTATTTGATCTTTTTATGTATTTAGTTTGATGATCACTATAGTGGAGATGGTCTGATTGTTTTCAACCAACATTCGGTGTTTGTGTGTGTGCGGCTGTCATGACAATGGAGGGAGGCTTACAAGAGCATAGGCAGTGCTTCGGCATGGGTTTTACTGTAGAATCTGTGACCAGTGATGTTCATGAACATTTGTGTTTATTGTGAAAAGTGAAAGCAACATTTCAGCGCAGGTGTAATAACAATTACAGACAATTGCAGGACTTACACATGCGCACTCAACACTTACCTTTTTGCTTTACATCTCAAAAAAAGGAATAGATGAAAATTCACTAAACAATGAAAGGTCGTCAATGGATTCTAGCACTATGTGCCTGATGAGTTTAGTATGCCTTTATTATGTATTTTTAAGTTATTTACGCAGAGATTCAGCTATGGTGATTCCTATGTCATTTTGAAGAGTCAATGAATCTGGGACATCCCACTGGTATGTTTTGATAAATTTATTCAATCTGCACCAAATTAGCCTTCGGACATGTTTGAAATTTTAATGCCTTTGCTTCCTAGGTAGGTACAGGTTGGTGAATGGGGCATAGTTATTAAGGGGTCGAAACAGCATTTCCAGGAGTGGCGCCCCCCCTCCTACCAGCGGTCTCAAAATTTGAAAAATAAAACGATAATAACACGTTTATTATGTTTTTTTTTTTTCCTTTCCTGCCGTGTCTTGTGGGTGGGGACAAAGCAGGGGGGGGGGGGGTGTAGACACAGTAGAAGTAGTGGCACTGCACTGAGTGCGCATGACGGTTTGGCCTTCTGTCTCAGGACTACCAAACCGTCATGCGCACTGATATCTCCCCAACCTGAGCTGCATTGCCGGGTGGACAGAATAGCAGGCGTAGGCTCCCAGTCCCAATTGGAGCGTAAAACAAGCCCGCTCAGGCCAATCCCAGTGCTTTTCTCATGCTGGTACCAGCATGAGAGAAGCTCTGGGATTGGCCACAGGGGAGTCTGGGAGCCTCCGCAGAAAGGAGAAGATTGGCGATCGGCAAGGAGAAGGTAAGTTCTTTTTTCTTTATTTTTGTCGTCCGTCCATCTCCCCTACCTCACACCCCTCCCCTGCCCCACCACACTGCCATAAGAGCAGCAGCTACTGAGCATTTCATAATTTTCTATTCAGAGAGCAGCTGTCCGCCTTAACTACAGAGGTATGATGACTCTCTCTCTCGTTCTCTCTCTTTCTCTCAGTTCTTCTCTCCCTCTCTTCCCCCTCCTTCACTACAAGTTGTTTTTACATGTAAACAGTGGTTATGCTCCCTTAAAACAGCTTGTATTGTTTGTCTGGATTTACATAACTTGTGAGAATATTTGCAGTGCTGTTTCATATATCTGCATGTAAATGTGTTGACATGTCCGTGTTGCTATCCATGATGTCATGAGAAGTGGATTGTGGCTTCGTGGTTGCATACATAGGTAAACATAACTGGGGTGTTTCAATGGCTTTAGGGTTTGTATCGGAATTATAACTTGACTTAATTTCATGTGAAGCTATATTTTCTTGTTTTTATAATGTTCGTTGCCGAGCTTTAATATACATCCATAACGTCTGTTGTGACACAGTAATGCCCTCTTGGGGTCTGGTGACGTTTGCAACTGACTGCCTCCGGCCTCCTGGTTGAGCATCATGTTGCCATTAAGCAGGGATCATAAAACACTAATAACTGGTCTGTATCCTGTATGCACGTGTATAAATTTGATATTTGTAAAACAATTTAGTCACGCGAAGTACTATTTTCTTGATAAATGTACCTCTGTTCGTTGCCTGTGAGCCTGCATGTCTCTAAAGAAAATTTCCAGATGTGCAAGGGTGAAGTAACACTTTATATATGTGTTGGTAAAATTTATGTGCGTTCACTGAAGCAACTGCGTGTGTAATTTATTACGTAATTAAGTGCTGGTTTCTGAGGTAAGCTTGTTCACGGAGAAGCTTAACAGGAGAAGAATGCGCAGGGCTGAAACGTTAGTAGAACAGGAACACAGTTGTTATCCGGCAAACCAAGAGTATTTAATAATTAATTAGCAATGCATTTAATAAATGTCCAACCTTGTAAAATGTCTCCTGCTGAGAGTTGTTTTTTTGTTACTTTTTTCCGGAATTTCCTCATTCTTCCCTGCGACTAACGCTTTTTTTAATTTCGCCTTTAATAGGGTGGAAACGATTTATGTGTCCCAACGTGGCCGTTAGTTTGGTACATCAGGCAGCGTGCTCCGTCTCTACAATGGGGCGCATTGTATTCTGAAGCGTGAGTAAAGAAAGGGGTGTCAATAAACTGACCCGCCGCGTGAGCAAGAAAGAACCGCCATTTCTGATCTACTGTTAAATTGTAAATAAGCGTCGTTATCGTGATAAATAAAAGAAAATACCCAATATAGGTACTTCCAAAGCTGACCTCATGAAAAGTGAAGCTGCCATGATGTGTAGCAAAAGGGGTGCTCCTGCTCCCCTTCTAAAACGAAACACTTTGCCACTAGTGATGAAGGTACTGAAGACATACAAAACGTAAGTTTACTATTTACCGAAAGTGATGTCGGTAAATAGAAGCACGTTTAAACACTCTGTCCCATCCTGAAATACGTAATCTGTTCAAAACCTGTGAGCTGAAATTGCCTTTCCTTAAATTGTATTTTAGGACATAACGGACGTTAGTTGAGCAGACATTTTGTTGATTTGCTCTTCAGCTTGTTTTCCCTTTCTTAGGAAAATGTTTCCTGATGCATTAAACAGCGGCTCAAATTTAGGTTAAATCTCCGCGTGTTAAGCACGAGGGACAGGGTTTTCGTCATTCATGCAAGCAGTGAAATGGCCTGAATTTTGTTGTGTGGTATCTAGACTTATTCATAATGTTAGTTTGGCAAAATAAACAAGCATTGGCAAAGTCAACGGGTCTGGGTTTAATTTGCTAATGCATCTAAACAACATGTCTTCGTGTCTGAGGTTGCGTGCATTAATTATCACGTTAAAGACAGATCGATTGATTTTGGCATTGCTAGTTAGATTGAGGTACGGGAGGCAATATTATAGTTATTGTGGCTTCGTTTAAGAGAGCTAACTTAGACGCAGTGTCACTGTAATGATTCAGCAGTTGAAGCCCAAATTATGCGGCAAGGCTGACTAAACTGGTAAAGCTAAATTATGTAGCTCATCCTTCCTTGATTACAAATAAAAAAAGTTAGCAGTTTTTATTAGTTTTTTTCTGGAAGTTCTTTGTCGCCCACTTAAACTGATAATTGCTGGACTAGGATATTGATTCCCTATCAGCCAATATCCTAGTTTTGTTCAGTCTGCACGGCAATCAATCGGTCTTTGTGCTTACCTGTCCTCTGGCAGATAACACATTGAGGGTCAGTGCCTGGGAGGGAGTGAAACACAAGAGTACACCACGCCGTGATGTGTAAAGGGGTCTCCGACAAGCACCATATACTGCTTACAGCAAAGGGGTTTGCTCCACTCTGATGGGTTAAAGTTTAGGTCTCAGAAAGGCTGCCTAGCCTTTCACAGAAGTCCAGTTGGTGGCAGTGAGCCGCGTGTGAAGGGCCAACCAAGGATGTGCAGCGCCAGCCCAGGAGCCACTCATGGGCCCAGGATCCACTCGGGTATCCATCAATCAATCAATCAATCAATACATTTGTAAAGCGCACTACTCACCCGTGAGGGTCTCAAGGCACTGGGGGGAGGGGTGCTGCTACTGCTCGAATAGCCAGGTCTTGAGTAGCTTTCTGAAGGTAAGCTGGTCCTGGCACTACAGCAGGGATACCCGGACCCCCAGCCCAGAGGTGTCAGACTGCTTGTACTTATTGGCAGCAGTAGTGCTCAACATGCTGAAACAAGCAGAAGTCATTTCGTACTGCAACATACCGCACCAGTCCTTCTCCCATCTGGCGGCCAAGACATGGAACGACCCCCCCCCCCCTGCACCTCAGAGCCTCACCATCACTCCAGCACTTCAGGAAGGACCTCAAGTTATGGATGTTCAACCAATAGGAGAACAGGCAGCACTATCCGATAGCCCCTCAAGACCCTCCCGGGTAAACCAGCTGCGCTCTGCAAATCCTGATTGATTGATTGATTGATCAGTATAAACAACAGAACTAACAATGCAATGGTTAAGCATTGTTGATATATGCATCAAATTGTAGTAACGCTGTGCCCTTTATAAAAAAAAAAACAGGTTTCTAAAAGCAAAAGGAGGTTTTCAGGCCCACTTACATATTAGCAAATAGTGTCTAAAAAGAAATGAGAAATGTCATCTGCTCGGTTTGCAGTGCAAATCTCTCTACAGTCCACATGCCCAAAAGTACCTTGTAGGAGGCTGGCTTAGTATAAGGTGCTCACTCATGTAAGTGTAACACCCTGCACTAATCCAGACAACTTTATGGTGATTTTAGTGGTCTTAGACAACCTTAGAAAGCTCTCTAAGTGGTAGCTGCGGAGGCAAGCCTTCAGGTTTTGTCCAGAAGGAGTGTAAAGCAGCTTGTTTTACTAGTACTAATCATATAGTGTAAGTTAAGTGAAAAAGAACCACACAGTGTAGTTATAAAAATATGTATTTATTATAAACATTCACTAACACATTGCATTATCTCCTACCCGGAGATATAATCACAATACACACAATACTTTCGTAATGGAACACGTAAGTAGCACAAATGCACAGTGGTCCCCAGGGGGAGACCAAACCATATACTAATAAAGTGGAAAGCGTACCACGACCTAAGTCGAGACTGGACCCAGAAGATGTAGAAGAGCTGGGGACCCAGGGAAACACCCAAGGTAAGTACCCAGGAACCCCATGGAGGCTGTGTGCAGAGTGGTAACACAACCGCGTGCTCAATACAAGTCAATGGGTAAGTCGCGGTTGCAGTTTTTAAGAAGAAGGACCCTTAAGAAACCCCATGGAAGGTGGAAGGTTGGAGCGTCACCCCCTCCGTGGATACCCCGGGAACCAGGATACCTACACCAGGGAAGCCGGGTGCATAGGTGCGAAGTAACATCAGAAACCGCCGTAGACCACAATGGAGGACTTAAGTGAAGATGCCGCTGGCGAAGAAGGTGAAAGAGTCCGGTGGAACCCAAAGGTGGATTCAGGAGGAGAAGTACCTGCAAGCAGGGGGGACAGAGTCTATATTCACAAATAGAGGGACAACGGGCTTTTATACATAAGGTCCAGCACAGTTGCCCAAATGCAATATGAAAATGAAAGTTGTGCTGTTCCTGAATGATCTAGAATTTAGCAGTATACAAGGGACAGTAGGCTACAGTGTCAAAAGAGATGGAAATCCATTTCTTTGGAATGTAATGCCCTCACACACCCAGCTCGGTGTCATGCTTCATCATCGGGCTGCTCCTCGTCTGGCCGGCGCTGCAATGCCTGACGGGCTCCCGATGAGGGGCACTTTGGCGGAGATCTTTTTCCAAATAGCCGTTTGGTGCCGTGGGTGTGAGAGATTTAGTGAGTGTAGATGAATAAGTGGTGTGTGATGTTTATGTGAGTTAAAACAGGGTTGGGAGTACCAGCAAAAATAACTTTAATTGTGGGGTCTCCTACCCTGATTAAAGTAAAGAAGAAAGGCGCAATGCTAAGTTAATGTCTTAGGTGTGGCGCTCTTCCGTGTGGTTGGTCAACATGTTTCTTCGCAATTCTACAAGTCTAGAGGCGATTCGTCAGGACCTAAAGTTTAAAAACTATCTACACTAAGGTGGACCGGAAAACAAAAATAAATTAATGTTTGGGATTTAAGCCACCATGACTTACTCTGTCTAAAGGCTGGTAGTTCTGGTTCTACAAATTATGGAGAGAAAATCACATATTAATGTATGATGTCAAACCAATATCACAAGTATCAAACACTACTGTCCTATTCCCTGTGTGTCTAAATCACAGCACACAGTGGTGAGGTGTTACAGGCATCTAAACACCAGGTGCCAAATATTGAAGTGGTCACATTATTGCTCATGTGTGTAGTGACCACATCCGTGTATTAAAAACCAAAAACTGCAAAAAGAGCACAAGACTCACCCTAATTGGGATATACTACTGCTTCTTCAACCTCGGCAGGTCAAGATATGAGGAACTTCCCCATTTACTACAGGGGTATGCAGATAAAAAGGAACAGTTAAAAGCTGCCAGCTTGCGAAGTTAATAGCGTTTTTATTGAATAAACTAAAGGATTGGATATGTGGGCCTCCTTAGTACATATAGTGACATACTCCTACATCACGCTATCTGCACAACATTCAGGGGTAGTTCATTAACATTGCCCACATCATTAAAAAGTAATCCCAGCTACGGTGGAACAATACAGGCTTTATATTTGTTACTGAAGTTGGGATAAAGAAACAAAAAAAGGGTAAAGGAGATTGGGAAAGTGCATCTACATAGTTGAACGTTTTAAACTGGCTGGGAAACCCTTTAACAGGGGTTGGGAGTGCGAAACATTTAGCAGACCATAAAGATTAACATAGTACTCACGTTTGCGTAGTACGCAATGTGTCCAAGGACCTACCCACTGCTGCCGGGACGGGGAGGTGTGGTGTAGTGAAAAGGCCCGTTTTAAATACCCACTGCTCCTCCTCGTTAACTCCTGATTGCTACCAGCTGTTGCTGAGCCGCTCGCATGAGTGAGGACAGTCATTGTGCTGTTCTCTATACTGCGGGCGCCATCTTGGAGTGGATACCCTGACTTGAGCTGCCAGTCAGTTTCTACATTTGAAGGCTATGGAAACAACCCCCATCAGGTACTGGGTTTTGGAGGTTGTGGGATTAATAAAGCACTCGACCGCCCGGGCATCCATCTTATTTAAAATAGAAGGTATATACATGGTGAGCGGACGTTAGGCTACTAAAGATATATATTGCTCTGCCCCGCACTGTGTGAAATGTAGATAGGAGAGTAACCCTGTTAAAGGGTTTCCCAGCCAGTTTAAAACGTTCAACTATGTAGATGCACTTTCCCAACCTCCTTTACCTTTTTTTGTTTCTTTATCCCAACTTCAGTAACAAATATAAAGCCTGTATTGTTCCACCATAGCTGGGATTACTTTTTAATGATGTGGGCAATGTTAATGAACTACCCCTGAATGTTGTGCAGATAGCGTGATGTAGGAGTGTAGTGTAGCTCCTATTTCCCTAATAGGCTCTGCGCATTGGAATAATATATCCTATAGGTTTGACATAGGACTACGGTCGGTCTGTCCCTATCGAGTATATTAAACTTAATTACTTGTGCCAGCTAGCTCAGAGGCCACTAGAAACTCCTTGACAACAAGAAGGGAGTAGTTTCTGGCAGCCGCAAAACATGACCAATATGTTTCCCTTTTAGAATCAGAACGTGTCCCAGAGTCGTGGAAACACTAGATAACTATTTCACTCAGCTCAGTCGTGCATGCTTAGTTTTCCTCAGAGTTACACAGAAATAATAGACGGGCGTTTTCAATAAAAGATTTATTGAACAGTCTTGTTTCTGGTGTAAGTATAATGTGCTGTTACGATCACAAGACAGTATGCGAGATAAATAATGTACAGGGTGAGCAGTAGAAATAAATAATACTGCGATAGCATTATCTTTTAGTACATATGCTGTTACATAAATAACACAGACTAAAAATGCGAGTACTCATACGATGCGGTGCTAAGCTAGTTCTACCCCAATGTACCTAACCTAACCTAGGTGTAGGACAAGGTATGAAGTAGGTGAAGTATTCCTTACTATGGTATACTAAGAGTATGTTAAGTCTAGTATGCCTAGTATGCCAAGAGTCCCTCTAGGTTCTTATCAGCTCCATACCTGAAGAATGAGAGAGGTTGGAATCTCTTTGCCAGACTCGAACTCCAACACCCCGCAAGGGAAGTCAGATCACTGGAAGCTGGAAGCTGGGCTCTCTGCGTGCAGGGAATGGCAGCGTCTTCTCAGTGCGTCAGGCCGGGATACGGGCTCCTCTGAAGTCGAGGTCTCCTCTGGTTTACAGGGGCTAGGGAAGGTATATTTATACCTGAGAGCACCTTAGGAATGTTAGCATTGACGTGAATTGGACAACGAAAGACGTCATGAATGAACCCCTAAGGAATAATGGTTCATGCATAATAGATGAGGCCTTGAAGAAATCAATAGTCCTGGGCTAGGGAAACTCCCGCAGCCTAAGGGTCTGTTCTTCATGAACTCGTTGTGACGTTAGGGTGGACGGATGTCAGAGACCATGCCTGTATTTGGAGTGCACGGTTTAATGCCTAAATAAGGCCTGGGATTCTATGCCTATATAAGGGCAGGGCGAATTGTGCCTATATAAGGACATGATATTGGAAAGCCCGTTATGGACACCCTAAGAGGAATACAACACCCACTCCACTTTCGTGTATACGATAATACATAAATGCTAAACATAAAAAATGCTAAACATAAAAATGGAGTACCGCATATTTCTAAAATATTTCATAAAACCATTTAAAAAGGCATTTAAAAAAAAACATATTAGAATGCAAAAAGGTACTGTACATTCGAAGCATTGCTTATCATTTCAGGCATAAAGTTCGAAAATAAATGCAATTGGAATGAACTAAGCAGTAATATTTACATGTGACAGAAAATGATCGATAAGTTGTTCATAAATCAAAGTCATTTCATGTCAGGAAAATTAAATGAACTGTTTTTAGACACATAAGATGACTAAATGTCTTTGGAAGGACCGCCAAGTCTGTACTATAAGGCTAGTTCTACTTTAAGCAGATTGATATACCATTTTCCTTCGAAAAAATGGGAAAAAGTTCAATTTTTGGTAGAGTTCCAAGTTTTTGAAAAATGAATGCCAAATTGTTGCTGTATTTCTGGAACACTGTATGCTGAATCAGAGTCAGTTTACGGATCTGGTGTAAACATTAGATCATCTATTTCTATAGACAAAACATCATCCACTGTAGTTGGTGTGAGTTGGAACACCTCGTGAAGCAGGTTAATTGCACAGAGATGTGAAGCATTGCTTTCAATTGTCGCAATGTTCGCGTCCGTTGTTACCTGTGTGCCTGTAGTTCTTTCTCGTACCTCAGCAGCAGCCGGAAGCGTCTGTGAGATCTCAATGAATGCTGTCATCAGGATAGGAAGCCGCTGGGGACAACACATAGCATGGGCCGTTATCTGGTCCAGCAGAGTATCGACGTCCGTTGGCGCATCCGATGGAAATGTTAGACAGGTGTCCAACACGCATTCTACACCGCATAGCAGGCATCGTAGAACAGGTAAGATGCAATCTTGCCAGATTGGTCTAAAGGACAGGAACCATGTGGTATTAAGGTCCCGTAGACGATTTATGCCCAAAAGCTGTACTATTTGCTCACGGCACTTTCGTTCAAGGAGAGCTTTCTCCATGTCGCTCGGAGTGATGTCGGCGAATTGGCTGGCCATAGCGAAATAGCAGGAAGAGAAATAGAATTCCGGCAACAAGTGCTAGAATTAATGGTATGCCACCAAACACCGAATGTGCAAAGTTCGGGATGATTCCGAGTATTGCCTGGAAAGGTGCTAACAGACCCGAGCAGATGCCCTTAAATACATGTACAATTCCTGTTGTATCAGACATGTTGAAAATTCGTCCTATCATTTCCACGAAATGTATAGGGCAGTTTGTACGTATTAAAGTCTGTATCTCAGCCGAAGTCCTTGCAATTTGCAGATCATAGGTTTCTTTGGCCGAGGTCAGAGGCACTGTTTGTTGTAAAAGCATGGCTTTCATTCTGCTTAAAGTATCAAATCTTATAAAAGAGACGTTCAGCGAAGGCCATAGAGGCGACTCCCTGACTGTGTCTATTGGGGCAAACAATACTTGCATACAGCAAGTGACCCTGGAGTTGACCGTTACTAGATATGGGATGCCTGGCAGCATGCCACAGCAACTCTGATCATTCAACATGAGGTAACTCCCATTAGAAAGTTGTCCGAACGTTGGATTAATCACAGCAGCTGGTGTACCCTGCTGATGGCAAGACAAATTTGCCACAGAACCATTACAAGCTCCGTGCAAGGAAATGTCCTGACATATAAGTGAACCGCTTAGTGCACGTTTACAGTTTTTACCGCTTAAAAACACTTCACGATCCCCGCTCCAACATCTATATGTATACGGTAAAGCCCAAGATGTCTTAATGTATTCCTTACCCAACCTTTCATATTTGCCTGCTTGCATTTGTCTGAGGCAATACTGAAACTGAAAAGTAGTCACAGGTAGTGTAATTTTGCCATGAATAAGCCATTCTGTAGCTGGTTTTTCTGCCACTGTGAATGGTAACTTTTCCAGTTTTTCAATGCTCAGCACTGTATACTTTGCTCCTCTTTGTGCCATTTCGATCTGTTTATCAGTTAGATTGTATTCTGCAAACAGAGCCGTTGTGTTGATGAAACGCCAAGGCACATAGCCCGCTCGCAATGATTGCAGCGTCCAGCTTAATAACATAATAGAACGTATTTGAGATTGGCCTTGTTGTAACATCGCCAAATCTTGTTCTAGTATGTCGATAGCAGAGGATACAATGCCATCCAATGAATATATTCTGGAGGACAAAGTTGTTAACCCATTGTCGACCACAGAGAGTGTTTTCTCTAAATTAATACGATCAAGTTCACGTATTCGTTCTGCGGCCTCTATCTGTGACACCTTCCAAGCTTCATTATAAGCAGCATAAATGCCGGCATATATGAAACGTTTTTGACGCGGTTTTCTTGGTCCAAGCAAGAAATCCCTAAGATCTGCGTCTTTTGCAAGTAAGGATAAGTGTTGTTTCACATCCTGTAGTGTAGATGTATGCAGCCAATCGAGGCATAATTTACCTACACTGTATGTTGTTACTACCCCCGGATGTTGTCTTTGGACGTATCTTGGGTCTGGCCTATGAATAGTAAAGCCCTGAGTTTTATTCAGGAATCTTTCCTGACAGTTATTCGTGTCTGTGGGCCAGATCAACCATTTTTTCCAATCAGGATTAGATCTGTTGAGTTGTAGTATATTCTCAACTGTCACCACTGCCTGTGTTTCATTATTTTTTGCAGGAGTTGGTACAGAAGGTGTGTTCATCTCTTTGATCTTGGCTAATCCAAGACAAGATGTTTGTTGGATAGTTTCATTCAAAAACATTATTTGTTCAGGGATGATGCAGGCTCTAAATAAAGCTTCTATCCCCTGTACTTGCCATTCTTTAGTACCCCACAACGTTTTTGTGTCTATTGTGTCTTTCCAAAAGTCGAAACCCTGTCTAGACAGTTGGGCATTAAATATTGCAGAATAAATCTGTTTTGTATTTGTTAACATAATTTTCAGTCCTGTTTTGTTTACATTTTTATAGTAAAACATTTCTGGATCAGATGTATTGTAACCTGAAAAATATGGAAATTTACTGGCAAATGTTTTTGAACTACTTTTAGGTGGTGTAGGACAATGTTCCCATTGGTTAAACATAAACACATTTCTTGGATATGCAGATTTATGCAAAAAATGATGACCATAGTGATTATAACAATACAGTTGTTCATAGTCTGATGAACCCTCTAAATATTCATTTTTAGAAAATGCAGCAGATTTTTCTAGGTCAAACATAATGTCAGTCACAGTCTCAAAGTCCCAATCATCAGAATAGGTACTGGACGTGATTAGATCACTTAATGAAATTTTAAACAAATGTGGAATGTTCAATTCTTCCGTCGGACCGAATATATCAAAATCTGTTTTGTCCCACACTATACCATCGTGTATAGGAACAGCTGTGATGTTCACTGATGACAAGTCTCTTGCTTCACGATGGGAGGATTTATGAGGTTTCAAAAGTACGTTTACGTCTTTTCCTTCAGTGTTCACATGGATGTATCTGCCACTTATAAGCACGCTTACAGTTGTTACCAAAGCTAGCCAGAGCAGGAAAACAAAAAGTCCAGATGTAATCCAGAGTTCAATCCATGGAGAAACCAAATAAGTCTTTTTCACAAAATGAAGAAAGTCTTGTACTTGCTGCTTGAATTTCAATGACACTGGCGTCGTTTCAGGTTCACTCGGATCTTCTGAGAACGTATCAAAGTTAATGAAATAGCCAGAAGCAGTTCTGTCAATTGTTGGAATTGCATCAGGATTCGTAGAAATCACTGGAACCAGTTCATCACTTGTTACATTGGTGTAGACAGGTGTATTTGGACGAACTGTTACTTGGTGTTCAAGAGGGATGAGTTCCATAGCGTTGTTGCATAGTCCTTCATTTGTTTCAGCTGAATTCTCGATTGTTATCAGTCTTTCAGTATGAACCTCTTGGATAGTAGCGAGAGGAGTGCGTTTGCTACTAGGTCGGAGTCCACGAGGCCTACTATTTAGTATTGGCCACATACTGTGGTTTGATGAGGTCGATGGACACAAATCTTTTCTCCTTTCTTCCAGCAAGGGGCGGCAGTAGTACTGTTCTTGTTCCTTGAACTGCTAGGACAGGTACTGGTTGTCTGTAAGAAGGTCCAAATTCCTTCTTGTCCGCAATTTTTTCCCTGACTAGATCCCCAACTTTTGGAATCCAGACAGGCCTTGCTGGGACAGCCGGTTGATCCCCAGTGGTGGTTGACTGTAGGAATACGTTGCTTTGTTTGGTTCTTAATTTGTTTAAGTCCTGTAAAACAGCCAAACGATCTTTGATATCAAAGGGTTTATTTTCCACCACTGTGCCTAAGTTTTCTAAGTCTGGTACCCACATTCTTGTCCCAAATAGGACCTCATATGGAGTGACCCCCCTAGAGAACTTCTTGGCAGGTTGTTAAGTGCACGTTGAACTCCACTAAGGTGTTTGACCCACCCGTCACCCGAACCTAATACTCTAGCTGTTATAGACTGCTTTATGTCCCGGTTTTTCCTTTCCACAACCGAATTTCCCTCAGGATGGAATGGAGAGGAGTACCGCAATGCAACGCCCAGACTGGCCATGGTCTCTTTGTAAGCCCTAGAGCTGAACGCAGGACCCTGGTCAGAATGTAGTATGCCTATTGCGTATATGCCGATAAAGACTCGCAAATCTTTTATAACAGTTCGAGCGTCAGCTGAGCGCTGAGGCCATAACCATAGGAACCTAGATTCAGTATTTGTGGGAATGCCTTTGTCCAGTAGGACGCTGGCGCGTAGATAATTGAATGCTGTCTAACAGTGGTCTCTGTACTGGGCTGCCGCATTCGCAGCATGGTGTCTGGTGGCTCTTTCGCTGTAATTTACAGTCTAAGCAGTTGTTGATGAATATGTGAATTTCTGTATTCATCCCAGGCCACCAGTACATCTCTTTTAAAGTCAAGATAGTTTTAGAGATCCCTTGATGTGACAGACCCTCCCCCAAATGTGTTTCATAAATCAAGGCTGCTCTACGTTCCATGTTTGGTATTACCCTTTCCCCCACTTCAGGGATTCGAGCAAAAGGAACGTTGTTCGCATCAATTACATAAGAGTACTTGAGTGGAAACTTTTTTGGTAACGCTGCACTGCTGCCTTTGCTTGATGCATTGACAGCCAACATTATCTCACCGTCTATTTTTGTTTTTGAACGAGTGATCGCAGCTACGGAAGCCGTTTGCACAGCCCCCTTTGCGGCTTCGTCAGCCAATGAATTCCCTGCAACGTGAACGCCATCACGTTGATGACTCAGTGTGTGTATCACGTGAGCCTTTGGTAGTTCGTTTTTCAACTGAACTACTTGTTCCCAAAGCAATTTGTGCTTTATTGTGCCACCTTTCGCATCTTTGAAACCATTTTCAAGCCAGTTTTGTATATATTCATTATACGACTGAACACAGTAAAAGGAATCGCACACGATTAGTGTGGGGAATTCTCGATCTGTACTTTCAAGTGCCAGTTTGAATGCTTGTAGTTCAGCTCGCTGAGCTGTACAATCTCCTAGAGATTGTGTTTTTGTGACCATAGGTCTGAAGATGCCATTTCGCATGCGACCTTTAACGATAGCACACGCTGCACTGTAAGCTTGCTTACCCCCTATTGCGGGTTGTGCGGATCCGTCAGTGTAAATTATGAATTCGTACTGATCGAGAGGCAGAATTTCAGTAGGCAGGGGACATTCATGTTCATACTGCAGGAAGGCTTGTGTTTTCAAATCTGGATCAAAAACATATTCAACATCTGTTGCAGCAAGAGAATTAACCCATTGTATCCATCTTGGATGCAATGCCTTAGCATTTGGAATGCTTGCTTTTGTAACCGCTTCTAAAGCAGGTACTGGGGTTACGATAATAATGCGTTTCCCTTGGGCTAAGGCTCTTTCTTTTGCTACAGCGGTTTGAACTGCTGTTAAAATTTTTTCAGTAGAACTGAAGCGCATTTCCGCTTGTGTGTACAAGTGTGATTTATACGCTATTGGTATTTTTTCACCCTCATTGAAAGTTAAGTAGGTGAATCCGCATTGACCCGAAATTATTCGGATCACCAAATTTCGTTCACTTACGCGTGTTTGTAAGTGATGTGTTGCTAACATGTTAGCCTGGAGTGAACGCAAAATTTCTGTGTGTTCCTGTGTCCAGTTTTTGATTGAAAAATCAGGTTTGATTAATGCGTAGAGAGGTTTAACTCTTTCTGCGTAGTTTAGAATGTATGTTCTTCCAAAATTTAAGAAACCCAGGATTGATTGTAAGTTTTTTAGCGTTTTTGGAGGTTGGAGCAGCGCACACTTTTCTAAAAAGTTAGCTGCCAAGCTCTTGCCTTCACTTGAAAGCTCATATCCTAGAAATAGGACATTGAGATGGGCAATTCTGGACTTTTTAAAGTTGAATTTGTAACCCTCAGAGGCGAATCCCAGTATAATGGTGCTCACCCTGTTCAAGTGTTTTTCCAGGT
Source organism: Calotriton arnoldi (assembly GCA_963921515.1). NCBI lineage: Eukaryota > Metazoa > Chordata > Amphibia > Caudata > Salamandridae > Calotriton > Calotriton arnoldi. The sequence goes on along the minus strand of CAWUFW010003930.1, from coordinate 1,184,457 downwards.
CATCGTCTGTCAGATATATGTCATCGACATAGGACAATGCCTCATTGTCATAAATTTGTAGTAACTCCATTACCCTCGCTGAGAATAAACCTGGGCTATTCTTGAACCCTTGTGGGAGTCGACAAAAGTGACGCTGGGTCCCCATTATGGAGAATGCTGTTAAGTACCTGCTTTCAGGTGCTATGTTTTGACAAAAGAAACCATTTGATATGTCTAATGTTGTTTTATATTTTTTACGCACAATGTTATTCATTAATGCTGTGCTATGTGCATTTTGCACTGCAAAAGTTTTAGAACAAGTGTTTAGATGTCTGTAATCCAAAACTAGACGATATGTTTTGTCTGGTTTGGAGACAGGAAACAAAGGATTGTTCATTGAGGAGGTGCATGTTTCAATCACCCCTTGGTATTCAAGTTGATCTAAGATCTCCCTGACCTGTTTTTTAGCTTCTTGCTTAATAGGATACTGCCGTTGTGCAGTTGGTTCATGTTTCAGATGTATTTTATGGTGAGGTGAATCTTCATCCCATCCTACATGATTTTTATATAATGCTGGGGCCTGGGCCACTGCCCATTTCCTGGCATATGTATATCTTAGATGCATTGGTATATGGTTGGAGAAGGCAGGCATAATAATGTCCTCGCCATGTGGGCACTCCCTGACAAATTGTGGTGGCCAGTCCTTTTCTGCTAGAAGTATGTCATAGCCCTTTGATAGTCTTTCCCAAAAAAGTGCTTTCACCTGTCTAGGTTTGTCTCCCTCCATCCGGAGTGTTATGTCAAATAACCTTTGTGGAGTACTAACCCTGGTGTCTACAGTCTCAACTGTGATGTACTCATTCAAGTCCACTATCTCCAGAAGTTCCCTCACGGTTCTGGCGAACTATTGTGACTTCTGCTGCACTGTCCAGCATGGTCTGAGCCCATTCTCCGTTCTTGAGTTGTGTTCTCAGTATTCTCGGCATGTCTGATTTTTAGACCTGCTACTTTCTTTTGGAGAATTGAGGTTTTGCTTTAGTTTTTGGAGCGTGTTTGTCGTCTTTCGATGTCACGCGTTCTTCTCTGTGTTCCGTCCGTCCTCTTCTTTCCGAAGTCTGTGGTGAGATCTGAAAGGGACGAGAGGAACGTGTATCAGTATCGTGATACCTATCAGGTTTTCTCAAATTATCCCTATTCCTGAGGTTATACCTCCTTTCAGAGGGCTCCTTTTGAGGAGACCTACCTCGGGATTGAGAACGTTTCTCGTTTGATTTTTGTTTAGTAGACTCCCACTTCTTTTTAGAAGATGTGGGAGTTTGTTTTATTGAGTCCTTCTCAGGACTTTCAGATAGTTTCGGCTTCAGTGGTCTTCCACCCAAACTATCTCTGCCTAATTCTGCATAAGATTGTTCAATTATTCTGGGTAGCTCAGTTTGATGTTCTGTAACATCGAATTCCCTCAATTTTTGGCGGATCGCCACTGCTGCTGCCTCCCCTTTAATATTAGACAATATTATTGTTGAGACCTGGTCGAAATTTTTCAGTAATTTCATACCTAAATTTAGAGCAGGCTCTGCCCCGTATTCGTTTTGAATTTGTTTTAGGACATCAGGTATTACCGCAATTGATGGAATACCATGTGTTTTAGTATAGATGGCAGCAAAGACTGAGCCCCAAGTGGTGCAGTCTTCCAGTTGTGGTGTGATCCCCATCGGTAAACTGATTGTTAGGATTCTGTGTTTCTCATGCGGGCTAGTATTTGGAAATACTGCTTCGATTTGAGTAATTTTTTGAGCTATCCAAAACGGAATTTGCTCACGTTTTTGTGGGCATTTTACCCATGACTGAATTGAGAGTCTGTGGTGTAATTTTTAGTGTATTCCCCTGTTGGGGAGTTGGATTTGGATATGTCAATGGTGGTCGGACTGTAAAAGTCCGCATGACATATTGGACCAATTGTCTGTAAATTTTTATTAACTCTTTTATTTGAGTATGTAATTCCTCATCTGTCATTATATCCAGTTCAGGATGAGGTGTGTAGCCGGCTAAAATCGGCCATGTTGCTCCTGGTCTACCTAGTGGACCGAGCCTGGTAATGTTTTTGTGATGTTTTAGGGCGCCTTTAAACCAGAGCTGATGCTCTTGGTATGTTAATGGAATTTCAATATCCTCGAAAGGAATGTATTCCTCTGGTAGATCATCTTCTTTGTAGAAGTGAAATGTTTGTGATGTTGGATTGCATTCCGGAAGTAGTACCCATGAATAGAATACCTCTGTCTGAAATGATTCATGTGCCTCTATCACGAAAACTGCTCTACCTCCTCTTGGCGATAGGCCATGTTTTATAAGTTTTAGAGTTATGGCTCTTCTTAAGTTTTGAGGGATGTGAACCACACCCTCCTCAGTTTCATTTAAACCTGTAAGGTTAAAAACTGCTGCTTGGGCTGGATCAGCCGCAGCTCCACCGTTTCCGGTGTCATTGTCTCCGTCAGGCATTTTGTTTTTTGAAAAATGTAGAACAAGTTTCAAGGAAACAAAGATAAGGTGCACAATATTTTGGAACACTGTATCCTTCAACGTTGAGCAAACCAAACAGCTAATATATAGGGTGCTTCCCTATGTAGCCTTGGTGGATACCTAACCCTGCCCACTCCAGACGTCTTTTGGAGTATATGGGTAGGGGTCTTGAGAGAAAATAGCACGGCTGAGTTACTCAGTATCTAACGTTGAATTACTGCCTAACCAAACCGTTGGGCGCCATGTAGTGTAGCTCCTATTTCCCTAATAGGCTCTGCGCATTGGAATAATATATCCTATAGGTTTGACATAGGACTAAGGTCGGTATGTCCCTATCGAGTATATTAAACTTAATTACTTGTGCCAGCTAGCTCAGAGGCCACTAGAAACTCCTTGACAACAAGAAGGGAGTAGTTTCTGGCAGCCGCAAAACATGACCAATATGTTTCCCTTTTAGAATCAGAACGTGTCCCAGAGTCGTGGAAACACTAGATAACTATTTCACTCAGCTCAGTCGTGCATGCTTAGTTTTCCTCAGAGTTACACAGAAATAATAGACGGGCGTTTTCAATAAAAGATTTATTGAACAGTCTTGTTTCTGGTGTAAGTATAATGTGCTGTTACGATCACAAGACAGTATGCGAGATAAATAATGTACAGGGTGAGCAGTAGAAATAAATAATACTGCAATAGCATTATCTTTTAGTACATATGCTGTTACATAAATAACACAGACTAAAAATGCGAGTACTCATACGATGCGTTGCTAAGCTAATTCTACCCCAATGTACCTAACCTAACCTAGGTGTAGGACAAGGTATGAAGTAGGTGAAGTATTCCTTACTATGGTATACTAAGAGTATGTTAAGTCTAGTATGCCTAGTATGCCAAGAGTCCCTCTAGGTTCTTATCCGCTCCATACCTGAAGAATGAGAGAGGTTGGAATCTCTTTGCCAGACTCGAACTCCAACACCCCGCAAGGGAAGTCAGATCACTGGAAGCTGGGCTCTCTGCGTGCAGTGAATGGCAGCGTCTTCTCAGTGCGTCAGGCCGGGATACGGGCTCCTCTGAAGTCGAGGTCTCCTCTGATTTACAGGGGCTAGGGAAGGTATATTTATACCTGAGAGCACCTTAGGAATGTTAGCATTGACGTGAATTGGACAACGAAAGACGTCATGAATGAACCCCTAAGGAATAATGGTTCATGCATAATTGATGAGGCCTTGAAGAAATCAATAGTCCTGGGCTAGGGAAACTCCCGCAGCCTAGGGGTCTGTTCTTCATGAACTCGTTGTGACGTTAGGGTGGACGGATGTCAGAGACCATGCCTGTATTTGGAGTGCACGGTTTAATGCCTAAATAAGGCCTGGGATTCTATGCCTATATAAGGGCAGGGCGAATTGTGCCTATATAAGGACATGATATTGGAAAGCCCGTTATGGACACCCTAAGAGGAATACAACAGGAGTATGTCACTATATGTACTAAGGAGGCCCACATATCCAATCCTTTAGTTTATTCAATAAAAACGCCATTAACTTCGCAAGCTGGCAGCTTTTAACTGTTCCTTTTTATCTGCATACCCCTGTAGTAAATGGGGAAGTTCCTCATATCTTGACCTGCCGAGGTTGAAGAAGCAGTAGTATATCCCAATTAGGGTGAATCTGGTGCTCTTTTTGCAGTTTTTGGTTTTTAATACACGGATGTGGTCACTACACACATGAGCAATAATGTGACCACTTCAATATTTGGCACCTGGTGTTTAGATGCCTGTAACACCTCACCACTGTGTGCTGTGATTTAGACACACAGGGAATAGGACAGTAGTGTTTGATACTTGTGATATTGGTTTGACATCATACATTAATATGTGATTTTCTCTTCATAATAGGTAGAACCAGAACTACCAGCCTTTAGACAGAGTAAGTCATGGTGGCTTAAATCCCAAACATTATTATTTATTTTTTCCGGCCCACCTTAGTGTAGATAGTTTTTAAACTTTAGGTCCTGACGATTCGCCTCAAGACTTGTAGAATTGCGAAGAAACATGTTGACCAACCACACGGAAGAGCGCCACACCTAAGACATTAACTTAGCATTGCGCCTTTCCTCTTTATTTTAATCAGGGTAGGAGATCCCACAATTAAAGTTATTTTTGCTGGTACTCCCAACCCTGTTTTAACTCACATAAACATCACACACCACTTATTCATCTACACTCACTAAATCTCTCACACCCACGGCACCAAACGGCTATTTGGAAAAAGGTATCCGCCAAAGTGCCCCTCATCGGGAGCCCATCAGGCATTGCAGCGCCGGCCAGACGAGGAGCAGCCCGATGATGAAGCATGACACCCAACTGGGTGTGTGAGGGCATTACATTCCCAAAAAATGGATTCCCCTCTCTTTTGACATTGTAGCCTACTGTCCCTTGTATACTGCTAAATTCTAGATCACATGGGACAGAGTCTATGCCACTCAGGAGTGACCAAGAGGCACGGAAGACGAATGCCCACCGATGTCGGACATGCAGGAGAGTTGACGGTGACCTTGGCTCTGCAGCTGTGCGGACCAGGTGATGCTGTGGAAGACAAGGAGCCATTCACGAGCTGTCCCACGTAGGATGTCAAGAGCCAAGGGGTCAGTGTCCGGCAAGGGCACCAACAAGCCTTGGCAACGGCAACCAACGTAGTCGTCGAAGAAGGTGCAGTGTCAGGACCAGCAAGGTCCAAGTGACTCACCACGAGCAGGTAAGTTAGAGCAGGCCCGAGCAAGCATGGGAGCCCACTGGAGCCTAAGAAGACCCTCAAGAGGACCCACAGGCCGAAGGCACAGGAGTCGCAAGAGGACCTCAAGCAGCTCACCAAAGGAAGAAGGCCCACGGTGCACAGGATGCGGTGCTGGCGAAGATCTTAGCTGGAGGAGATGCTTGAGGCTGGAGCTTCTTGAAGCCCGAAGATCTCTGGAGTAGAGTGTCAACAAATCTTTGTGACGGCAAGTTGACACAGTGCGCATGGATTCTGTTCCAGCGGTTCTGATGAGGTATACTGGCCTCAAACTCGGTAAGAAGACAGTGCAGGCCTCGAGGGAGTTGCAGAACCACCACCTGTGTTGCTGAGCCTTTCGGAGTCCGTGGGAGCCCAGGATCAGCAGACCGGTCAGCTTCGTTGCGGTGCCTGCAGATGCAGGGGAGTGACTCCTTCACTCCAAGGGAGATTCCTTCGGGTGTCTTGGATGTCCACAGGCCTGTAGAAGAACCTGTATGGAGCACAGGCACAGACGACGCAGAAGACTAGCAGGACGACAAGACCAGGAGCAGCAGGAGTCTTCCCAGTTGCAGTCTCAGTTCCCAAAACAAAGTCCAACGAAGTCCAAAGTGCCCAGATTGAAGATGAATTGGTTTCGGATCTGAATCTTGTCCCATGATGAATCTAAGGAACCACCCACAGGTAAGCCCTTTTATACCCTAAAAAAAGGGTTGGGGCGATTCAGGGGTCCCTCCCACCGGAAGGGCTGGACAGTGGGGAGGATAGTCCCATGTCCTTTGTCCAGTTTCGCTCCAGAGCAGGAGCCAACGGCTCCCTGAACTGGTTCCAACTGGAGTATGCAAAGAGGGCACCAAAAGTGCCCTTCAAAGCAGTCTAGTGGCGCTGGCAAGTGCCCCCACCCTGGCCCAATACACTAAGTCCTGTCTGGGAGGTGGTCACACCTCCCTGTGACAGGAAATCTATTGTCCTGCCTTCCCCTGCTTGAGCTTGGCTCAGCAGCAGGAGGGCAGAATCGTGTCTCTGGTCGGCAGCAGCCATAGTTTGCTGTCCGGGTCTAGAAGACTGGTACAGGAGAACTGAGCTCCTCCCTGAGGAGCTTTACAGTGCATGGAATCATACCTCCAACACCGTTTACGGTAACATGTTTGATACCAATCACGCCAGGGTTCGTTACAGCCAGTTTATAGTTCGCCATCGCATAATGACGCAAGGCCACTCTATGTATTGTAATGGCTGATCCACTTACAACCTGGGAGAATGGACTCTGTGGATTATAGGGGTGTCCTGCTCATGCTGGAGCACCCTCACACTTATAACCAAGCATCCTGCCTTCAGGATTGAAAGGCCTGCCTTAGGGGTGACTTATAAGTTTTAAGTGCAGTGACCTGAGTTATAAGCAAACTTATATCTGTTGTAAGTGGTGCTAGCACCAGCTTACACAGGCTGCAATGGCAGGCCTGTAGTCACAATCTGAGTGGTCTCCTATGGGTGGCATAATACATGCTTCAGCCCATGGGGGACCCCTGGGGTACCTATGCCCTGGGTACCTTAGTGCCATATACCAGGGACTTACAAGGGTACACAAGTAGCCAATCTGGGGGGGGGGTACCTAAGTACTCACCATGGTCCAATTTAGGGGAGAAGCACAGAGACTGGGGTCCTGATTAGCAGGATCCCAGTGAGACTAGTCAGAAAAACATAATGACACTTGCAAAAAGTGGGGGTAACCATGAAAGCAGATCCTACTTTCCTACATACCTCCATTGAGACGCAGGAAAGAATAAAAAATATAGCATTAGGTTTATCTTTATTAATGTGCCGGCCATGACGGATTGGAGAGTTACTGATATTAAAGAAGGACTAAGATCATCATTTAGTTGACTGGCACCACGAAAAACACAACTGCAGTCTCCACCTCTGAAGAAGGTCCTTTCCAACCCAGCATACAGTGAGGGTAGACTTTAAAAAGAGATTGTTTTTGCATTAAAAGGTTTATTATTTCATTTTTTTAAGTTGGAATTTGTAAATAAATATTTAAGCAATAAGAATAGTTTTAAGCCAATCACCAAGTAAATTTTCTTTTTTTCCCTCCATAATTCTTCACATCTGATGGATGAGAATCCATTCATTTTTAGTAAAATGAGTTTGGCACGGAGACATAACCCTGCAGGCACACTGTGTCAAGCTTGATGGGCTTGCACCTCAGGAAATTGTAATCTAGGAAAAGAGAGGAGGTTAGGCAAGAGTGATGATGCCTGGCTATGGGTAAGGTTGATTTTTAGGTCTCTCCTATCAGACAGCTTTGACCTGCATGGAAGGCGAAAGCCTCTTGTGAACCATACCAAAAACGTAGTGGGCTTAGAGCCTGCCCTCTGCTTGTCATTGGTTGGCTTTATTGTTGCTTTCTGCCAATTCAGTAGCTTGCCTTCCTCTTTTTGTGTTTGCCCCTCCCCTTGTCTTTTGACAAGTTGACTTGAATGCTCCTACTGCTCATATTCAAGGAACTACTTTGTTCTCTAAGCACTCCATGAGAGTGCACCTGTTTACCAGCTCTCTCCTCTGTGTGCTGCTCTCCCCGTGTGCTGCTTAACCTCGTCCTTGCGCTATATTGTTCTTCCCTCTCCCACTTGCTCTGTCCCTCATGTGCTACTTTTCCTGTTGGATATTCGCTGCCCCACATGTTATACGTTCCCCCGCCCCCCCCCCCTTCTTCCCAACCACAGCTTCACTTTTGTATGGTTGGACAGTCAATGTATTGTGATGTAGTGTTCTGTAAAGAGGTGAGTCTTCAACTCTATCCTAAATTGAAGCAGCTTTGGGGTGGTTTTGATGGATATGGGGATTTGAAAGTGAATGAAACACAAGTAATAAAAGTTTGTATGAAATGTATCTACGACATGAACTCTTAAGTGTGAGAAAATGTGTGATGAATGAGGGTTACTTTTCAGTTGTAACATAGTCCCCAGGCATTCCAGTAGGGATGGAAATATACACTCAAAAAGCTAATACCATGAGGCGAGAGAGCTATACTCTTCTGGGATGCATCAAGATGTAATTGGCAATGCCTCAAGTCAATGACTGAAAGAGGCTGGTCACTAAAAGACATTGGATTATAGAGATGAAGTTAGAGCCCACATTAACTATTTTGGAAATAATGCCTAGCTTTTGCAGAGCGAGGAGAGAGGGCATACCATTCTCCAGGTGAGGGCCGACTCAGAGTGTGATGTATTTACCCGAGAGGGGATTAATGCTGCATTCCTTCATTTTTATCGGGACTTGTACTCCACTAGAACTGGGGTAAGTGTGGTGGGGTTATATGCTTAACTACATCACTGACTCCTCACCGGTGGCCCGGGGACTGTGAGTGGCAGAGTTTTTGGGTGCAGACATTACTGAACAGGAAGACCTGGGTGCGATTAAGGGGATGGCGAGGGGGTAAGGTCCCTGGGCTAGATGGTCTGCCAATAGAATTTAATGTGATGTACTCCACAGATCTTGTCCCCAGATTGGTGACTTTGTATTATGACTCATTGGCATGGGGGTACTCTCTCCCTCACTGCGTGAGGCCGCAACAGTATCATTGCCCAAGAAAGACCAGGATTCTCTCCTCTTGGACTCGTATCGCCCATATCGATGTTTAACGCTGACTATAAGATACTAATTAAGACACCCGCTGACCGTTATTACCCCACATGTGTACTGTGGTCCACCCTGACCAAACCAGCTTTATCCGTACTTGTAGCATCATGCCAGCTATTACTCGCCCTTGACCAGCGGGAGCACCTTCCACAGGACTCTCTAGTTGTATCCATAGATATCAGGAAAGTGTTTAACTCTCTCCGGTGGGATTTCTTATATGCCACTTTGCTTTGCATGGTTTGCGGGATGGCCTTTGTTAAACTTACGAGACTCCTTTATACAGGCGCAGTGGTTTAGGCCCATACTTGTTCAGTGATTTCGGAGGCATGTACAGTAAATGGGGCCCCAGACAAGGATGCCCGCTATCACTATTGCTATTTGCTCTGGCCCTGGAACTGTTTGCTCGGCGATACGGCAACAGGCTTCCTATCAGGGTTTACCCCTTTCTTCCAATTTTCATTGTACGTGGACGACATTTTTTTACATGCGAGGCATGGACTCTGTTCTGGAAGGAGCTGTAGCAGCTCTGATGAAGTTTGCCAGCTACTCGGGGATGGAGGTGAACTGGAGTAAATCCTGTATCTACCCTCTCCGGGAAGATCACGTAGGGCATAGGCCTATATCGACTGCCCGACTCTAAGGTGGGAGCAGGTGACTATGCGCTATCTGGGGGTGGCTATTTATCGTAATGTAAATTTGCTATATGAGGGAAACCTGCGCTGTGCTATAGCTGCCCTGAGATGCTCAGTGACGTTTTGGACCTCCCTTCCACTATCGGTGGTTGGCAGAGTAGCAATTTCTAAGATGGTAGTTTTGCCCCATTTTCTCTACTTCTTTGTGGCTCTCCCCATTGAGATCCCACAGAGAATTTTCCGAGACTTGGACAGTGTCATGCTGACTTTGTATTAGGGATAGTCATTGCACTACGTTGCGCTGAAGACTCTGTGTTTGCCGGTGGAGTAGGGGGGGTTTGGCCGTGCCAGATTTTGAACTTTGTTATTTAGGGGCGCAACTGCAGTGCGTTTCTCGCTGGGGTTCTACCTTATGGGACGGAGTGGGCTGTGTTGAGCGTTAACTGCCTTCTAAAGAGCTTTTGACCAATATCTTGTTGAAACCTAGACCAATTTCCTTAGTCTGTAACGCCATTATATTAATTCGAACAGCTCGCTTTGTTTGGGCTACGCAAAGTGGTTGAATGTGGCTGTAGAAGGTTTGTGTCCGAATTACGGATACATTGGCCTTTTAAAAGTGTCTTTTGTTACACCACATGACCTGCTAACTTCATGCATATCACTCTTCACTATAGCTTCATATGCCTATTTTACCTTTGTTGATTATTTTGTGATTCCTTGTGTCATTACATTTAATAAAAATATATATATATATTTTTAAACTATTTTGGAAGCAGTAGGTCTATTTGATAGCTGTGCAGTCCTGTCAAGACCTAAACATGTTGGAGTATGCTGTATAATCTAAAAGGTAAACGTGACTATCAATTAGAGGTGTAGCCAGTGTTACCAGTTGCAACTGCAGGCTTGTCCTTATGTAGCCCTGCCTCTGCCTTTCTACCCCTCGTCTAAAGGGTCATGTAATGGCTGATGGTGTGAAGGGTTAATCCTGTGATACCTTCAGGAGGGCCACATCATTTAATTTCCTCTATCCCTGGAACTTTGGTGAATTGACATCAATGCTGTAAAAAAGATTAAGATTTCGTTGGATTGCACAACATTGGCCACATCGCCACACTGGAAACAAGGAGCGTAAGAGGACCAGACAACAGCCCTTTCCTGCTACTCTCTGTTGGAGCTGAAGAACCATCTGTTAAAGCAATGCCTCGCCCTTGTGTAACCTCCCTGGGATTACAAACAGTCCCTAAAGAGATCCCTTATTCGTTTTTCTATCTGCACAACCTTTCTTTGTGTGTGTGCCCCTTAATCTGTTTACTATGAATGCCACCTATTACTGAAAATGTAAGCATTGTGCAGGCTACAGAGGATCAAGGCAGCTCACAGCTACTTCTGCACTGTGTTCGAAAGTGCGAACCCCTCACAAGAGCGGTTGCCAACTGCACTGCTCCATTATGGCCTGCAGCAGTGTGCGGTCAACAGTTAACCAGGGAAGCTGACAGCCACCTTTAACCTTTTTAGTAAGTGCAAACCAGATGCAGGGGCTGCTGTGATCTCCATGAAAAAATGCATCTCTTTTAACCTTGGGCAAGGCAGTTCCCCTTTCTTAGCCAAAGTGTAGATTGGGGATGCAATGCACGCTACCCTTGCCCTTAGGCTAGGCGACGATAGTCATTCAGCCACCTTCCTTCCCTTGGGCAAGGCGGACGAGGTACCAAGGTAATTAATGATCCCCTGCAAGGCCAATGGTGTTATTCACTCCCTTCACCATATGCACAGATTTTTAAAAATCTTTCCCTTCTTCCTGAAGCCAACTCCAGTAGGGTGGCACATAGGAGCCAGAAATGTATTAGCTGCCCCCAGAAAATAATCCCCTTCACCTTGAATATGGCCAATACAAAGAAAAGATAGAGTAAAACACTTCCCATATCGTTGGGCAAGATGTAGGCACCTTGTTAAATCACTACCCTTAGACAAGGCATGTACATTTACTGCCCCCATCCTTTGGCAAGCCGTGGTGGCTTAAGGCCCCTAAAGCCACTACCCCCACCACTGGACAAGGTGGGGGATTGTAGGAACTCCCTACCCTGCGCCAATTCTTTTCTAAACTATGTGGGTGAACATCTTGAGAGGTTAAAATAAATTCACCCCTCCCAAACCTGAATAAAGATGGAGGCAGAGGAAGAAGCAGTTCCCCTGCCCTTTAGCAAGATGGGGCCACACATCTTTCAAAGAAATTGCATTTTTGGCAAAAACCTCCTGTTTTTAAACTGAAATAGCAATTTTTATCATAATGTCACCATTATTGGTGCAGGAACAGCAACAGAGTTACAGGGGCAGAAAGGTGGATTGGGACAAACAGACGTACACAGGGTCAGGTATGGAGAGATAGGGACAGTAGAACAAAGAGGGACATGAACAAGGAAGTGCACAGGGGCTAGGGAATAGACAGAGGGGTCGGTAAGAGCAAAAGGGAAGAGAGAAAGAGGCAGAGACAATGGGGAACAGCATCAGAAAGACCTCCACATAACCACCATCATATACCCACACAACTACCATCATACATCAACACACCCACATCAGCCAACAACAGATTACCACATACACACCATCAGATAAAAAAACATGCACCATCAGACACACATGCATACACCATCATATTGCCACACTACCACAATTATGCAGCCACAAATCTGCCATCATGCATCCAGAAGCCCATCATCAGATGGCCACATCACCATGAAATGTCCACATTGCCACCGTCATACGCCAACACAGCTCCCATCATATGCCCACAAACCCACCAACCCATCTAAACCCCCATTGTTTTGCATTATATTCTGGTATTCTAGCTTTTCTCACAGGATCGGGATTCAGGTATCAGTGGTCTCCCAAATAGTCAATCAGTCAAATCAGTGCCGTGCCCAAACTCCCACCATCATAGGTCCACCTGCATGTCATCATACAACAACACAGATGCCCTCATATGTCCACACATCCTGTGCCCACACTCCCCTTCAAATGTCGACAGCCCTTCCATCAAATGGCCGCAAAATCACTACCACATACCCACTTACCCACATCATATGCCCACACACCATCACATTGCCCATCACACACTATTATCATATGTCCACCACATACCTAACATCAGACGCTCCCATTCTATGATAGACATACATACACAGCTTTATATATCCTCATAACTAATATCATGTACCAGTACACCTGCCATTTTGCATTACAGCCACATACCCATCATTATATACAACTGTGCCACTAGCATCCTAGGCCCACACCAATTATCAAATACTCATATGCCCGCCATCGTACTGCCACATATCCACCAGCATATGCCAACAACCTCACTGTCATAAGGCCAAATTCCCTACTCCTATATCCACACACCTGTCATCATACTGTCACACGCCCAAGACCCACAGCCTCACCATCGTATGTCAATACATCCACCATCAAACGCCCACACACCCACTTGCCCACCATTCTATACCCACACACCCATCATTATATGCCCGCACATCTATCATTATATGAGTGCTCACCTATCATTATACGCTTACTCACCAATTGTTCTACGCTGACGCATCTATCATTATGAGTCAAAAACGCATCATTGCATGCCCACACACTCAACATTGGGCACCCACACATCTAAGTTTGTAGTGCCATACAGCCTTCCGCCTAGGCCCACACATCCATCATAATACACCAACAAACTTAAGAACAAATGCTCACCGCCAACCACCATACCTCAATATACCCACATCATAATTTAATACCAGCAATATCATAAGTGCACAAACATTGTTATATAGCAGCCCGCCCACCAACATATTGCCGCACACCTATCGTTGTACACCCACAGACCCACTATCATACAGCCAAACACCCACCCTCAGATGCCAACACAAACACCATCTGTATATACCCACTAATTTGCCAACAAATGACCACACATCTACATTTTACTCTAACAGACCTAACATCATACAGTCACCCACCCACTAGCCTTTATGACCCCACACCTACTAGCTACACCCCACACCATCATACGGCTGCATCCCCACCATCATACGGCTGCATCCCCACCATCATACGGCTGCACCCCCACCATCATACGGCTGCCCCCCCACCATCATACGGCTGCCCCCCCACCATCATACGGCTGCACCCCCACCATCATACGGCTGCACCCCCACCATCATACGGCTGCACTCCCACCATCATACGGCTGCACTCCCACCATCATACGGCTGCACCCCCACCATCATACGGCTGCACCCCCACCATCATACCGCTGCACCCCCACCATCAAGCGGCTGCACCCCCACCATCATACAGCTCCACCCCCACCATTATACGGCTACACTACCACCATTATGCAACCATACGCCCACCATTATAGGGCCATACATTATTCATCATAAACCCATACAGCTTTCATCATGCGGCAACACTCTTACCGTTATGTGCCAACATGCCCACCATCATTTGTTTACACACCTACCATCCTTTAATCCCCACAACCAGCATTATACACCTACGCGTCTACCATCATACAGCCACACTTTTGTGACAATTCGCTCATGCTCCTTTCATCGCCCATTTACACATCATCAGACCCCCACACCACATAGCCACAGACCCACCATATGTCCAGAAAGTCACATTATATCCACACCCACACACCATCAAACATCCACATAGCCTCCATCATAATCTAACACACTCACCATCCAATACACTGAAACCCACCATCAAACTCTCACCATCACACAATTTCCATCACACACTGCATCATACATCACCATCAAATGTGCACACATTCCCCATCTTAGACCAACAGACATAAAATTAAATTTGCCAAAAGCACTAAAGTTAAAAGGAATCTCGTTTGAGTAATAAGTTGACAGAGGCTATGCTGCAAAACCGAAATTCAAAAATTAAGGTACACCCTAATTCTTATCTTTCAACAGAAAACATAATGACTTAATCCTATCTTGAGGTGTCTCAGGCTTTACTTTGCAAAATGTAATGTTTTTTTTTTTTTTTAGTTTAAAAAGCTTTTATTAATGCAAATAAATACAGGGTACAATAATATATCAACGGTCATTAAAAGAAGTGCAAAAGATATAATAAATAAGTAAGATAAAGGAGAGGTGAAGACTTAATGCAACAAACCTTTTACTAAACTATAAACCAAAGTTAAGAGCAATTAAAGAATGATGTACCGTAACAATTAAGCATTTTAGGTTTTATAAGGATGAAGGAAAAGAGAGAGAGAAAGAAAAAAAAAAGCTGAATACAGTGTAATGGACTACGTCCAAACCTATATTCCTATATTAGGAGAAAACCCTGATTCTGCCAACACTAAATTCGAAGAATAGATCACAGTCTCTGGATGAAAATATCCCAATAACAAAGATCAAAACAGGTCAAAAAGAAAAATCTGCACCCTGGTTTACCTCCCATCTTGTGTCCTTGAAAACAAAATGTAAAAAACTTGAAAGGAAATGGAGAATAAATTATGAGGATCACCTTAAAATGGCTCATCAAACTGCATATAGGATTTATCATATAGAAATTAAAATATAGAAATTAAAAAGCCCCAAGTGTCTTATTATGAAATCAAAATAAACCAGGCATCGAACGGCCCTAGGGAACTCTTTAAAATTGTGAAATCCCTGATCACTCCAAAAACTGGAAACACTCTTCACACCCCCTCTATAACACGCTGCAGCGAATTGGTAGCGTTCTCTCAGAACAAAATTGCCTATATCTATCTGTCTCTACAAAAGAACAGAATCTCAAATGCCCTCACATCAGAGAAGCTTATGCACAACACATCCCACATTGGCCTGCTCTTCTTCCCCCCATCCCCGAGAAAGGACTCCCCGCTCTTCTCAGCAAGGTCAAATCAGGGTCTCCGCTGTACCCCACACATACTGTTACAAGGAGCCCCAGCTACCTTCCCATTATATTGGAACTCCTTAATTTGTCTTTATCTAATGGAATAGTCCCATATAAGTAGAAACAAGTGGTGGTCAAACCTTTGCTAAAAAAGAAACAGTCTCGATCCGACATCTCCAGTGAACTATAGGCCAATATGCCTGCTCCCAGTTATAGGCAAGGTTCTAGAGAAACATGTCAACCAAACACTGTCTACATTCCTTGAAGAAAATCATCTACTGCACACGTCCCAGATGCGAATCTGTACAAAACACAGTATGGAAACTGCCCTCCTCGCAGTAACAGAGGAACTAAAAATGCTGCTGGGCAAGGGAGGATCAGCTGCTATCATCCTCCTGGACCTAAGTGCATCGTTCAACGCGGTTGACCATGAGACACTTACATACAAAATGGGTGAAGCCGGAATAAAGAGCTCTGCTCTTAATTGGCTCACCTCCTTCTTGAAGGACAGATCTTTCCAAATTTGTGAGAGTTCATGCTATTTAGATGCTCTTCCCTTGAAGTGCGGTGTCCTGCAGGGTTTGGCTCTCAGCCCCACCCTTTTTAGCCTGTACATGCGCCCATTGGCAGATATTGTTTAGCAGTTTGGCCTGTCATTAGTCTCATATGTCGACGACACAGAGTTGGTTGTTTCCCTCTCCCCTGGAAAAGGCTCACAGTCCCATCAGCTGTCTCCCTGCTTGGAAAAAGTAGCCAAGTGGATGGCGAACTGCTGCCTAAAACTGAACGAGGAAAAAACTGAGCTGATGATTCTGGGGAACAGACCTGACCCCCATTTGCCTATAGACTGCCCAAATTGTTTGGGCAATACACCCATCACCTCCTCCCCTTTCAAAAGCCTTGGGATGTTGCTGACTATGTCCCTTTCCATGGATGCACTGGCCAAAAAACTTGCGTTTACCTGTTTTGGCACCCACAGAACACTCCATAAAATTTTAGCCATTATCCAGAGTGTGTCCAGAAGAATAGTGGTCCAATCCCTTGTTCTCTCCCGGTTGGACTACGGAAACTCTTTGTTTATAGGCTCCCCAAATATGTTATCAAAAGGTTCCAGGATGTCCAAAATGCGGCAGCAAGGATCCTATAAAAGGTCCCAAAATATGCCTCACCAAACAGTGCTGTAGCTTCTCTGCATTGGCTCCCCTTTCAGGCAAGGATTACATTTAAAATACTCTGTCTGGCACATGGGCTTCACGCCAAAGGACCCGCTATGATAAGGGCACTCTTGACCCCCTACTCCCCCGGTGGGGCTCTAAGATCCTCTACGGGCCGATGCTTGAAGGTACCTAGAATTGAGAAGGCCAGATGGGGTGGTACGTCCTTTTTCTTATCTTATTCCCAAACTTTGGAACACTCTCCCCATAGAATTAAGATGCCTAAACAACAAATCACAGTTCAGGAAAATGCTAAAAGCATGGCTATATCCACAATAAAAGGCCCCATGTGTTCCTCCACATGTTCTGAGGCAACGCTTTGTCATAGCGCTGGGAAGCCTACGGGTAGCAACACACTTTGGAAATCCACATAGCATAGCAAATGATAACATTTTCGGGAGTAAAGATAGCTGAAAATTGTGTAACCATAACATTCATTTAGAAGGCAAACAAAAGATCCGAATTAAATAGCCGCTTGGGTTCCTCAGTGTCTGGGCAGGGGCAGAAGTTGATCCTAGAGATGTTGGTGACTTAATAAATATTTTCTTAAAGAAATCTTTACAGCAATTAAAAAATGTCCAAATATGCAAATTTTTCTACGAACCATTAGTAAAAACGTACAGTAATTTAAAGCATCTTATACAAATACAGTTCAAAGACTCTGTTACCCATTGGAAGTTCATCCAACAAATGGAGAAAAGCTGACAAATGATTGGGCTCTTATTTTAGGTCTCTGTTTTCTTGATTTATGAAAAGACTGAGCTACCGGATTTAGGATAGAATGCTTTGGCCGAAGAATGCTACTTAACTGAACGTCTTATGATGTTTTTGGTACAGAGCTTTATAAATTATGTATTGTTATTTAAAATTGATCCTAGTTTCAGCCAGGTAATCTGATTAACACTTTCGTAACTAGAGTGATCGCGTACATATTCTGGCAATTGCACAGAGATAAGGGGCTTGCAGAGAATTGAATTTTCCTAATGAACCCTTAACCTACCCAGGTTAGACAATGGTATATCAGTCTCCTGCTCGATTAGGTTTGGTAGATTTAAAAAGGGAGAGTTTGATGGGATCTAGCATGTATGTGTTGAAAAATGTTTAAATCAATGTGAATGTCCAGAGTTCCCGTCAGAAACAGTAGTGACTGTGGAGTTTGTCATTTCCAGCTCTTTCTCCACAATTGATATTAATTGGAGACATCCATACAAGTCTTAGAAGACAAGGGTACATAGTAGATTCAAGTTGGCGTATACATTACATTTTTCATTCAAAGTCAGTAAGAAAATCCCTCTTTTCTTTCTTGGGTGCCAAAACGTGTTCTTGGGTCTGTGTTTTTGCTTTTGGCATGGAGATTTCCGTTGATGCTACAGCAGAGCACCAGCAGAACCTTCGGAGGGGAAGTAACCTCTCCTCCACCTCACTCACCCTCACACTGGTTAAGTAATTTCTCCCCAGAAAGCATAGAAGACAAGATCATCAAAGCTTGTCTTCTTTTGACTGGAACATGAGGAGTTACACAACTGGCAGAGTTAGGTGATGTATCTCATTTGTACAGTCTCTTGTAAAAGAGGTTCACCAGAGCAGAGGAGTCTTTGTTGCTTTCTTTCCGCAAGTCGAGGTTAAATGATTTAGGACCTTTTTCCTCTCTGCTTGCCCTTCTGTAACTAGTGCCAGCATATAGCATCTGATTCCGTCAGTGGTAGGTTGCTACACTTTCAGTAATCAGGGCCTGGTTCTTCTCCTTAGTACGTCATCAGAATGTACCAACACCAATTCACTAATGCTAATAAGGCATTACTACATCATGGCTGTACAGCAGCGGCTCCTTCGTTATGGCGGAGGAGCGTCGCCCCTCCTGCCAGCAGTTGCACAAATTGAAAAATAAAATGATAAGCCAGGTTTATTATCATTTTCTTTTTCTTTCCAGAGCGGAGTCTTGAAGACGGGTCCTAATTGATGACAGACATGAAGAGGGAGTGGTGTCAGTGCGCGTGTCGGTTTGGCCGGCCGTCTGAGGGTGGCCAAACAAACATGCTCTCTGACATCTCTCCAATCCGAGCTGCATTGCCAGGTGCAGAAGGGCGGGCACAGGCTCCTATTCCTCGTTGGAGCAGGAAACCAGCCCTCTCAGGCCAATCCCAGCACTTTTCTCATGCTGTTACCAGCATGAGAGAAGCACTGGGATTGGCCATAGGGGAGTCTGGGAGCCTCAGCCTGTGCACAGCAGTCAGCAGAAAGCAGAAGAATGGCAATCAACAAGTTTTTTTTTTTTTTGTCCCACATCTTTCACCCAATACCAGCCGCTACTGTGGCTATAGGAGAATACGTAGTAGATGTATGCAGTTCATGTGGCCGACAATGTACATACTGTTTAAGAGCAGCACTTCATGTCCCTGAATAGTTAGCTGACTGGTCATCTGCTTTAGTTTATCTTTTCGAATAGTGTCCCGGAGAACTGGTTCTTCCTGTTCATCTCCTTCATTTGGCAAGACTTTCCAGACCCTGCAATCTATACAGTGTGTGTAAATTCAATCAATCAATCAATCAATCATGTCACTTATAAAGCGCACTACATACCCGCGAGGGTCTCAAGGCGCTGGGGGAAGAGGGGGGTGGTGCTGCTACTGATCGAAGAGCCAGGTCTTGAGGAGTCTTCTGAAGGCCAGTAGGTCTTGGGTCTGTCGGAGGTTGGTGGGGAGGGTGTTCCAGGTCTTGGCGGCGAGGTGGGAGAACGATCTGCCGCCGGCGGTCGTTTTCCGGACGAGGCTGGTTGAGCGGAGCTGGCGGGTGGGGGTGTAGAAGCTGAGTCGTCTGTTGAGGTAGGCTGGTCCGGAGTTGTGGAGTGCTTTGTGTGCGTGGGTGAGGAGCTTGAAGGTTATCCTCTTGTTGACAGGGAGCCAGTGCAGGTCTCTCAGGTGGGGTGTGATGTGGCTGCGTCGGGGGATGTTGAGGATAAGACGTGCAGAGGCGTTCTGGATGCGTTGCAGCCGTCTCAGGAGCTTAGCCGTCGTTCCTGCGTAGAGGGCGTTTCCGTAGTCCAGCCTGCTGGTGACGAGGGCCTGGGTGACTGTTTTTCTTGTTTCGGTGGGGATCCACTTGAAGATCCTGCGGAGCATTCGGAGGATGTTGAAGCAGGATGAGGAAACGGCGTTGACCTGCTTAGTCATGGAGAGGGTGGGGTCGAGGATGACCCCTAGGTTGCGTACGTGGTCGGTGGGTGGCGGGGCTGTTCCCAGTGATGTTGGCCACCAGGAGTCGTCCCAGGCTGAAGGGTTGGAACCAAGGATGAGGACCTCCGTCTTGTCCGAGTTCAGCTTCAGGCGGCTGGTCCTCATCCATTCGGCGACGGCCTTCATTCCTTCGTGGAGGTGGGCTTTGGCGGTGTGAGGGTCTTTGGTGAGGGAGAGGATCAGCTGGGTGTCGTCGGCGTAGGAGATGATGTTGAGGTTGTGCTGTCGGGCGACGTGGGCGAGGGGTGCCATGTAGATGTTGAACAGCGTTGGGCTGAGGGAGGAGCCTTGGGGTACGCCGCAGATGATCTTGGTGGCCTTGGATCGGAAGGGGGCGAGGCGGACGCTTTGTGTTCTGCCGGAAAGGAAGGATGTGGTCCAGTCCAGGGCCTTCTCTTGGATCCCGGCGTCGTGAAGGCGTGTTCGTAGTGTGTGGTGGCAGACCGTGTCGAAGGCGGCTGATAGGTCCAGGAGGATGAGGGCTGCTGTTTCTCCGTTGTCTAGCAGGGTCCTGATGTCATCGGTGGCGGCGATGAGGGCGGTTTCGGTGCTGTGGTTGCTGCGGAAGCCGGACTGGGAAGGGTCCAGGATGTTGTTCTCCTCGAGGTAGCGGGTCAGTTGTTTGTTGACGATTTTCTCGGTGACCTTCGCGGGGAACGGGAGCAGAGAGATGGGTCGGAAGTTCTTGAGGTCCTTGGGGTCTGCCTTGGGTTTCTTGAGTAAGGCGGTGATCTCGGCGTGCTTCCAGCTTTCCGGGAAGGTTGCTGTCTCGAAGGAGATGTTGATTATTTTCCGGAGATGGGGCGCGATGGCTGTACTGGCTTTGTTGAAGATGTGGTGAGGGCACGGGTCTAGCGGTGAACCGGAGTGGATGGTGTTCATGATCTCGCTGGTGTCCTCGTCGTTGATGTTGGTCCAGGAGAGCAGGCGGTTGGTGGTTGTGGGGGCAGTGGTCTCGGTGGTTGCCGGGGCGGTCGTGGTGTTGAAGCTGTCGTGGATGTCGGCGATTTTGCGGTGGAAGGAGGTGGTCAGTGAGTCGCACAGGTCTTGCGACGGCTGGATGCCGTTGGTGTTGGAGCTGGGGTTGGAGAGTTCCTTCACGATGTTGAAGAGCTCTTTGCTGTTGTGTGCGTTGTTGTCTAGGCGGTCTTTGAGTGAGGCCCTTTTGGCGGATCTGATGAGGTGATGGTGATTGCGGGTGGCGCTCTTGTGGGCGGCGTAGCTGTCCGCTGTCCGTTCGTGGAGCCAGATCTTCTCCAGTTTTCGGCATGTTCGTTTGGAGGCCTGGAGGTCTTCGGTGAACCAGGTGGCTTTCTTGCTGGTGTGGCTGTTGGGCGGATTCTTGAGCGGGGTGAGGGTGTTGGCGCAGTCGTCGATCCACTGTCTGAGGTTGCGGGCGGCGGTGTCGGGGTCGGAGGGTTCGGCGGGTGGGCTCAGGGCGAGGGTTGTGGTTAGCTGGTCTTCCGTGACTCTGCTCCAGCAGCGGCGAGGCATTTGTTCGGTGCGGTGGTGCGTGGTGGGCTTCCTGTAGGTGAAGTGGATGCAGTGGTGGTCAGTCCAGTGGGGTTCGGAGGTGTGGTTGAAGGAGACGTGTGGGCTTGCGGAAAAGATGGAGTCTAGCGTGTGGCCGGCGGCGTGGGTGTAGTCACAAGCTGTCTGAGTCCGAGGGTGGCGAGGTTGTCGATCAGGGTGGTGGAGTTGGTGTCCTTGTTGTTCTCGAGGTGGAAGTTCAGGTCCCCGAGGAGGATGTAGTCCGTGGAGGCGATGGCGTGTGTGCTGACGAAGTCAGCGATGGAATCGCTGAACTGTGGTCGGGGTCCGGGGGGTCTGTAGATGAGGGTTCCTCTGAGGGTGGTGTTGGGATCGGTGTGGATCTGGAAGTGCATGTGTTCGGCGGTGCTGAGGGTGTCGTCGGTGTTGGTTGAGACTCTGAGGGTGTTCCTGTGGACGATGGCGATGCCTCCTCCGACTCCGTTGGTGCGGTCCCTGCGGGTGATCTTGTATCCGTCCGGGATGGCAATGGCGATGTCGGGGGCTGAAGCGGGATTCAGCCAGGTCTCCGTCAGGAATGCGACGTCTGGGGAGGTTGAGTCGAGAAGGTCCCAGAGTTCGATGGCGTGTTTGCGGGCGGAGCGGGTGTTGAGGAGGATACATCTGAGGTAGTTGGGTTCTTTCCTGGGCGGTGGTTTGGCGGGGCGGGTGCTGGCGAAGCTGCAGTTCCGGCAGGTGAAGGGCCCTGGGTGCGCTTCGGGGTGGCCTGGTAGCAGGCGTGATCTTTTCCGGGGTTGAGTGCGTGGAGGGTGCTGGCGTCGTATCGGCGTCTGTTGATGTGGCGGGCGCGGGGGATGCCCGGACCAGGGGGTCTGGCGCTGGGCGCGGCCACGGCACGGACGGGCGCAGACGGGCTTGCCTTAGGCGCACCTTCGGCGCGCCAGCGGCGGCGCGCACAGCGGCCGCCATAAATGGGGAGGTGGGAGGGAGGAGCAGGGAATGGGGCAGCGAATGGGCAGTGAGGGGCGGGGCCGCAGGCGCAGCGGCGGGAAACAGGCACAGAAAGGAAAAACGATCACAATCAGGGGCAGCAAGGGGCACAGAAAGGAAAAACGATCACAATCAGGGGCAGCAAGGGGGCACAGAAAGGAAAAAACGATCACAATCAGGGGCAGCAAGGGGGCACAGAAAGGAAAAATCGATCACAATCAGGGGCAGCAAGGGGGCACAGAAAGGAAAAAGCGATCACAATCAGGGGCAGCAAGGGGGCACAGAAAGGAAAAAAACGATCACAATCAGGGGCAGCAAGGGGCACAGAAAGGAAAAACGATCACAATCAGGGGCAGCAAGGGGGCACAGAAAGGAAAAAACGAGCACAATCAGGGGCAGCGAGGGGGCACAGAAAGGAAAAAACGAGCACAATCAGGGGCAGCGAGGGGGCACAGAAAGGAAAAAACGATCACAATCAGGGGCAGCGAGGGGGCACAGAAAGGAAAAAACGAGCACAATCAGGGGCAGCGAGGGGGCACAGAAAGGAAAAAACGAGCACAATCAGGGGCAGCGAGGGGACACAGAAAGGAAAAAACGATCACAATCAGGGGCAGCGAGGGGGCACAGAAAGGAAAAAACGATCACAATCAGGGGCAGCAAGGGGGCACAGAAAGGAAAAAACGATCACAATCGGGCAGCAAGGGGGCACAGAAAGGAAAAAACGATCACAATCAGGGGCAGCAAGGGGGCACAGAAAGGAAAAAACGAGCACAATCAGGGGCAGCAAGGGGGCACAGAAAGGAAACAACGAGCACAATCAGGGGCAGCAAGGGGACACAGAACGGAAAAAACGATCACAATCAGGGGCAGCAAGGGGGCACAGGAAGGAAAAAACGATCACAATCAGGGGCAGCAAGGGGGGCACAGAAAGGAAAAAACGAGCACAATCAGGGGCAGCAGCAGGGCACACAGACGGAGCTGTGAGGTGGGGGAGCGACCTACCAGTCAAGGTCAGGGGTCCTTCCAGCATCCATTTTATTAGGGTGAATTTCATAGTCCCTTAGCTGCTGGTTAGAATAAACAAGTCCCCATTCTCTGCTTTTAACAGTCCCAATGCATGTTTTGGTAATCAAATGCAACATGCACTTTTCAAGAGTACAGAATGGCAGTTCTTTCATGTAGTGCATGGTTACCATCTCCGACAACTTTTCTTAAGTGACCGGTGGAGGGCTTGTAGGGAAGATGCTGCTGGGAACGAGGTCAGAAATTAGTAGGGAAGTCAAATGAATACTCGAGCCAAGTCAGGACAGGACTGGCCGTAGCGAGCATCGGGCGTTTCTCCATGAGGCTGGAAGGCTGGGGGCCGGTTTTGCAGTGGTGGGGGTCGGTTTTGTTAATGGGGACCGGATTTCCAACGGTGCTGCAATATCGCCCCCAAACAAAAAATGCAGCAGCGCCTCACACATGACATCCCCCAGGTCCCCCCCATCGTGCCCCCCAACCCCCTCCCTCCGGGGCTGGTCTGACAAAAGTTGCAGGGCTGCTTTGGGTTTCCAGTCCAACCCTGAGCCAAGTACATCGAAGAGCGTGAATCACCTGAGCTTAGTGTCTGTTGGCCGGCACATATCTGTGACACGTGCATATTTTTCTCAAGGGCTTGAATAACTTATAATCTTAGAAATGGTACAATGCAAATCAAGAATTAAGGCATACTTCATCGTTCAATTTTACCATGCACATTATCAGCAGTGTTAAAAAAGGCAACCGTATTATGGCACATCTAATGTTTTTTACGCTTGAATGCACAGAGGTCTAGACATATATACTTGGAACTTGAAATTCATTGGCAATGTCCGCAATTCTAACTAATTGTGATTAATATTAAAAAGAAAGATACAACAATACAGAGTATGAGTGCCGATATTCACTCCTCAACATCAGAAAGCAAACGTCTAAAGCAGGGGTCTTCAACCTTTTCTGTAATAGGAGCTACTAAAAAGATTACCAGCTGTGATCACCTCAGTGCATCAGCACTCTTGCCTGCAGTAATGTAAAATGGCTTTTTCAATTTGGAATGCATCTATATAGGTAATACATGACAGCCATAGATGAAATGCCTCTGATACCAAGATAATATTAGTAATATTGCACGATTTCTTCACTCAAATATCAGCTTTAAATGTATGTTAGAATTCTGTTTTTCTCCAAACAACAACTTTTGAGTTCTGAAAATACTCACATTTTCATCTTGCACACAAGTTTTTCAATTTTGGGATACATAAATTAATTCCACCAAACAAAAGTGTCTAATTTGGTAGGGTGAGCTGCACACAGGAGCGCTACTTCCAGGTAGCTGGAGAGCTACTAGTAGCTCCCAAGCTACACTTTGGAGAAGCCTGCTCTAAAGGCATGTTCAATCCTCGAAGTCCTAATGTCGCCTCGAGGTCTAAGCAGAATTTAAATTGACTAATGCGCTTTTTAACTCCTGAAGAGAAATGGTTTGCACTAATAGGCGCTCCTGCCAAACGGCCTGATGGCCTCAACAATCCCATTTGGTCCAAACTGAGTCCAGCAGGGTTCAGCATGTTCTGTCAAGAAAAGCTCAACCACTGCCGCAAAAACTCCAGAATACACAACAGCGTGTGTACATGGTTCGTATTTATTGCACAAGCGGAACAAACATGGCCACAGTGGTATGCCTGCTGGGACTTGTAGTAGCTCAGTCGCCTTTCTGTTGTTATTTACTGAGATGGCCAAGAATGGAAAAGAAGAGGTGACAACATGGTCACCAAGGCAGCCCTCCAAACTGGCTTCTTCCACAGCATCTCCACCAACACCTGCATTCTGATGGCAGCATGGCGGCAGCCACTGCCGGTGGAGCTATTTGGCCTCTGCTTAAGGAGATAACAGATGTGGAAGTGACATTAGTATGTCTTCATATTTGCATCAAGACGGTTCTCGGTCTCTAGTGGTAGTGGCTGCTTTTCCATAATGTGCAATTTTCTTTTCTTTTTCTCTTATGATGCTTATGTCTTGCAAAATAGTCATTTTCCTCTTGTTGCTTTCCTTCTTCCATGTATCTTGCCACTCCAAACACAAAATACTGTTATGTCTCAGAGACCTCCCTTGGACTACCAGTCTGTCAATATGTACCTGAGAATGACAGTGGTTATTGTCAGATTTGAGCCTCACCATTGTGCTAAGCAGAAAATGGCCTTTATAAAACATATAGACAAAAGCATACAGAAGTCAGAAAAGGTAATGCTATCCATAAACATATGGTCAAAAGCACACAGAACTCAGGAAAGTAATGCATAGAAATGCAGTGCTGTGGGGATCTCTACTTGATTAAATACATTATTAATTATATGTTTCATAGTCATGTATGTAAAATATACTCTCTACTGTACATTATAAGGATATTGCAAGTCACTGATGAGTACTGTGTCTGTGAGAGGAGAAACGAGGCTGAGATCCTTCATCAGGTTACAGAGGTCAAAGGTGACTTGCAGGATCTTTAGATAACACAGCAGAGGAGGGTATTTTAATCCTTGTAACATGTGCTTACATTTCCCCATACCTCTCAAATCTGTGATTTCCTGCTTCTTCTTTGAAAGAGTTAGTATGTGCTAAAATGTAGTGTTAATGCAGAATCAGTGCTGCAAAATAACCGCATAATGGAGCTTCCAATTTGTTGGAAAAACATATTTTAGCCCTTTGAACACTCTCCAAACCAGTTGCAGCTCAGAATGTGTTGTAACTTGTAAACACTACTGCTTTTGTGTAATTAACTCCAAAAGTGCGACACTACCATGACAGTTTCTTTGTCCGCTAATGACTTGATGTTCAGAGGAAATGGTGAAAAATCACAGTATCCCTTTCATTGTTAAACATTAGTTCTAATTCCATTCTGCGGTCTGTCTTTCTTTTTGTTTTTTTGCAACCTTTATTTATTAAAAGTTCAACATTTTACAGGATCGTGCCACGGGTAGGCACAAGGGTGTCGCAAGAGGCACACAGTGCCGCATATTATGATACAGATTAAAGGGGCAGAAAGTAAGCTAAGGGGAGTAAGGGAGGCACAGTAATAATCAAGACAGGACTAGCTCAGGGAAGACGATGCATGTATGTGGTAAAGTGTGAGTGTATAGTTGTCATCTTCCAGCAATCATAGGCGTCCTCGGTACGAGGGGAAAACTGATTGCAGCACCTGAACTCTCCTGATCAATGAAGGGGGGGGGGGCACTGTTAGGTCCAAGGATGGTGGAAGGGGAAGGGAAGGGGAGAGGGTGGGAAAGAAAGTGTGTCAGAGGGTCCGCAGTGGCGCATATTGTGTCAGTGGGACGGCAGACGCCATCAAGTCCACGGTACCAAGGGCTCCGTGCATGCAGCCTGTCTTTCACATTGACTCTCGGCTCTGGTAACAGGCCTTATGATGTCACAACTCAACTGTAATATCACTGAGCAGCGACGCAATTTTCTTAGCACAAGTGGCTAGCGGTTCCCACATCTAGAATGTAGCAGGAAAAAATTGAGAAGAGTTTGTTGATTTATTGCAGGTTTACATTATTTATGTTCTTCTTAATATATATATCACCTTAACTGCCATGTGTTATGGTTCCAGAGCTCGGGCTACCTTTATATACATCATTGTTCTATCATACAAGTGTGTGTTCACAGTGCCCAAAATACTGTGGCAGGTCCATCACTAGTAATGCACATTATCCTGCCCGTAAATAAGAGATCCTCTCTGGAATCAAAGTCTCTGTGACAGGCATTTACTTATTTTGTTGATCTCTTGCCACTTCTTCTTTCATTATGCTCCGTACGAGCTACTGCAAATTGGATACCATTGAAAAGTGTTGTCTTTTCTGCACTTCAACAAAAATATCCAGTCGTGGAAAACCAAGAAAAAAAAACAATTCAATGAATGAAGTGCAGGCTTTTTGTATCAGTGCGGGCTTCTATCGATGTCAAGGATGGTCCGTCCTTTCCACCACGCACCCGTGGAGTACTCTCCTTGCCACTTTATTGCGAACTGATACTTTGTTTGTTTTCAATTACGTTGTACAATTGCTTTGTTGCTGGCACGTATGTGCCTTTTTCCTGATCCTTGACATTTGGAGGAATAGGAATCTACATACATATCAGCCCTGAAGAAGTCGAGGTGTTACCTACCTAACGACGAAACACGTGTTGGCTGTAAAGCTCTATGTGGATGTAGATTTCCTTGTTGGCTGCACTACCGTTATCTGTTTGGAATGTATACTGGCTGTAACAGTTTCTACTAGACCAATATGAAGAATTTGGATGATACCCTTTTGGCCCAAACAAAGGAAATGGATTAAAGTGTGCTGTGATCTATCAATTTTGGATTTGGGACTGATTTTCTAAACTTGTTGAGTGCTCGGATCTGCTTGCTTATCTATCTGTCCTCAGTTTTGGTAGAATTTTTAGGGTTGTATGGTAACCAACCCTCTTTTCCTTGGAGCGCCACCCATAGACAGTTGTGACTTATAATTCCCCATATACACAGCTGAGCGCCTCTTTGTTGCTTTCTGTGTCCTGGTTATCGCAGTGATTTTTAAATGGCAGGAAGCTCTGAATTTTTTATCCTGCATGCAGTTCTTTGATGTGGTATGTGCAACAGGAGGCTTCTTATCTGCAATCAGGGAAAGACCGATTAGTTTTTAATGTTGTGAAGTTCTTAGGATGTGAAAGGGGTACTTTTTATAATTACTGAGAAATAGGGATTCTATTCACATTCACATTCATATTAATATTACATAAGGTTTGTTGTAAGAAATCATATAAGATTGTCTGATGTACAGAAGTTAAAAAACCATTCTAGGATTCAGCATGAATGACGCAGGCAATTTATTTATTTAGCAATACATGACTTACTGTATTTTGTTTTAGCCCCGTGTTCATGTTTGACTTGTCCCGTCCTTTCTGTTATGTTTTCTAACATGTTGTAAACATTAGAAGAAAAATATTCGCCAACAACCATTTTTTTATAATTTGAAACACTTTGCTCTGAAAAGCACTAACTGGCAGCATCTGTTGTCCAAATTTGATACCTTCAATCTACTACTCAGAGGCTGCATACTAGTTCCAGCACTGTTATAAAAACTATTTTTATACATATTTATTTGGAGGTTGTACAAAGCACTACATGTCCCCTTTCAAATACTACAGTGTGGTGGAATTTCTGAAGTGCTGCCAGGATGTGATACATTAGTCTGACAGGAGAAACCTTGTTGTTTTTCAATCTTGATCACTTTGCTGAGTGAAGTTAATTTGTAAGAAAGTTTGAATTTCAAGTGTTACCTGAGCCAGGTGTAGCTTGATTTGGATCTCAGGTTTGGGCTTGGGGATTCCACAGCCTGGGACTCGGAGCTCCCAAGGATCTGCCTTCATGTTAAAGCCTTCGGAAGGTGTGTTGGTTAAGTGTGCAGTAACTGAGCATAGATCACTGGTTGATACAAGAGTCTTGGAGCAGGGGTGTAGTGTTAATTAATATTTTGGGCTTTTCCAATAGTAAGCTGTGTGAACAATGCAGATTACATTGATCTTGAACCTTGTATGAGCCAGGTGCCTGTGAAGCACTTTCTAAAGCTGGTTCTAACATGGGTCAGTTTGCTGAATTTAAGGCATATTCTGGTGACTTGTTTTTGTAACATTTGAGCTATATGGAAAGCTTGCCATGACCAAAGCACCTGCGAGCTCTGCCTGGAGGCATGCTTAGAATAGTGGTAGCACTTTTGAAGTGAAGAGAACTGCAGTTTTGCATCCTTAACAATTGCAGAAATAAGAGCTCAACATCATCAATATTCCACTGATTATTTTATTGACGGTGAGATCGGGGTGATCCAAGAGCCAAATTGAGGGTGATGGATCAGGGCTATACTTCTATGAGGGCCAGTAGCTTGTTGTTTACTTGATGTATCCAGAGGAAGCTCTCATTCATTGAGTTGCATGGCTCAGTCATCTATTAATGTTCGCCTGGTTCCCTGGTCTGATTTCCATCCGGAAGTTGATTTGGCCCTCATTGGAATACATTTGCTCATCATGATATTGAGGGATATGCAAAGAAAGGTTGATACAGGTAGAAATCATCATGACACAATTGTGAGGATGACTTAACTCAGCCAATTCTTATTTTTTTGCTACAGTTGAAACAAAATAATTTGATCCATGCTACAGCACATACTGGCACAAGTGCTTAATTTTCCAGCTTTTTCAAACAATTCCGTTGTCTTCCATATTGTAGATATGTGTACCACTAGGTACGTGTGATCAGATATTAACCGATAATGTAGAGGTAACTGTTTATAAAATATATTTGAATTGATTTGTTCGCTTGTCCTTGGTTTTTATTTTGTATGGGGACAACTATTTATAATCTTATGCTGTTATGGACATTTCAGATATAGAAAGTTCCATCTCCTGCCTTACGTCCTCCCATCTTGCAAGCCGGTACAATCTTTTATGAAAGTGGTTCCTCTTTTTTGTGAAGCTCTTCTTTCTATGTCTTGGTTACTAAAACAGGATTCTCTCTTTTGGGTTAAACTCTAGTTTCTTCCCCCAACCTTCATCTTGGTATCCTCTGCCCTGGCTTCCAACATTTTCAGCTCTTTTTGTCAGATTTTCTCCAGCTTTCCAGATCTGAACATTTTCTACATTTTCAGGCTTCCTGGGGCAGTGGGTAGAAGCATATATACCAAAGGACACTGAATGCCACTGGTGCAGTCTCTGAGATTGATGTTAGTCATGGTGAACTGGCAGCCAAGTTACAGGTACAGTTACATGAGCTTTGGAAAACATAAAGTGCTAGTCTGTTCACATTGGAGCATGGCCAAGATTGTTTTGCATATGGGCGGTTCCAAACTGATGTACTGGGATGCGGCCTTGAGTAATTACCAGTCTCTGTGATTATTTCAAGCATTCTAACCTTCAATGTTTTGTATACTTTAGTGTGCCGACATAAGTGAGACAGGTATGCCCAGAAGTGGGCCCGTGCACACTGTGTCACTGGAGCCAAGCTATACCTGGCTGATGAGACTTAACTAGGGTGAAACCGCTCCTGGGCTGCTTGTGTTCTGGATCAGGGAGGACCTGGGTTGGCAGTTCGGGCTGCACTGTATGCATTGGAGAAGGGTCAAGACTGATTTGAAAATGACTGGGTCCAAACTGAGGTGGCATGGTTTGAGAAATAATGATGGACTCTAATGCGACCCGAGTGATTACCAGTGGCTGAGATTAATTCTTCAATTGTGCTGTAGCAATTTGAAACAGTAAAAATAAGACGAGAACATTTTAAAAAACCACTTCGTTTGAAGGAGTTAATACAGACCACATTTTGAGTTTGCTTCATCATCTCATCCCTACCTCTGCTCTTTGCTCATCAGAGGATGCCTAATTTTTCAGTGTCAGCAGACCTTTTGATCTTATTAAAAGCATATTACTACTGGTGGTTGCCAGTAGGTAGTTATAGTTAGGATGTCGTTTCCATAGGAAGAGTGTTTTTTTATTTGCCAATAAATGTGGCATTGTTTGATGAATCCATGCAAAATTTTCAAAACTACTTCGTTGCTCACTTCAGCTGCTGCCTTGTAAGTTTCGGGGTGATCCGTCAAGCGGGGTCCGAAAAAAAGGAGGGGTCCCAAAACATGTTTTTCCCATGTTAATTTCCATAGAAACCTTAGACACAGCTACAGACCGAACTGCTCAACGGAATTACACCAAATTTGGCAGAAAGGTACCTGTTGGCTCAGAATGTGACCTTTTTGTAAATTAGTGTAAATCTGTTTAGTAGTTTTGGAGTTATTTAAATATTTTTTCAATTGAATATACAGGGACGCGGAGGGTCTGCGACCCCTCCCGATCTCGTGCTGAGATCTGATTGGCTGCCAACACTTCAAAGCAGGAAGTGTTGGCAGCCCTCTTAGGATTCGGCTTGAGCCGTGTCAGTGAAAAAACGTGGGGAAAAAAAGAAAGGGGGCAGGGTAGAAATACCCAGACCCCTGATGCCTCTTGGGGGGGATCCCACAGGGACCCTGCAGGGCCAAAAAAGAATTAAAAAAAAAAAAAAAAAAAATTTGGCTGGATCTGTGGATCCCGCCGAAAATATAAAATAAAAAACGAAGTACGGGCTCCTGCGCTTCTGTAATTATCGGTCCCTGGGGTTGGGCCAGGTCCTGGGGCATTTTCCAAATAAAGGAGGGGGGCCGCAGGGGCTTACTAATGCACTTGGGATCACCATCTCCCCTGGGCTTATTTAATGATAAATGAGGGGCCTCTCGGACCCCCCGGGGACCACCACCTTCCTGGGGCCATAAACGCTCAAAGAATTTGGGGGCGCCTCGTGAGCCCCCCATGCCCCGGGGACCACCACCTTCCTGTGGCCTATGCATTTTATGGGGGAGGCATCACTGACCCCCTCGGGGTCCGACCACCTCCTGCGGCCATAAACATGTTGTAGCGAGGGGCCTCTGTGGCCTCCCCGGGAACCAACTCCTCCCCGGGGACAAGTTCATTTTTTTAAAATGGGAGGGTGGCCATGCAGCCCCCCTCCCACGTCATTTTTGGCCCCGGGTAACGCTGCCTCCCCGGGGCAGGCCCTCGAACAAGAAAAGAGGAGGGCCACGCAGCCCCCCTCCTAGAGCCAATAATGACCGTTGGAACCGCTACCCCCCTATTTCCCAGGTGCCCATTCCCCAGTACTCAGCTGATTGTTGTGGCTTGGCGGGAATCCACAGCAAATGCTCCGCTTCCAGCAAGAGAGAGCATTAAAAATGTCCTTGCTTGCCGGAAGCGGAGCAGAATTGCTTTTGACAGAGGAAGCTGCATATTTAGCAGCTCCCTATGTCTAAAAGCAATGTAGGCTCACGCAGGAGGCAGGGAGCCAGAAGGGACCGCGGGGCCTTCAGGATCTCCGCAGTCCCAGTGATAACTGGGGGCGCACTCAGCAGACATGGCCAGGCCCCAGGGATGGGGTCCCCAGGGCTGAAATCGGCACATGGAGGGGGGCTGCACAGCCTACCACCATTTCAGAAAGGCCAAACCCTAGGGGAATAGGGTCCCCGGACCGAAATCGGCTCGGGGAGAAGGGCCGGGTGGCTCCCGTCCTCTATTACATGTAGGCTGGGCCCCAGGAGATGGGGTCCCTGGGGGCGAAATCAACCCCGGGAGGGGGGGAGGGCCGTGCCCCCTCCCAAAAAATAACAATTTAAAAAAAAGGCTGGGCCCTGAGGGATGGGGTCCCCAGGGCCGAAATCGGCCTATGAGGGGGGCCGTGCAGCCCCCTCCCCCATTTAAACAAGCATTGGCATAGCCAATAGGTCTCGCCTTTGGGACCTTGTAAGTATTTAGACATGCAGCACGTTACAAGAAGTGAAGAGAGAGGCACACGTTTATTTGCAGGGATTGGCACATACGGTGGAGCAGGGCAGGAGGAATAACTTCTCAAACAGGAGCCAGAGAGCAGCGGAGGAGGGGGTGGGGGCAAACAATCTGGGTGGTAAAGCAGGGAAGGGGAGAGCGGAGGAGGTGGAAAGGATGGGCAAACGAGGAGGGGGGGGAATGAAGTGGGGGTCAATGGAACACGACCAACTATTTAAATGGGTGCAGGCAACAGAAGCATATTCCAGCCAGCAGCAGGGAGGATAGGACTCCCTAGAAGGGTGATCCAGACCAAACGGGCCCAACCCCGAGCATAGGCGGTTGATAACACTGACCGAGCAATGCTGCGTCATGGCGGGGTATCTCTGTTCCTATCACCCAGAGCCACCTTGGCGGTGATTTGCTTCAGTACAACCCAGCATTAATACAACGCCTTAAAGCCAGGAGTACAGCTTGCTTTGTGCGCTCTATATTAAGTGTTTCTAATAACTCATTGACAATTATTTTATTGGCAGAAGGGGGTGAACAACTAACTGGTGGGAACTGCCAGGAATTCGGCTGGTGCAGTGGACACTGCAGTACTGAACGGTTAATGTTAGCCAATGAGTGTGCTTCTAATACTACAGTGACTCTTAGTCAATGAGTGTGTGCCCCAACAATGGATGGTCAGCCATACTCAATCGGTGCACTGCCACAATTACCACCATTACATGGTGAACCTAGACTGGGAGGTCACTCCCATCACTGCAGGGCCTGCCTGAGTCGATGTCGAAGGCAGTGCTTGTCGAACCCTTGTAGTGCACTGCTGCAGTCAATGGGCCAGGGGAGGAGGGCGTGTCTGCACCTTGGGAATGCACGCACTTGAGAAAGGGGATTCGGAAGGCGCTGCAAAGGATGACGTCAGAGGGAGGCAGGGCGGCGGCTGCCACAGATTGTCTCGGAGGGGGAGGGGCGACTTAATTCACACCAACCTGGAAATGCAAATGAAGGCCGAGGTGAGGATGAAGGGGCGTAGGGAGGCGCGCCTGCACTCCGCGCCACACGTCTTTCCTCCCTCTACACCCCCCAGCAATCCCCAGAAGTCTCCAGACACTTAAGAAATCTCTACTAACCAACCCACCAACCATACACAGCTGTCTGCAGACACCCCAGAAGCGTACCAACAGAATGCTCGGATGAAGAAAGCGCTACGATGTCATCATACTCGTGGAAAAGAGCACTATACATGTTGTGGCAACAAGAAACAGACCGCTCCCAAAAGAGGTCAATGGAACACGACCAACTATTTAAATGGGTGCAGGCAACAGAAGCATATTCCAGCCAGCAGCAGGGAGGATAGGACTCCCTAGAAGGGTGATCCAGACCAAACGGGCCCAACCCCGAGCATAGGCGGTTGATAACACTGACCGAGCAATGCTGCGTCATGGCGGGGTATCTCTGTTCCTATCACCCAGAGCCACCTTGGCGGTGATTTGCTTCAGTACATCCCAGCATTAATACAACGCCTTAAAGCCAGGAGTACAGCTTGCTTTGTGCGCTCTATATTAAGTGTTTCTAAAAACCCCTCACCCCAAAAGTTGTGACTCTGTGAAATACAAGTCCCAGAATGCATCAGAAAGGGACATATGACTGAACACTATAAAGGGTGAAAGTAAAGAAGGACTCTCATAACCGTGACAAAGACCATCTCTTGGTCGAAACATTTGGTGATGGTATTGGTGGTGGCTATTATGCTTTATTAAAAGCTTGGATTTTTCTTGACTTCTGGAGTGCAGTGGCATCTTTTTGTGAAAATATATATATATATATATATATATATATATATATATATATATATATATATATATATAAATACACACAAATAAATTCCCAAGTTCGATGATGCAGCGAACAACACGGGCACAGACTCCAATTGATATGCGGCTTTATTTCACAAAGACATGGTCCATATGACGCGTTTCGGCCGCCGACCTGCGGCCTTGATCACCTGCGTGAAAGTGACAACTTATATACAAGTGAGTTCTTTTGCATTTTTTTCTTTTCTTAACCAAAGAGTGCATTTTGACCTAACCCCAGGTGGTCACATGTTCAAGACCCACAGGTAACATAATGGACATTATAAACAGACTCACGGCCTAAGTACAAAATCTGGATAGCCCCAATGGACATACATACAGTGAATAGCTCTGAGTAACTCTAGTAAATTGTAGAAAGTAATTATCAGCAAATAAGACAGCATAGTGCTCAATATGTAAGCTGATTAAATTAAATACATAAAAGACATAATTTCACTGAGACATGGATATAAAGAAAAGACCGCAGTAATGTCTATAGAATCTGTATCATGGGTAATAAACAAACTAACACACACCAATATGACACAGGATGGCTATTATCCTAAAACAAAAAACAGAACCGTGTCAATGATCTCAAACATTTGAGAATAAATAGCAGTACCATACTCCTATTACTGGGGAAAAAGCCTATGATCAGGGTTCAAAGATTAGAGAAGTAAATCTGGCAATGTGCACATGGAAATTGTACCAGGGGTAGAATAGTCAGTGCAAAAAATCAAGGAATAATAATGTGCAAGTGCATAATAAAAAAGAGTGTTATAGTGTGTATAATACAATATTGAAAAAACAAACTCATACTGTAAACCAGCACAAAGTGCTGGAGGTGACCGTTGATACGAACAATGAATTTAAGAAACGGATGTCATGACGTTCCAGCCGGAACAGTCAGCACTGATATCGCTACTGGGGCACAGTGCCCAACTAGCACAAACTAATACATGTGGATAAACCTGTTGGAGTCTTATACAGAAATTACTGCTTGAATGCATTGACTTAAAGAGTATGATTATACCCGAACAATCAAAGAATTAGAAAAACAATACATGTTAAACAGAAAAGACAGAATAATGAAGCTCATTCTATTTTACAGATAGTTGAATAAATCTTCACTGATATTGAGACCAGACGGAGTCTTAGTGTTGAGATCTAAAATGTAGCGTGTCTCTAACTGTCTAAATAATTTCTCTCGGTTACCCCGCGTCCAAGTGTAGGTACATTGTCAATAACAAAGAATTTGAGATATTCAAGATTGTTATTATGAACATCCTTGAAGTGACGTGCCACTGGGTATGAGGGGTCATTATTGACAATGGCCCTCAGATGTTGCAAAATCCTCACGTGGACTTGGAGTTTGGTGCTACCTACATACCTGAGGTCACAACTACATTGCAATACATACACTGCAAATTCTGTTCTGCATGTGTATTTGCTATTGATGATGATGATGCGTTCAGTGCAAAAGGGGGCACTGACTTCAGTGGTGTTGATGCCAAAGCAACACGCTCTGCAGGTGCTACATTTGAAGAAACCTTTGATGTTAGTGAGCCAATTAGATTTTACCACCACCTCAGGACTGCTTTTAACCAACGCATCTCTCATCGAAAAAGCACAGCAATACGTGATGGTTGGTCTTTTGGAGACTATTGGACCTAATACTGGATCAGTCAAAACAATCCGCCACTGTCTATTGATGATAGATCTAATGGCACGTTCTTCTTTACTATACGTAATGACTAAGCGAGTGTCAACAGTTCCAATGTCATTGGCGTCAAGGGATTTCAAGGTCAGGCTAGCTTCATTACTGCTAACGCCTGTCAAAAGTTGTTCTCTAGGAATGGCATTAGCTCGAGTTCTCGCTTTTGTGATAGCCTGTTCTGCATAACCCCATGCTAGGAATCTTTTGTGGGCGTCGTTTTGGCACTGCAGAAGGTCACTCGCGGATCTACAAATCCTGCGGAGCCGTAGCATTTCTCCATAGGGGATACTAGCAATGAGGTGCCTAGGGTGGAAGCTAGATGCGTGCAAGGTGGAGTTTCCAGCAGTAAATGTACGGTGTAACTTAGACTGAAGCAGCTCATTTTCAATGTAGACAGTGACATCTAAAAATTCTATAGAGTTAGTGCTGATGGTAGCATTGAATTCAAGATTGAAATCATTGGTATTGAGAGAGGAAACAAACAGACGTGCACTCTCCTCAGTGCCATTCCAAATAACAAAAACATCATCAATATAGCAGAGCCTAGTTACAACATTATCACTCCAAGCTGCATGATGTCACCCTGAGAACCTGCTCCTCCCACCAGCCCACATGTAAACATGTGTAGCTGGGGGAGAAGCAGGCTCCGATTGCGACGCCCCTCAATTGTTCAAAAATTTCCCTGTCAAACATAAAAAAATTGTTAAGACACCAATCTATCATAAACCGAATCAGCTCATTATGTCTATAACACTGTATGGGTCTGTCCTTCAGAAAGTGTTCACAGGCTCTCAAACCATCACAGTGCTTGATGCTGGTGTAAAGGGACGTAATATCCATAGACATTAATATGTAATTTTTGGACCAGACAATATCCTTGATTTTCAACAGGAAGTCGCTGGTGTCCCTTAAGTAGGAAGGTAGCTGTGAGACAAAGTCCTGCAAAAAGTAGTCAACGTATTTGGACATATTTTCGTATAAGCTATTGCGAGCTGAAATAATCGGGCGTCCTGGGACCGGTGACGTGCCCTTGTGTACTTTGGGAAGAAAATATAACACCGGAAGCACTGGTGTTTCGTTGTTGAGCAAAAGAAATTCTTCCTTAGTCAAGAGTCCTTCTGATTTGAAATTGTTGAGTTTCTTCTTCAGTTCTTTCTGCTTTTTCGTAACTTCCTGGAAGTTGGAAATCTTGTAGCAGGAATTATCATGCAAATGTCTATGTGCCTCCTCAAGATATTGTGATCTGGGCCACAACACAATATTACCCCCTTTATCTGACTTGTTGATTACAACCTGATTGTTAGTTTTTAATTTCTTAATGAGGGCAAGGTATTGTTTGTTGCGTTGTTGATGTTGGTGTTGTCCTTGCGTTCTTTTGTGATGTAGTTCCTTTAGTTCATCTATTGCAACATCATTGAAAGTATCAATAGCATCCATGGGCATCATCAGGGTGAAAGTGGACTGTGGTTTAAATGGACTTGCAACCGTTTGCGATGTATCGATGCCCTCTTCACGTAGAATGTGTTGGGTTGAGGGAGACTGAGACATGGATTGCAATTCATATATATATATCACGGATTAACTCATCGCTGATCCTCCTCCTCCAGGGAGAATTCACAGCACCACAACAGAGGTAAGTTTATCAAAAATTGTTTATTTAGCACACCCAAGTGCAAAAACAGGTTAATAGGACGGTCTACGCGTTTCGGCTTCACAGCCTTCTACTGGACCATAGAGTCTCACCGTCTAGAACGTCTTCTTAAAGTGCACAAGTGCTCGATCCTTTTTTACTTTTTACTGCTCTCAAGCAGCTAGACTGTGCATCCCCATATACAAATGATTGCAATCATTGTCACCATTTTACAACTTATGTTTTTTTGGAAACAGTATAAAGATATGAAAAAAGTGCATAATGTCACCTAGATCATGTACATTTGTATGTTCACATTTTTCACGATAGTTTTACACTTTTTATCATTTTTAAACATATTTTGTGTGCTATCTCTCATGACTGTAATGTACATTAGATGTTGCATTAAGTACCCTCAAAGGACATAAAGTGCAAGAGCAGGTATAACATTTAACAATTCAAATTCATAGCCAAAATTGCGTGTTCAGTCAAAGGTACATGAAATCGATAAGAAGGTCCCAAAATTGATATAGTAAGATTGACCACAAGGAATAAAAGTTTGCTGATTGACAATAAATAAGAGAATGTAGTACATAGAGAGGTAATGTTAAAATGACTGGTGCAAGTATGGATGATGGATTCAAAATTCATTCAAAGTGAAGTACACATGAAATTTAAAACCATTCTGTGTTTATCATCCAGTCAGAATCTCTAGAACAAGAGAAAATTATACACAGGCTGCTGCGTTTGTTCATCTAGTATGGATCAATTCCCATATAACAGAGTCCTCAGGGAGCCCATGCTTGGAAAATACAGCTAACTGACACTAGATCTTGAGATGCTGAGAGTGCCAATGACTAGAGGTAAAGTGCCAGTGCAAGAAGAAGTAATTACAGTAAAGTACTGAGATACCATGTTGCAAAAGCACCTCAGTATTTCATGAACCATACAGTTAATCCCTATTACTCTATACCTCTGAATGAGCAATGCATTCACCTATACAAACATCAATACCCATGTTGTTTTAAACAAGTAAGTCTATTATGGTCAAATCTGGGACTAGTTATCTTCATATAGGCATGAAAGAAAAAATTGCGTGGAAAAAGTATATATGTATACATATGTACAGATACAGACCAATCACAGAGTTCAAACTGTAAAATAACAAAAGTCATATCTCATAATTTCACAATTTTAAAATTAGGAAAATCTGGAGCAGAATGGCCAGGGAAGTTGGTAGATCCATGGTTTGTAATAAATACAGATTGATGGTTCATATCTGATTAGTGTAAATGGATATGTAATTCTGCATCCAAATTGTGTCCTCGTGGACTTTCAGTGCCTATGGCTAGAATGAGTCGTGATTCTGCTTTTCTTAAATTCAATGTCCTATCTCCGCCTCGTTCTTTCGGCTTGATGATTTTAATGCCAAAGTATTTCGGTTGTTGGTTGTCACTGGAGTGTAAGTCATAGAAATGTTTGGCCATAGGATAAGAAAAATACATATTTTTGATGGCCCGCATGTGTAGCAGAATCCTCAATTTAAATGTATTTATTGTACTTCCAACGTAAAGTTTCTGGCAGGGACACTGTAGTATATAAACCACGAATTTGGACTCGCAGGTGATATGATCCGTGATCTGCTCGATTTTGCCATTTAAAAGTGTAAATGTTTTGGTGTTTTGACCATTAGCACATGCCTTACACTTTTGGCATCTCCAGAAGCCAGGAGTATTGAGCCAGGTAGAGATGGTGGGTTGTTATGTCGTCAAATGACTGTGCGTCAAAATATCACCAAGACATGATGTTTTTCTGTATGTGATACTGGGATGCAGGGAAAGAGTTGTTTTTAAGGTTTCATCCAGTAAATGTATTTTCCAATTCCTTTGTATGATTTCTCTTAGATCTTTGTGTTGATTATTGAAATCAATGATCAATCGAGTTATAGTGTCCTTGTTATCCAGTGTCCCTGGAGTATCCCGATGTTTAGTTAGAAGATCTTTTCGCATTCTGGATTCCACTTTAGTTCTAGCAATTTCAATGAATTTCAGTGGATATCCCCTTTCTAGGAAACGAACACTCATTTCATCTAGTTGGGCCTCCATGTCCATGGTTTCTGAGAAGTTTCTTTTGGCCCTGAGCATCTCTCCGTAGGGTATACTCCATTTTAAGTTCTGGGGATGCCCGCTGTTAGCATGGAGAATGCTATTGATAGAGGTTGGTTTCCGGTGCATTTTAGTACATATTTTTTTATTTTTTTATAAATACTTCTACATCCAGTAACACGACATTGGACTCACTGATGGTAAACGTGAAGGAAAGATTGTATATGTTGTTATTCAGTGTTTGGAGAAAATCCTCAAGTTCGACAAGACTTCCCTCCCAGATCACAAAAAGATCATCTATAATCTGCTCCACATTTTGATATTGTGACTGGCTGGTGTTTTCAGTCTCCCAAACTGCCATCACGAGATTTGCATAGGTGGGCGCAAAAGATGTCCCCATTGCTGTCCCCTGCTTTTGATGAAAAAAAGTCACCTCTGAAAAGAAATACATTGTGATTAAGGCAGTATGTTAACATGTCCACCAGCATCTCTGAATGTTCGAGGTAACTCACCGATCTAGTGCTTAAGGAGTGTTTAACAGCAGCAATACCAACAGAATGGACGATGGAAGCGTACAGGGAAATGACGTCAATAGTTGCCATAATGAGGCCCTCTTTCCATTCAATTCCCTGAATCTTATTTAGAAAATCCATAGTATCTCTTTGATAAGAGGGCAACGATGTCACATACGTCATTAAAAAGATGTCGATAAAACTTGATGTGTTTTCCAGGAGCGAACTCTTGGAGCTTACGATTGGTCTTCCTGGTGGATTTTTAATAGATTTATGGACTTTCGGTAGAAAGTAAATTGTGGGGACAATGGGGAAATCAATTTTGAGGTACATGTATTCTTTATAATCATAAGAATTTTATATGTATATATATAAAATTCTTTATTCTTTTCAGGGGGGCTTCGCCTCCTTGATTTTTTTCATCCACATTGTTTCAGACATAGGTTTTTCCCTTTTTCTTTTCCTTTTCCTGTGGTTACTTTTTTGATGTGTGGTGTCTCTTTTTCCTAGCAGTTCATGACTAACTGTATGTTATTTGTTGGGCTATTAATGTGGTCACTTGACCTGGTACGGAGGTGGCTACTATGATTGCCGATCACTAGATCTCTTTTGAGCAACACATGGGATGTTGTTGGCCTATTCCTAAATATTTGTGATACAGAGCTGCTTTGAGTTGATATGGGACTCCTGTTTCAACAGGCACTGGCCAGTTATCGTTATTTTTTTGCAGTTTGATTTTACATGATAGTTTTCATATTGACTGAATCATTTTTTGAATCCTAAGTAACCCTGGAATTTGATTGTGCATTGATGATGAAATGTATTTTTTCTTTTATATTTCTTATTTTTTTCTGTTTTGGCATTTAATTTATATTTTTACCATTTTTTATTTTTGTGACAGTGAGTCTGTCTCTTCAGATCCATCTATGTATTTAATATAGTGGGATAGTCTTTCTATCATATTTACACCTTGGTGAGTGTTGTTTTCTTAAGGGGATAGTGCACAGTGGGAAATGTTGATATGCTTTGACAAAGACCTTGGGGTCGAAACGCGTTAGCTTGCATTAAACGTGTTGAAAAAAACTATCCCTGGAGTGCGGACATTCTTTGCTGCCACGCCGTGGCCGTGTCGGCATCATTGTTTTATATATATATATATATATATATATGTCTATATATATATATATATCACCCAAACACCTCCTTTCAATTCAAAAAGAGTCCTTGCACTCTTGAGAGGGTTGAGCAGTAAACTTTTATTTAAAAAGTGTTCCCCCAGAGATGCGTTTCGGCAAGGAAATGCCTTTGTCAATCTGGAAACGTCGTGCAGCCTCTTGGTTTATTGTGCTAATAGTCTCTCCATTCTTGTAAGCATGGAGTGAATACCCATCATTAGTTCACTTTCACAAAACAAACTGGCGTCGTGGTAGACGAAAGGTATCCCAGAGTGCATGGTGAGTATTACAAAATATCTTTGTTGTGCACATGGAGGCAGAACGAAAAAAAGTTGTTGCTCTTTAAAAACAGTTCTCAAGTCTCTCAGTTTACCTCCTTTTGGATTCGCAGCTCTCCCCTCTCTCCAGTCGCCAGTAGGTAGTTATAGTTAGGACCTTGCTTCCATAGGAAAAACGTTTTTTCTTTTGCCAATATCTTTGGCGTCGTTTAACGAATCTTCGCGGAATTCTCAAAGCTAATGGGGCGCTCTGGTCAGCTCCTGTCTTGAAAGTTTCGGGGTGATTCGTCAAGCGGGGGCCGAGAAAAAAGGGGGGTCCCAAAACGTGTTTTCTCCATGTTAATTTCCATAGGAAACATTTGTCGCGGCTACACCCCGAACTGCTGAACGGAATTACACCAAATTTGGCAGAAAGGTAGCTCTTGGTCCAGAGTGCACTCTTTGCTTTAAATGGTGTAAATTCGTTCAGTAGTTTTTGAAATATTAAAGGAAAAAGAAATATCGATATCTGGGCAGAGCCTAACCACACATCTCATCGTGAGATTTGATTGGCTGTCAGCATTTCATCCAAGAAATGTTGGCAGCCATCTTGGGACCAATATATATGATAGCACCCCATTAAAAT
The DNA here is from genome assembly GCA_963921515.1 of Calotriton arnoldi. Lineage (NCBI taxonomy): Eukaryota > Metazoa > Chordata > Amphibia > Caudata > Salamandridae > Calotriton > Calotriton arnoldi. The sequence goes on along the minus strand of CAWUFW010003930.1, from coordinate 1,141,788 downwards.
GCATTGTAGTGAATGGAAGGTTTTGAGGGTCACCAAAAGGAGCACGTATAAAGGGTGATAACAGACTTTAGTTACATTATAAATCATTTGTTGATGGTACCATTCTAATTTTAGGATTTGTGGTGTGTTATAAGGTGATTTTACCCTGTGAAAAAGCCTTCTACTGGGATATCATGAATCATGTTTGAGAGAAAACTATTTTCTCATGCTTTTCCCATAGAGGTTTGGAAGGTGTTCCAGAAGCTGAAATGAGAGCATATTTTCTGTAAATTCACATTATCTTTCTCAGTCATGTGAGAATGAAGTCAGACATTCTCAGTAAAACATGTACATCCAACAAGGGCAGAGACTGTCAGTTGATTCCTTTGTGTTCTACTGCAGCTTCCCATAGTGTTCTAAAGAACAACTAGAGCGCTAACAGTCTTACTTATGACAAAAGTATGGCACACCTGAAGCCATCTTGATTGGAATAAACTGGTAACACTTAAAACATTTAATTTAAAAAGGAATAAAATGAGGGGGTTCATTGTGGCACAGAAATTATGATTAATGCTGCAGAAAGAAAAATTAAAGCACATTTTGAGTGACTTCTCAAATCCTCTTCTATTTCATTAAAAAATTCTGAAATGCAGACTGAAACATGCACTTTGAATACCAGCAGCAGACTTCCAGTTAACTCCCTGGTGAGCAGTAGCTTTACTACAGTGATCTAATGAGCAACTAGAGTGCTAACATTCTGAATTTATGGCAAATGCGTGACACATCTGAATGCCTTCTTGATGGAATAAAAGTAAAACACTGAAAGCATTTCCTACTGAGGAGACTGCAATAAATGAGGAAATTAGGAAACTTCATAACAAATAAGTCTCCCAAGATGGCCACCAGAGAAAAAAGAGCCCAAATGTAGCACAAATATCACCCAGATGTAGCCCACGTATAGCCCACTGACAGAAGTGTGCAAAACACTTTTTATTTTTGTTTTTTACAGTTTTTATAGTGCAGACTGGTCAGGTATTGGAGCGTTGCATCTTACTTGGACCCCTTATTGCGTATTTTGCACGAAGTACTTGAGTTTGATCTTGCGAAACATTGAACTTTACTATTCTGTTAAACTGAAGTTGCTCTGAGCCGGGCTTTGTAACACCCGTTTTTACCTTCTGGTTTTAATTCATTCTCATTGTATTGTATTAAGAAAGAGTATTTACTGTTTTTATGTACGCTTTTATGATCTATGTTTCTAAATCAGATCGGATAAAGTTTATTGAATTGAATTGAAGTCTCCCAAGATGGCCACCAGAGAAAAAGGAGCCCAAATGTAGCACAAATATCACCCAGATGTAGCCCACATATAGCCCAATGACAGAAGTGTGCAAAACACTTTTTATTTTTTGTTTTTTGCAGTTTTATATAGTGCAGACTGGTCAGGTATTGGAGTGCTTTACATGAGCATTGGTTACATCACACAAGGACAAATTCATTTTGGTTGCAGGTATGGGGAGATTAAGTGATTTGACCAGAATCACAAAATGTTGAGCTGAAGCAGAAACTCCAACTTGGTTCCCCTAGTTGCAAAGTCTGCAGCTCTGGAAGTAACACCACATCCTCTCCCCTAAGTGCAACATTTAATCAAGTGGTCAACTGGATAAAAAACATAAAGATAACAAATAATTTAAAAGTGCTTTGTCGCTATTTGAGAACTCAGAAAATATGTCCTCATTTTAGTTTTTTAGAGCACTAACCACGATGCAAATAAGACTCTCATTTCTATACTTTCTAAAGGAAATGCTTTAGGTATTACAGTTTTGATTACATCAAGATGACGTCAGGCGTGCCACACTTTTATAATAAATATAGAATGTTAGCAATCTAGTTGTTCATTAGGATACTGTTGAGAGGCAGAGGTCAGGGGCACGGACTCAGAAAATTGAAGGCAGGTAGGAGGGTGCAGAGGCAACAATTTGACCACACTGGGCATGCAGGAAGGGCAGTGGCAGCACAACAGACTATGGAGGGCAGTGGAAATGGGGGCAGAGGCAACAAACCAACAATGCAGGACAGGCAAGAGAGGCTGTGGCAATATAATAGACCATTGTGGGCAGAAGGAAGAGGCAGTGGTAGTACAACCATACATGCCAACAGACCCAATTCAGCCAGGAAACGCCCAATGTTTTTAAGCCCAAATGGGCTTTATTTTATCTGTCTCCTGTTTACAATCTCCTCTTTTTCAATGTAAGTCAATGGGGAAAATCAATTCCCCAGTTTTTTTTCAAAATCTCCCTCTTACCAAGTTCAAAATGTTAGCAAGTATGGTACATTGGATCATGGAAGGCAGGAGGAATTGGGGTAGGGACATTGACTCAGATAACAGAGGACAGGAGGGACATGGACAGGTGCACCAAACTGACCTTACAGGGCAGGCATCAGGGTTAGCAGCAGCACAATACACCACACAGGACATGCAGGACGGCAGTGCAGCACAACAATCCATGGAAAGCAATAGGGAGGGGACAGGACCATGCACATGGACAACAGAGATCAGAGGGGAAAGAGGCAATGGCAGCAAGCTGACCATAATGGACAGACAGGAGAGAAAGCTGCAGCATAACGGACCATAAAGGGCAGGAGGGAGGGATCAGGGACATTACAATGGAACAGACAAGCCAGGAGGGAGGGAATAGGGGTCTGCACATGGAAAACAGAGGGAAGGGGCAGGGCAGGAGCAGCATGCTGACCATGGAGGTCAGGCAGGATGGGCACTAGAAGCACAACACACCATGGAGGGCAACAGTGAGACTATAATGGCATACACACTGACCTTGGAGGGAAGGTGGGAGGGGGTCAGGGGCCGCTAGCTGATCACACAGGGAAGGTGGGAGGGGCCCTGGCAGCACAGAAGACCATGCATGGCAAGCAGGAGGGTTAGTGACAGCACAATGGCCATGATGGGCAAGAAGGAGGGGGCATGCACAAAGGACCATGGAGGATAGAAGGGAGGGGTAGGAGCTGGGCACAGACAAGAGAGTTCAAGGGAAGGGGCTTCACAACAGACCACGCGGGGCAGGCAGGAGGAGCAGTTGCAGCATAACAGACCAGGGAGGGCAGAAGGGTGTGGCAGTAAAATGGACCATGGAGGACAGGAGGAAGGGGATAGGGGCATAGAACGTGGACAGGCAGGGTGGAGGTGGCAGGGACAGGTTAGTCATCTGACAATGCTAGGCAGGTGGGAGGGGAGTGGCAGCTCAACAGAACACTCAGAGTAGATAGGAGGGGCAGGTCCATGGAACATGGTGGGCAAAAAGGATGGAGCAGGGGCATGCACACAGACATCGGAGTGCAGGGGGAAGGAGAGTAGGGGCAGCAAGCTAGGCACAGAGGCTAAGCAGGAGGTCAATGATGGGGCATAGAATTGGGCAATGGAGGGCAGGAGGAGTGGACTGGGGCATCATGCTAAATGGAGAGCAGTGGCAGCACATCAGACCATGCATGGCAGGAGGGAGTAGGCTAGTGCATGGATTCAGACAACAGAGAATAGGGAGGAAGTGGATGGGGCAGCAAACTAACTGTTCAGAGAAGGCGGGAAGGCCAGTGGCAGAACAACGGCCACACGGGCTGTAAGGAGGGAGCAGGGGCATGGACTTGGACAGTGGATGGCAAAGCGGAAGAGGGGAGGCAGGAGCAGCAAGCTTAGGTGGGGGCAGCACAATGCCAGGCCAGGCCCCGCTTCCAACCCCCCACCATCCATTGTGATAGGCATCTTACTTAACATTTTTTTAAAAACTAGAAATTTGCTGAAAAAAACAAAGATTCCAGGGATGTTATAGTTAGACTCATATTTCACTCGTACAAAACCAGTGAAATTCAGCAGTTATAGTTACCTGAGCTAACTATAACTTACGCCCCTGCACTGCCCTGCTTGTGACCTCAGACATTCCATCATTCATGACATGGTCAGTGACATCACTCATGACATCTCAAATGAGCTGTGAATGGAACTATAATCGCTAGAACTTTATTTAGGGATAGTGTGTGTATATTAACACCCCTTTTTTTCTTTTCTTTCGTGTAAGAACCAATATAATACGCAAAGTGCCCAGATCAATATGGCCGATTGCCTTTCACTTTAAAGTAATGTGTAGTCCATTTTTTATGTTGATGTTTGCAATCGTAAGTATGTTTATTATGAACAAGTCATGTTGACGAACATACAGGTATGGCGGTCACGGGGCAAGATATGCTGATATGACGTTGTGTGCATATTAACACTTGTTTTCTTTTCTTTATTGTATGAATTCCTGAATTTTCGCATCGTGACCAGGCCAATATGGCCACCAGCTTTTTGGATTAATGTAATATGTAGTCCTTTGTTAATGTTGGCAACTAGAGGCATTTGTACATTTAAATAAGGAAGCTACAATGACGTCTTGTATCGTTATCAAGGTTCGGTCGAGCCGAAACGCGTGGATCGCGTCTTTTCCAGATTAAATACTTCCAAACTACAACCTGAGTGCTGATTCCTTCCTTGTAAGAGTGAGAGGAGATTGAATGGATATATCTAAAATGCACTGAAAAAACAACAGGTTTCAGGGACGTTATAGTTAGAAATTAGCATTTAAAAAAACCTTAGATATTCACCGAAAAAAACACAGGTTTCAGGGACGTTATAGTTAGTCTGACAGTTCACTCGTACAAAACCAGAGAAATTCAGCCGTTATAGTTAGCTGAGCTAACTAAAAACTCACGCCCCCGCAATGCACTGCTGATGACGTCACATATTACATCACTCATGACATGGCCAGTGACATCACTGATGACATCTCAAATGACATCATTAATGACATCACTGATGACATCATCCAGTGACTGTGAGTGTTTCTAAAAAGTTTAAGAATGTGATATATATATATTTATATGATGATTCAGTCAGTGTGCGACTGACTGTAAAAGTGAGTAATTATACATGTCTGGGTGAATGTATGGGTGAGTGACTAATCTGTGTGAATGTCTGTATCAGTCTGTCAGATGGTGTGTAAGTGGCAGTATGGGTTGGTGAATAGGTACATGAGTGTCTATATAGGTTATTGATTGGTTGTCTGAGTACCTGTATGTGTGCCTGAGTGTCTGTGTGTTGTGTGACTACCTGCATGGATGTGTGAGTGGGTGATTCACTGGGTGTATGGGTTCATGAGTGCGTCTGCGAGGTGCTGTATGGATGAGTGAGTGTTTATATGGCTGTGTTGGTGAGTGAATGGATGTCTCAGTGGTATATATGTGAGTAACTGCATATGTGAATGGCAGTATATGTGAGTGTTGGAGAACATAAGTGACTGTATGTGAGAGTGAGTGATTGTGAGAGTGGATGTATGGATGAGTGTGTGCTTGTGTCAGTGATTGTATAAGAGAGTAAGATGTGTTAGTATCTGTATGAATAAGTAAGGTGGTGTGTGTATAACTGTATAGGTGAGTAAATGGCATTGTGATTGACTCTTTGGGTGACTGACTAGGTGTGTGAGTAACTATGGGTGAGTGGCGGTGTGTGAGTGTCTGTATGGGTGTATCAGTGCATATAATAGTGGCTGTATTGATAAGTGACTGCATGTATGAGTGACTGTATGGGTGAGTGAGTAGATGTGTGTGTAGACCTAGGAATCAGTGAGTGGGTATGTACTAACTGGTATTGGTGTGTCTATGGTTTCGAGAATGGTAGTCTGTATTTTAGAGTGGGTGTATGAAAGGTTATGTTAGGGTGTGAGTAGGCGCATCGGAGATTAAGTGGATGATGTCATCAGTGATGTCACTGACCATGTCATGAGTGATGTAATATGTGACGTCATCAGCAGTGCATTGCGGGGGCGTGAGTTATAGTTAGCTCAGCTAACTATAACGGCTGAATTTCTCTGGTTTTGTACGAGTGAAATGTCAGACTAACTATAATGTCCTTGAAACCTGTGTTTTTTTCAGTGAATATATATATATATATATATATATATATATATATATATATATATATATATATATCCAAGGAACTCCGTTGCTAAAACTTTTCTAAGTAAGAACGGATACGGACCACCGAATTCGTGCAGCAATATTTATTGTAGGTGCATGGTTATCGCCATGACGCGTTTCAGCCCCTTCACGGGCCTTGATCACATATACACACACACATAAATGCATATGTTTCGGCTGTAAAACTGCCTTTGTCTCAGTGCAAGACGCCATTTTGTGTGTGGTTAAATAATCGCATACAGATCAGTGATCAGTGAAAATAGACAAAATACTTAAACCGTCAATATGCTAACAAAATCAACTTGTACGTGTGAGTGATATATTATTCCATACAAAAACTGGCATGAAGAGAGAGTAATTAATACAGTTACACAATTAGATATACATTGTACTACAATTCTAAAATGATGCCACTGTGGCATCATAATATATTTATACAAAACAACGTGTAATGATGAAAAATGAATGTGAATACACAATATATAAATTTGCATGATGCGCTATTCACCCAATTATGCCCAAGTGGGCAAATAAACATTCAGCATCCACCAAGTCTTCAAGGAATTGTATTGACCCAAGCTGTAGCATCTCTTTACAAATCAGCATTCCCCTTCATGCAAAATTCAGAATTGCAACTTATCTCCTCACTACATAAATAAACTCAAAGTTTCACTAAATAACAGCATATATGCCCATTACCTCAATCCAAGACTCAATCACAAAATTGCAAAACCCAGTCAAGCCCAAGTAGGCATGGCTTAGATATTTTAGCTCCTTGACTTCCGCGAGGACAAAAGCACAAAGCTTTTGGTTCTCAAGTGACAGATCTGAAAAAGTTAAAAGGACACAACATTAATCATAAAATATTTACAAAACAGCATCTGTAATCAACTCATCAGCAGAATTCTACAGCCTAGTCATGGTATGTTGTAAAACAAGCTCGTCTAATATTACAGTCAAAGCAGACTACAAATGACAGTTTAGCCCCGGGGTTCTTTTCTATCAAAAGCTGATATAAATTTGGACTCAAGTACTCTGTTTCTTCTCTCTATCGTCACCCCTTACTTTAGGAATCCCACCTATAACACTATACCTAAGTTCATCACCTTTGTGTCTTGATGGGAATGTCGCGCCACAGGATAAGATGTGTCAAGAGTTGTTATGGCTCTCAAATGTTGCAGAATCCTCTTGGGTACTGGAAGATTAGTGCTGCCCACATATACTTTTGGGTATGGACAACTAAGAATGTATACACTACGTGGTCACTTTTGCAGCTATAATGGCCTAATTATCCTTCTAGCCATCCTGCCTTGGATTTTTATCTCTGTTATATTTTCTCTATTTTTGCAGTCTTTGCATTTGGTGCACTTCACAAAACCATCACTTGGTTTTAAGCAGGAGTTTTTCTTAGTCCTCACATCATTCCTAATCAAGCAATTGTGCATAGATCTAGCTCTCCTGAAAGTCTCAAATGGCCTTCTAGGCACTTCATTACCAATCACAGGGTCACTTCTCAGTAGATGCCAATGTTTATTCAGAACACCTGTTAAGGTCAGATGCCTTGTGATGTGCGTGGTTATAAATCTGCATGTCTTTCTTCTGCTGTTGCTTAGGCCTGCTAAAAAGTATGTCTTTTCTCTTGACCTTAGAAACTTTGTTTTTTGCTGTCTCAAGGGTTCTGTCACCCTAGCCCTAGCTTTGAATCTTCTGAGCATCTCATCTTCTGCTTCCTTAAACCCCTCATCAGTGTTACAAATTCTTTTAGCTCTAAGGAGTTCCCCGTAAGGTATACTCTCCTTTACAGAAATGGGATGTAAACTCCCAGTAAAGTGCTATTCCCTGTGCTAGGTTTCCTTAAAAGGTTGGAAATTAACTCATTGTTCCAAATAGACAGTTTGACATACAGAAATTCCACCCCTTTTCCACTGATCGTACTTGTAAATTTTTCAGTCAGGTAATTTTCATTCATTTCAAATACAAACGAGTAAGCTGAGCACTCATCACCTCTGCATATAACAGAAATGCCATCAATGTTGCTCATCTATCTGTCGAGTGGAAAGCGCCATTACGGCAGTGCCAGCGTTTTGGAAGCGGACCGGTAGGCACACCTGTTTAAAAGAGATATATATATATATATATATATATATCTGTGTGTGTATGCGTATACTATATAGATAGATAGATAGATAGATAGATATCTGACCCACCGCTCTATACTGCAGTAGAAGAAAAATGTGAATGAGACACAACTGACCTATGGATGGTGCGGGCAGGCTGAAAACCACTACAAGTGTGTGTGTGTATATATATATATGTATGTGTGTGTGTGTATATATATATATATATATATATATATATATATATATATATATCCTACTGGCGGTCGCCAGTAGGTAGTTATAGTTACAACCTAGTTTCCATAGGAAAAGCATTTTTGATTTGCTAATAACTTTGGTGTTAGTTGACGAATCTTTGCGAAATTCTCCCAAAAAAAAGTCTATCCAGGTCAGCTCCTATCCTGAACGTTTGGGGGTGATTCGTCAAGGGGGGGCTGAGAAAAAAGGGGGGTCCCAAAACGCATTTTCCCCATGTTAATTTCCATAGGAAATTTTGCGACGAGCTACAGCCCGAACTGCTGAACGGAATTACCCCAAATTTGGCAGAAAGGTAGAGCTTGGTTCAGAAAGCGACCTTTTTGTTTTTTAAATGGTGTAAATCCGTTCAGTAGTTTTTGAGAAATTCAAAAAATAAGAGTCAAAAAATCAATTTCCCTTAGGAAACTTTGTGCAAGGCTACAGCTGAAACTACTGAACGGAATTACTCCAAATTTGGCACAAAGTTAGTGCGTGGGTCAGAAAGTGACCTTTTTTTAAATGGTGTAAATCCGTGCAGTAGTTGCTGAGAAATTAGAAAAATAAAAGTTTCGATATCTGGGCGGAGTCTAAGTCCCGTGCACGAGCTTCACTGTGATTGGCTGCCAACACTCCAAACCAGGAAGTGTTGGCAGCCATCTTGTGGCTCGGTAGAAGCGAGTCGCTAGAAAACAGAGAAACAAAGGTAGAAAAGAAGAGAAGGGGGCAGTGTAGAAACACCCTGACCCCCTAGGCCTGCTCAGGGTGTCCCAGAAGGACCCCCAGGGCCAAAAAAAACATTTAAAAAAAAAAAAAAAATCGGCGCAATTCGCGCTGGGGACGCGGGTTCCCGTGTTTTATTTTAATGAGACCCCAGGGTGGGCTAGGTTCCGGGGGCATTTCTTAAAAAATAATAGCGGGGGCCCGCTGGGGTCCCCGCAGTCTCGGGGCTTCACTCACGTTGGGAGGGGGTTTGCGCGGCCCCCCTCCTGGAGCCCTCCATCTGCTTATAACTTTTGCGTCGTTTGACGATTCTTTACGAAATTTTTCAAAAGTTTCTCTTTTTGATCAGCTCCTATCTTGAAAGTTTAGGCGTGATTGGTCAAGGGGGCTGAGAAAAAGGGGGGTGTCAAAACGTATTTTCTCAATGCATTTTCCATAGGAAACTTTAGACAAGGCTACAGTTCAAACTGCTGAACGGAATTACGCCAAATCTGGCAGGGAGAAAGGTCTTGGTCCAGAAAGCGCGGTTTTGTAGAAATGGTGTAAATCCGTTCAGTAGTTTTTGAGATATTAAAGGGAAAAAAATATATATATATCTGGTCGGTGCCTAACTCCCGAGCACGAGCTTGCCTCTGATTGGCTGCTAACACTTCAAACCAGGAACTGTTAGCAGCCATCTTGTGCCTCGCATCGAGTGAAAATATAAAAGAAAGGTTTCGGGGGCAATTTAATATAGCGGAGCTCTGTGTAATGATGATTTGGACACAGTGAAGGTTTAAGATTTATTAACAATAAAGGAGAAACAGGTGAGCGCCAGGCAGCACGACTTCCACTCCAGGACACCAGTAGGAAGAGAACCCTTTCACGCTCCCTGTGCCCAACATGACCACTTCGCAGCTATGCCTTTAGAAGCCAGTCCGTCGGCTCGCAGCTGTCTACCTTTGCGAGCTAGTACGCTGCTGTGCCTCTACCTCTGTGAGCTACTACGCTGCTGTTCCTTTGGGAGCGGACGGCTCGTAATTCTGCCTCTGTGAGTCGAGCGGACGGGCCGCAGTTGTCTCTCTGCGAGCCTGGGTACGAACTGTTCATAAGTGACACTATATGAGCATTGAAAAGCCATTTTGTGATTCAGTCCGTCAGCTGGCATCTGTCCGAGGCATTTCTGAAAACATACCGGAGCTCTTTCTGTGAGAGATACCCCTTTCATGCTGCGTCTCCCCACATTAGCAGGTAACACACCCTCTTCCCACATCACCAGCATACCCCCAACAACCTTCTTGGGCCCGGAAGTGTCCCTCTATGAACTATTAATAAAAAGATGCTTGTGAGGTTGGAGAAATAAGAATCTTAGTCATGTATAGATTTACATATAAAACATTTTATTGAAACAAAACAACAACAAATAAAATAAAACTATGTACAGCCGTGGCGTGTCATCGCTGGTCCATTTGTGATTCACAGCCTGCAAGACAAAAAGAAAGATAAGATGGTGCGTCATGCGTCCAGCAAAGGAGATAGAGAGACAGAGAAAGAGTGAGAGAGAGGAAGAGAGAGAGAGGAAGAGAGAAAGAGGAGAGAGAGAGGAAGACAGAGAAAGAGAGAAAGAGTGAGAGAGAGAGGAAGACCGAGAGAGAGAGATGGAGTAAGAGAGAGAAAGAGAGATAGAGTAAGAGAGAGAAAGAGAGAAAGAGGAAGAGAGAGAGAAAGAGTGAGAGAGAGGAAGCCAGGCAAAGAGAGAAAGAGTGAGACAGAGAGGAAGACAAGGAGAGAAACAGTGTGAGAGAGAGGAAGAGAGAGAGATAGAGAGAGAGAGAGGAAGAGAGAGAGAGAAAGTGAGAGGGAGAGAGGAAGAGACAGAGAAAGAGAGAAAGTGTGAGAGAGAGAAAGGAAGAGATGGAGAGAGAGTGTTGACACTGGAGAAAATCTTCGCAGCTCACCTTTGTGCCATGGGTGTGTCTCCAACCACGTGCCGGGACATAGTGCACCGTCAAGTTTAGTGATCTGAAAGATAGTATAGATTTAGTTATTGCAGAGTACATACAACTGCGCACGCGTAATTCTCTGTTTCAAGGAAGAGAGAAAGAGAGAAACAGTGTGAGAGAAAGGAAGAGCGAGAGAGAGAAAGAGTAAGAGAAAGAGAGAGGGAGAGATTAAGAGAGAAAGAAAGAATGAGAGAGGAGACAGAGAAAGAGAGAAAGAGTGTGAGAGAGAGAACGGAAGAGAAAGAGTGTGAGTGACAGAAAGGGAGAGATGGAGAGGGAGAGTGAGTGTTGACACTGTGGACAAAATCCTCACAGCTCACCTTACTGCCACCGGTGTGTCTCCAACCACGTGCCGGGATATAGGGCAGCCCTCAAGCTTAGTCATCTGAAACATAGTCTGGAATCAGTAATGGCAGAGTACATACAACTGCACAATTTGTGAACCACAGCCTGCAAGAGAAAAAGAAAGATAAGATGGTGCGTCATGCATCCAGCAAAGGAGAGAGAGAAAGAGTGAGAGAGAGGAAGCGACAGAGAAAGAAAGAAAGAGTGAGAGACAGAGGAAGACAGAGAAAGAGTGAGAGAGAGAAAGAGAGTGAGATATAAGGAAGAGAGAAAGAGAGAAACAGTGTGAGAGAGAGGAAGAGAGAGAGAAAGGAAGAGAGAGAAAGAAAGAAAGAATGAGAGAGGAAGAGAGACCGAAAGAGAGAAAGTGTGAGAGAGAGAGAGAGGAAGAGATAGAGAATAAGAGAGAGATAGAGTGTGAGTGACAGAAAGGAAGAGATGGAGAGGGAGAGTGAGTGTTGACACTGTGGAGAAATTCTTCACAGCTTACCTTCCGCCACCGCCGTGTGTGTAAGAGGGTCCACAACGTGCCGAAGCAACCTTCTGAGGTGTACACGCGGTAAAGCAGAGCTCACAATTCAGATTGGGTGTTGATTGTCAGGATGGCCACGCATCATCGCAGGCTGCAGACGCGTTCAGCTGTTGTGGCACTGAGTGGCGGGAGTTCCGTGTTGGGGGGGGGGACGTCAATCCGTGAATCACAGCCTGTTAGACAAAAAGCAAGATAAGATTGTGCGTCATGCGTCCATCAAAGGAGAGAGAGAGAGAGAGGGAGAGATAGAAAGAGTGTGAGAGCGGAAGAGAGAGAGAGAAAGAAAGAGTGAGAGGAAGAGAGAGAGAGTAAAAGAAGGAAAGAGTGAGAGGAAGACATAGAAAGAGAGAAACAGTGAGAGGAAGAGAGAGAGAGAAAAAGAAAGTGAGACGAAGACAGAGAAAGAGTGAGAGAGACGAAGAGAGAGAGAAACAGTGAGAGAGCGGAAGAGAGAGAGAGAGTGTGAGAAAGAGGAAGACAGAAACAGAGGAAGAGTGAGAGAGAGAGAGAAACAGTGAGAGAGAGAGGAAGACAGAGAGAGACAAAAAGAGATACAGTGTGAAAGAGAGGAAGAGAGAGAGAAAGAGTGTGAGGGAGCGAAAGGTAGGGATGAAGAGGTACAGTGTGTGCCCACACTGTGGACAAAACCCTCACAGCTCACCTTTACGCCACCGGTATGTCTTCAACCACGTGCCGGGACATAGTGGAGCCCTCAAGCTCACTCATCTGAAACATAGTATAGAATTAGTAATTGGAGAGTATATACGACTGCGTACGCTTAAATCGCTGTGCCGCCTTTGTGTATCCACTCCCCGCCGCCCAGACGTATTTGCCCACCGCTGCGCACCCAGGCGTCACTGCTCACCTTTTCGCGGACAGGGCACCCTCCACATCATGCAGTCCCACTCCGCAGGCCAACAGGTCTCACATTTGGTGCTGGGTGTTGATTTTGCCATGGCAGAGGACATACCAGTGCACCTATCATCATCGCAGGTTGCACACCCGCTCAGTCCTTGCGGTGCCACTAACTCAGTGAACAGTGAGGCCACGCACGTGGCGGTAGGCCTCCCTGTTCGGTGGCTCAGGCCTACATGAGGTGTCCGGAGCACCGAGACGGGCCATCACAGTGCATGCGGTGGGAGCAACTCTAAAATGGCGTAGAGCACGTGTGCCCGGTCTTTTTTATTGGTAGGGTCACGTGTCCTGTGACGCCTGTGCTGGATGGGTGTGGTGTGGGTGTATACCAGCCGTGAGGGAGTGGCTGTGGCATACTGACAACTAGACCTGTGACCAGCAGGTCACTACAATGAAAATCTGGGCCATGTAGCCTTGTTGTCCTTCCCTGTAAGCGTAAGCAGAGTGGGCTGGCCTGGCGTATGCCAGTCCTGCGTGAGGCTGTGAAGAATGACTCCGGAGCTATGGGCGTGGCTCCATCGTGAGCTGTATGAGGAATCAACTGATGCGGCACTGTTGCCAGATTGGGCTAGATCACGCACAATTGGGCTATATTTTTCACGGTTGTGCGGTAACATTTTGGTTTGTGCTAGTTGCTAGATTATAAATATATATACAGCGCTCCAGCAAACTAGTATGTTAAAGCGCTTTATTAGAGAAATATTTACTTGGCAGCCTGCTGCAACATCAATTCCAATGCATTCACCGCCTGCTTGGCGATGTCCCTCCCCTCCTTCCTTAAAGTAGCAATATTGGGCTACTTTGGGCTAGTTTTTGGTTGTCTTTGGGGTAGAGAATGCTTAAAAAATCTGGCAACACTGCAATACAGGTGTTCTTGTTGTAATGCTGCCGTCACCCGGGTGGCAAGCGCGAATGTGTCACTCTGTGAGCCAAGTCCCACAACATGGCCAACATGGAAGGTACAGGGAATCACTGACCCTACATTCATCTATAGTTCCACAGAAGAAAGATGGTGGACATGACACATCTGTGTGGATGTGAATGTTTATTACACATTCAGTGGAGTATTGCAGCTGTAGCAATACTGGGCATGCAAAGTCCAAATTTCAGTTTTTGGGACATGGAGGGCAGCCAATTAGATACAAGCTCGTTGTCGGAGTTAGGGTACGCCAACCTATGTACTTATACAATCACTCCGCCAATCCCCACGCACTTATAAATTCACTATACACTCTCGTTGCAGTACTCTAATCATCCAGTCTCTACGTACGTACTTGTACAATGACCGAGACAAAGTTACATAACCAAAGTTTTGTCCCACTGTCAAAGGTAAGTTGGTTGCATACGCTGTCCAGAGCACAATGTAATGTGGTAGGGTCCAGGGGCAGCATGTTGCATACATAATGAACACACGGACACAGATAGATAGTGGAACTGGGTACGAGCACGTGCACTCGACTCCTTTTTATTACCAGGGTCACATGTCCAGTGACGTCTGTGCTGGATGCGTGTGGGGTGAGTGTAAGCCAGCCCTCGGGGAATGGTTGGTGCTGGTAACAAGTACAACAGTAATCATCGGATCACACACAGAGATTCAATCATAAAGGGTCCATGACTTGTGCTGCACTAAGTTAGGGGCACCAGATGTGAAATAATACACAAAAGATTCTATCGTAAAGGCTTAATGACTTGTAGTACACTGAGGTAGGGACAGCAGATCTGAAATCATATACAAAAGATTCTATCATAAAGGGACCATCCGTTGTGGTGCACTGAGGTAGGGGCATCAGAAGCATTCTGCGTGTGCACAGCTAGCGATGATGCGTATTCCGGGAGGGCCGCACTGGTAGCAATGTGTGTTGCCTACTGGACTGCGTCATCTGCAATCGCAACTCGATCTGAATTGTGAGCCCTCCTGTCCGCAATGTAGATGGAAGGCAGTAGTCAGCACAGACATCGAGGAATGCTTTTTGTGACTTCCTCTTGACAAAATCCGAGGACATAGAGTAGAATTCTGTCTGCAATTAATAAATCATGTGTCAATATAAATTGTGAGCAATAAATAAATCAAGGCTGAATTCAAGTTGTGAGCTCTGCTGACCGCAGTGTAGACTGCCATTCAGTGTTCCTTTGGACTTGCAAGATGAATTTGGTCATTGTACTAAAGCTACAATTGATATGAAAAAGTTCTTGAAGCAAGGATACTAAAAGGATATTATCTAGGTTTTAGGGACGTTGTAGTTACTTGCCTACTGGACTCTGTAATTAATGAATCAAGACTGAATTTGAATTGTGAGCCCTGCTGACCGCAGTGTAGGCTAGAGGCAGCGGTCAGCAAGGGCCCACAGCCACGTGGCGTTGACTTTAGCTGCACAGATTGGGAGTATTTGGTTTTCTTAACGGATTATAGTCTCTTACACAATTTGCATCGGTACAAATCTTGAATTGTGAGCCCTGCTGACCGCAGTGTAGACCGGAGGCAGTGGTCAGGAAGGGCCCACAGCCACGTGGCGTTGAGTTGAGCTGCACAGTTAGTAGCATCAGAATCATTCAGCGTGTGGGGAGCCTGCGATGATCCGTGGTCCGTGCAGGCCGCACTGGTAGCAATGTCTTTTGTCTAACGAATTCTGCCTCGAAAAGGCCACGTGGCGTTGACTTGTGGTGCACTGAGTTAGTGGTACCTCTGGCGCTCAGCGTGTACGCAGCCTGCGATGATCCGTGGTCCGTGCAGGCCGCACTGGTAGCAATGTCTTTTGTCTAATGAATTCTGCCTCGAAAAGGCCACATGGCGTTGACTTGTGGTGCACTGAGTTAGTGGTACCTCTGGCGCTCAGCGTGTACGCAGCCTGCGATGATTCGTGGTACATGCAGGCCGCACTGGTAGCAATGTCTTTGTCTAATGAATTCTGCCTCTATAAGGCCACGTGGCGTTGACTTGTGGTGCACTGAGTTAGTGGTACCTCTGGCACTCAGCGTGTGCGGACTCTTGGATGATGCGTGGTCTGGGCGGGCCGCACTGGGAGCAATGTCTCTTGCCTACTGGACTGCGTCATCTGCAATCGCCACTCCATCTGAATTGTGAGCCCTGCTGTCCGCAGTGTAGATCGAAGGCAGTAGTCTGTACAGACATAAGTCTGCGGTTCTGTGCCGCTGTGTTCGCAGGGGGCCTGTGTCGAGGAGGCCGGCGGACATGGCGGCAGCTACCTGGCAGGGCGAGGGCCGCTGCTCTGGCAGACGGGTTGCCCTTCACACAAGTGAACCACGCCCAGAGCCCCGGCCTATTTATTCATACTTCTACGCTGGAGTGGCATACGTTGGACCAGCCCACTGCGCTTCCGCTTACAGGGGACGACGACACAGGTACATGACTGAGATCTTCCCCACTGCCTGAGGTAACATGGATGCGTCCACTGTCTACAACACTACAAGCACCAGTTTGTTTTTGGATCGCACAGCAGATTTGGCTGCTCGTTGAAAATATCGGGAAGTGGTGTTTTCGTGTTATTTTTGCACAGGAACGCCTACTCTGCATATTATTAGCGTTAGTTGTTGCTCTCATTTGTGGCGATTTTTTTTTTGCGGAAGCTATTGCTGGAAAATAGGCGATATCGGCTGTTTCACCAGGTTGAGAATGGAATGATAATTTAAAATCACTGAAAAAACCATAGGTTTAATGAACATTATAATTAGAAATTAGCATTTAAAAAACCTTTGAAATTCACTGAAAAAACCATAGGTTTCAGGGACGTTATAGTTACAAATTATCATTTTAAAAGCCTTTAAAATTCACTGAAAAAACCATAGGTTTCAGGGAAGTTATAGTTACAAATTATAATTTTAAAAATCTTTGAAATTCACTGAAAAAACCATAGGTTTCAGGGACGTTATAGTTAGTTGCACATTTCATTCGTACAAAACCATAGAAATTCGGCCGTTATAGTTAGTTGAGCTAACTATAACTCACGCCCCACAATGCACTGCTGATGACGTCACATATTACATCATTCATGACATGGTCAGTGACATCACTGATGACATCACTGATGACATCTCAAATGACATCACTGATGGCATCATCCAGTGACTGTGTGTTTCTGTAAAGTTTAAATATGTTTTATAAGTATATTGGCCAAGGTATATTGAAAAATGAGTGGGTGTATAAGTGTGTGGATGGAGGATTTAGTAGGTGTGTGACTGACTGTATAAGTGAGTGATTAAATGTGTCTTACTGAATTCATGGGTTAGTGACTAAACTGTGTGAATGTCTGTATCAGTCTGTCTATTGCTGTGTAAGCTGCTTCATTGGTTGATGAGTAGCTACATGAGTGTCTATATAGGTTATTGATTTGTTGCCTGAGTATTTGTATGGGTGCCTGAGTATGTGTCTGGGTGGGTGGGAGGTGTGTGACTTTGTGTATACATGTGTGAGTTCTTTATTCACTGCATGTATGGGTTCAAGACTGCATGTGGAAACAGCTGTATGGGTGGGTGAGTGTGTGTATGGGTGTGTTGGTGAGTGAATGCATATCTCAGTGCTACATGTCCAAGTAACTACATATGTAAAACGCAGTGTATGAGAGAGTTGGAGTATATAAATGACTATACATGAGAGGCAGTGATTGTAAGAAAGTGGCTCTGTATATACTGCACCAAAGTAAGGTTCAGTGTGCACAGAGTCCACAGTCCCCAGAGGTTTGGCAGAGGCTAAAGTTAGATATAACCTTACTCTCTAAAGTGGTAGCTTGGTCGAGCAGTAAGGCAGTATCAGAGGACAGTGTAAAGCATTTGTTGTACACACTCAGTCAGCAAATGAAGCCACACACTCAAGAACTGAACTCTAGGCCAATGGTTTGTATATAAAAATATAGTTGTTTTATTTTAGAACCAACAATGGGTGTCAAAATATACTTTCTCAGAATGAGATGCTTTAGTTAACTACTGTTCAATTGGCAATAGACTTTTGAATGCAATAGTTACAGTTGTTGCAATATGCAACACAATTTTAAACACAATTATACATTGAGCTCAATGGAAATTTCTGGTTAAATGCAATAGATTACTTTTTGGATTACTTTTCTAACCACGGGACTGGATCTTGGATTCAGTCCCGGGACACTTCCTGTAAACAGGTGAGAAAAAGCGTTTTGGTTATGGTAGTGATTTTTGAGGAATATTACTGTATTTCAAAAGTTGACACTTAGAAACTTTTCTGGGTAAAATTACCAATGTTATCCTAGGGAAGGAAATACAGTTTGCAAGCAAAGTATGTTTACGTTACTTTTGTAATCCAGTGCTGGACTCCTAGGTTCAGCACTGGGACATTTACTTAAAACAGGTAAGTAATTACGTTTTTGTAGTTTGTACGATTTTTAAAAGAATATTTGTATGATTCAGAAATCGACACTTAGAAACTTTTTCAACAAAAAGCAGGCAATGATATCCTATGAGAGGAATTTCCAGTTACTGGTAAGTACGGTAAAAATTACTTTTCATGGTCGGTACTGGACTAAAAGATGCAGTACTGAGGTCTCTCCTGATAGTAGGTGAGTAATTCGGAATTCGTTACTGTTGTGATTTTTAAGCAATATTTTGGTATTTCAAAAGTGGACACTTAGAAGAAATTTCACAGAAAACCAGTCAATGGATCCCTATGTAAGAAAATTCAATTCGCCGGTAAGTTACTTTTAACGTTACTTTTGTAATCCAGTGCTGGACTCCTAGGTTCAGCCCTGGGACATTTACTTAAAACAGGTAAGTAATTACGTTTTGGTAGTCTGTACGATTTTTAAAGAATATTCTTGTTTTCAAAAGTCGACACTTAGAAACTTTTTGGAAGAAAAAGTGTCCATGTTATCCTATGAGGAAAAATGAGTTATCGGTCTCGAGGTAAGTAATCGGTCTTTTGAGTTAGGGTTCTGGGGTTAGACTCAGGGGTCTCCCAGGGTCAGTGATGCACTGTTGTTGCACCCTCAGCGGCACTAGGGCGGCCGGGTGCAGAGTGTTGAGGCCCAATGTTATCCTATGGAGGATAGGGGACTCCGGTTGGTGGCGGCTGGCAAGCAGGCCACGGGGTTGTGGGAGCAAAGCTCCTAGGGTTAAGCTCAGGGCACGTTGGGGACCAAGTTAGCACCAAAGAGGCACCCTCAGCGGCACTAGGGCGGCCGGGTGCAGAGTGCTGTTTTGAGGTCGGGTGCCCTGTTGATTTCAATGGAAATTTTCGGTTTTGGTTTTCAGCTGCAGGCTCGGTCCAGGAAGACTTCCAGGAGGAACCAACAGCTGGGCAGGTAAGTTGGAGGGCTCGGGGACGTAGGTGCACCTCGGGTTCCTTTCTCCAGGGCGCAGGGCGTCTGGATGCAGGGGTGTCTTTTGAGGTCGGATTTCACCTTACCGGGCCACTCGCGGTTGGGGGTTCTCCGTGCAGAGGCTGCAGGCGACGTCGGGGAGTCCTGGAGGGGTCAACCCACGGTGGACTCGGACTCTGGAGAGCTGGGGGACCTCGCTGGGACCGGTGGGCCACTTGAACTCGGGCTGTAGGCGACGGGTGCAGTGGTGGTTCCAGGCGTCGGGTTTCTTTCTCCTCAGCAGGCTCGGAGTCTTTGTTTGGTGTTTCTTTTGAACAGAGCTGCTGTTCACAGGAGATCCGGTCTTTGTTGAAGGCAGTCAGTCCTCCCTGGGGTTCTGGAGGTCGCTGGCTGCAGGACAAGACTATTTTTGGCGCAGGATCTCTGGAAACTGCAGACGGGCCGGTAGGGCTGGGGCCAAGTCAGTTGTTCTCTGCAGTCTCCTCTGCTGGGCGTCTTCTTTCGTCCTTTTTCTTCTTAGGTTGCGGGAATCTAAGGAAGGAAGGTTCAGGGTGCCCCTAAATACTAGATTTAGGGGCGTTACAGGTAGGTAAAGGGCAGGGACCAATGGGTCCCTGCCCTGGGGTGAGTACACCCCCTATCCTGCCACTCTCCTGTGGGAGGGGGCAGGAGCCTAGTCCTGATTGGGCAGGGCTCCCCATCTTCAAGATGGCGAGAGCCCGGAGATGTGCTTCACCTCGCCTCCCCCACCTGAGGGGTGGGGTTGGCAGAGGGTGCCACACCCCTTTCCTCCCTTGGTGTTTCCCTCCAGTCTTCCCACCAGGATGGGGGAGGAACCGGTGGGGACCAGTTGCTGAGTACAGCAAGTGGTCTGGGGAAGCTCACAAAGGCGGAATGCCTTTGAAGCTTCCCCTGCCCATCCTGGGGAGGGGCCTAGCACCTCACCCAGGACGTGCATTGTTGCAGGCCCGGGAGAGCGGATGGCTCTCTACCCAGGGGTCCAGCAACATGTCTGCTGTGTGGCAGCCTAGGCAGCCCCTCAGACAAGACGTGGATTGTAGGTTAGGTTCAGGGGGTAACTCTAAGTTGCCCTCTGACGTGCATTTACAGTAAATCCCACACTGGCATCAGTGTGGGTTTACTGTGCTGAGGAGTTTGATACCAAACTTCTCAGTCTTCAGTGCAGCCATCATGGTGCTGTGGAGTACGTGCTGACGACCTCCCAGCACCATATACTCGGAATGGCAGCCCTGCACTTACAGTGCCCAGGAATGGGCCTGGGTACTGTAGGGGCACAGGGCTCATGCACCTGTGCCCTCACCACTGGCATAGGGCACCCAGCTAGAGGGGTGACTGAGGTATGCCAGGGCAGTGTGTTTGTGGGCATGGCACACAGGGATGTGTGCCATGTCGACTCTCTGTTTTGTTCTGCACCAAGACACTCAGCCTGCAAGGGCAGTGTGTGTGTGTCAGGGTACAGGGCCTCTAAGGGTGGCACAATAAGTGCTGCAGCCCTTAGGGGTCTTCTCTGGTCACAGTGCCCTGGGTACCTAGGGTACCATTTACCAGGGGCTTACCTGTGGCCAGAGATGCCAATTGGGTTTAGGCTGAGTACAGTTTTTAGGGAAGGAACACAGGCCCTGGGTACCTGATTGGCAGGGATCCAGGGCACACCAAGGAAAAGTGCATCAGTTATCAGGCAAAAAGTGGGGGGGTTACTGCAACAGAAACCCACTTTCCTACAGTGATTGTGAGAGTGCTGTATGGATGAGTGTGTACTTGTATCAATGATTGTATAAGAGAGTAAGTATATGTTAATATCACTATGAATAAGTGAGGTTGTGTGTGTATAACTGTATAGCTGAGTAAATAGAAGTGTGATTGATTCTTTGCATGACTGACTAAATGTGTGAGTAACTCTGGGTGAGTGGCGGCGTGTGAGTGTTTGTATACGTGTATGAGTGCCTATAATAGTGTTTTATTAATGAGTCACTGCATGTATGAGTGACTGTATGGGTGAATGAGTGGATGTGTGTGTAGACCCAGGAATCAGTGCATGCGTACGTAGTAAGTGGTATTGGTGTCTGTATTGTTTCGAAAATGGTAGTCTGTATTTTAGAATGGGTGTATCAAAGGTTTTATTAAGGTATGAGGAGGTGAATCAGATTTTCACGTGGATGATGCCATCAGTGATGTGATGTCATTTGAGATGTCATCAGTGATGTCACTGACCATGTCATGAATGATGTAATATGTGACGTCATCAGCAGTTCATTGTGGGGCGTGAGTTATAGTTAGCTCAACTAACTATAACGGCCGAATTTCTATGGTTTTGTACGAATGAAATGTGCAACTAACTATAACGTCCCTGAAACCTATGGTTTTTTCAGTGAATTTCAAAGGTTTTTAAAATGATAATTTGTAACTATAACGTCCCTGAAACCTATGGTTTTTTCAGTGAATATATATATATATATATGTATATATATATATATATATATATTTTCACTGTGCTTTCCTGTAGGGGTTTTCAGCCAGCCCGCACCATCCATAGGTCAGTTGTGTGTCATTCATATTTTTCTTCTACTCATTACAGCATAGAGCGGTGGGTCAGCCCCCTTCAGGCGCTGGCTAATTTCACTGAGTCACGGCATTCTACTCTTTCACAAGGAGCACATCCACAAACAAATTTAGCTCTCCTCCGTGCCAGGGACTTCTATGGCAACATTTGTTTTTGAGACAAAAAAAATACTTTTTGCCAGTTTTCTTTTTTGGGTGTGGATCTAGAAGCTTCCGAAAAACAAAAAGAGAGCGAGGATTTTGGGGTACGTCCTAATCCCCTGGGTAAAGTTATAAAGAAACAATATGGACGGACCCTGAAATAGTGGAGATCTATCAATCACTATGTGTGGTAAGTCCAAGGACCATTAGGTATATTTAAAAGACCCCTCACACACCAACCTAGTTGGTGTCATGCTTCATCATTGGGGTCCCAACCGGGAGGCCTAATGCCGCCCGGTTGTGCTACGACGCCTGATTACAGCGGAGCAGGTGTAGTGTGAAGATGTGATGTAAAAATTAAAAATACCTCTGAGAATCCTTGCCCAGTAAATTTATTAGTGGCGGCTCAGGGTATGGTTAAAAACTATGTGAAACCGACTAACAAGAAATATTCATCTGTAGTGGTTTAGGTGATGCGGTCTACATGTTTCAGCCCGTCAAAAAATTCAAATGGGCTTTCGTCAGGACCTAGAATTCAAGTGAGTGGCAAAGTGAAGGCCACGTGAAAAAGTAAAGTACCAACACACGCACTAAGGTGTGTGGACCCGGTGTCGATATACTTACAGACACCACTCAAAAAACCTGTTAGGGAGAAAGAAATAGACAGCACAAGACATATAACGTTTAGCAACATAAAATGCAATCTTTTAAAGCAACTCAAAATTGCAATCTCCAACAAGCCGTCAAGAATGACCTAGCCACCATCGTGACAGTGATAGTGTAATGATGATATAGCATGCACGTTTCTAAGGCATGCTAGGAAATTAGATAAAACTGAATGAACACATAGGGACGTCATGTGCTAAGACGTGTATTATATAAACCATGTGTCCATGCTAAAGCGTGAATTGAATAATCACATCAAGGCATGATAGAAGCCATGTGCTTGTATGTATCCAAGCAGCGAGTGAGAAATACGCGCTGCATGCCGAGTGATGGTAAAATAATGCGGCGTGGCACGACAGTGGCGAGTTGCATGTGCGGCCGATCGAGCGCCTGTAAATGCATGTATTACAAATTATGCAAAAAAGCAAGTGTTAAAATGGTAGAAAAACATGTGGCAGCGTAAATGAAAAGGGTCATAATTACAATTAGTAGAAAAAGAAAGCAGCTAATCGGGGCATGAGAGGGGTTTCAACCGATCAACCGATCTGTGGGATAACATGGAGAGAAACAGAAGATCGATTTTTAGTGCAAAGCGGCTTTTAGTGAAAAAGCCAAAGAGTCGTGGGGCAGAATGCCCGTCGTCCACAACTACAAAACCTTACTTGGTTCCGTGAGGATTCCCATGAGACTACCTACTGCGGTCTCCCGAAGTCCCGGCTGGTGAGGGACGCGGTGGGAGAACGAAGTTAAATCCAAACTACAGGCGTCATACAAGGAAATGACGACACTACGTAAGGAGATGGCATTAGCAGGGAACAACTGGTCTGTGTATAGCAGACAAAACACAGCAAAAGTGCGGCGGCCATGTTGGAAAACTCGCGAAGTAAGCGAGATAGACAGTGGCGGCCATACTTAAGTGTTAAAAGATCAGGATATAGATGCAGGAGAGCCATAGTGTGTGCTCTATATCAACTGAAAAAAGGGGGGAAAAAATGGGGGGTAAATGATGCCCACGAAGATGTGTTTAGAGGGTGGTGCACCAAGCAATATAAATAAAAATAAAGATAAAGGACAGACAGACGGATAGCGCTGAGCATAGAATGCGCTCCGTGTTTCAACCAAAATAGTGTGGGAAAAGACCACATATAAAGCACAGTATGCACAATTGGGCATGATTTCTAAGACAGATAGCAGATAGATATGGATTCTGTTAGATGAATAGCTAATAATTTCAAAGACAGATAGCAGTTGATCTAAATTCTGTCAGAAAAGAAGGCTATTAAGTGAATCTCCTATGCTGATAAAAGTGTGGAGAAAGGACTACTGTCTCCTGAGACTTTGCCAAGGAATATTATCGTTAAGTCCCGTCAGATGACTAGATAGGCGATAAACCCATCTTTGTTCTTTCTCCAGTAGACGATTTTGTATGTTAGGTAGGTTAGGATCTAGGACCTCAATGACTACCCAGCTGATGTCGTTAGTGGTATGTCCAACTTCAAGGAAATGGCTTGTCAGTCTTGTTGTTGACTTTTTGCATCTGATTGTGCTACGATGCTCGCAAATCCTAGTCTTCACTTTCCGATTAGTCATCCCAATGTACGAGAGATTGCAAGGACAGGTGATACGATATACGACGTGAGCTGTATTGCAGTTCGTGTGTGTCCTTAAATGCCAGGTCTTGCCTGGTTCTAGGTTCAGACTTTTGGTGGTCACTGTTAAATGGCATACACTACAATCTCCACACGGGTAGTGGCCCACAATGTTAGGGAGCCCCCATGCGTTGAGAATAGTGTTAGTGGGTTTCCTTTGGGGAGCAGGTCGTGTGGAAACCAAAGCGTCCTTGATAGATCTAGCTTTTCTGTGTGACATCAGTGGAGGTTCCCAGTTCAGGTTGCCTGTATTAAGAATCTGCCAGTGTCGTTTTATAATATCAGACACCGCGTGAGAGACAGCGTTATAAGTAGTGACGCACGTGAGTGGGATGGAGGTAGATGCACACTTCTGTGCTTCAATGAGACCCTCACGATTTTGATTGCGAGCACGCTTGTTTGCTTTATCGGTGATCCGCTGAGGGTAACCTCGCTGCCGTAATCTAGTGCTAAGATCGGATGCTTGTTGTTTATAATCTCTTATGTCACTGCAGTTCCTACGGAGGCGAAGATATTGACCATAGGGAAGATTCTCCCGCAGGGGTCTGGGGTGGAAGCTAGAGAAATGGAGAAGTGAGTTGCGAGCCGTTGGTTTGAAATGGGTTTTGCTTTTCAAAAGACCTCCTTCTGCTTCAATATCCAGATCAAGGAACGTCGCCTTATTGTGATCGAAACTGTATGTGAATTTTAGGTTGGGATCGCAAGTGTTCAGCCATGTGCAGAAGAGTAACAATGATTCGGTGTCTCCTTCCCAGATCATTAAGATGTCGTCAATATACCGTTTGTAAAATTTGATCTGAGGGATGCATGGCGTATGGTTGTCTAATAGATATCTTGATTCGAAATGGTACACATAGAGTCCCGCTATGCTGGGGGCAAAAACACTCCCCATTGAAGTTCCATATTTCTGCAAGTAGAGTTGGCCTTCATACTCAAAGAAGTTCTCTTTGAGTGCTAAAGCAGCACACTCCAGAATGAATATCTTCGGGGTCTGGTATTGCCAGTCAGATTCATTAAGAGCTATTTTCAATACTTCAAGGGTGTCGTCTTGCGGGAGGCTGGTGTAAAGGCTCTCTACGTCAAGACTAACCAGGAAGGAATTATCAGGATTAAAAGCTAGAGTGTCAATGAGTCTCAAGAGATCCTTTGTGTCCTTGAGATACGTACTGGTGGACTGTACCATTGGTTGAAAGAAAAAGTCACAATACCGTGATAAGGGTTCCAATAAGGACCCAATGCCCGATACTATGGGACGTCCCGGAGGTGGAAACTTGTTTTTATGAGTTTTGGGCAAAATGTAAAAGTAAGGTATTTTACCAGAAGTCGTAACCAGAAATTTAGCTTCCCTGGTTGTGATTTGACCTGAGTGTTCAGCATCATCAACCAGTGTTTGGATGCGAGTTTTAAGTTTTTCACTGGGATCTTGTGTCAATTTTTCATAGTTCTTGGGATCGTTAAGGAGGCGGGCACATTCCTGTCGATAGTCCTCAAGATTAAGGATCACTGTGCCACCACCCTTGTCCGCCGGTTTTATGATGATAGCATCGTTAGTTCTTAGTGATTCCAGGGCCTGATACTCCTTACTGCTGAAGTTTTGGAAGGTATGTTTGTCTTGGAGACTTTCCACGTCTTTAAAAACAGCTTGCTCAAAAACAGTGATTTCTGGTGGTATTGCACATGGTGGTGGCATGTAGGTGGATTTAACACGAAATTGGGTGTCACCCGGTTGATCAGTTGTGAGCTGTGGTGTACTTTCGAAGCAGGCTTTTAGTCTGAGTTTACGAAAGAATTCTGCCAATTCGCAGTGTAGTCGGAATTTGTCAAGTTTTGCCGTTGGTGAAAAACCGAGTCCCTTTTCTAGGACTGACAGGTCTGATGATGATAGAGCATAAGTTGAGAGGTTGGTAACCAGACTTATCTCGTGCTGGGTCCCGGTTGTAGATCCTTTGTTTTGCTCCTTGTCAAAGTGCCTTGGGTTTGATCGTCTTCCCAATGCACTTGATTTGCTCTTCGTCTTCTTCCACGGCCTCGGGGACCCCTTCCTAAAAAGGAAACTGTTGATTCTGATTCAAGTATGGTGGTGGAGCAAGAGGCGGATTCCAGCCATATCCATACTGTGGATGCATTGGAGGATAGGGGGTCATGAAGTGCATGTTAGCACCCGGCGGTCCTTGAGCCCAGGGTTGTTGCCAGCCTGTGTGCCTTCCCCTGTTCTGTGGTCTCCTGCGGTAGCTATTGGAACTTGAACCGCTGCTGCCAGAAGAGTCCTCATCCGAAGATCCCCCTGAAGCATCTGTTCGTATTGGTGGTTTATAGTCACTGTCAGCGTAGGGATAGGTTTTGGTGTAAGAGAACTTTTTAAGGTCCTTCTGGAATTTATTAATCTTGGTCTGAGTTAGGCTCTCCTTGTATTCATTAACTTCCTTATTAGTTTCATCTAGTTTTTCTTAAAAGAAGTTAGGGTGGCCTTGAAATGTGTCTCTGTCAACTGGATATCAATAAGGATGGCTTCTGAGAGGCGTGTAGCGGTCTGTATGATTAGGATCATCCAGTCACGTGTACAGCGCCACGCTATCTGAGCCCAATCCTTGCGGAAAGTTGCATCGTCTAAAAAGATACGTGGCGCATTAGTAACGATCAAGCCTCTTGGAGCAGTGTTAGTTCTTAAATATTCTGTCAGGATCAACCCATGAAGTATAATCCTAATGCGATTTCGTTTTTTCTCGTTGAGATTGTCCCAATCAGCTGTCTGTGCAATAGATGTCGATACATTGAAGTCTGCCAATAGAGGAGGGTTGGATAGAATGTTGGTGACATCGTCCAAGGTGAAACCCAAGCCTTGATTTTCTGCCATGGTTGGATACGCTGGTAATGAGTTCTACCAGAAGATGAAAAAATAGCTCTCACAGCTGTGCGCTGCGTAGTAATCCGAAAAACAAAAAGAGAGCGAGGATTTTGGGGTACGTCCTAATCCCCTGGGTAAAGTTATAAAGAAACAATATGGACGGACCCTGAAATAGTGGAGATCTATCAATCACTATGTGTGGTAAGTCCAAGGACCATTAGGTATATTTAAAAGACCCCTCACACACCAACCTAGTTGGTGTCATGCTTCATCATTGGGGTCCCAACCGGGAGGCCTAATGCCGCCCGGTTGTGCTACGACGCCTGATTACAGCGGAGCAGGTGTAGTGTGAAGATGTGATGTAAAAATTAAAAATACCTCTGAGAATCCTTGCCCAGTAAATTTATTAGTGGCGGCTCAGGGTATGGTTAAAAACTATGTGAAACCGACTAACAAGAAATATTCATCTGTAGTGGTTTAGGTGATGCGGTCTACATGTTTCAGCCCGTCAAAAAATTCAAATGGGCTTTCGTCAGGACCTAGAATTCAAGTGAGTGGCAAAGTGAAGGCCACGTGAAAAAGTAAAGTACCAACACACGCACTAAGGTGTGTGGACCCGGTGTCGATATACTTACAGACACCACTCAAAAAACCTGTTAGGGAGAAAGAAATAGACAGCACAAGACATATAACGTTTAGCAACATAAAATGCAATCTTTTAAAGCAACTCAAAATTGCAATCTCCAACAAGCCGTCAAGAATGACCTAGCCACCATCGTGACAGTGATAGTGTAATGATGATATAGCATGCACGTTTCTAAGGCATGCTAGGAAATTAGATAAAACTGAATGAACACATAGGGACGTCATGTGCTAAGACGTGTATTATATAAACCATGTGTCCATGCTAAAGCGTGAATTGAATAATCACATCAAGGCATGATAGAAGCCATGTGCTTGTATGTATCCAAGCAGCGAGTGAGAAATACGCGCTGCATGCCGAGTGATGGTAAAATAATGCGGCGTGGCACGACAGTGGCGAGTTGCATGTGCGGCCGATCGAGCGCCTGTAAATGCATGTATTACAAATTATGCAAAAAAGCAAGTGTTAAAATGGTAGAAAAACATGTGGCAGCGTAAATGAAAAGGGTCATAATTACAATTAGTAGAAAAAGAAAGCAGCTAATCGGGGCATGAGAGGGGTTTCAACCGATCAACCGATCTGTGGGATAACATGGAGAGAAACAGAAGATCGATTTTTAGTGCAAAGCGGCTTTTAGTGAAAAAGCCAAAGAGTCGTGGGGCAGAATGCCCGTCGTCCATAACTACAAAACCTTACTTGGTTCCGTGAGGATTCCCATGAGACTACCTACTGCGGTCTCCCGAAGTCCCGGCTGGTGAGGGACGCGGTGGGAGAACGAAGTTAAATCCAAACTACAGGCGTCATACAAGGAAATGACGACACTACGTAAGGAGATGGCATTAGCAGGGAACAACTGGTCTGTGTATTGCAGACAAAACACAGCAAAAGTGCGGCGGCCATGTTGGAAAACTCGCGAAGTAAGCGAGATAGACAGTGGCGGCCATACTTAAGTGTTAAAAGATCAGGATATAGATGCAGGAGAGCCATAGTGTGTGCTCTATATCAACTGAAAAAAGGGGGGAAAAAGGGGAAAAAATGGGGGTAAATGATGCCCACGAAGATGTGTTTAGAGGGTGGTGCACCAAGCAATATAAATAAAAATAAAGATAAAGGACAGACAGACGGATAGCGCTGAGCATAGAATGCGCTCCGTGTTTCAACCAAAATAGTGTGGGAAAAGACCACATATAAAGCACAGTATGCACAATTGGGCATGATTTCTAAGACAGATAGCAGATAGATATGGATTCTGTTAGATGAATAGCTAATAATTTCAAAGACAGATAGCAGTTGATCTAAATTCTGTCAGAAAAGAAGGCTATTAAGTGAATCTCCTATGCTGATAAAAGTGTGGAGAAAGGACTACTGTCTCCTGAGACTTTGCCAAGGAATATTATCGTTAAGTCCCGTCAGATGACTAGATAGGCGATAAACCCATCTTTGTTCTTTCTCCAGTAGACGATTTTGTATGTTAGGTAGGTTAGGATCTAGGACCTCAATGACTACCCAGCTGATGTCGTTAGTGGTATGTCCAACTTCAAGGAAATGGCTTGTCAGTCTTGTTGTTGACTTTTTGCATCTGATTGTGCTACGATGCTCGCAAATCCTAGTCTTCACTTTCCGATTAGTCATCCCAATGTACGAGAGATTGCAAGGACAGGTGATACGATATACGACGTGAGCTGTATTGCAGTTCGTGTGTGTCCTTAAATGCCAGGTCTTGCCTGGTTCTAGGTTCAGACTTTTGGTGGTCACTGTTAAATGGCATACACTACAATCTCCACACGGGTAGTGGCCCACAATGTTAGGGAGCCCCCATGCGTTGAGAATAGTGTTAGTGGGTTTCCTTTGGGGAGCAGGTCGTGTGGAAACCAAAGCGTCCTTGATAGATCTAGCTTTTCTGTGTGACATCAGTGGAGGTTCCCAGTTCAGGTTGCCTGTATTAAGAATCTGCCAGTGTCGTTTTATAATATCAGACACCGCGTGAGAGACAGCGTTATAAGTAGTGACGCACGTGAGTGGGATGGAGGTAGATGCACACTTCTGTGCTTCAATGAGACCCTCACGATTTTGATTGCGAGCACGCTTGTTTGCTTTATCGGTGATCCGCTGAGGGTAACCTCGCTGCCGTAATCTAGTGCTAAGATCGGATGCTTGTTGTTTATAATCTCTTATGTCACTGCAGTTCCTACGGAGGCGAAGATATTGACCATAGGGAAGATTCTCCCGCAGGGGTCTGGGGTGGAAGCTAGAGAAATGGAGAAGTGAGTTGCGAGCCGTTGGTTTGAAATGGGTTTTGCTTTTCAAAAGACCTCCTTCTGCTTCAATATCCAGATCAAGGAACGTCGCCTTATTGTGATCGAAACTGTATGTGAATTTTAGGTTGGGATCGCAAGTGTTCAGCCATGTGCAGAAGAGTAACAATGATTCGGTGTCTCCTTCCCAGATCATTAAGATGTCGTCAATATACCATTTGTAAAATTTGATCTGAGGGATGCATGGCGTATGGTTGTCTAATAGATATCTTGATTCGAAATGGTACACATAGAGTCCCGCTATGCTGGGGGCAAAAACACTCCCCATTGAAGTTCCATATTTCTGCAAGTAGAGTTGGCCTTCATACTCAAAGAAGTTCTCTTTGAGTGCTAAAGCAGCACACTCCAGAATGAATATCTTCGGGGTCTGGTATTGCCAGTCAGATTCATTAAGAGCTATTTTCAATACTTCAAGGGTGTCGTCTTGCGGGAGGCTGGTGTAAAGGCTCTCTACGTCAAGACTAACCAGGAAGGAATTATCAGGATTAAAAGCTAGAGTGTCAATGAGTCTCAAGAGATCCTTTGTGTCCTTGAGATACGTACTGGTGGACTGTACCATTGGTTGAAAGAAAAAGTCACAATACCGTGATAAGGGTTCCAATAAGGACCCAATGCCCGATACTATGGGACGTCCCGGAGGTGGAAACTTGTTTTTATGAGTTTTGGGCAAAATGTAAAAGTAAGGTATTTTACCAGAAGTCGTAACCAGAAATTTAGCTTCCCTGGTTGTGATTTGACCTGAGTGTTCAGCATCATCAACCAGTGTTTGTATGCGAGTTTTAAGTTTTTCACTGGGATCTTGTGTCAATTTTTCATAGTTCTTGGGATCGTTAAGGAGGCGGGCACATTCCTGTCGATAGTCCTCAAGATTAAGGATCACTGTGCCACCACCCTTGTCCGCCGGTTTTATGATGATAGCATCGTTAGTTCTTAGTGATTCCAGGGCCTGATACTCCTTACTGCTGAAGTTTTGGAAGGTATGTTTGTCTTGGAGACTTTCCACGTCTTTAAAAACAGCTTGCTCAAAAACAGTGATTTCTGGTGGTATTGCACATGGTGGTGGCATGTAGGTGGATTTAACACGAAATTGGGTGTCACCCGGTTGATCAGTTGTGAGCTGTGGTGTACTTTCGAAGCAGGCTTTTAGTCTGAGTTTACGAAAGAATTCTGCCAATTCGCAGTGTAGTCGGAATTTGTCAAGTTTTGCCGTTGGTGAAAAACCGAGTCCCTTTTCTAGGACTGACAGGTCTGATGATGATAGAGCATAAGTTGAGAGGTTGGTAACCAGACTTATCTCGTGCTGGGTCCCGGTTGTAGATCCTTTGTTTTGCTCCTTGTCAAAGTGCCTTGGGTTTGATCGTCTTCCCAATGCACTTGATTTGCTCTTCGTCTTCTTCCACGGCCTCGGGGACCCCTTCCTAAAAAGGAAACTGTTGATTCTGATTCAAGTATGGTGGTGGAGCAAGAGGCGGATTCCAGCCATATCCATACTGTGGATGCATTGGAGGATAGGGGGTCATGAAGTGCATGTTAGCACCCGGCGGTCCTTGAGCCCAGGGTTGTTGCCAGCCTGTGTGCCTTCCCCTGTTCTGTATGGAACTTCAATGGGGAGTGTTTTTGCCCCCAGCATAGCGGGACTCTATGTGTACCATTTCGAATCAAGATATCTATTAGACAACCATACGCCATGCATCCCTCAGATCAAATTTTACAAACGGTATATTGACGACATCTTAATGATCTGGGAAGGAGACACCGAATCATTGTTACTCTTCTGCACATGGCTGAACACTTGCGATCCCAACCTAAAATTCACATACAGTTTCGATCACAATAAGGCGACGTTCCTTGATCTGGATATTGAAGCAGAAGGAGGTCTTTTGAAAAGCAAAACCCATTTCAAACCAACGGCTCGCAACTCACTTCTCCATTTCTCTAGCTTCCACCCCAGACCCCTGCGGGAGAATCTTCCCTATGGTCAATATCTTCGCCTCCGTAGGAACTGCAGTGACATAAGAGATTATAAACAACAAGCATCCGATCTTAGCACTAGATTACGGCAGCGAGGTTACCCTCAGCGGATCACCGATAAAGCAAACAAGCGTGCTCGCAATCAAAATCGTGAGGGTCTCATTGAAGCACAGAAGTGTGCATCTACCTCCATCCCACTCACGTGCGTCACTACTTATAACGCTGTCTCTCACGCGGTGTCTGATATTATAAAGCGACACTGGCAGATTCTTAATACAGGCAACCTGAACTGGGAACCTCCACTGATGTCACACAGAAAAGCTAGATCTATCAAGGACGCTTTGGTTTCCACACGACCTGCTCCCCAAAGGAAACCCACTAACACTATTCTCAACGCATGGGGGCTCCCTAACATTGTGGGCCACTACCCGTGTGGAGATTGTAGTGTATGCCATTTAACAGTGACCACCAAAAGTCTGAACCTAGAACC
Organism: Calotriton arnoldi; assembly: GCA_963921515.1. NCBI lineage: Eukaryota > Metazoa > Chordata > Amphibia > Caudata > Salamandridae > Calotriton > Calotriton arnoldi. Next base: position 1,109,335 of record CAWUFW010003930.1, on the reverse strand, counting down.
AGGCAAGACCTGGCATTTAAGGACACACACGAACTGCAATACAGCTCACGTCGTATATCGTATCACCTGTCCTTGCAATCTCTCGTACATTGGGATGACTAATCGGAAAGTGAAGACTAGGATTTGCGAGCATCGTAGCACAATCAGATGCAAAAAGTCAACAACAAGACTGACAAGCCATTTCCTTGAAGTTGGACATACCACTAACGACATCAGCTGGGTAGTCATTGAGGTCCTAGATCCTAACCTACCTAACATACAAAATCGTCTACTGGAGAAAGAACAAAGATGGGTTTATCGCCTATCTAGTCATCTGACGGGACTTAACGATAATATTCCTTGGCAAAGTCTCCAGGAGACAGTAGTCCTTTCTCCACACTTTTATCAGCATAGGAGATTCACTTAATAGCCTTCTTTTCTGACAGAATTTAGATCAACTGCTATCTGTCTTTGAAATTATTAGCTATTCATCTAACAGAATCCATATCTATCTGCTATCTGTCTTAGAAATCATGCCCAATTGTGCATACTGTGCTTTATATGTGGTCTTTTCCCACACTATTTTGGTTGAAACACGGAGCGCATTCTATGCTCAGCGCTATCCGTCTGTCTGTCCTTTATCTTTATTTTTATTTATATTGCTTGGTGCACCACCCTCTAAACACATCTTCGTGGGCATCATTTACCCCCATTTTTTCCCCCTTTTTCCCCCCCTTTTTCAGTTGATATAGAGCACACACTATGGCTCTCCTGCATCTATATCCTGATCTTTTAACACTTAAGTATGGCCGCCACTGTCTATCTCGCTTACTTCGCGAGTTTTCCAACATGGCCGCCGCACTTTGCTGTGTTTTGTCTGCTATACACAGACCAGTTGTTCCCTGCTAATGCCATCTCCTTACGTAGTGTCGTCATTTCCTTGTATGACGCCTGTAGTTTGGTTTAACTGTTCTCCCACCGCGTCCCTCACCAGCCGGGACTTCGGGAGACCGCAGTAGGTAGTCTCATGGGAATCCTCACGGAACCAAGTAAGGTTTTGTAGTTGTGGACGACGGGCATTCTGCCCCACGACTCTTTGGCTTTTTCACTAAAAGCCGCTTTGCACTAAAAATCGATCTTCTGTTTCTCTCCATGTTATCCCACAGATCGGTTGATCGGTTGAAACCCCTCTCATGCCCCGATTAGCTGCTTTCTTTTCTACTAATTGTAATTATGACCCTTTTCATTTACGCTGCCACATGTTTTTCTACCATTTTAACACTTGCTTTTTTGCATAATTTGTAATACATGCATTTACAGGCGCTCGATCGGCCGCACATGCAACTCGCCACTGTCGTGCCACGCCGCATTATTTTACCATCACTCGGCATGCAGCGCGTATTTCTCACTCGCTGCTTGGATACATACAAGCACATGGCTTCTATCATGCCTTGATGTGATTATTCAATTCACGCTTTAGCATGGACACATGGTTTATATAATACACGTCTTAGCACATGACGTCCCTATGTGTTCATTCAGTTTTATCTAATTTCCTAGCATGCCTTAGAAACGTGCATGCTATATCATCATTACACTATCACTGTCACGATGGTGGCTAGGTCATTCTTGACGGCTTGTTGGAGATTGCAATTTTGAGTTGCTTTAAAAGATTGCATTTTATGTTGCTAAACGTTATATGTCTTGTGCTGTCTATTTCTTTCTCCCTAACAGGTTTTTTGAGTGGTGTCTGTAAGTATATCGACACCGGGTCCACACACCTTAGTGCGTGTGTTGGTACTTTACTTTTTCACGTGGCCTTCACTTTGCCACTCACTTGAATTCTAGGTCCTGACGAAAGCCCATTTGAATTTTTTGACGGGCTGAAACATGTAGACCGCATCACCTAAACCACTACAGATGAATATTTCTTGTTAGTCGGTTTCACATAGTTTTTAACCATACCCTGAGCCGCCACTAATAAATTTACTGGGCAAGGATTCTCAGAGGTATTTTTAATTTTTACATCACATCTTCACACTACACCTGCTCCGCTGTAATCAGGCGTCGTAGCACAACCGGGCGGCATTAGGCCTCCCGGTTGGGACCTCAATGATGAAGCATGACACCAACTAGGTTGGTGTGTGAGGGGTCTTTTAAATATACCTAATGGTCCTTGGACTTACCACACATAGTGATTGATAGATCTCCACTATTTCAGGGTCCGTCCATATTGTTTCTTTATGATCTAGAAGCTTCCCCAAGAATAAGTTTTTACAAAATCCATCAAAAGCCAATATAACAAACACAAATAGCAAACAAAACAGACAATGAAAAAACACAAAAGGTTGCAGCCAGTGCCAAACCAAATGTCTTTGCCTATATTTGTTTTTAGTGTCTGGCTTCTATTTGATTGAATTGAGTCTGCATAATTAATATGTTGCTGCTTTGTCGTGTGTTGTTGTTACAAAGGTATTTGACTTGAACCCGGATGCGATGAGTTAAATACACATTTAGATATAAAATCCCATTGATTATGTCTTGTGACTATTAGAAGGGTTGTTTCTTTATATCATTGTAGCATGCATAGTGTGTGACAGTGGCAGAATATTGCCTTGTCAGTTCCGCTGTACTGGGTTAATATCGAACTTTCCTTTGCACTCCAATAATATATCTGTGAATGTGTGTTCATTTATTAGTACACTTCTGAATAACGTGTTATTGTGCCTCATTTATTTTCACTGGTGTGGCATAACTAGTACTTATGCAACGGTTGTCAAAATAAATGTGGCCCAATATCACTATATTTGGGACAACTGTATTTAAAAATGCACATTCACACGTTTATTGCTTCAGTGGAAAGATTAAACTACTGTTTATTGCCACAATAGAGCGAACTTGACATGAGAAAAACACTGTCTCACAAATTACATGTTATAGTTAGTTCACACATGGAAACGATTCTATTGGTCACAAAGCCTCCTTAATATGATTTTATCTTACTTCACAAATTTAACCCTTAGCGTCCTGGTTTTGGTATGAGCCATTTATGCAGGTGCGCAGAATGTAAAATGCTATTTATTCCCATTGTTTCGGGAGGATGAGGGACATCATGACCGCTTCGAGGCTTCTGATGTGCATCTGCGTTTATACTTTACATATAAATCCACTTGTTGGAAAGGTTTCAGTGTGACCGGCTTTTATACATATACTAAATAGGACATAATTGTGCGCGACAGGAATAAATAAATGTCACACTAATGAGTCGGCTGCCTGTCTACCACATCCATAAATACTTCTCATCAGAATCCGCTGAACCCGTGTCAGAGAGTTAAATGTGTCTAGACGGAAAACAGGCCTTTCCTACACTGCAGCAAACACAGAATAGCAATAGACTTGGGAACTCTGCTTCTAATTACTGACTGAAAACCCCCAGGAGGATGGTGTGGCTACACATGTTTAACAACTTTTGGCGAATAACAAGCGCCTAGTGTGATGTGGTCCTGGGCTAAATTGCTGACCTTGGAACCTAGAGACGTGTGCTCTAATCATGACTTGTGGCACTTCACAAATACATTTTGTGATTTGGGGCAAATGCCTTAAACTATTATGTGTTTCCTGAAAGTGTTAAAAATGCAGCTGGTTTCCCAGTGGTGTTCTAATTGCATCCTACCCGTATGTAATGCAGTTTAAATTGGACCTCACGCATCCATTATCCCCCATGAAGAGCACCTTGTATTCAAGACTTCTGCTGCAAAGGAAATAATCTTGATTTAGTTGGCCTGTGATCCTGGTCCTTGCAACCTAGAAATCTGCTTCCGGGTTACATGACTTGGTTTGGTGGTTCAGATGTTTGGATTCCTACAAATAGGTCCATGTATTTTCTGTACTGTGCACTGTTCTCATTTTGCTGGCACTCGTACTGTGAAAAAATTATTTTTATTTTTACAATTCACACTTGGGGCCAGGCTACATATATTTCACCAGTAATGGAGTAGCTTTCCCTGCTAGCTGGTTAATTTTGCACCGTACTGAATCAGAATTTCAAATTGACATTCGCACTGACCACCCTGCAAGAGATATTTCCACTGACTGAAAATAACATTTTGTGGTGGTCGGTCAGCACAGGTGTTGGTGAAGAGTTACCTGGTTACCAGTTCAAAATTACTTACTCAGTGACTCAAATCAGCCCCTTCACTTCATTAAAACAATTTGTACTTAGGCATTCCGTTGGTTACTTTTAATGTGCAAGCATGCCTTTTTTTAGGAATCAAACACTAAAATGTCATACTTAAGACGTTTGTGGTGTTTTTTCATATTTTGGCATAGAAATAACTAATTAGCTGGGGACCTACAAAGTTTTTAACTAACTGTATCTGTAACCATTTTTAGTTAGGCTAAAAAGGCACTTTTGTACCATATGCTGTGGTAAATCTTTTAACTCGGTTGAACTAGAATCTGTGCTGTGCTTCTAGACATTAGTGTCTCTCGACATGTGTTATTTGACTAAAATGTGTTTCTGAGTAAGTTAATCTCTCATCACGGTTTCTAAATATATGTAATGTGAAGATGTTAAAAGCAACTGTCCAGTGTGCTGTCTGGGCCTGGCCCAGTAACATGTTGCTCTCTTCCTGCTGCAGGCATATAATGATTTCTTTGTTTTGTGACCTGGCCTCCTCCGGAACCCCACCTCACTCCATTCTGATCACATGCATAGCCACATGTTAGAGAAACTCCTAGTAGAGTAAAACTAATTCTGTAAAGCGCTCCACTGCATCAAACACTGTAATACACACTTATGGATAGTAGTAGGCCGTGATTCATTTGTAAAACAATATGTTCTGGGGCCCAAGGGTTTGCGCAGGAACCCACCACTGGTGCCACAAATATCGGTGGTGCCTACCACCAGGGCTGCGTAATCTTGATTCCAAATCAAGCCTCTTCCGGCCACCACCAGAAACTCACTTCCCCTTTATCTCATTATTCCATGTTCTTTTTCTTCGCTGCTTACAACCTCTGTCACTGTTTTTCCGTCTTCCTCTTTATTTTCCCCTTGTGCATTTTTCTCTCTTTTGCTCTGGGTCAAAATCGGATGAGGAAAAACAAGTGCTGGTCTCCAAAAACGAGTGCTGGTGGGTCCCACCTGCAACCACCAGCTGAAATTAAGCACTGGTGGTACAGTGTAGTGTGGGAGAATAAAAGCTCTTCAATTGTGTGTTCAAAAATTGTTTCTCGCGTGGATTGACGGCGTCGTGGAACAATTTTGTTAAATTGTAAGTGTCCACAAGAGAAATACTATCAATTTTGTTGTTGATGTTGTTACATAGGATCGAATGAGTTTTTATGTTCTCTTTAACTGAGCTTCTTTCTGGCATTTTCTGAGGTTTTTGAGACATGTTAATGTCTTATCAACAAAAGAAACAATATCTTACCCTTCGCAAGGTTTTTTTTCAATAAATAATTTTGCCTTTTTTTCATGATACACTGCATCCAACTCCTGTGTTTTCGTATTAACCTATTTACAACAATCTGCATGGCCAGCGCCACCACACTTGCCTTTGGCCATGCTCAGCAGTGGTTGGCTGCAAGACCTCCCCCCAACCTTCCATGTGTCCAGTCCCCGATGCGTGGGGGTTGCTGCAAAAACTAGCCTGCACTCAACGCACTGTGGAAAGGGGGTGGCTGTAGTGACAGCACCAAGGCCATACGCCCAAACCACTATGTGGTCGACCACTGCAATAAATGGCCCTCAACCATGCACAGGTCCTGGCTAGGACTTGTGCCCAACATCCATTGCCGCCAATACCCGCTATGTGCAGTCTGTAGCTTGCTCACTGGGCTCTCCAGACAGTCTCCCTGGGGTCATGGGATGCTCTGCCCTCTTACACAACCCTTCTAAACAATGGGGTTTGATACTATCAAGCCAAATTGGGGAAGAGATCAATCATTAACCAAAACAACAAAACAGACCCCCACTGGCTATGGATTGATCTATTTATACACCACCGTACATTAATCCTGTATGTAAATCAATCTATTTCGAATTTCATTTCATTTTACACTCATTGCCATTGTTTTGTCTACCCCGTCACCTCATTTCACTTATTTAGAGGGTGAAAAAACAGCATGAAGTTATACAACAACACATATAAGGGAGACATAATTCCCTGTTTCCAAGGCAAATCTATACAACATACACTAATGTACGTCAACATACACACAAATAATTAAGCAATTTTCAGAGTCCTTTCCCAAATCAAACAACATAAGCTATCCATAGAATTGGTCTTTAGAGTCGCTTGCTAGAGTTCATCAATTGCCCATAATGCATTTGAGGAGTGCAACAAGTCCTTTTGATTGGCCCCCTTCGTGATGTTTCCACACCAGCATTTAAAAAAGGGGGGGAAATCACTTCCTTCTTTCAACGATGTTCACACAGGGCCATTCAAGAGCATTCCTCACCTCAAGTTTTGCCAATGCATTTCGCCCTCATGGGAAACTGTGCGTACTTATTTTTGAGGTCATTGTCAGGGCCACATCTGATTCCTCTTGGGTGGGCTCGTTCCTGAATGTAGGAGAATTATTAGAGGAGGAACCGGCGTGCCGTTTGTAGCGTAATAGCTTCCTTTCTCAAATCACTCTTTTCCTCAAAAATGTCACAACTAATGTGTCTTCATGGTTCCGTATTACTTGAAGTAATTCCGGCACCCCGTTTGCACAACCCACCACTTTTGTTTTCAGTGCATAGGCTTTGGTGCATGGTGCTCTGTAATTGCTGCCACAACAAAACATTTCCATTGCTTATAGCCATTCACGATGCCCAGGCCCTCAAATCTGTCGATTCTATATTGTATGATGGTAAAAATGATCGGTCTCCAATGGGATGTGTTTGCTGTCTAAATATTACATCCTCAAGTTGGCCATGGGTCTACAAATTAATGGACAAGATGATACACAAATGCCTCTTTGACTGAGTTGTGGAAACCTGGCCAACAATTTTTTGTAATGCCACAACTCAAAAACTGTTGAAGGAATTTATACCAAACCATTAAAGGCCCTATTCTGAGTGTGAGACACTAGTTTCATGCCAACATTGTGTAATTCTGGAAAGTGTTTTTTCTTTTATTTACTATGGCAGTGAGCAAACATTCCTACAAGAGCTAGAATGTGAAACACAACTTTTGTTCCCCCACCACAGTGCCCCTCCACCACCCCTTGATGAATCTGCAGAAGGTGTAACATGAGGAGTTTATTCAGACGCCTAAGTGAGTGTCAAATTTTGTCACAGAAAAAACAAAGGTTACAGGGACGTTATAGTTAGGAAATAGAAATTAAAAAACCTTAGAAATTCCCTGAAAAACTAAAGGTTACAGGGACTTTATAGTTGGGAAATAGAATTAAAAAACCTTAGAAATTCACAGTAGAAAATAATAGTTACAGGACGTTATAGTTAGGCTCAGATTTCACTCGTACAAAACCATAGAAATTCAGCAGTTCTAGTTACTGAGCTAACTATAACTTACGCCCCCGCAATGCACTGCTTATGACCTCACATATTGCATCACTCATGACATGGTCAGTGACATCACAGATGACAATGTTTTTTTAGATCAAATCGTTAATGTTGTCACTGATACTTTAACCTTTGGTTTTTTCAATGAATTTCTACGTTTTTTCCCAAAAAACAGACCTTTTTATCACACTTAACTATAACGTTACTTCAACCTCTGTTTTTTTCAGTGAATTTCTAGGTTTTTTTTAAACGTAGAGTAATATTTTATTACCATACGTAAAGCCAACCCCCTGCTGCACACTGGTTGGCCACAGGGCCTTATCGTTTTTAAAGGGGAAGGGGGGCACATAACCCCCCCATCCATAAGCTTTATTAGGCCCTCGGGACATCATCCTCCAGGGTAATTTTTCTAAGTTAAAGGGGAGGGGGACCAGTGACACCCCTCCCCTTCCCAAAGCCTTTTTAGGCCCTGAGGACCCCATCCTCCAGTGTGTACATATATGTTAAAAGGGGCAGGGGGATGCACGGCCCCTCTCCTCAAGTCTCTTTAGGCCCTGGGTAACCCATTCCCCAGGGCCGTACATATATGATAAAAGGGGAGGTGGGGCATGCAGCCCATTCCCCGAGCTGTTGTCGGCCCCATGGACCCCATCCACTAGGGCATGTACTATTAAAGGTGGGTACTCTGGTGCCCATCCAGAGCACCCACCATGCATTCATTGGGGGCGGCGGGGGGAGCCCCAAGGCCGCCGGTTCCCCGCATGCAGCGGGAGCCGGCATTGCTCCCGCCTGTAGGATGGCCAGGGAAACAGATTACAAGTCTGCTTCCAGCTGGCGGGAGCTTTTTCAAAGCTCTCACCCGCTGGGAACAGACTCTGTCTGCTCCCACTTGGCGGGAGATTTAAAAAATGCTCCCGCCAAGTGGGAGCAAACAGAGGTTTACCTGCCTACGCTGGCTCAAGAAGAGAGCCACGTAGCCCCCATCCCTTTTCAAAAGTATAGACTCGGGCCATTAGTGGCTCGGGGAGGGTGGCTGCGCAGCCCCCCTCTCATTTTTAACATATTTCGGCCCTGGGGGTGGGCTCCCTGGGGCCTTTAATGGCTGAGGGAGGGAGGCCATACGGCACCCCTCCCTTTATTCAATGATTTCGGCCCCAGGGTTAGGCCCTTCTGGCCTCTGATGGCTCGGGGAGGGGGGGCTGTGCGCCCCCTCTTCCCATATACTACGTTTTCGGCCCCTTTCCCTGTTTTTGACATATTTCAGACCTGGCGCTGGGCTCCCCGGGGCCTGTCATGGCTCAGGGAGTGGGGCAGTGTGCCACCCCTCTCCTTATTCAATGATTTGTGGCCCAGGGTTGGGCTCCATGGGGCCTCTAATGACTCGAGGAGGGGGGCTGCACGTCCCTCCTCCCCATATACTATGTTTTCGGCACTGAGGCCTCTGATGGCTCAGGGAGGGGGCCGCGTCCCCCCCTCTCATTAATAAAACAATGCGGCCCCAGCTGCCATTTTTTTGTTTACGATCCCACAGGAATGTCACCGGAAGCTGTGACCTTTCTCACTAGAAGTGGGTAGCCAACTAGTTAACATGGAGAGCCGAGCCAATCATGCAACACACATCGTTAGAATACAGCAAGGTATCTTCAAAATTCCAAAAAGTATATTTTGTTAACACGCAAAAGCGTTTCACCTTAGTACATCAGAGTGTATCTCTGCATTGAGAAATATTTAGTAAAAGTTTCTAAACAGAACCTGAGGAACATTCCTGCGCCTGCTGTGATTACAATGCTTTTAGTGAACTAAGAGGCAAGTCATTTGTCATGTCTACCACATATGTAGCCTAGATTCTTATTATACACTGAGTGACATTCTAGTTTATTAAATCAAAAATGAGAAGTTTTTGGGCAATGTGCATCTGACGATCACACAATTTGGTCAAGCAGGGAAGGAGGGATTGATCCCAGATTTTCCAGTTTTATGTTGTGAAATTCAGCCACTAAATAGGCATCTTTTTGCAACATCAAAGGTTAATGTTTGTTCTTTATTCATGACAGAGGACATTGGAGCGTGGACATTTTAATTTTTGGCAGTTTCACATAGCACGAAACTTACCCCCAGACATACCAGCACTTCGCAACAGATACAGACTACTTTACGCGTTTTTAGGTCTCGCCTAGCGTTGCTGCGCAGCTTGCTCGGCGAGATTTATTGCTAATGAGGACTTTTAGAAAAGGGCTTGAAGCCCCGCCCCTCATTTCCATTGGCTTGCGTCACCGTTTATGCTAAACGGTGGCCTGCCATTGGAAATGAGCTTTCTGGGTTGCCTCCCTTTGGCTTTTTTTTCCGGCCCATCCGGACTGGATCGCCTGCTTCACGGCGGTCATGAAGCAGTTTCTTATCGCTTATGTCAACTAGCCTTTCGATCCAGTCCGGATGGGCCGGACAAAAAAGGAGATATGGCGCCGCATGTTTATTTTTGCATCTCGCTTTCACTTTAAAGTGAAAGCTCGATGCAAAAATAAACAGCGGCTGCCTGGCGAGCGCTTGTTTAACTTACTGAGCGCGGCGCCGCTTCACGGACACCGCGCTCGGTTTATTTATATATTTCTTAACTTTAGCACTGAGCGCAGCGCCCACTTCAAGGACACCGCGCTCAGTGTTAAAGTTAATAAATATATAAAGAAACTGAGCGCGGTGTCCGTGAAGCGGCGCAGCGCTCAGTTTTAAACTTAAGCATTTGCAATGCAATCGGACCGATTGCATTGCAAATGCTTGTTTACAGAAGCCGGTGATGTACCTTGTGGCTTAAAGACCTCAGGGGTATATAAAAACACGAGACCGCCCCGATGGCTTTGAAAGCTGGTGCAGGCAAACAGTGTTAATTAAATGTCGGAGCGTAGCTGCATAAATGCCAAGTTATTTACTTGAAACGGCGGGGAATTGCTCCTTTGTTCACGGGTGTCGATATCTGACGGAAACTGCATGGAGCCGGGCACTCATCGTTGCCTTTTCACCTACAAGTGCAAACGTTTACTCCTCTCCTTCGTGCCTCTTCATTGATACAAAAATATCTCATAATTAAAATATGAGTTAATCTGTTTTTTGCTCTTTTAACTTCCTATCGTGTTTAAGTGATGACAGATTGTTCTGGTGGCATGACACAGGAGCCTGAGTGTTTCATAAATGCCACTAGATTCTGGTATTAAACTTAAGCATTTGCAATGCAATCGGACCGATTGCATTGCAAATGCTTGTTTTATAGGCAGGTTAAATGATCTGTCCAGGACCACAGGGTGTGGAACCGACGCCAAGACTCGAACACGGTTCCACAGTTGCAAAGTCCGCAGATCCGCCACATCCTCTTGCCAATTGCAGTTGGCATGCACAGCTGGCAGTGTCCGATTGCTGACATGGCTTGCCTGCACTCACCCCCTTACTGGTAGTGCATGAATCATGCTTCCACACAGTTCCAGATATGATCACTGCACATATGTGCACCTTTTCAGTTCTTCGAAGCCCTGTGTTCTGTGTCTTAAGCCCTCATACGTTCGTTCCTCTACCCTCACATGTGGCCCTGGACTGTGAGTCTCTGAGTACCCTCACTCCCAGACTTCACACGTTGCTCTTCTGTTTCACGTTACAATGTTGAAAGTCGCAGCTTCCTGCGACGGCTCCGGGGCTGCATATGGAAAGCACCTGATTTATTTTTACGCACGTGTTTTGTTTGGCCCCTCACCTCTCCCGCCGCAGCCCCCACCCCAAGACACACGATAGGGGCGGAAGTGCCCAGGAATACACATCTCCGCGCCGCTGAGCGCTTCAGTGTTTGAGGAGTAAATACGGCATCCCCAGGTAGAGGTAGAAATGCCGGGGATAACTGTTATCACAGGGTTATAACGTTTCCATTTACTGCGGGGTTCTGGGACTCAAGTGTTCTAACAATAAACTGATTACACTTCCGGTTACATTTTACCGTGGGCGCACATATTGCAGGAACGCAAAGCCAGCTGCTTGCCAGCGTGACTCTCTACACACACTCCAATAACCTTCAGGTTGGCTGCAGTTTATGGGGCGCGAGATCGCATCGAGACGCTATCTGGTTTCCACAATGCAAGATGCCCGTTGGATGCAGTGAATGCATTGCTAGAAATAACTTTTGGTACCTTCTAAGAGCCACTCTGCAGCTAATGGATTGCACCAAATCATGACACAAAATGGCTCAATTCCAGCATTGTGTGAGCTGCTATATAGGTCAGGGATTTTCTGACACACCTCTAACCGTTTTCACTTCAATGTGAATGGTTTCAAGTGATTTTGGAGGACAGGCTATTTAATTGAATGGAGATGGAAATATTACTTTACGGAACACAAGGAAGGTTTTCGGGACGGGTGACCCCAACTGAAGTCAATGGGAGACATTTCTATGTTGTTGGAGGGTAACAATGACTGCAAGCAGGCCGACAGCCTCGGGTGAGTTGAGAGTTAGGGTTGCCACCTCCTGCGGGCACAATGATCGCAGCCATTAGCTTCCATTTAACTGACAGTCTAATCTCTTCTCAGAGTTGTAGTTTGGTTTGCTGCGACTGAAACAAATAATTTACTCACCTGAAAATGGTGATTTGGAACAGTACGGGACAGGAGTCTAGAAATGTTTCCTCGTCACATTGAGCTAGGTGCCAAATCTTCTGGGCAGCTTCAGAATATCGATTTCTCTTCTATATAGCGCTATATGTCTGCTTAGCCATGCGATAAACCATGTAGTCACCTTCGAAAGAAAAATACAATACATATTCATGCCTGCTTTCTCGAATCTAGGCAATCCAAGCATTGATCTGTGCAAGGCAGCTAGGTAGGCCTAAAAGAATAGGTAACACTCTTTTTTTATCTGTCCGTGTACTCGCATTTAGAAGTGTAAACTCAAAATGAAACCTTGTGAGTATCAACAAGCTTGCCTAAGGGGACCCTCCCTTAGGGGACTGGCAGGTATGCATGAAGGACATGCTGAGCGTCCAACTGCTGCTGGCGGGGAGAGGCAGTCCCTCATTCGGGCTCTGAAAGCGTCCATGGCAGGCTCACCCTTTTCAATTGTCTTGCAAAAAGACTTCATTTGCCCAGTGCATTCAAAATGGAGGCTTATGACTCGAGGCGACGTCAACACCAGCGGGTGCACACTAGTCTCCTTGCTTTGAATGGAGACTCTCTCGTTTACTTTTCTTACGCTCTCCTCCTATTTTCATCTCCTGGCAGTGTTGATTTTTTTTGTTAGTTAAGTGATGGGGGTTATGAGGACTTCTTCCGGGCGGTGGTATGAGTTCGGGAGACCGGAAGTGGTGGAACTGTGGAAGGTTTGGGGTCTCAGCACAGAGTCATGGCGCCGGGAAACAGCAACTAGTTGTCGGGTATCAACGTGGTGCTGTTCATGGCATATGGCAGTTTGGTGAGGAAAACAAACAAGCACTGGCATAGCCAATAGGTCTCGCCTTTGCGACCTTATAAGTGTTTAGCCAGAGCTATTGGCTTTGCCAAGGTCTTTAAGCTATGGTGTAGGGCAGTGTGGCTGCTGTGCAGCATGTTGAAAAGTTATGGGTAGATATTCATTTGCACCATTACATCATATATAATTGTTTGAGGAATTTACTGTTGAACCTATTGGGTTACCCAGCTGTTGGCTGTCCCTTCTTCTGGACAAGTTTAAATCTTGCCTCCTGGGTCACAAAAGTATTTTCTTAAGAAATGTAAGGTGGCATGCCTTGGTTTGCGAGGAAATGGCTGATGTTGAGGGAAGGGTTTAAATGTAAACTGTGTATCATTGTTTCTAATAATGCATCTCTGTTGATTCAAATATGTCCAATGCATGAGTGGTCATTGTTGGACCATAATGTGCCTGGTAACAGAATGAGAGAAATGTCAATAGCAAATTAATTCACATTACTAATAATACCTTGGTTTTGTTTGTTATGGTTTCGTTGATTCCCCCACATTATTACACACCTGGAAGTGCTGAGTGTACTTTGTGCAGTTCACAGCATATGAAACCTCAAGCCTCCACACTCCGCAAACCCTTCGTCAATCAAGGGTAGGCGGCGTGCTATAATCTCTAAGTGGGAAGGTGGTGGTCGTCGTCTTAGGAGTACATATATAAATATAACAAAAGTTAAATGGATGGTAGTGTAGAAGTATTTCTTGGAGTGTTCTTTGCCTCGTGGGTATCGCTGTGACTACTGCAGGAAAAGGGGCATTTCAGCTTCACCTCTGCTGTGAATTTTCGTATTAAACGTTATGTAGGATAAGCAAGTCTCTGGGACAGGATCCTCTGTGAATGTAGTGGACTGTCGATTCATTATCACCAGTGCGGCCATCTCCGTGTTCACTTCTTGTGCAGCTGCCTCCATTGTCATCGCTGCAGCTCCCTCCTTGCTCACTAGTGCGGTCCTATGTCTGACCAATGAGAGGGGCTCAGTGGTGCAACACGATGGGGGGGAGGGGGTCTTCTGCTCAATGTAACGAGGGGCCCCGAGTCTGCCATCTGTCACAGGTATACTGGCGGAGATATCCCCGACTGCAGTAAAAGACGCAGCGAAACGACACCTCCTTTAGACAAGCCTGAAAGACAGCTGCGAGTGGTGTGCGCGCGATATAAGTGGGAAAAAAAGCAAAAGCGAGAGCAGTCTTCACTTTTCAAGCACTGCACTCGTGCTTGTGGCGCGCCGCTGCTCGCTCCCGCAAGGTGGATGCCGCCACAAGCACGAGTGCAGTGCTTGGAAAAAGTGAAGACCGACTGCTAAAGGTCCTCCTAGAGCAACGCATGCGCGCTGCCTAGGTGAGACCTAAAAAACACTGGGAGCTGGTGTATTGCAGAGCATGGACGTTTGTTGCAGGAGATCACTTATCATGCTTTTTTGGAACATTCTTTATAATTGTCAAAAGCAAAACTGGAAGTCCGATAAGTGTGCTAGGATACCCACAAAACTTTTTCGTTAGGGGCTGCAGGACACGCTGATTTCAATGGTTGAGTAGGCAGTCACCCGCTTTAAAAATCAATAGGTTGCTATAATGCGGGGCTCACACGCATCACGAAACACAAAGCGTTTCATTGTTAATGGATTTCTTATTTACCTACAAACAGTGCTTAATTTGGGCCGGTGCTTTCCGATACTGGCACCCTTTTGTGACTCTGCAACTTATTTTTCTTTACCAGATTTTGAACGGTAACAAAAGAGAGAGGCATAAAAGGAACAGAAACATAGCAACATAGTGATCTAGGTAGAAAGAAGGAATGACCAGCATTAAAAATGGAATAGGTCTCGCCTTTCAGCCATTTGCTTTGCTATACAATACCATTAGCAAAGCAAATGGCTTTAACTTAATCAAAGGCGAGACCTATTGCATTTTCAATGCTTGTTTTATGATACAGGTTGATTTGCTGGACTTACAGGATCCGAAGCCGAGGCTCGTGTTCAAACCTGGTTTCCCATGTTACATGGTCATCATTTGTAGCCGCTAAGCCACAAGGCCTCTCTGAAAGCTGGGTTCGTTTTGGGTTTGAGGTTCCAAGAGGACCTTACGCTGAACCAGAGCAAATCATCTGGCTGGAGCCTGTCTCGACCTTCCAGTGGCTCGCCCATCTCTATTCGTCACCCCCTTTGCAGCTCCTGTGATCCACAGCGATCGGCTAGGCTCAGCCGGTGTTGCCATATTTAATCACTGCCTCTGGGCCAACAGCTACGCCCCCTGCTCATCAAAGAGGTCACCAGCCATCTCTTAGCACTAAGAGTTAAAGAGGCAGCCCACAAATTTTTTTTTTATATTTACTTTTGGACAGGAATCCGATAAATGTTTGAAAATGTTTGAGGGGCATTGCAAGTTCTCAAACCTCATCTCGGGCAGAAAAACAATATTGTGACTGGCCCTGAATGAAAACATATTTGCAAACGTGCTTTCATTTACAAAAGTGAGTTACAAATCTATATTTTTTCAGGTGTAGAGTATGTACCTCAAAATTCCACTGATGACACCCAATCAGTAACAAATAAATGTTGACAGCTTAGCATAAAAGTAAAAGTGGGAAGGTAGCAGCTAAACAGACCGCATTCTCAATAGATAATGAATATTAAAAAATTAAAAGGATAATTTAAAAAAAGCAGATTGTGGTGGTATTTCATACCCACAGTCTTGTTCAGGTATTTATCAATACTGAGATGATATGATGGTCTATTTTTAATTCAGCATGCATATGCCTTGTTGTTATAAACTCTCAGGCCTGATTTAAAGTTTGGTGGGTGAGTACTCTATCACAAACATGACGGATATCCTGTCTGTCTTATTACAAATGCCACAGCATATATTGCACCTGTAATAAGGCAGACAAGTTATCTGTCACATTATTGACTGAGTAACCCATCTGCCAAACTCTAAATCAGGCCGTATTTGGGGTGTCATTAAACTGTCAAAGCAGAAAATCCCTGGGCCTTCTGGATTCCATTATTTCCTCCCTCGTTCACAGTCGTCATGTAGGTTGGTGCTGATGTCATAGTTACCAAATTCTTACTATGTCTAGGGCTCCAGCTGTCAAGCGGAAAGCAACTGCAGGATTCTTCCTCTCAGGATGTTGTAAAATAATCTAATTGAGTGTGTTGGTTTCATCCTTGAAAGCTACACTACCACTGCTGAGCTCTTTTCACATCACATTATTTAGCTGTGCAGATCACAAGCTGTATAATGTGATGTACACAGTGGGCATAAGATGTGCAACGCATGAGCTAAGCACTATAATAGGGCCACATGTACGAACACATTTTCCCATAGACACAGAATGGGTAAAACCCTTTGATACATCTGGCCCTATATCTGCTATGCCGTGTATAAGCTGTGTAGAATACTAGCTGTGCAAGCTGGATGAGCTGCGCCTAATACTGTATGTGTGAGGGACAAGAATTGTGCCAAGTGTGAGTTGCATATGATATGAGTTGTGCTTGGTATCCCCTGTGCAAGATGTGAGCTGCATGGATATAGGCTGTACAGGCATAAACTGACCAGGACATAAACTGATCAGAGAAGGAGCTGAACAGTAGGAATGAAAGGTAGCAGTATGAGCTGTTGGGGTGTTGTGCTTGGAAGCAGGAAAGGTTGCGTTGAGTAAACTATGCAGACTGTGAAGGAAATTTACTATGCTGTAGAAGATATAAGCTGTGCCATATTTCAGGTGTGCAGTGGGCATTGGTTCTGCAGGACGTGTGGCATTTGAGCTGTGTGTGACATGAAATGCCAGGATATGAACTGGAAGAGGCACAACCTAGGCAGGGCGTATGTTGAGCAGGGAATGAGTTCATTGAAGTGCATATTCTGGCAAAGTGTTTTACAAGAGCCGTACACGGTACGAGACACCCAGGGATTTAATTGACCATATGCATTGCTGATATACACTCTCTGAGCTCATCCAAAGGCCCTGCTCATCATCTGCAAGTTACTTATCTTGGAGGAAAAGTTAGAGGTTGCATGAAATTTTACATTTGCACACACCCCTAGAATGAAAAGGTTGTATCCTCCTTGTGTATTTGTGAATTTTTGCAAACTCTAAATTGTCAAGGGTGATGGTTAGATAGACCTATCTAACCCAGGCTGCTGGGTGATTGGATTCAACAGCAAATCATAATAACTGCATAATAACTGCTGTAAATTTGTTCTGAACCTTGTACTGTGTTTGACTTCCTCTTGAAGGTTTGCATTAGCATAGTGAGAACCTAGTGTAAACGTTCGCTAGTATGGCCTACAGTTTAGGAATAAATATAATTTGGCAGACGAGACTGATGTCATGTTTATTGTGTCCAGTGCATGGATTGAGTATATAGGCTGAGTAAACAATCAAGTTACTGGAACTGCAGGTCTAGCAACATTTTAAAGATTTTTCGAGGCCTGTATCACAAATTAAGTGATAGCGACTATGGGTATGAAAATGCATTTTATGATTTCAAAATAACGTTGGTGCCGTCCAACAAATCTGTGCAAACCTTTCCAAAAAAGAGATTCCTCCGCTTTGGGTTTTTCATGGCAAGTTTCTTGTAGATCTGCGAAAAGTGGAGGAAACGAGTGGTCAAAAAAGTGACTTCCCATTTTAAATAGCACAGGATTCTTTACTTTCCTTTACAGAAACAAGCATTAGCGATGCCAGTAGGTCTGGCTTTAAAGAAATGTTGTATGGTAATGTGAAGCAATACAGGAAAATAGCATGGGAATAGATATGTACTTTTGTGGATGCTAAGAACTGTTGAGCAATATTGGAATAGGGTAAAAGGTCAGGGTGCATTGTCAAGCCAGACCTAAATATCTATGTAGGTTAATGACTGCCGTCCTCACATCTGTGCTGCTGCCTGAGAAAAATAACATAAATTATCTAGTTATATAAGACACTTTAATAGAATTTCTATGTTGTGTGTGCCCCTTAAAGTTCAAGCTCAGGCAGCTGGCTAAATAGTCAAAATGATCACAGCTGTGTGGAGGGAAAGCCCTTTTTTGTGGTAGTACACAACTTCTGCCCAATCAAAACATGTACACCTGGCTTTCAACATGTGGGCGGAGCAAAAGCCCTTCTCTAGTGATGCTCACATAATTGTCTGGTGAAAGATGCGTTGTGAAGCCAGTACATAGAAAGTCTGAACAGAATTATGCTAAACGTAGCATTAAAGAAGATCTTTAATCAATGAAGTAACTTTGCTTGATCTGGTGTAAATCTGTTCAATAGTTTTCGGGAAATTAGCATTTAAATAAATCTTTTGAGCTGGCTGCTGTATCCGTGCACGAGGGTGAAACTCGTGTATGTTTCACAACAACTTGAAAAAAAAGGGTTTGGAGCCCTTACAGGATTATTAAAAAGAATGTATTTACATCTACCCTGCATATGCGTTTCGACATCATGCCTTCTTCCATGCTGGGTTTGAGAGTCATTCTTACACAGTGCCTGATTCGTTACAATACTGATGCCACCATTCTCATTGGTTGTTATTAGGCCAATGGGCAGAGCCAATCCTGCATTACGGCATATTAAATATATCTCGTAATGAGCAATTGTCCAAGTTATCTCCTATTTTCCATTGTGCCCATTGGGATAACTGCCATAGTGCCATCCATTTTCCAATGAACAGCCCACACAATTCCTCTGTGCATTCACAGGACAAGTGGACATCAAGCTTTTGTGCACTGTGAAAACCCCTTGCCGCTGGATATCACTGCACGAGAGGCCCGTTGGTGTCAAGCATATATGGCTTGGCATCCTTGAGTTTGTATAACCAATGGCCTACAATGGCCGCCGGGAAAATCGGTCAGCGGCGGTTCAGGCTGTTCAATTAAATATCCATACCACACTTCCACCAGAAATGCCAAACTGAGGACGGGTGCTGTATCCGTGTATGAGGGTGAAACTCATGTAGGTTCCACGACAACTTGAAAGGGGTTCGAAGCACTCACAGGGTTATTAAAAATAATTTATTTACATCTCCCCTGCTAATGCATTTCGGCGTCATGCCTTCTTCCGTGCTGAGTTTGAGAGTCATTCTTGCACAGTGCCTGATTGGTTAAAATACTGAGGCCTTCATTCTTATTGGTTGTTACCAGGCCAGTGGGCGGACTGTAGAGATATTTGCAGTTCTCTTGGTCAGAATGCCGATCCGGCGTTACGGCATAATAAAGATATATTGTATTGAGCAATTGTCCCAATTATCTCCTATTTTACATTGTGCCCATTGGAATAACTGCCATAGCGCCATCCATTGTCCGTTAAAAAGCCCACACAATTCCTCCGTGCATTTACATGTGAAGCCAGACCATAAAAAGCCTGAACAGAATTACATTAAACTTAGCATGAAAGAAGATCTTTACTCAAGGAATTAACCTTGCTTGATTTGGTGTTAATCTGTTCAATAGTTTTCGAGAAATTAGCATTTAAATACATCTTTTGAGTGGGCTTGAAAGAGTTAAAAAGTTAGATATTTGCAGATATGTGAATGTGCATTTGTAATATATATATTTATATATATATATATATATATAAAATACACACACAAATATATGGGTGTGTGTGTGTATATGTGTATATATATATATATATATATATATATATATATATATATATAAATATAAATTTTTATGCTATGCTAGTGGAAATACATGTGGCCCAATCGGTCATTAAGAACATCTGGACAAATAAACAGACATCCACACATGTATCACTACAATGCAAAGGTCAGATTCCATATTTTTAAAATAGTACAGCGAAACGAAATGGAAAAAAAAAACTGTTTACTCTGTCACAGTGTCAATTGTCCGTGCTAATAGTGGGCTCCTCTTTAATATGACTTTAACACCTTGCGTCCTCTTTTTAGTTAAATACATTTGAAAAAGAATACATATGTAAAAATATTACGACATAAACCCTATATGAAGATGTTTAGTGTGCAATATGCCATTTCTTAACTTTTTTGATGGTTGGGGCACCATGACCCCCTATAAACTTAGAATTTTTTTTGAGTGATGGCCCCTTCCTACTTTCAAAAATGTTAACAAATCGTGTGTGTGTGTGTGTGTGTGTGTGTGTGTATATATTATATGAGATTGTGTAAAACAGTTGTGTAGCTGGTGGTCTGAAATCGTCAGTTACCAAAAGAACAGCTTTTGTTTCATTTTGTTGGCTCCCTGCCCGTCTCTAAACCCCACTTGCTTAACGTGGAATGAAGAATATACTGATGGTGGGTGTTTTGTTCCCTGTGACATCGCGATGTAATTTTATACTTAAAACTGTTGTTATTTGTGGCATATGTAAGAGATGAGGTCATCCTGAGAGAGAAATCAGCCGCAGCTATAAACATACCGAGTCCAAATCTAAAACTTGATGCAGGGATTGGAGAATGCTCCAATTCGAGTATCACAGGGCGTTCTGGCTCCGAGCTTCCTTAAATGGCTAACATCCCGACTTAGCGCATCATCGAATTCCTTCAAACTAAAGAGCACTGCTTCTCCACGCTCGACCTTGGCACTGAAATGATAAACCCGACTCTTGTTCGGATATTCTCCCAGACTGTTTGTTTAGGCTGCAGTCCTGCATATTTCATACCCTGATATACCATTCCAGTATCACAGGTTCTTCCCGCCTTCTGCCTTTCATTGGTCGCCTCTGAGGAGCGCGCGAGCGAAGGCCTTGCCGCGCACTTGACTCTGCGGCCTGGTCCAATTTGACGACTTGAATCGCAAGATTCCTCTGCCCGCCACCGCCATGTTTTCTGAAGTGTTTTTTCGACCCTCTCGGTCTCTGTCTCGGTGCCCAGCAGGGTTACTGCCGTTTAAAAATGAATGGCTCATTTAGCTTTGCTTTGGAAATCGTGATTTATTGGGCCTTTCACCGCTGAATCATGCGCCTCCCGGGCCACACACGTTCTGAGAGCTGCATGTGCTATTTGTAGAACAGCGCTGCCTGGCTGCCCTTAGTGAACCGTCCAGTTGCTATTTTGCGGTGAAATGGCGTGGGTGTAAAAGTAAAGTGGTCCATTTAATAGTCTGCGCGTAAAATGAATGACCTGCTATGAGCTCACTCAGCATGCATCTCTTCACACAATAAGAGTATCCCTCCGGTCATCACGCATAGCACCAGAACTCTGCCCCCTTCGCCACACTCTGAACTCACCACCCCCCCTTCACCCTCACTGCTCCCTTATTCTCCTCTTTAAAAATAAGGATGACGTTTCTACCATTTAAGTAACATTTCAGCCTCCCCGCCAAATCCAGCCTTTCTTGTTATGTGCATGCACTCTTGCACTCTGTCTTGTTCATTCGCCCACTGACAAACAATACTCATTATATTGGGACCAGATGTACTTTGTTTGAGGTGAATACATGGTTATATGGGTTAAGCAGGGCCACTGGAATTATGCTGCAGGAGAGGGCTAAATTATGTGGGAGGGTTGGGCAAATTATGCAGCAAGAAAAGGCAAATTATGTGGTGTGATGCGGCACATTTTTAAATAGTATTACTTCATTATTTTGTACTTCTTACATTTGTTTAACATTGTCTAGGTATTGGGTGCACTTCATTAGTACTAGTTTAATACCCAAATATAGCAATAAGCAACAGAAAGGTGACAAGTCAACCTTTGCAAAAGGTCCCCTGCACAGTAACACATGTCGCTGCGGTTTTAGTAACTTTTGAACCGCTTAAGCTAGAAACATTTTTTTGTTAAAATCTGCAGATTATGCAGCCGTTGATGGATTGTGTGGCAAGTGCGGCATATCTATAATTGTACGATAATCGTCGTGGCTGCACAATCGCATAATTCCAGTAGCCCTGGGGTTAAGCTATGTTTTATTGTTTTATACCCACAAAAGATGATGGGAGGAATCTGGCAATAGCTGGAGGTAGCATTCTAAGACATAGGGCCTGATTATGATGGCGGTGAACCCGCCACCGGCAGCCTGCCGGTGGCGGGTTCACCGCCATCGTAAGGCCATTCCCGGGCCGGTGTGCTGGTGGGCGGAAAGCCCATCCGCCGCTGGTTCGACAGAGACAATCGTTACGATTGCCTGTCGGACCCGCCCGAATCCCTAGAATGGTAGCGGTGCCTAGCAGGCACCGTCCGCCTCATTAGGATGCTGCATCCCGCCAGCCTTTCCATGGCGGTTCCCCCGCCATGGAAAGGTTGGCAGGGATTGACGTTGGGGGCCAGTTGCGGGCCACCCTTGTGCAGGGGCTGATTGTTTGTGCACTTGGCACATGTAGCAGGCACCGCATGGTGCCTACCACGTAGTGCAGGGAAATGCAAACAGTGCATTTCTAACATTGCGGCGGGTGGTGCAGCCAGCAGCACCCACCGCAATGTTAAACGTGCCATATGCGGCCGCCGTGGTAGCGGCCGCATTGTAATTTCACTTGTGGGACCGCCGCCTTATAGGCGGCCGGTCCCAATCCCCGGGACGATGGCGGACGGACTGAAGTCCGTCGGCCATCGTAATGACCCCCATAGTTGTTTTTCCCACCCTGCCACCTCAGTTTAGACCCAGCCATAGGCAAAATCAGTCATGACCCTGTTCAAAAAGAACAGTCCAGCCCAAATTGTCGAATGATTAAAAGGAAAATTCAAGAACCCACCATCACATGTTGGTGATTTGGGAAATCAGTAAGATGGATAAAAAAGACCTACTGGAGACACATAATAGGTATCACAGTGTCATAGCCAGGGTAGAGCAGATGACTAAACTGTATGTTACTTTTTCAATTTATTTAGTAGTTTTACATGGCACCAGACAACCGACAAGTATAAAAGCAATTTACATAGAACAGCCGTCTGAATACAAGCACATTTCTTTGACTAATAGTGGCTCTTAGGGAGGGCAGGGTAGAAAGAAAGGGAGAGGAGAAGTATGGAAAGGATTCTAGGGGTAACCAAATTTGAAAGTAATAACGTCAGGACGAAAATATAAAAATTATTTCACAAATGTCTGGATTCAGCATCAGAGGGAGGCTATTAAAGCAGAAAAGCAAATCAGCAGGTGAGATAAACTCGAAAGTGCCATCATTTGTTTTCATTTTTAACCTCAGCTGTGTTGGATGGGGTACTGTATGGACTGACTATATACCTTGAAAATATTAAATAGATAAAAGCATTAAAGTTTAATGTACATATCCTGTAAACCAGTAGACAATAGTAAAGCTTCAAACCGATGAGGTAGCGAATTAAATCATCAAGTGAAAAGCACCTAATTAAATAAGTCACACGATCCCCTCCCCCTTTAGATGAAAAAAGATGAAACAGTGTTACGGTTTCCTCCTGCTGGCCACTTGGAAGTGCCTAATGAGCACAGAAGCTGTAAAATGTAGCACAATACACCAATGCTCCTCTGCAGGAACAGTGCTTTTCTACTCTTGGCTCCGCCTTCAGACCTGTGCCACCGACTGGCCTGCTGAACATAGGGCTGCATGTAGATATTTATGAAAATGAAGAACGGAATAATAAAGGACATTAAAGTATCTACACATTAATTAAGAAAAGATACCCATATATTTTTCTTTTTGTATCAGGTTAACTAGAATGATAATGTTAACACTGTACTGTCAACCTTTACTTCCCCCCCTTACTTATACCTTAATCCTAAACCTAACCATATTCCATTCCCTAACCTGGGCCCCTTTTAGCTGCTGTAACTTAAGCACTACTCTTAAACCTTGCCCTAATCACTTCTATTGTTAACACTTACCCTAATTCTTACCCTTTTCCCACCTCTAACCCTATTCCTGACCCGACTTATAACCTACAACCTATCCCTTGTTTCTATCCAAACCACTTTTTGATTAATGTTACATTACTACTTTAACAAAATGAAAAGGTACATGATCTTATGCCGAGGAAGTGGAAAGGCTGTGGCGCGGGTCTTTCACCCATTTTGTCCCATATTTGGATGACCCATTCCACCTTTTCCCACAGGCTAAGATAAGCAGCAGATTACTTCAACAGCTGCCTATGCCTAAGCAACATCCGCTTTACTGAATCTGTTCTATCCACATCACTTTTAAAAACTTTGTGTTTAGACTCTGATTTACTAAATATAAGGGTGTAATTTTTACACCGTTTTAACACTCACGATTCAGATGTTTTTTAAAGCAATTCGTTTAGGTCTTCGTTAACCAGGATAACCGATTACTTGTTAAAGGCTGAGCATCTCACCTCCTTTGCGTGGGGCTTAATAGTTTGGTTATAGAGGTATTTGAAACAAAAAGACCAAAACAGGGCATAGGTTTGAACCAAAGCAGCCTTGGCAAACCTTTTTACAAAAACCTTACATTGCACCGACTGAGTGTATTAAGCAAACCTGCCCTCCTACGGGATTTGCTGGTGGGAGCTCATTACCAAAAGAAAATGTTTGGAAAAATGGCACTCGTTAGTTTATTTTACAGCACATGTTGAATTATATTAGCTGAAACAATTATACACTTCACAGGCAACTGTGAAGGGGATCTGTTGAACCATGGCATTAGTTATGGCCTGCCATAATACCCAAGTACAACACAGCTGGGTTGGAGAAACACGAGTGCGCATGTCTGTTTGGCCGGCCTGAGGTGGCTGGCCAAACAGACATGCGCACTTAAGTGCCCAAACACTCCTCCTGCAGCGTGACGCTTTGCAGGATGGCCCTGCCCCCGCTCTAACATCGGCTGGGAGTAATGAAAAAGAAAATGATAATAAAGTGGTTTTATTATCATTTTATTTTTCAGTGGGGCGATGCTCCTCCACCATAACGGAGGAGCCACCCCTGGCAAGAATACTGTTTACTTGAATTAAATAGAACACGGCTGCTTGTGACGCTGGGGATTGCTCATTGTGTGTTTTGCATTGCCGTGGACTGCTCAGGGTGCCAGGGTTGTTGCTCTGTGTTCTATGCTTGATGCGATTTGCTTATCACACACAAGTTACCGATCTTTTATATTCAGACAGCAGGGCTGTTCTGTTGCAATACCCGTGTTTCCAGGCTGCCAGTGACCAAATTTCACCAGTATGAAATCAAGCAGTACCCTGCCACTTTGCACTCCCATTGTATGTAAAGTACATATTGACATGCCCTCTTTACTCTGCCCCAGTATGTTAAGCAGCACTTTCCATCCCGTTTCTACATTGCCTACTGAATATGAGACAAGCAGTATCTTCATTCTCTCCAGTATATAAAGCACCATTGTCATACTAGTTTCCACATCTCCCCCAATATGTCAAAGTGCCAGATTGAGGTAAAAATATGCAGGAATCTGTTAATAAACAAGATTCCTGTTATTATTCCGCATGCTAAAGGTTAAAACTCAGAATCCCATTACATGTTTGCCACGGGATCATACTGAGCCCAGTGGGTCTGCCGGTGGAGAGTTCCCGGCACACTTGTAATGAATGCCTATATGTAAACAGTAGATGTATATGAATAAATAAATGAAGAAAGGATTAATGATGGATGGAAGATTGCCCCTACCTGCCGTGTCTTGCTACTTCTTTTCAAAACGTTGTTGGTGTGTTCATCATATATGGTGCAAGATTTGTATTGGGAAGTTAATGTATTTCTGTCAGTCATTTATATGGATCTGGCAAAGTTAAAACAAGAATATATTGAAGCAAGGAAATAACTTGATCTTTCACCTCTGCTGGTGCCAGTGCCCACTCTCCCACTGCCTTTTATTCCAGCGTATTTTTATTCGTTTTTCAACACCCTGAGTGCATTAGAGGCAAATACATAAATTAGAATCTAATAAAAACAATGGTCGCTAATATGCCTTTATAAGCCAAATCATCCCTCCCCCATGAATGCCAGAATCTCTAATTAACATTTCTCAATTGTCTGCCTGAGGAGACCCCATCTCTCCCCAGCCCAAGTCTACCACTAATTTTAGCTCTCTCCAGGTATGAGGAAAGGCCTAGAGCCCTCCATCTAGGAGGCAAGGCCGTGGTTTGGAGACCTTCCGGCAGGTGCCTCAGCAGAGGGCCCTATTGTTCCTTAAAGTAAAAGCATATACCCTACAAATTGCTAACCAGCTTGTCCATGGCCAATAAAGTCCATTGATGGATAGTAGGGGGATCAAGTCCACCAGTAATATTTTACCAGCTGGGCTGGCCCAAAATATTGCAGTAATTCTGTTTTTGACATGCTGTTGTACCGAGGTGGTCTTAGCCCAGCACATAACCACCCAGCTCAAAAGGCAGGGGGAACTTCAACTCCTATCTCATCTCTGAGGCAATCTTTACCCAGTATGGTAGAATCTTGGCACACGTCCAGGAAATGTGGAGCATCTCTCATTTCTGTTCACATCCTATCCAACTCACCCAGAAGGCTTTTGGGAAGATGCAGTGGTTCTGATAGAGACTTCTATCTGCAGATTCCTTACCTTAGAATATTCCCCAAACGTCAGACTGGATCTGAAAGCTTTTGGTGAGCTGTATTCCTGCTTTGGAAAGTGGCGTTGTTTGTCGCTGCGTGGTTTCGTCGGCGCAGGAAGTGATGTGCGCGGTGCCTACATAGGTGGCACCCCAACACGCTGATGTCAGTTATTTTCTTTCTGCGCCAGTTAGCGCAGATCCAGAGAGTTACCCCCAGTCAATTTTTTACTGACATTTTTCAACCTTTTGTCTAAGAATTTATTGAGACTTTGTCTCCTGTTGTGTAGGATGTCTCCCAGAAAGGCAAGTTTTAAACCATGCGACGGCTGTCGCCAGCAGATGTTGGTGAAAGACCCGCACTTGGTTTGCCTCTGGTGTCCTGAGTGAAACCACAACACCAAGACATGCAAGCTTTGCCGCGCCAAGCATTCCAAGGCACTGAGGGTGCGGTCCCTCAAGCTCGAACCACCCGACTGCGCGACTCTCCAGATCTCTGTTGCGAGGAAGGTCCAAAGATCCTTTGCGAAGTCCTATCTGGTGATCGTCGTCCCATTGTAAGTCATCGGGTAAGTCCCACAATAACAAGAAGAAGTTGAAGAGGTCTTTGCCTCGCCTCATCTTCATACGAGTCGCGGGGCCGTCCGCACTCAAGGCCTAGCTCTGTGGTGAAGCCTGGTCTGTATATGCACCTTCCTGAGTTTCCGGGAGCCGGAGCGGCCCTCACCCAGCTGAAAGAATTTTGAGGCCATGCACCTCATCTGTAGGTGGCCTGATCCCTCCATAGAGCCCTCAGGCCCTATGGGTCCAGAAAGGGCCCCTACTGGTCTTCTGACATAGGGTTCGCCTTCGGCACCAGTCGGGCCCCTGGAATCCATTGATGGTTCTGCAGTGGCCTCGACCATCCCCAGCATCTCTCCAGTGCAGAAACCCCCAGTGCCACCGACGCCCAGCGGTGGCGCTGTCCCCATCATCATTCCAGACTCCGATACGGAGCCAGACGGGCGGCGTCTGATGCCGACGCCGACCTGTGGCCTACTCCCCATGTCAGAGCCAGCATCTTATTACTATGACAGGCCTGGATTGGGTGATGAGTGGGAAGGGTCTGTGGACCCTTATGGCTAGCAAACATTAGACGATCCAGAGGACACTTGGAATGAGGATCTGGCGGATGCCAGTGGCCTGGACATCTCTCCAGACACTGGCCTGGTCTATCCTCCTGTTGTGGCTGCGGAGCAGAGTGCCTCTTTTGCTATGTTGGTTCAAAGGACAGCTGAGGTCCTGGACCTTATGCTGCCCTCAGTGGCAGTCAAGACAATCATCTTGACGGAGGTGTTTCAGCCAAGAATTGCCCCCCCAGAACCATTACTCCCATTTAATGAAGCGCTTACAAATGCCCTTCTCGAGGCCTGGTCCAAACCCTGCACAAGGGCTCCTGTGCATAGGACAATTTGCCTGCTGCCCTAGCCCCGCCTCAGGGGACCCTAGTTTCCTCACACAGCACCCCACACCAGACAGATTGGCGGTCCAGGCCTCCACCTCCAAAATTAACCTTGCTTCATTCCCTTCCACTCCTCCGAATAGGGCATCCAAAAGGCTGGATAGCTTTGGAAAGAGGATGTTCTCTTCTGCCAGCCTGGCACTGCGGTCGGTGAACACTGCATGCCTCTTGGACCAATACTCCATTAAGATCTGGGACTCAGATGTGCAGGTGCTGCCCATGGTCTCAGAGGATATATCCTCAGAGTGGCGAGTCCAGGATTTTCAGGCTATGATACCGATGTTTCATCCTCTACCCTGGAATTCAGTGAGAATTAACCTGAGGTTGTTGGGCTTCATGGCCTCTTGCATCCTGCTGAAAACACATACCTGCTGGCATATGCGGCTCTGCAGTGCGACCTGAAGTCCCAGTGGGTGCAGCATCAGGGCAATCTCTCCAACATGGTCCAGATCTCAGAGGGAACTGCAATAATTCATCATGATTGGGTCAGTGGTAGACCCCTCTTCCATTCCGAACCAGAGCTGATTGTAGTGACCGATAAATCACTCCTGGGCTGGGGCATGCATCTGGGAAAGGTGGAGATCAGAGGACTCCGGTCTCTGGCGCAATCCAGACTCCACATCAAACTATTGGAGCTTCGGGCGATCTGATAGGCATTGAAAACCTTTACTCCTTCAATTAGGACAAGGCTAGCACAGGTGTTCACGGATACCACCACTGCCATGTGGTACTGCAACAAACAAGGCGGTGTGGGGTCGTGGACCTTTTGTCATATAGGCTAGAATATGCAATCTTTCTGCCTTTACAGCGATGTTCCTGGCATGTAAATTTTCAGCAGACCACCTCCAGTTGCTCTTCAGTCATCTCCAGCTAGTGTTCCACATCCACTGCGGCTGTTCTAGCACCTCTGTTCAGGCCTCAACTTCCAAACATCTGGGTTTGACCGCACTTTGATGCTCCTATCTGTTTGCACATTACATTTGGAGTGTGCTCTGCAGGTTCTCTTTAAATATACACATTGTTTGGTCTGTCATCGGGGTCAAGGCGAAGCCCTCAACATAAGTTGCTTCTGGCGTTTCAAATAATTGCTGTTAATGCAGAGGTTCAGGCATTCATCGTTGTGAAGGGATGTTCATTTGCCTTAATCAAGTAACTTGTAATTGTCTGAACTCAGGTTTACATGGCTACGCTTATTTGCTCAGCGCACACTGTATGTAGTGTTAATTAGGCTAAGGGCTGTCACTGTGGTGCACAATGAAGACAGTCCGACACTATAAAATATGCAGTGCGCCTTAGTATCATCTTTCCCAAATATTGGGGCTCAATTTTGTTCTGCACTATTTGCCTAGTCACTGATGCTGAATCGTGGCACTTCCCTGTTAGCTTTTGCCAAGCAGGACAGTCCTAAAAATTGCAGACCCATAACCTATCTCTAGGTTTTGAGCTTCTGCTTTGCTTTTTAAAGTGATATGCACCTTCTAACTTTTCCCACCTTTATGCATGTGGCGTAGTTGGACACTTCCACAATCTGCACGGTGCCCCGAGTTGTCCCCACTCTGTCAGTTTCTGTCTTGCACAAGCTGCTGTAGGGCCCTGGGTCTGGAAGCGCTTAAGATGGGTTTTCTTCTGTGTTTTTCTTGTTATTGAGGTCCAGCCAGCAGGTCAGACCGTCCATGCTCCTCCCGAGGTGAGCCTCGTTTACGGAAGCTCTCTGTCATGAGCTGCCCAACTAAGTCCTTTTGTCCAGCGAGCTGCTCCAAACCGGTCCAACGCCTAGGTTGAGGGTCGGATTGGTAAGGTGGGCTGCTTTTTTGGCCAGTGTGGTGGCTGATTTGGGCTGTGTCTACGCTGTTAAGATGCCACTAGCGGCCCAATGGGGGCCTGAGTGGCCCTTCTGGAAGCAGATGGGCCTCTATTACCTCCCTTTTAACAACGGGCAGAGGTGTCATTCCCAGTCTCTGGCTGGTCTGACCCATTATTGAATGCAGATTGAGCAGGGGCAGGGGGCCTGAGCAGAAGTGTCCTTACTTATATTCAGGTGTGGCTCACCATTGTGAACTAATTCACCATTGTGAACTGATCAGTGCACAAAGAGTCCAGGCAAAATTTGCACAAAAAAAAAAAATCTCAGCGAAGTTAAAAAAAAAAAAAAACACGCCTCTAATATAGAAACCCCCTCCTTCTTTTTATAATACTTAAAACACATTCATGTGGACTACTGCAACGCTTCCTAACCTAGCTCAGGTATACTGTCCTTTTCGGTGGAAAGGAAGGACAACGTTCACCCCTGAAGTGAGTTCAGTTTTGTTCAGTTATTTCAGATGAGGGCCTACACAAGGCACCAGATCCTGGTTCTCTGCGGTCCGGTCCGTGGACAGGAGAATTACTATCTTGACCCTTCTTCAGTCCTCCCACTGTTTTTAATCATGCCATATTATGAATTCATGAGCTGGGAAGTGGAGTTACTGCTACTGAAAATAACACTTGCTCAACATTTTCCAAGCCGTTTCCCTGCCCTTCTGTGCATGTGACCTTTTCGAATATTCCCCTCTAAATGCCATCTCGGTATGTTTTTTGTACCCTAGTCTAGATTTTCCATATAAAACTATAATTATGGGGATAATTGTAGGTGCATGGAGAGCAAACTATTCATCAAAGCGGTATCTGAGAGGAGAGAGGCAGTAGAGGCGTGCTGAACTTAGGGGGAGGCATTGACCCTGTTTTTGTTTTCGATTTACACCTCTTGCCTTAGAGACTTTCATGTAATGCCTGTTGTAAGCTTACTAAAAGGGATTCACTCTTACAAGGAGGATTATGTGTGTCTTGTGAAACTTACTTAATGGTTTTGAGATTAGACACTTTAGCTACTGCTTTGTCCTTTTTTTTTTTCTTTGAAACTTTTTTCTTGGATAGACCCATTTTTGTACATGAACATGTTCCTTTGAGGGCTTTAGCAGAGTTCACTCGTTACTTCTGCTAAGTGCTGAAGCAGTGTATTTGTTATAGCATCCTTTTTCGTTAAGTCGTCAAGCATTGTGCAGTCTATTCGTTTGGGGGAATTTTGGCCCAAACTCGTTTAGAACATTTCTTTATGCCTGCCCAACTCTTTTACCGAATATTTTTCTAGCAGGAATACAGCCTTTGTTTTTGTCTTGTCAACTCTTAATTTGGAGAATCTGTGGTGCAGCTGTACTGTCAAGGTACATAAAACCCGTTCAAACAGCAGTGACCCAAAAAGAAAATATACTCTACCTCAGTAAATAGTTGAGAAAATATACTCTACCTCAGTAAATAGTTGAAAGGTGAGAGATGTTTTTAAAATACAAATTTTTATCGAAGCTGTATGTATATGTGTACTTAATTCCAGACTAGTGGGTGGTATAACAGTTTATCCAAATCATTCTCTTTCTATCCCATCCATCTAAAGCCGCTTCTTTATACCCGTTTCAGTTATAGCTTGCATTTTTGTACTTCATAAAAAATATTGTTATAACGTTGTAGATTATTTTTCAACTGCGAAAACAGTTAAGTTCAAAGTTCAAAAAGATTTATTTGGATAGCACCATATCCATAAAAGCACAATACATAAAATATTGAAATCCACAATAAAAACAGTTACATTAGCATACTCAAAGATGCATAAAAATTAAAAAGCACAACACAGACATCCTTCATAGGTTACCCATCGATTTGCGAGCACAAACAGCTATTCTCAGAAAAGTACCAACACGGAAAACTAACTCATCATTTTCTAGTTTGAGTATGCTACTAAGCGCATCTAATAAACGGATGGGTGACATTTAAAAAAAAAAAAAACTGAATTAACAACCATTGAGCATACTTTGTATAAAACTTGCAAAAGAATAAAAAATGTAAAAGTGTTTGTCCGCTCTGATCGTCACACGGGCAGGGCAGAGAATCAAGGTTTGCATTATATCCAAGGGGAAAACAAAGCAGGTATTTTACAGTGCCAGCCCTTAGTCGAAAGAGAAGTCCCCTCTCCCAATGACACATAGGCAGAATGAGGTAACTAGGCAAACAATGGGCGGCTTGATCAATGGATATAAAATTTGCGACAGTTGATTTCTTAGATTCCCTCTCTAGTCTTTCCGTACTATAGAGTGTGTACAGTGCTGTCCTAAGGGCTTTTTTATGTACGGTCTCGGTTGTATTAGGATTTAGAAACAGACCGCCAAAATTAACACTTTCTAAGCTCTTTTTAACCCCTGCAAGCCATGGAATATCCATCCCTTTCTCACAACTAAGGCAGTCGTCTATTATCTCTCTGGTCAGCGATGCTGCTGGATTTTTCCATATGGCCAACCAGAACAAAGCAGGGCGTGCCCTTATAAAGTCTTCAATATAACTTAATTTTAGTTCGTTGTGGCAAACATATTGGGAGGTGGAAATCGGCGCACCCAATATTTTCCGGCAGAATCTGTTTTCCTCTTGCTGAATACTAAGACTTT
The DNA here is from genome assembly GCA_963921515.1 of Calotriton arnoldi. Classification (NCBI taxonomy): domain Eukaryota; kingdom Metazoa; phylum Chordata; class Amphibia; order Caudata; family Salamandridae; genus Calotriton; species Calotriton arnoldi. Next base: position 1,076,989 of record CAWUFW010003930.1, on the reverse strand, counting down.
TAGCAGTGCCCCAGACCTCAGCGCCATAGGTGGCTGTATGTATGCACTGAGATTTGAAAATCATTAGAATCACTAAAATTACCCCGGTTCTTTTTGGGCGAGGGAGGCTAAGAATAGAGTTGGTGGCCTTTGAGAACTTGTTCTTGCAAAACACCATGTGTTCAGTCCAGGTGCCGTTCGCAGCAAAGACCAACCCAAGATATGGAAAAGTGCTAGTGCTTGTTAGTTTTTGGTTGCCCAAAGATATAAAATTTAAGGAATGCTTTCTTGGCCCACATGACATTATAAAAGATTTCTTAAAATTGGTACATAAATCTAGGCTAGTCATAAAATCAGTGAATCCCAGTACTAAAGTGCGTAGTGCGTCCCATTAAAACCGCATCATCAGCATATAGTAACACGGGGATTATTTTGCCTTACACTCTAGGTACATTATTGGTGAGTTTAATCAATGATTTATGCAAATTGTTAATGTAGATAATAAAGAGAAGGGGGGCTAGGACGCACCCTTGCCTGACCCCTCTATTTATTTTTATGTCATTAGACACCTTACCCCCACCGCCAATCCTGACCCTGGCCTTCAGGTCGGTAAGCAAGTAGGCCAAGAATTGCACCAATGTCTCATCTAAACCATACGCTAAAAGAATGGACCATAATCGATAACTATTAACAAAATCAAAGGCAGAGGTCAGGTCCATAAAAGCTAAATATATTGGCAATCGCTGTGCGATGGTATATTTTTCAATAATTAAATTAAGGTTTAGGCATTGTTCGTTTGTGCCAACTTTGCTCCTAAACCCCAGTTGGCACGACTCTAAAATATTGTTTTCCTCAGCCCAGTTTAACATTTTATTATATAAAACTCTGCCTAAAATTTTGAGGGTGTTATCTATTAAGGAAATCAATCTGTAACAACTGGGTTGCGAGCGATCACCTTTTTTAAAAATTGGAACAATGATACTTGTCGACCATGAACTTGGTAACCGAGCGTTAGTTAGATTGTTAAAAACATTTAGCAGGAGAGGAGCCCAAAAATCAGGTTTATATTTAATGAGGTCAATCGGTAGCCCATCCGGGCCTGGGGCTTTGTTACCGAGACTCTGATGGATGGCCTCCTCAACCTCAGTTAACGATATTGGGATCCTAGTTGGGATACTATGCTTAAAAGGATCCAAATCTTGTGCGGGGCTAGAAAGATCGAGGAAAAATGACATTCCCAAGTTGTACTTGTTATATTGCAACTTATCGGGGTTAATGGCTGTCCCACTGATCGCAAGTCTTTGGCAGTGGCCGAGAAAATATTCCAGTTTTTTAAGCTAGTAGCGTTAACAAGTGCATCCCAACGCTCTGTTAGTAATTCTTCCTTCCTTTTTGCGATCGTTAACTTCTACTTCTGCCTTAATGTTTTGACGAGTGAGTTACACCTCGGACTATGTGACAGGGCCTTACGTAACTGTCTATTGGCCTCTGAGCATTCGTGATTGAACCATCTAGGTCCACGTTGTACTGTGGAGATAGGTTTAGATAATAGGGATTCGATGGCCTCGCAAAGTTCAGTAAAGGCATTAATTGCCTCAGGATGTGGGTCCTGTGCCGACAAACAGGAATCAATAAGATTCAAATTATCCCTGGCCATCATGCAGAACAGGTCAGTGTTATTTATGCCCTGCCCGACCAGTCTTAAGTTGTCAGTAGAAGGTGCTAAGTTCCTGGCGCCGCATTCTATGTTATGCGTTGGCCTAGGGGATAATCTCAGTACTGTTTGGATCGGATTGTGATCCCCATAAGTTGTGGCAATTACTTCTGCTTTCAATAAGGAGTCTTCTAGGGCAGGGGAAATAAAAACATAGTCGATCGTGGAGACACAACCCCTCCCTCTAAATGTCGGCTCCGGGGAATTATTATCATTTGTCACAGCAGCAATTTCCATGACATTGATTAATTTATGATTGTTCAGATGTTCTACCAATTCCTTGCCCCTATGGCAAATTTGTCGACTACTACTTGGCATTTTACTGGGCCTAATATATGGTAATTTAGCATTGAAATCGCAATTTGTTATTCTTCTCTGGTTGTATTTATATTGTATTTGCGATTATTCCTGTGTCTTTACCTGTTTCTTACTCCTCCCCCCTGTAAAGGGCTCTGATACCCTCACGGGTCATGTTCGCGCTGTATAAAACTTTATAAATAAATAATTTTAGGTCAACATTTTTCCTCTTACTTCTTTCGGATTCAAATTCTGAAGCCAATCCTCGTCACATTTTTAACTTGCATAGTTTGTAAATTCTGCAATGTTTTCAAGGTTTTATGAGGATTGGGCATGCACCTCCAGGTATAACCCGAGGTCGAGGAGAAAAATACTGCATAACTTTACTGAAATGTCTACATAACGCCTCATATGTTGCAAAAAAACTCGATATTTAAGAAAAACATATTTCTTCTAATTGAATATGCTTAAGAATATTCAAGTCTTGTTTATTTTCATATTCTCGATCTATCAATGAGCTCCATGATTGAAGGGCTTTTAATGACCATTTCAATCAAAAATCAATGCACCGATCAAAAAAAATGTGAAGTAGGCCGGGGTCGCCAAACATGAGTGGGCAGCGTGAGATCGTAGGAGAAAACATTGAGGAGTTGTGCAGTGTGTGTGAATGCAGTGTGCATTGCTGAGCTCAGATATTACTACATTATGAATCCTGGGATCTGCACATTTTCTGTTAAAGAAAGTGACACTCACATTTGCATTCTTTTTCCCCCAAAATAATCAACATACATGTTAGTAAAGATTAAAAACGTATTCAGTCAAAACAAAAAAAAACATAATAATGAGATGGGCGGGAATAAGGTGCATGAGTGCCAACGCCAATATAACTTATTTTGTGGAAGCTGAAAAACTTGATAAAGATCTCTCAAATATATCTGTCTTAATTGATGAATTTCATGTCGCCAGGCAGAAAATCTGGTGTAGATCTGTTTAGATTGGATCACAGCCTCAACTAATGCCTCAGCCTTGCCACCATCCCCCCAGGCTTCCAGCTGTATTTTCCCTCAAATTCTAGGGCAGCCAGACTATCATTGGGTGGGGGCAGACATGAGCATGGAAGTGCAAGCACTGCAGAGCTGATGTGTTCTTCATTGAGGGCCCCCTAGCCCAGTTTCAGGTGAAATCATGACAGGTGACAACCAGTTTATTTGTCAGATAGGTAGGAGTGTCACAGTGAAGAGTTTTATGTATGATGCAGACAAGTTTGAGAGTAATATGACTGAACTTAATGGTACCAGAGACCAGTGTGGAGTGCTGCTTTTTTAAAGGCGTAGAGTATAGCTTGGGAATTCCTCTGAGCAGAGTGCTTCCATAGTCGAATCTTAATAGCACAAGAAACTGGACCTATTTCATAAAGTCATCTTCAGGCTGAAAACATTGATGCCGCATAGTCTGGAATTGTGCTCCTTTTTGCTAAGGATTTAATGTGGGTTTGGAGATTTGAGATTTTTTCCAGCATGAACCCTAATGATTTGGCGCAATCAATGATGGAAGAGCAGCCATCTAGGATGTTTAGAGTGTCCAGCTTGAAACACAATTGAGCAATTAGCAGGATAAATCAGTAGGAATTCAGTTTTTGTGGCGTTAATTTGAGGTGATGCTGTGTCATCCATAACTGTATATATTCCAGCACGACCGCACGACAGATCGCAGTAGATCCCATAGCGACCCAACGAGTGGTAAGCTTCGAGCACTCACATGGAATGTGAGGGGTCTTCATGACCACAGGAAGCTCCGCAAAGTCCTGGCCTACTTGACGAGACACGAAGTAGATATTGCACTACTGCAGGAGACGCACCTACCTCTTAATAGCCCCATGCTCCGCAGCAGGGGATTACACGGACACATACACGCAGCAGGTTTTACCACGCATGCGCGAGGAGTGCTTACATGGGTGAACCCCAAGGCCGCGATTAAACTCGAACCATAGACACTGACAGAGATGGGCGATATGTGATATCTAGATGCCGGGGAAAGGGTATGGACATACTCCTAGTTAATATATACGGCCCCAATTATGATAATCCCAACTTTTATGCTGCATTGTCTGAAAAGGTGCGTGATTGCGGGGAAGGGCAACTACTCTGGGGTGGCGACCTCAACTTAATCTTGAACCCGCATCAGGATAGATCAGGGGGGCCGGAGAGACAAGTCACGGCGGCGGCCCGGACAGTGACGGATGTCATGGTCCAGTACGACTTGCAGGATGTGTGGCGGCAACGATTCCCCGACAAAGGGGGATACACACATTACTCCGCGTTTTATAATCTACATACCCGCATAGACTATTGGTTGGCATCCAGACATCTGTATGAGTGTACCCGGTCTTGCGAGGTGCTGCCCCGAACGCGCTCGGACCATTCCCCAATAGTACTAGTTTTAGATGCTCCCCAGAAGACTATTCCCCCCCTTTACCTGGAGGTTCCCACCTTATCCTCTGCTAGACGCAGTATTTAAGGAGGAGCTGGCTAAAGCGATCTAAATGTTTTTCGTCACAAATGTGGGTTCGGTGAACAGCTTCCAGGTAGTTTGGGAGGCGTTCAAAGTCTATATCCGCGGTGTCGCCATGGCTAAACACTCCGGAGTCCTTAGAGCGATACGACGGAAACTTGCAGATTTGGAAACGATTTTAACCAACCTGGAGGCACGTCTCCAGATTGGAGCAGATGAGGACGTAATGAAGGAGTTCAAAGCCCAGTTAGAAGAATACCACGATACTGCAGATGCAGAAATAAAGCATCTTGGTAAATACGCCACTGCTCGCACCTACGGTGAGGGCGAAAGGCCGGGCGTGGTGCTTGCCCAATTACTCAAGAAACGGCGAGAAAAAACGGTAGTCGCAGAAATTAAGACGGCAGAGGGAGATACGCTCACTGAAGAGACAGACATAGCAGAGAGGTTTAGACTATATTACTCACTGCTCTACTCGTAGCGGAGGCACTGAGGCAGAAATCTTAGACTACCTGTCTCATATAAAGCTACCATGGCTTACGAACACGCATCGTGAATTCCTGATGAGACCCCTAGAGAGGGAAGAAATTACTTTGGCTCTATCAGGCATGAAATCGGGCAGCACGCTGGGTATAGACGGCCTAACAGTCGCTTTCTACAAGGCATACTTGGACCTGCTATTGCCGCACTTAGCCACTCTCTTCGACGACATGTGTGTGTCGGGCACTATGACACCTTCGATGAGAGAAGCGATCATTGTTGCCATACTGAAACCAGGCAAGCCCCCTGAGGAATGCGCATCTTATCGCCCGCTTTCCTTGCTCAACGTCGATACAAAAATCTTCGCGAAGATACTGGCAAATAGGCTGGTCCCCTTGATTCCGACGCTTGTCGCCCCGGAGCAGGCGGGGTTTGTCCCGGGCCGAAATCTTACTTACAATTTACGTACGGTGTTCGGTGCGGTGCAGCACACTAAGCCGGAGATCTCTGCGGTGGCAGTTTTTCTCGACATGGAGAAAGCCTTCGACTCTGTCGAATGGCCCTTTATGAGACAGATGTTGACGAGGATGGGCCAGGGGGAAGTCTTTCTGCAGCTTATAGGGGTATTGTACAGTGCGCCCACAGCCAAGATCAAAATTGGTAATCTGGTGACCGATGCTATACATATCACTAGGGGCACACGACAGGGTTGCCCGTTGTCACCGATACTATATGCTCTGGTGGCAGAACCTTTGGCTTGCGCACTTCGGGAATACCATAGGTATAAGGGTGTGCGCTTCCCGGGCTACGAACTTATAGTCTCTACATACGGGGACGATACGCTCCTATATATCCGTGATCCAGAGAGCAACCTGTCCCCTGTTCTGCGCGAAGTGGTTCGCTTTGGTGCAGTGTCTGGATTACGAGTAAATTGGCCGAAGTCTATCGTGTTTCCCCTTACCCCTGCCACGATGCAGTTTGAGCCTGACTACCCGTTGCAGTGGTCAACGGACTCGGTTAGATACCTAGGTATCCAGGTGCACTCGGACTCTGAGATTGTATTTAGGGAAAACTACGGTGTAGCGATTAGTAAATTGGAAGACGAGGTGGAAGGCTGGATTCGACTACCTTTATCTTTGATGGGCAGAATTTCTATAATGAAAATGGTGGTACTCCCTCGCTTTCTGTTTCTTTTCTCTAACATCCCGTTGGTACTTCGGGCCGCATTCTTCAAAAGGCTCACAACATTGATAATTAAATTAGCTTGGGCTGGCAAGCAACCGCGAGTCAAATGGCAAATCCTTACCTTACCGTATCACATGGGGGGGCTTGGGGCCCCTGATCTGGATTTATACTATAGGACGGCGCAAAGTGCACAGGCTTATCACTGGATGCATGGTTCACCGGACACCGCACACCTACGCATAGAGAGGGTTGTAGCCTCCCCTCATCCACTGTCTGCTCTGCTTTTCTCGCCCCCAGATCGTAGGACTGGTATACTAGACTCAATCAACGCGACTACACATGCCTGGCACCATCTTCTAAAATTACAGGCGGGAGCCATACTATATTCCCCGCTTGCTCCACTGGACTGGTACCACTGGTTGCCCCCATGTAGGGATAGGGGAGTTGTGAAAGCGCTCAACTCAATAGAGATCCGGACTATAGGGGACTTATTTGAAGAAGGCACAGCGCGTAGCTGGGAGGACTTGGGGACTGGAGACGCAACGCCCACCCTTCTTACCAAATTTCAATTTCACAGAACTCGGCACGCGCTGATACAAGTCTTGGGGGACGACTTAGAGGAACCACCGGAGTTGTCTTCCTTGTTATGCGTCATCAAAACTGACGACCCGATGCGTATAGTATCTAAAATATATAAACTGACTATGTCCTACAGAAAGAACTACTTCACTAAAGCCCGCTTAGCTTGGCAGAGGGATTTAAATCGAGACATTGACGACGCAATGTGGACGTATTGTTGCAACAGTACGAAACGTATCTCCCTTAATGGTAGACGCCGTCTGATTCACTTTAAATATCTTAATAGGGTCTACCACACTCCAGAGAGGTTGTGCAGATATGGCCTCAGCGCGGAGTCGAGGTGTGAGCGCTGCGGCGAAAGGCTTGCTGACTTCCTGCACCTGGCATGGACCTGCCCGGGGATTGCTAGATTCTGGGAGCGAGTATTTAAGGAGCTTTCAGAAGTGATTGGGCTGGAACTTGTGCCGGAGCCGGCGTTGGCTCTGCTGGGATATTCCAAACAAATACCTAAAGGGGTACGTAGATTAGTCGACATGGGTCTGTTATTAGCCAAACGCAGAGTGGCAATGTGTTGGTCGAGAGGACCGACTCCTACGGTTGCTCAGTGGGCAAATGACATGCTATATTGCGGCACTCAAACGGAGAACTATAGTGAACTTCTCCCACCTCGCAATAGGCCTAAGAACTTCTGGGCATTATATAGAACATACAGGGCGACTAAGGCAGGGGATGGTGCGTCCAACGAGGGGGTACAACAAGAACCGAGGGTGACCAGCCTTGAGGCTTAGTGAAACAACCACGGCGCTGGTAGAGACAGAAGGAGCAGAGAGTTGCATACAGAAGCACTGTGGAATGAGTCCTCAAGTTACCTTCAGACACTTTTGGGACTGGAACTGTAGCTGATGGGGCGCTCATGGTCGGATGGGTGGTGCAGGTCGACAGCGAAATGTAATATGGTTTAACTTGCCTGCTGCGTTATTTGGATACTATGTTGTATGATTATTGTATTCTCCTGGTAACTGCAACTGTCGCACCGATAGAACTGTATCCTTTGTTTATTGTGCATAAATCAATAAAGGTTTTCTAAAACTTAAAAAAACAAAAAAAACTATATATTCCATGATCTGTGGAGGTTACTTTTAAATAAACATACATGTCCACTTAAAAGTAGTATAAGATGTTGGAGTTTGATAGAAGAAAATCAAGGGTTTCCATGCATAAATGGAAGAGGGTGGGCGAGAAATCAAGTCCTGAGGAATACCTTGCTAAAGAGGTGATGGAATGGACCAGGAGTCTGAAACGTCTTGGGACTCATTGCAGTTGCCGTGGTAAGAAGCCCATGGCCCTCCCTCTAATTTTCATTCTCTCATCAATGATCTTGAGAAAGTTGTAATAGTTAACCTTGTCAAACTCTTCAAAGATAACAAGTAGGATAAGAAGGCAGGACTTCCATTTATTGAGCTTGAGAAGTTCATCATCGTAATCTGAAGTATTGCAGTCTCAAAGCTGCAGCCCACCCTGAAGCCTGACCGGAAATTGTAAAGAGGGGTGTTTTTGGTAATTCATTGTTTGAACTGGTTCTCAGGGCATCTTTCCATTACTTTGTCCAGGAATGTGAGAGTAGAGATCGGTGGTAGTTATTCATATCTTCGGGATCAGCATCGGGTTTTTCAGAAGTGTAGTGACTTGTTCTACTGCAATCCAAGTCATATAATGTAAAAGACTATCCCTTTGAACTCTTAATTACAAAAAGTGTTTCCTCTCAAGGTTGTACCAGTCTATGGCATGCTTATCATTAGGCTTTATGTTTCATACTAAAACTTCAAATAGACATTGAGTTTCTTTTCACACATATTCCCTTGTAATAACACATTTAAAAATACCTATTGTTCATATCAATGCACCTTATTGTGGGAGTCAGTTAGTCACATAGGTGAGCATTTTACTTAATTTGCAGATTGTCATGCATCAATAGAGAATTGATTATAACCACTGCCAGTGTGTAAAAAAGCATTGGGTGCTAAATTAACTTTCTAGATTCATTATCCTTTCAATGGGCTCCTGAATTACTGTTTTTAACCTTTCTGTTTTGTTTCTTTTTAACACTTTTTGAATCTGCAGTTCCAGTTACAAACCATTGATACAATCCATTATGGATTACAAATAGGAGTGGGACACTCTTTTCATACCTTCCTATTGCCATTTGGACAGATCTGCAAAAGCCCTTTTCTGATTCATAAAATGGCTTTAGTAAATAGTAAAATGTTGTTTTGCAATAACAGACAAGTGATTTTGAAAATATCAGGCTTTGCTACCACAGAATACCGTGGGGCATCAGGCCTTTAATCTGTAACTTTTTCTAAAGAAATAGATGGTGTTTTCTATTTACAACTGTTATATAACATTTCACAAATTCTTGCCTGTTTCACTACGTTTCTCATGCAGCTACTGTTTGACAACATCTTTCCTCGTTCTTAGGTCCTACCTTTTCTTTATGACCGTAGTTTTACTTGACTGTTATTGTAAAATGCAATAGCCTTTGAAGGGAATGGGTTGTCACCCGGTTTATAATGTGCTTTGCTTTTCTTTCCTAAGAATTCATTGCCATTTTCATTTTGTATTCAAAGTAATAATCATTGTATTTCACTGTATTTGCAATTTATTACCACTTGAGATAGAATTTTCCCGAGTATATGCTTGGTTTGCAGGGAGATGTCACATGAGGGCGATGGGCATAATCTAGTAGCAGTCCTCCCAATCCATTTTTGAAGATAGAAGATGCTGTCAAATGATTATTAAATGATCCATCAAGGAGGATATTACATTTCCATAGTTGGTTGGTTCCACCTGAGAAAAAGGACTTTTGGTGTTACTCAGACGGCCTTGTGCCAAAGTCAATTTCATCGAGATCATCTATATTTGATTGTGCATCAAGTTTTTCAAAGATTTTTATTGGGCGGCATGTTCACAAATGACTGTTGGGTGGTCTGAGAAGAGTAGCAGGTTGCCTGACAATCTCATCCTTATCATTTGGCTTTCGATACATTGAAGCATGGATGTTTGCAAATATAATTAGATGATTAAAGGACTTTGTCTTATGACTTTTTTTACCTCCTAAGGAATATCATTTAAAGTTGGCCAGATACCGCCCTCTGTTAATGTAACAAATGCTGCATTGCACAATTCCCAATTTAAAACAGTTGAGAAGATACCACTAGGTCGCCATTTACTGTGACAGAAGCAAGATGAAAATAACCTGAAATCCCTTTGTGATTTGATACACTGATAATCCATGTTTCCAGGAATACATTATTTCTAAAGTTGGCTACACTGATAGAAACAGCTTGCCATTTACAAACTGAATCCTAGATTTTTGTACTATGAGAGGACACAAAACTCTTTCGATGACCATGAACCCATGCAGTCTCCCTTTTATGTGGTGTTTTCTCAGAGATGCCTCCATACCTATTGATATCAAGGCTAGAAAAGCACTATAGTAATATAATATAACCTGTGTCTTTAAGGCTAAAAGCATAGTTGTGTCTCAGCTCGGAATGATATTGGCAAGCCAGAGCTAGTCTTATGTTTCCAGAACCCATTTCTACTCTTCCCAATTTTAACTCTATTTGCTTCCTTTGGAAGGAAATTAAGTTTCAGTTTGAGGGCTTTGTGTAGGTGGACCATTGTTGTTTTATTGTAAATCAAACCTTTTTCTCCTTTTTAACTTTTTGTTTAGGTATGAGTGGAAGATTCTAACTTAAACATGTTATTTGGCTAATGGGTGATAATTTTCTGAGTAGGATTCACTTTACTTCCATTACATCACATTGTCTAGTGGAAAAGAACTCCGTGATTGGAGTGATTGAGTCGTGCACCAGTACCAGGATTTCTTTCCAGATGAGTTGCCATATTATGTGCCAGTTTACTAGGTTTGCTGCAAGTTTGTTATCTATAATTTTCAAAAGAGCTATGAATGTCCTTTTCAGAACACTGTACTCCTGCATCTCTGTAGCAACCCATACTGGCTGTTAATAAAATCCCCAGAAACCTCTGGGGAGTGAGCTCTAATCTTGTCTGAAATTAGAAACCTGTAGATTAGATTGCTGTGGGTTAGTAAAATTGGGTAGGAAGCTTTTACATACAGAATCACAGGCCACTCTGTTATCCTTTCCTGAAAGACACATGGACCAGCTCAGATATTACTAGGTAATCCATTGCAATCTTTCTGAGATCATCCATTTGGCAACTAAACTTGTTGGCTCCAGGTGATTCAGGTATCATATTTAAGAGCACCTGTGCTCCAAGTTCCTTGGGAGAGTTGATTGCAACCTTATCCCAAGGCTGTTGTACAAGCCACAAGAACACAGATTTTGGAACACATTAGACAGATTGTAAAAATGGAAGTAAATCTTGAAGAATTGGTCTCCACTTGACCTCTGTGTCAATAGAAATACGCTAAAGGAGATGAATATGCCCAGAATCATCCAGTGGAAGTTGTCTTCATCACCTACAGTCAACCACCCTGTATCATGAGCATGGCAAATCATTCAACTGGTGCAACGACCAGCATCAATTGGTAAAGGTTCATGACAAATTTACTCTGTCGGTGCTAGTATCATTTGTTTCTTGTTTGGGGCTGTAAGTCCCATTGTAGCTGAACGTCATACACAAGCCAGCCAAGGTTCAAGATTGTGCCATCCCGTATCGCCCCTTAGATCTTTATCTTGACACTGAGATCACTGTTCAGTTGTTTCAAGGCACTTTGTGATGATTCAAAAAGGTTGCAATATAAAATAGAAAAGTCAACCTAGCAATATGAGAAGAGTTCTGCCATGCATTTCACTGTAATGATTGAAAGGCATGGCTGTCTGGACACACAGAGCTTTTGCATCATCGTTTCCACACAACAGAACGCAAAGAATTAGAGACAATCAAGCCCTCTCCAATTCTACTTCAATCACACTTGGGGTCCCTCAGGGGTCCTTACTGCCACCCACGCTCTTCAGCTTGTTCATGGAGCCTCTAACGGAAATGCTAAAATCATCCAAAATTCACTATCACATGTATGCGGACGACACCCAACTGTACCTGAAAATCTCCTCCCCGGAAGATATCCGGTCACTCAACTGAACCCTGCTCAAAACCCAACACTGTCTGACTTCCAACCATCTCAAGCTAAACTCTATCAAAACGGAATTCCTCCTTATCTCTCCACCTAAACAGGCTCCCATTATAGTCGAATACATGAAACACCTAACGGCTCTCAACTGTATCCCACACATCATTGATTCCACAAGTTCTCTTGGAATAATACTTGACAAGACTTTGAACATGCAGGAGCACATCAGCTCAGCCACCAAAGGAGCCAACTTCCAAATGAGCATCCGAAGAAAGATAAAACCCTTCCTCCCCCCAGATTACTTCAAGTCTGCTGTTCAAGCGCTAGTCAATTCCAGGTTGGAGTATGGTAGTGCGACTCTCTGTGGCCCACCTAGCTACAAGTTGGCACCGCTCAGGGCCTCGTTGAATTCGGCGACAAGACTTATCACAGGATCCAGAAGAAATGACCACATCACACCGGATCTGAAAACCCTAAACTGGCTTCCATTAGAGGCTAGGATACATCTTAAAATTGCTTGCATGACCCGTAAAGCCCTTCACTATAACACTCATTTGTACCTAGCCCAAAAACTGGAACTCTCTGGTGGTTGCAGGTCTTCTAGGAACTCCAGCACCTTTTTGCAGAATCCACAAAAATTCAAAGAAAGAAAACCTATAACCGAGCCTTTTCTGGTATTGCCCCGATAATCTGGAACTCCTTGCATCTGGAAACCAGCCTGAATTCCTCAACGGTGTTATTAAAAAAAGAAGTGAAAGCACTACTGATGAATACTTTCTGAACTGGAACGGTACCTATTCCGCCCTCGGGTCCATGTTAGGTTACCTCCATCTCACATTTGTTGTTCCTCCTTGTATGGACTCCCTCTACCAAACGGGCACGGCTACTTGCTGTTTCATTCCTGATTGTTTGGTTGATTGTAACATCTTTATTTGTTTTTGCTTTTATATGCTCATGTATATTCTATTTGCGGTGGTGTGATTTATCATCTTGTGTTCACCTGTGTCTTGCATACGGTTGTTGTTGTTCTGCCATACGTGTTGCTCTCGATTTTGTCCCTGATCATTTGTAAAGTGCTCTGATACCCTCTTGGGCCATGTTTGCGCTATATAAAACTCTATAAATAAAATAAATAAATACATTAAAAGATTTATGTCGGAAAGATTTTAGTTTTAAATGGAGAATCCTCCACTTGAGCCATGCACATACCAGATAGTATGAGGGCTTGTTTTAAATATCTTTTATCATCTTTATCCAAGTTATATCCTTTCAATGCTGTTAACACAGGACATCATTCATCACTCTCAATTGTGTAATGTATGGCTTCAAATGGTGCCCATATACTTAATTAGACCATAAATACCCATAATTTCATTACAAAATGTCCACCATTTTATGTTGCAATGCCAGTTATTTAGTACCCATCTCCTGACTCAAAATACTTGCTAATCACATCTCAAAATGACTCATAATGTTGAGGTAATTATTTAAAATGCCTCTTCGTTGTGGTTCAAAACGTTATGAGGACCAAAATACCCCTGAATGGATCTTATAATTTTATTCATGGAGTCTCAAACTACACCTCATTGCATACCAAAATACACCTCGATGTCTTCTAAAATACCCTCATTGGTAGCCAAAATATCACACTTTGAGCCCAAACTATTCTTGTGATTGGCTCCTAAAACATCTCTGTAATCTAAAAATGTGCATTATTTGTTACTCATGTCTCTTGTTACTCTTTGCCACCAAGTTACTCCAATATCATTCCCTAATTTAGTTTTATTGAGTCCAAAAATGCATCTCACGTGAGCCCAAAATACATATTTTTATCCCAAAATGCCCTTCGATGTATCCCGAAATCCCCATCATTAGTCATAAAATCCCATTCCTTTTGTCGACAAATGTCCTTTAATAGATCTGGGTAGCCAGTTCACAGAAGCCTACCTGTCGATATATGGTGCAACTTGATCTGCAAGATCCAGGATTCAACATTATGCCAAAAATGTTACTTATCAGATGTCAAAATGTCTTTTGTTCAATTCATTTGACATTTAATGGAGAGCTCAACATACTGTAACCCTATTTTGAGACATTAAACTCAAGCATGTGCCTCATTTGTGATTCAAAATGTCAGAGATTGGATCCTGAAAACGTTCCCACTTGTTACAAAATATGCCTCCCTCTGATCTTCAATGGTGTAGACCTAATTATGCAGGTTTAATCACTAGACTAGAGTGGCTAGCATATGCTTCAGCCTTCCCCTTGTTTGTTGCTGTAGAAGTGAGTAAGAGGACCTGGGCCATCAGTAGTAGTTGTGGTGTGCCTTCTCCCTTCACTGGCCCCTTTAGTAGCCAATAGCCAGGCCTCGTTCCATTGTTAGCAGCCAACATGCAGTGTCTAATAAGAGATTAGTAGGACAGTGTTATCAGGTGCGGTGCACAGTATCTACTGATACCATATCTGTTCAATTTCTGATTGTTTGGAACCTGATCCCAGCAGTATGTGGTGTAGTGCCTAAGCTTTCAACTTTGGGAACCGAGTTGTAATCCCAGCACAGTGATTTGACTCAATATCGAGTTTTTATAAGCAAATAACTTATCTCGTGCCTAAAACCGGTAACTGTGATGCAATTAAAAAAAAGTGAAATATAAAGTAATTGTGTAATTCAAATGTGTAAATCCCCACTTGATGTTCACGACACCATCATTAACATACTGTGCTCTGCTGCTCCCCAGCTTGGTTCATGTTAAATATCCTCCAATGCATTAAAGCGTACATGCATACAAACCCTATCAGGCCGTTCCAGTGATGGTTATTGCTGCCTGTTGCATCAGAAAATTGACAGCAGGCTTGGCGACCACTGAACACTGTCTGATTCTTCTTAGAAAAGAGCACGGATTGGGTTTCTTAAATACTCTTGAAAGTGTATGCTGTAAATAACAAATTAGAAGACCCAAATAAAAGTAAGTTGAAGTGAATTGTGGTGGAAACCATTTGTTACTTAGGCATCCATTTAAGTTAGTTATTTGGCCCTTCCTCTTCATTTAAGTGCTGTCTTGCATTTTTCTATCCCCACTTAAAACATCCACAATCTTTAGGAAAATAGTATTTCAAGGCCACTGGACAAAAGAAATCCATAAATGTTATGGTATAGAAATGCTTACATTTTGGATCACAGATGCCATTTTTTATTCTCTAGGTTTCTGCTCGTCAGAAGGGATTTAGCTGCTTTGAGAGCTTACTGCTGCCAATTAGTGTCCATCTCCAGGTGGCCTCCTCCTCTCTTATTTTCAATTTAGTGAGGAAGCTACGCCTGCCGCGCTAATCTCCTTAGCGCCACTCAACACGTAAAGAGCGGAGCTGCCATGGCGGCTTCTGAGGTGGCAGCCCAGCCCGCGCGGTGAATCCGCCTGGCCGCTGAATGGCGTTGACATCTGCTAGGAGCTGTGTGAGCCCCACTATATTAAAGGGGATCTCTTACTAGCAGGGGTGAAAGGAAAGGCACACACACCAGTGGTTTTCAAAGGAGACAAAGGGAAGCTTAGCTGTATTGACAGAGTGCTCTATTTGCCTGAAACATCCTTAAAAATGTTGGTGGGAAGAGCTGATGAAAAAGACCCATTCTGTGAGGGACAAAAGGTTGCATGAGGTTCTCTCGCCCTTTATTTGTCGAGAGGGTGTGTAGGAGAATTGGATCTGGGAGTTGCCATGGATGCTAGTGAGGACAAATGAGCTCATGTATTGTAGTGGGCAGGGTGCAGGACGGCATTTGTACCTCTGCTCAAACAGAAGTATAACATTGGCAGGGGTAAATAACTGTTAATCATGACCCTCTTCCATCTGCATATACTCTAACAATTGTTTTTAACTTAAATTTCATTATTGAAAAGTGCACCTGTTGAGATTTTGATTTCTGATTTAGATCAAATACAACTATAATTTGAGCAGGGAAATGTGAACATCTAGGGTTTGGTTTCTTGTAGTCAGATGTAGCATCTTCCCTGTCTGTGGTAGTTTGACAAACTGTAACAGAAAGAAAGCATGCATTGGCAAAGCCTAAGGGTGCTACCTAAGTGTGTGAGTTTTCTTAGAAAAAGTTTGTCTTTATTTTAAGCTTATGTGACAGTGGTGCATTCTACAGTAACACTCTGAATAACTTCCGGGTCACAATGTCTTAGCGCCTCCAGCGGCTTACAGTGCCAGCCTTACATGTTGCAGTGATCCCAGATCTTCCAAAGACGTGAGAGGTGCTGGTGCTACCTATCCATCAGTGCTCGCCCCAGAGCCACCTGCAGGACCAATGCTCCTGTGGCGGTGCCCGTTAGTACAAGAAATCCTAAGGTTTGTTCCCTAGTGCCCACTTCTACAGTGTTCGCCACTTCTCTCTCCTTGCGCAGTGGCTGCTTTTACTGGCTCTGTCAGGAGTGAAGGTGTTTCACTGGTACACACTGATTTCCTTTAACTTGTATTTGCTCTGTGGTTGCTTGTGGATGTTTATTTATTTATTTTGATAGTTTTTTATAGCGCAAACTTGACTGACCCTTGTGGGTCTCAAGGGTCCTGTGCAAACATTGACAGAGTTAGAAGTCTTTGTGGCTCAGTCACACGGCAGGTGAGTGAGATGAGGGCTTAGATACATTGTCAGGAATGGGAAGTAAGCAATTACCCATACTAAAATGGAATTGTACGCGCAGTCCCTGACTGAGACAGTAGATCTGGAGACACTTTATTGAGGAGAAGGAAGCGGCAGTCATACATCCCGGCAGCAGGTACTCTTGGTCACAGTGCTCTAAGAGCGGGTCTATTCTACATTTCTGAGTGACAGGGTCGAGGCGAAGGGTTACACTAGTACTATTTAAATCTGTGCAATAATTTGTCTCCTTAGCTGGCACCGTCTCTTGAAAACACGTCATGCGGGAGACCTTGCCTCCTTTCAGTCAATTGCTGTTAGCCTAACTCAGTGCCAGTAATGGCTTCAGGAGGGTCCAGTGATGGTCCACTCCTGCCACGTCACACAGCCCAGGTGAAAGCAGCTCTTTCTTTGCTGCGCTATGCAAGGCCAACAAACAGCATGCAGTGCTTAGTACTGATTAGCCAAGGGTCGTTCTGTGGAAATCAGTTGTGCCCATTTTTTAAAATTTTTATTGAAGCTATTTTTCAGTGAGGCTCACTGAATGAAGAGGACCTACTAATGTCAGTGAAAATAAGCGTGTTGCAGCAGCTCTTTTGTGCTCTTGACCAAAGTCTAACAAATCAATACATGCATCAGGACACACCAGCGAAGCTTCTCAAGCGGCAGTAAACACCCCAATAGTGAAATGCACATTTTAAGATTGAGCTAGTTTTTGGAAGTAGTTAGCATTAGAGGGAGCTCTTCTTTTCCCACCTCGCACCTCAGGACAACATTCAAAAGAATGGTCTTGCAGCATGTTGGCAGTGAGGAGTACTCTACAGCGGTACTTGCTACTTGCCTGGGAATTCCCACCCTACCTAGTAAGTCACTTAGTAGTGAGGCTCTTGGGGTGCAGGCGATCTCCGTAGCTTCTAGGTTCTGCAAGGGAGGTACAGAAACCTCTGCCCCAAACCCATCACTATTAACATAAATCGGAATAATGACTAAACGGTGCTCAAGAAAATAAAGTGTGTGTGTGTGTGTGTGTGTGTGTGCGCGCTCGCTCGCTCGCTCCTTTATTGGAGGATAAAAGTAAACAAGCATTGGCATAGCCAATAGGTCTCGCCTTTGGGACCTTATAAGTGTTTAGTTATCCAGCACAATATCCTTGGTGCAACAACATCAACTGTTGCATGGCTAAACACTTATAGGGTCCCAAAGGCGAGACCTATTGGCTATGCCAATGCTTGGGTGCAAGGATTGGATTGGAGAGGGAGGATTGGTGTGGTGTGGGCTGGATGGAATGCATTGGGTTAGAGTGTGGTGGGCTGAACTGAGGTGGGGTAGATTGGATTGTCCAGTGGAGTGGATGTAGCTGAGTGGGGTGTGGTGTGGTGGATTGGAATGGAGTATGGTAGGTTGGAGTAGAGTGGGATGGATTGGGTTGGATTGAATTGGAGTGGGGTGGATTGTGTTGGGGTGAACTGGATGGGTTGGATTAGAGTGGGGTGGGGTGGAATGAAATAGGGTGGTGTGGGGTGCGGTGGATTGGAGTGGGGTGGATTGGAGTGAGGTGGACTGGAATAGGGTGGGGTGGATAGCATTGGAGTGGAGTGAGGTGGATTGGGGTGGAGTGGATTGGTGTGGGGTGGATTGGAGTGGGGTGGATAAGAGTGAGGTGGGTTGCACTGAGGTGGGATGGATTGCTTTGGGGTGAGGTGGATTGCATTGGAGTGGGGTGAATTGGATTGGAGGTGGGGGGTGAGTCAGACTGGAGAGGGGAGGATTTGAGTGGGGTGGATTGGGCTGGAGTGTGGTGGGGCGGATTGGATTTGGGTGAGGTGAATTGGAGAGGGGTATATTGGATTAGACTGGATTGGGGCGGATTGGATTGGAGTGGGGCAGATTGGAGTGTAGTGAATTGGTATGGAGTGGGGTGATTTGGGATGGCGTGAGGTGGATTGGATTGGGGTGAAATGGATTGGATTGGGGTGAGGTGGATTGGATTGGAGTGGGGCAGATTGGATTGGAGAGGGGTGGATTGGATTGGAGTGGGGCAAATTGGAATGGAGTGGGGCAGATTGTTGTGAATTGGAGGGGGCCGATTCTTTTGGATTGAAGTGGGGCATATTGTGTTGGATTGGAGTGGGGCATATTGTGTTGGATTGGAGTGGGGCAGATGTTTTTGGATTGGAGTGGGGCAGATTGTTTGGGATGGGAGTGTGGCAGATTGTTTTGGAGCTGATTGTTTTGAAATGGAGTGGGGCTGGTTGTTTTGTATTGGAGTGAGGCAGATTGTTTTGGAGTGGGGCAGATTGGAGTGGTGCAGATTGTTTTGGATTGGAGTGGGCAGATTGTTTTGGATTGAGTGGGGCAGATTGTTTTGAATTAGAGAGGGGAAGATTGTTTTGGATTGGAGTGGGGCAGGTTGGAGTTGGGCAGATTGTTTTGGACTGGAGTGGGACAGATTGGAGTGGAGCAGACTGGATTGGAGTGGGGTAGAATTGATTGGGCTGGATTGGATTGGTATGTGGTGGATTGGGTGATTGGAAGGGGTGGATTGGGATGCAGTGAAGTGGATTGGATTGGAGTGAGGTGAGGTGAGGTGGGTTGGGTTGGATAGGAATGGGGCAGATTGGAGTGGGCAGATTGTTTTGGATTGGAGTGGGGCAGATTGTTTTGGATTGAAGAGGGCAGATTGGAGTGGGACAGATTGTTTTGGATTGAGAGGGGCAGATTGTTTAGGATTGGAGTGTGTCAGATTGTTTTGAATTGGAGTGGGGCAGATTAGAGTGGAGCAGATTGGATTGAAGTGGGGTAGATTGAATTGGGCTGGATTGGATTGGATTGGAGGAGGTGAACTGGGATAGAGTGAGTTGGATTGGACTGGGGTGGGTTGGATAGGGGTGGGGCAGATTGGAGTGGGCAGATTGTTTGGATTGAATTTGGGCAGATTGTTTTGTAATTGAGTCTGGCAGATCGGGGTTAGGCGGATTGGAGTGGAACATGTTTTTTTGGATTAGATTGGGCAGATTGTGTTGGATTGAAATGGGACAAATTGAAGTGGGGCAGATTGTTTGGATTGAATGGGACAGATTGTTTTGGATTGGAGTGGGGTAGATTATTTTGGATTGGAGTGGGGCAGATTGTTTTGGAGCAGATTGTTTTGGATTATAGTGAGGCAGATTGTTTTGGATTGGAATGGGACAGATTGGAGTGGAATGAGGTGGACTGAATTGGAGAGGGTTAGATTGGATTGGGCTGGACTGTATTGGTGTGGGGTGGATTGGATTGGATTGGAGGGGGGTGAATTGGGATGGAGTGATGTGGATTGGATTGGAGGGGGCAGATTGTTTTAGACTGGAGTGGGGCGGATTGTTTGGATTGGAGTGGAGCAGATTGTATTAGATTGGAGTAGGGCAGATTGGAGTGGGACAGATTGTTTTGGATTGAAGTGGGGCAGATTGTTTTGGATTGCAGTGTGTCAGATTGGTTTGGAATGGAGTGGGACAGGTTGTCTTTCATTGGAGTGGGGCAGATTGTTTTGGATATGAGTGGGGCAGATTTGAGCTGGACAGATTATTTTGAATTGGAGTGGGGCAGATTGTTTTGCATTAGTGTGGGGCAGATTGCTTTGGATTGGATTAGATTAGATTGGATTGGGGTGTAGTGGAGTGGATTGGAGTGGGGTGGATTGGATTGGTGTGGGGTGGATTGGATGGATGTGAATTGGGATGAAGTGAGGTGGATTGGACTGGAGTGAGGCAGATTGACTTGGGAAGGGTTGGAATGGGGCAGATTTGTTTCAGAGTGGACTGGAGCAGATTATTTGAATTGGAGTGGGACATATTGTTTTGGATAAGGATAGGGCGGATTGGAGTGGGGCAGATTGTTTCCAGGTGTGCATATTTGCATTTAGGGTTCTCACTCCTGCCTGAATCCTGTAGCCTCTGTCAGGTGTGTAGCACTTTTCTATCAGGCCCAGGACGGCCCTCTTCAATGTTGTGAAGCAGCCCCTCCTCCCAGTTTCAGCAGAGAGGCCCATGCAGTCTTCAAATCAACTGAACATGCGGTGAAACTCTGTGATGTAAATACACCCACTGGAGTGAATCACAGCGCCATGCTTTGAACCATGTGTGCTCTGCTCCAGGAGAAGGTCATTGACACCAGCACCAGCAAGACTAGCACTAAGGGAGGAGAGAAAATGAATGGAGAGGTAAGTGTCAGAAAAACGAGAGAGAAGGAGAGATTCTGGGTTCTGCATGGAGAGAGAGGAGAAAACACAAGACTTCAAATGATGCTTAACGTACGTCCAGATGTTCTCAATCTGCTGTGAGTAAATCTACCCAGCGGCCTAAGGCTGATCAGACATCCCAATAGAGCAGTGATCCTAAAAGGCCTGTAGGGCTGGGGTAGAGTCAGCCACTGCCAGATTTGCTGCTGAAAGGCAAAGTCAGCCCCAGCTCTACCAGCCTGGTGTCAGGAAGTGCTCGCCTGCCCTTGCCCTCCCCTCCTGCCTATACATCCATGCACCCCTATGCACGCACAAGGGCACCTCTTGTTGATGTCCAGTCGGCAGAAGCCTTTCTATCTTCCCTTCCCCTCTGTGTGCCTGCCTTGCCGAGACTGGAGGCTGCCTTCAGAGACAGCCAGGTGAGGTGGGACCCTCCCTGCCCCACCGACAGGTGTGTGTGTGTGTATGTGGGGGGGGGGGGTAATCTGTCCAGGCGATAGGACACATTCACGTTTCTTATCAGTAACTGATTTGGAATGTGTGCCTGGGACATCTCTGTGGGAAGCCACGCCTGGAGGGAACGGTGGCAATGAAGGAGAGTCAGGAAAGTGAGTAGTGAAAGAAGGGGTCAGGAAGGAGAGAGAGGAGGGCGAGACTAGAGTGAGGAATGAGAGAAGGGGAAGAGACAGGGTCAGGAAGGAGCGAGAGGAGGAAGAGACGGTGTTCGGCAATGAGAGAGAGGGGGGGACGGGGTCAGGGATGAGAAGGGGGAGTGGTATACATGTTTGAGGAAGAAGATTTAAGAAAGGAAGAACAAAAAGACAGACGGGATTTAGGAAGGAGAGAGACAAAGAGAAACAAGGGGCACACTGGGGTGTGGGTACGGGACTGACCTTCCCTCTAGAAGCGGACCTGGTTTGAAGAGCCATCATTCTTGGTGTTTCTGTTTCCAGAAAACTGCATTTATTGAAGAGAAAACATTTGAAAAGTAACGAGGCCAGAGCATTATTGGTTAACAAAAGGACATTGTAATAGCAGTAGTCACATACAAAATTGGCGATAATGCATGTTTTTGGACCAGTAAGTGAGTGATAACAGCTCATTACATAGAACATGCTGCATGCATTACAAGTTTAAATTAAGCTGCAAACCTGCAGCGGTAATGTTAAGGTGCATAGATTATCTGCAGTATTGTTAATATATAAGGACTGGCAGCCGGCACTTAGATGGCTCAGAGGGACGGTTTCCAAAAGTCCAAATTTCAAGCCCAACGGGGCTGTCTAGAGAATCTTGGGTAGATCCAGTCAGTGCAAACACCCATAACTTGGGTGGGTTTCAGGATACTTCTGGCAGAGGCAGCTTTTCGTGGCTAGCTGTGCACCCGTGCGTGACCAGGAACATATTTGGGAAAAATGCTAGTGCAATGCCCCATGTCTGCATGCCAGCCAGCTTGGGTCTGGGAAGCCTGTTGGTGTCTCAGAAGGTTAAATATGGCGCATGCACCAAAGTTCGTATTTTCGCCATGTGTTAGAAGGAGTACATAACATTGGGAGTTTACTTTAGTCGGGTGGTTATCTTAATCTTACATGCTCATAAGCAGTATTAATGAGAAGCTTGGCAATATGAAAATGTTGTGGGGGTTTGTTCTAATGCTCAGTCATTGAACTCGTCTTATAGCGGAAGTAATGAAGGGCTCCAGCCCCAGACTGGAGCTGAATTGCATGCCAAGATTTCATGCCGGGGGTGGTGAAGGTGGGGCGTAGGGGGCAGAGTAAATGCAGTGGGGTGAGCAAACAGGGCAGTTGTGGTAAAGGAAGCACGGGCTCCTCGGTAATAGATGAGCTCGGTTTTGCTTCCGAGAGCAGCATGTCATCTGATGTTAATGCTTTGGACGGTATTGTTTGAAAACACTGATGACCCAAGCCGAGGACAAATGTTTGGCACCATGAGCGTAGCAATGGTAAGACCAGGGTGAGGTGCAGCAGCCCTGCAGAGACGTGATGCTGGAACGATGGGAGGGGGCAGCGGCCAACCCCCTCCATGGTGTGAAACAGACCACCGTCCGGGGTGGCGCTGGAGGCTGCAGGAGGAGGAAGCTGTGGCTGCAGCCCCTAGGCCAGGCAGCAGTGTGGGCATGAGAAACGAGAGAAAAAAACAGCACTCGGAGCAAAGCTTCTGAGGAGAGCTTGTAAAACTAAGAAAAACGAAGTTGCTAAATTGGGCATAAAATGAGGGATAGTGTACTTGGTCCCTGCTTTCAGAGAGGGGCAAACACATGAAGAGGCATGACAAATGCCTGGCATGAACAACAAGCTTAAATCAAAGCAAGCAAGACGCGCGGCCGCGAGACGCGCTTTGTGGTGGGGGAGGGGGAGGAGCGTTGAAGCGCGCGCTTGGGAGAGCAAGTGAGAGGAAAGCCAGATGGCGCCTGATCGAGCGATGCGAGGAATGCGCGTTACTGTGCGCGTAACCGCACGCTCTAGGCCACACAAAAAGCTGTGGTCGGCTTTTTAAAGCCCACTCACTAAATGTCTCGCCAGAGCAGCGCATGCGCTGGCTCAAGCGAGACCTAATAAATGTCTCGCCAGAGCAGCGCATGCGCTGGCTCAGGCGAGGCCTAAAAAGGGAAGGACTGAGGGCCAATTGCCCCAATGTATTCCCTCCTCTTGATTAGCTTCTTCCTAGAGGTGCGCACAGCTCTCTGTCCCACATGCCATGTTGTGCATGGCTTCACTTTGGTGCAGAGATTACCAGTCGTTGTTGTGCATAGGGACTGGGTCCTTAGTGACATGACTGGTATAATCGGACGAGGCTGTCAACACTTTAAAGGGGTGCTGGGTTAGGGTACAGCAGTGGTAGAATAGAAGACTTGGCTCTCATGTGTGAAGGTAAAGTGAGGTACAATTAAAGCGTCATCTGATACCCTCAAACAACTAATATATGGTGTTGGGGGCAGGGTTTTTGTTCCCCAAGAGTGGCTCTCCATGTAGCTAAAGTGGGACGCAAGAATAGTTAAGAAATCGGTGCACAGATCAGATGTCACAAAATTAAGTAACTTAGAAGGGCTACAAACAAGGAAGCAATTTTCGTTAGTAAAATATAGTAATTTAGAGAAAGATTGGTAAAATTGAAATGTTTTGCCAACTTGTTTAAACAGTAATGCTTAAGGGCTGGCTTGTTTAATTCACGAGAGTCTTCCCCCCAAAAAAATACCTCATTGTTCAAAAGTTGTTCATGGCACTAGGCTTTTGTATCCTGTTCCTATTTTCTGCAAATTGCCTTAAATTACACCAGTCTATTTTCTGTTCGTTTTCGAATCTGCATTCTTCAGAGCCTGCATAGTCTTTAATTGTGTACTTTCTAATTCTAAGATAAACTGTTCCAAATACTTGGTTTTCATATTTCACGTTTAAGAGCTGAATTAACGCAGCTTCAGATTTGGATTTCAAAGTTTAATATTTTTCATCATAACGCCCACCCTTCTATTTTACAATTTTGTTTCATAGAATGCCTCTTTTTTATTTTTAGGCCACAGAAACTTTATTTCGAATGGCTGTCGCAAGAGGATTCATCACACCTATGAGAAACGGAGAAGTAAGAACAATATTTTATGTTGTCCATCACTTATGCTTACTGTGTTTTTTTCTCCTTAATTTTTAAGTGGTATTATACACTTCCTGTGTCGTAGCTGCGCGAAGTCATCATTTTGTTTTTTAAGTAATAGTTCAGTACCATTTTTACTATAAATCATATGTTTTGCATTATCATCGATATGTTTTTCAATGTTCTGGGCAGTTGTTTTGAAGAGTGGGGATCCCCTTAACATCTGTCTCCCTCTGCACCTTGTATTCCTCACCTGCATGGCCCTCCTGCCTCCCTGCCGGGATGCAGACTGCATCCTGTCCTGGGCTCTGTACCACCTCTGATGCTGCACTGTCCCTTTCCTAGTTCAGAGAAAGAAGGTCTCTGTAGCCAGAATTGAAGAGTTTGACATCTGTCTGTAATCTCAGAAATGCTGCTAATTTTGGTTGGGGAAATAGTTTTATTATCTCGCTACATGCCCTTTGCACAAAGATGAAATATCAGTTTGTCAGTGCTTGTCAACAATCGATTGCAGTTAGAAATATGGTAAATCTTTGATGATTTTTCAAATTGGATGTGTGGGAGCATCAAAAGTCCACGAACCTGATGGGGTCTGTCTGGAGGACGTGGTGCTAAATGAATTGTGATCACACCTCAAATCCCCAGGAGTGGGCGGTTGTGTTTGTAGCCCAGAGACTCAGTGAGCGAGCCAGAGGACACCTAGAGAGGGCCTCACAGAGCTGTTTGCACCGGAAGCACATGGGTAGAAGCAGACCCAGGGCTATGGAGAGGTGTTTGTCCCGAGTATGCTTCCCAGGGTGCAGGATAGCAGAGCCTCTACTGAGACACCCGCCCAAATTCTTAAACAAAAATTGGAAACCTGCACTGCATTTACTACCTCGCCATGGTGCAGATTCATGATTTTTACGAATTCACAAAGGTTTACTTATGCACTCCTGGAAACCTGCAGCTGATACTGTTTTTTGCAAGAGTACTCTTGAACTCCATTTGTGAATCCAATTTCGCAACTGCACTTAATTTATTTTTTTATTTTTTCCACCAGAAGGAAACTTTTTATCTGTTTGACAAAAACCTTCCCCTGCAACCCACCAATTTGTGGGTTAATTTTCGCTTTGGAACCACTATTTGGAAGCTGTAAAAGTGCGTTTGCATCCGTGAAAAGGTTATTTGCTTGTGTGAACTAAACTTAAACGTGCAGAGAGCTTTGTGAACCAGACCCACTGAGTCCAGTGATCTCTCAATTTATTTCTTTGGTTGTGCTACAACAAACTTATTGCCATTGAGACACTTGGTGCTTTGCATGAACTCACAAATAAATTGTTTGCTTGCGCCTTTCCCCTAGGCCTAGATTGTGTGTGAAACAGAATCGGGGCAGAGGCACAATGTCAGCCAGCAAAGGGAGCATGCAGCCATTAACCTGTATTTTCGGAGTTCCCCAGGTGGATAAGCATCAAACAAGACTGTTCCTACAAGATGGCGTACCTAGTTAACTTCCTTTTTACTGCAAGGCTTTCTGTATAGGATAAAAACACCGCAATGCTTTGAATGAAGAATAGAAGCTCTTGGATAATTTGTTAAGATAACACAGACATAGTAATTCTTTTAATGTGATTAGATGTCTTAGTCATGTTATGTTTTTGGCATTTGTTAATTGTTCATTCTTAAACTGGTGATCCACTTGTTTAGAACTGTCGTGGCGTTACGACAGCCCCTGCAGTGCAGGGGGCCACCAACCCTCCAAGGAGCCCCAACCTTTGAGGGGGGCCCATATTCAGCCGAAGGCCAATGATTATATGTAAGATATAGGAAACCCAGGGGTCCCTCCTCGTGTGTGTGCGTGCGTGCATGCGTGTGTGTGTGTGTGTGTGTGTGTCATTTTGCATTACACCAGCAAGAACTGTTAAGGTAATCGATCAACTGTGCCTGATGTTTGTTGGTTTTCGATTGTTGGAGATTAGTACAGAGTATGTTCAATGTTTATTGGAGTGTTTTGTGTAGGTTAGTGGGAAGGTAAATTGTGTTCAATCCTGAGAGATCATTGTAGGATTTTGTGCATGGATGAGTATGCCGAAGTACTCGCGTTTTCCTGCACTGATTGGTCTGTTGATTGTTTTGTCAGAGGAAAGTGTTCTTTACATATGCATCAGAGTCTAGCTAAGCAATTGTGATGTGATGTTGAGGGCATGAGGGCGGTGTGCCTAAACTACATATATAACAAGCATTGGCATAGCCAATAGGTCTCGCTTTTGGGACCTTATAAGTATTTAGTTATGCAGCACAATAACCTTGGTGCAACAACATTAACTGTTGCATGGTTAAACACTTATAAGGTCCCAAAGGCGAGACCTATTGCATTTTCAATGCTTGTTGTGTTTGGTACCGAGTTTGTGACTGGTTATCTTTTCGCAAACGCTTCATACATCTGGCCCCTAGTCTCCAAAGACCACCTAACGCCGAGAGGCGGTGCTACACTAAGGTCATTGTACACAGCTGCTTCACAGTGCCACGCCAGATGGGCACAACGGAGTCCCTGATTGCAACCAATGGTTTAAAAATGGCCTCGTTCCTAAGCGAAAGGGAGTGCCAAAACAGCGAAATACGATTTATCCGAGTTTCTGAAACTAGTACCACCAGATCTTCAAACACCATGTTGTTCCGTTTAGCGTACCTTGGGTTTGTGATGTTCATGCAGTAAGATTATTCTCTGACAGGCTCTCTGCTGCCTCTTGAGGCAGGTATGTACTAATTCAAATACCTAAAACTAAAATGAATTAACTGACCTCATATGCAGGAGCGAATCCAGAAGCTGCATGTGTCTAATAGATTGCCTAACTTATGCCTGAGATACCGATAGGGAAGTTAGTTAGATTGACTGATTATATGTTTGTTTTTCTAATAGAATGTATGATGCTTTCTCCTGAAAAAGGGTTCCACAGTTCCCCTTCCAAACGCAGTAGCAGGTCGGAGGCGTCATTTTTTAACGAACATGAGCCAAGTGCAGCCCACAAGCGGGGTCCCCGATACTAGCTACCAAGCTTGCAGTGCGTGTAAACTCTGTTTTCAATGGGTAGGGAGAACTGAAAGCGCAGTTTTCTATTGCCTACGGATCCATGACAGAAAATACCAGCCAGGAGGCCGTTCACAAGAGGAGCATGTTCTTCTGCTAGTGGTGTCAGAAAAACCACTAAACGGCTTCTGTGCCTGGATCTGAGGAAGGTGCAGTTTAAAATAGTGCAGAAAGCTATTTCTTTGCCCGAGGACTCCTGCCGATAGTGCCCTATCACCAGCAGGGGTGCCCTTTCACCCGCAGCTCCCAGCCTTGATCTTGTTTCAATGGTTCTATATGTTTACTCTTTCAAGTGCTTGCTTGCAAGGCTAACGCCCTTTTAAATAACCACGCAAACAGTATTAATCGCCTGCTGCAAAGATCTGTAGGCAGCCTGAAGGAAGAAAACAGGTTCCGATTGCGGTAGGGCCTACTTAGGATTTCATCATTCAAAAACAGGTGAAATCGGGAGCAGTCTTTTTTTATACTAGGCGTTCTCTTACATATTTTGAAAAGTTGGTGACACTAGCTGATCTTAGGGTTTCCATGTTCAGCTGACTGACTGCTCAAGCGAACTTGAGAGGGTGCACTCTTTTTTGGGAGGGTGCACGTGCGGCAGCGAGTGCACACTCTTCTTGGAGAGTGTACGCACTCTGGGACGATGCACGCGTTCTGTGGAGACCGTGTATGCATATATTTGCTGGAGCCAGCATGCTGTCTCGGAAAGTCGGCAGTGGCGCAGTCTGGGGACGAGGGCACGTGGTTGGTGCTGGTTGGTTATGGGCTGTGGTGAAGATGCATGCCCTCTTTAAGCATCGTGTGCAGCGTGCATGCACTGGGGTGGGGGGGGGGGGTCGCATTCTGAGCGGAGGCGGCACATGCTGCGATGGGCAAGTATTTTAGGAAGCAGTGATATTTGTGAAAAGTGAAGGCTGTCTGGTGATCACGGCACGCGCACTGTGAGGAGGTGGCCTTGGAGATGGCATGGAGATGGGGGCCGGGCATGCGCCTTAACAAGCACGGAGGAGCGGGGGCGAGCGAGCGCGGCAGCCTGCAAAGCAGTCCCAAGAAACGCTCGTGCGTCGTGGCTGGCCTTTGGATGAGTACGCGCGGCAGACATGTGTTTCCACTTATCGCGCCCGCGTCTGGGCACGATAATTGGAAACACATGTTTGCCGCGCGTACCCATCTCAAAAAGGCCAGCCACGACGCACGAGCGTTTGTTGGACTGCTTTTCAAACTCGCTTACATTAAGTCTTCGCCTCTAAGCAGCGCTTGCGCGCTACTCGAGGCTCGACCTAAAAATGGTTCTACAGTGAATACCGCTGTGGTGCTTCGCAGTGCTATTGGTTTGCCTGGGCTTTTCCAGTTATAGGTTGATGTGGTGTGCCATCACGGTGTAAAGGTTCTGTCTAATGTGTTATTACCTATGTTTATTTGAAGGCATGTCTGAGATACTATGTGATATTATTAAGTAAATAGTGTTGTTGGATATCCAATGAAACCTGAACATGGTATCTTGGACATGTGTTGGTTGCGTGTAACAAATACTGTTTTATAGCATCCTAATTTGGAATATTGTGGCGAGTCTGGGTTTTGGATGATACGTGCAACCAGAAGCTGGCTATTATGTAATCCATAGCTGCTGTCTGTATGTCTGATGTTAGTCACTACCTCTGGACAACATGAATACAAACCACAAACCAATGGAGGAAAGGAAATCGCACCTCTCTTTATGTTCTGTTGCATGAATACTGGTGCACACATACCCCAGCACAAGCCATTGTATGGTGCTGCTGAAAAGCAGATATGCCCATAAAGATAATATGTGAAAGTGCACTCAATGATACATAGTCCAAACATGTTCACTTTTTATAAAACAATTCGTATTTATTGTTCTTTTGTTAATTCGTTGTCATAAAAAAAACTACAGCCAACGCTTTTCGTTAATATAATGAACTTCTTCAGGGCTTTCAAATATCTTCATATTGTCACAGTGAACAGTAATAAATCATGGCAATCCCCGAAAAATTATATTTAAATATAAAGGGTGAAACGTACCCAACAAGGATACCCTTATCTGTGTCCACCGTACAGCGTTACATTTTGAGAATGGAAGTGATATGTAACGCTGTACGGCGGACACAGATGCTTTATCACCCTTTATACTTTATCACCCTTTATATTTGGATCTTGTTGAGTTCCCATGACGTATACTTGTATAATACCAGGGGCTTACATGAGTACACCAGTAGCCATTTGGGAAGGTACCAAAGTACTTACCACTGTCAAATTTAGGGAGGAAACACAGGGACTGGGGTCCTGATTAGCAGGATCCCAGTCAAACTAGTCAGAAACACACTGACACCAGGCAAAAAGTGGAGGTAACCATGCTAGAAGGATCCTACCTTCCTACAACATAGTCAAAGGTGATGCTTTCTGAGTGGGATGGATTGATTGTTTTCTTGTGGTTAACTGTATTCATGAGGTCACATAATGCTTTCTTCATAGACTCGTGGGTGTGTCTTCTTGCACATTAGAGGTCCCCAATGAAGACATAGGTGTAGCTGGCGTAGTTGTGGTATGAAGTTTTGATGAGATTGTGATGTACTCATTGAAGATTTTTGCAGTTTCTGGATGATTTGTAGATCAGGGGAAAGGTGTTATTATCTATGCTGATTAGAAGAGGAAATCATAGTTAATAGCACTACAGAGCTGCAGACGGTGAGGGCCTGGAGTCTGTAGGACCCAAAAGATTTGTTTATTACTGTTTGCTGTAACATGTGGAGTCAAGGACATAGATTATGGTGTTGTGGTCATCATAAACCATGTTTTTATTATCATGTCTGCAGTGCCTGTGGAATGATATTAAGCAGGTAATCATATGCCTGTTGAGCCGGAGTGGTGATGAGTGAAATGTAAATGAGGTGCTGAGTTTGATGAGCAAAAAATCTGGATTTGGTAGCATTTTTTGTGAGTGTGCTTTGATTACAGGTGGGTGTGGTACATCATAGTTGTCTATCGTTTGGGTCAAATACAGAGTTTTTGACCCTTAGTCCATATGAGGAGATAACTGGTGCAAACACCTGTCACCATTAGTTTTGCCTGGCTTTTGCTGAGGGTGCCCTAGGTTTACTAGAAAGAGAGAAGGCCTGGCAGGTGTGGATCAAGAGCAGGAGTCAGTTCATTGAGAAGGTGGCTGCTGCGTCACAAGCAGCCTGCTGTTCAGCTATTCTGCAGGAATAGCACTCCTTTTCCCGCTTTCCCTCACCCCGCATGTTATTACAACGCGGTTGTAACAACGACCGCGTTGTAACAACGCAATACCATTACCCCGCAAGTCGTTACCACGACTTGCGGAGGGGGGCGCTGGATGTTGGAATAGTATGATTTACTATTCCAACTCCAGTCTGTGCGGACAGTAGGGAAGGTGTTGGATTTTAAATCCAACACCTTCTCCCCCCCTCCGCAAGTCGTGGTTTCGACTTGCGGGGTAATGGTATTGCGTTGTTACAACGCGGTCGTTGTAGCGACCACATTGTAATAACATGCGGGGTCACGGATGCGGGGTGAGTGATGTTTACCATTCTGCAGTGCTCGGTGTACTGGTCAAGGATTGGCACGTTTACATTGTTAATTCAAGTAGCGTGCCTGGTGGTGGTCAGGGCAGCAAAAGAAAGAAGTTGATTGTGTGAGAGGCTAGAGGGTTACATTACAAACACGCCACTATTGTTTTCTGTGTTGCTTGGGTGTCGCAGATTAGTGTCTTCTGAAGACAATAAGATCAAATCATATTTATTTACTTTAATGTATTTGCTGTGTAAATACAGCCATAATATCCTATGTTGTATGTTAAACGATTTCATTTCATGTCAGTCTAAATAGTGCTTTTTGCTAGGATGGCTGATGCTTGAATTGTTGACCTGAAGTAAAGCAATGTAGCATCTAATGAAAATTGAATGTATTTGATATTTCATTTTTCTCTTTAAATGAAATTATATTTTTCATGTCAATTTCGATAAATGCAGCTACAGCAGCACTTCTGCCCCTCTCTTCCCCAGACTGGTTGTTTGGAATTAACACCCTTGTATTCCTATATGGTTGGAGGCTGCGGACATAAGACAAGTTTCTTGAACATTTTACTTCTCGGTGGTGAAAATTATTTTGTAAAGTGTTTTTCCTGAACTTGAACAGCGTCTTTGAGTTATAGTCCAATATTGCCTATGTTTTCTTATTATCTGCTTGAGTCAGTGCCAATTAAACTAAATTAAATAAATGTTTGTAAATGTTTTCTGGGAAAACTATGTAATTTAATTTCTGGTAAGTGACCTCAATTTCTCAAGCACTGGCTAACAAGAAATAGCTTCATTTGTTTAAAAAAAAAACCTAAAAAAAAAAACAATAGGTTTGGGGACCCCCATAATGGTCACTTTCACACTGGATATAGCATATCTAACCTACTTTCATTTGTTTCTAATGCTTGCATGGTTTGATTGCTTGGGACTAT
The DNA here is from genome assembly GCA_963921515.1 of Calotriton arnoldi. Taxonomy (NCBI): domain Eukaryota; kingdom Metazoa; phylum Chordata; class Amphibia; order Caudata; family Salamandridae; genus Calotriton; species Calotriton arnoldi. The sequence goes on along the minus strand of CAWUFW010003930.1, from coordinate 1,045,120 downwards.
TGAGGTTACATCTGATTGATACCATGCTTAACTTCACGTGATTTGTTGTGAATATTCTATCAATGCTCAGTTCACAAACAGATGGTAACATCGTTTATCTCCAGATGTAAAAGCCTTTGTATTGAAGAGATTTGCAGCTTGCTTTCTAGAATCATGACAGCCACGGGCATGCATTGCCTGCTACTTTGAGAATACACGTGTGTAACTATGACATTCACGTGTTGGACATATTATTGTTTTTACCTAATGCTATGTGTGAGTAGTGTCTGCAGTGTAGAAATTCTTCATGCATAGAGGAGGGAAATGTTAGATATTACCTAATAAGCATTTTCTAACAGAAAATATTTTCTACATGAAGGCATTCGGTCACTCACGCTGTCAGTAAAAATAGGATATTTGCATGCAGTGTCCTACAGTTTCTGTACCACTTACTCCTGGATCATTTAGGTGCAAGTTGAGTTTTCAAAGCTTTTTGATGGGTTTTGAAACAATACAATTAAGTTCCATATCAGGAGCGATATCCTTGATGTACTGAATCGGTGCATCGCTTCATCCAATACCTGGATCTTCTCTTCATTCATCGCTTTCCTAATCTGCGGGTACCTCCCTTCCGTCCATTTCAAGGTGTTACTTTGGAATTATCAATCAACATTGCATAGAGAAGACTGGGCGAGGCCTCAAGTGGGAAGCCCAGTCTCAGTAGAGTTTTGGCGTTGGTCTTGACAGGGCAGAAAGTGCGTTACTCTCAAGCAGTCTCAGTAACCCACATTTCTAAAGCAGCAATCTGTACATTCTACAGATTAACAGTAAAATTAACAGTTTAGAAGAATGTAGTAAAGGTATTGCAGATGTTTGTGAACAACTACAAAGTTCCAACCCAGAGGATTTTCACCTAATTTGCATGAACCGCTCTGCTGAATCTCCACTCAGATTGTACATTAAGTGGAATCCCCAACACTCATATGTGACATGTCTGCAGACAGAAAAAACCACCGCTGACAATCTTGATCCATTTTCTGTGTCACTTCACTTACACTTGGAATAGGTTCTTTGACTAGTCTTCGTAGTCTGGTTGACTTCTGAATTCATACTGCTCCTCCCAAACACATTGGGATGTCAGTAAGCACGCAGCATTCACCAGCTCGTATGAATAAATGTGAGGTAATTATTTCCTGGCTTTACATTTTTTTCCCACAGTAGTTCTTTATTGAGTTTTCAATATATAGGTGCGCACATTGAATTACACGGAGCAAGTACATATAACAATAGTATATATATAGCATGCAGTACATAGTAGACTTCATATGTCCACCATGTAGCCCCCTTTGTCTCAGGTTTTTAAAAGCATTCAGTCCTCCTTTCTGGTGCCCCGGGCCTATGCAGTCAGTAGGTAGTGGGGGTTAAAGTGCTCTGGTATCGGACGCATGAGAGGTACTGCAGCATTATGTGATAATTATTAATAATTCACCATCGTCCAAACTGGACTCAACCTATGATAACAATGATGAAATCAGTCTAGCTATTGCCTCGTTCTGGGGAACTTTATCCCTCAATGTGTCTCAGTGTCGGCCTGGGGCGGGGGGGATGGATGGGGAAAGAGAGGTCGTGGCGGGCCCATGGCATGGGTAGCAAATAAGAAAGAAGGTGCTATAGCCGCCATGTCAAGAGGTGGGAAGCGGGGCTCCAACATTCAGGCCACTAGCATACTTGTTATGTCAACCACCATGAGTCTGCACACAACGCCTGCTGGTAATTGCACATGAGAATGACAGCTGATGAATGCAGAGCCTCAAGGCAGTCGCTCGTCTGTCTCCACCGCCAGTTTGTCCAAGTCCGTGTCCCATGTGTCCCACTGGGTTGCCACTGCCCTCTGTGGCGTAAGTGATTTTGTTGAATTTCATTCCGTAAACTCCACATATCGTGGATGAGAATATCTTAGTCTCTCACCAAAGGCAATCCCAGTAATGGTATTGCTGAGCTCATAAATAGAATTCACACAAAAAATCCAAGTACTTTGAGGAGTGTACTTGGTGACATTAGGCATGGAAACACCACAGTTTCCTCTTACAAGTATTAAAAATATATGGTGTCTTTAATTTGAATTACATTAAACACAATTTCCACTTTGATTTATGGGCTTCTGGTTGGCTGACACTGTGAGGATTTGAAGTCTGATTTGTATGGGGGATTTTGCAAAAAGTGGATTAGGAAGTAGATAGGAGTGAGTTGAACCTGTCTTGCAGAGAACAAAAGAAGAGATGACTATTTCACACAATATATGCAAACATGTTTATATGTGCTTGTCTAGTTTTCCTGTAACAAAAATTACAACTTCATAAAACATATTTTAGGTAAGGAGTCAGCATTCCTGTTTAGAAATGTGATTTCTAACTTTGCTTCCAGAGAGGTTGAATACTACAATGTAATATGAACTTCTGAATAAGGATGATATAAAAATATACAATGCAAAGTTGAAGATCATTTATCATAATCCATGAAAGTTGTTTTATTTCTCATTGATTACGCCTACCTTAACCTTATTTTGCTATGCTACCCAAAGTATCTTCATTTGAAAGTGTTTTAATTTGTCATTTGCTCTAGTTGATTCTGTAAAATCATATAGTGGAGAAGTTAGACAAGTAATGTTTTGCTTTCCAATAATGAAGTGTTTTATATACATTAGATACCTGAGTTTTTCCATGTCTATGCTCTGTAAAATACATACTTTAATGCATTACTAATGTATAAGCTTGTGCACAACCGAAAGATCTCCTTTCATGCTTTATTATGTTCCTATCAGGTCAGAGCTTACATCCTGAACTTTCCATTAGTTTCTGCAAAAAACATAAGTTCAGAGTAGGGGAGGAGGCATGTAGCACTTTTCTGCTTTCCAAAACCTCTTTTGCGTCATTCACTAACTTGTGCTTGCAGAGTTCTTTTATAGAGAAGTGTATGAAGATTGCTACAAGACCTAATTCCTTCCCCGTTACCTCCTGTTAACCAACACCGTCAGGGAAATGTAGTTTAATGGCAATGCTCTTCCATAGCTATGAAAGGACTGATCAAATGATATTAAAGATGACAGGGAGATAACATGGAGAAATAATGTCATAATGACGGAAACCAAACAAGAAGGGAAACTTACAATAGACTGTAGTTAATAAGACCAGGAGGCAAGCCTTTTAAAGCCATCTGTAGTAAGATGCCACCACATATCAGGCTCGATATTTGTTACTGCAGTTCACAAAGTAGATAAAGACCTTTTTCTTCCAAGAGCACATCTTTTTGGAGAACCCTCTCATCCTGCGATCTCTGGACTTAACAACAACGTTACCCTCCGTCTCATGTCTCCTCCACTGTTAATAGACACATTGTGAATCATTCTCTACCCTAAGGATTGAGTACAGCACTACTCTGTTCCTTAGAAATGTTGAGTAGCAATACCAACAGATAGATAAAGCTCCTATTTTTTTAATGGTTTTTCTTGACATTGCAGCTGTCACCAGACAATTGTGTGAGCATCACTAGAGAGGGGCTTTGGCTCCGTCTACAAGTTGGGAGCCAGGAGTACCTGTTTTGATTTGGCAGACGTTGTGTGCTTCCACAAAAAAGTGTGTGCCCTCCACACAGCTGTGATCATTATGTTTATTTACCCAGCTGCCTGAGCTTGAATTTTCAGGGGCACACACATGACAATATAATGCTATTAACGTGTCTTAGATAACTAGATCATTGATGGTGTTTTCCTCTGGGAGCCGCACAGATGGGAGGAGGGCAGTCATTAACCTATATAAATGTTTAGGTCTGGCTTGACAGTGCAACTACCACTTGGCCTTTCAATCTACAGCAATATTATACAGTTCTTTGCTTCCACACAAATACATCTCCATCTCCTTGATATCTACTTGTAATGCTTCACATTACCCCACAACATATCTTTAAAACCAGACCTCTTGGGACTTCCAATGCTTGTTGCTGTACATGCTTCCATCTTCATTTCTTAATCTGACATTGGCTTAATTTGGCTGAACTGCCTTTTCCTTATGAGGGAGAAAGTGGTGACATCCATACTTTTGTTTCAGAAACAGTATACAATATAAAAAAATACCATTGCCAAGTCTAAATCTCATTTGCTTGTGCCAAGTTTCCTGCCTCTTTGGAGGGATCATAAAATGCTATTTCCAGATGAATCTTGTCCTTCTGTTGTCCTGCGGAACAGCTTAGTTCTTGCAAGATACTGCTGCAAATGCTGGGGCAGCTGTTGTTGGATCCAAAAAGGTTTTGTCTCACGGAAAAGAAGCTTCTGTCACCAACTGATAATTTTTACTCCCTTCATAAGGACAACATTGAATAGTGAAGGAAAGAAAACAAGAGAGCGGGACTTGAAAAAAAAAAGAGAGAGAAAGAAATAGCTGGCTGAAAAGGGAGGGTGGGACCAACACAGTCTTGGCTAAAATAACATGCCTGGGGAGCCCCAAAGTGCAGATAAACCAATTCCTGTGGTATCCGGCTTCATTTAATTCAACCCTGTGGCAGGCGGTGTGTTTTCTTTGGCTGCTTGAACCTGATTCGCCTAGAACTCAAGTGCATTCGTTTCAGCTTGTAGTGTCCACACCTCTGAGCTCTGTTCTCCATCTGTGGCTTCAGTGAGGTCACAGACAACCATGGATTAGTCCTGACGTGAAGCAGACTCCTTCCTGATGATTTCCCAGTCACACCGCTCAGGCATTTTTGTTACTGGAAACAGATGCTCAGACATATCAGTAGCTATAGTTAATTGTTCGAAGGAGTAACCTACTACAGACATCAAGCCTATGAACAGGCTTCCAGAGATGGTTTCGCTTTCTCACAAAGAGCTAGGCCCAGACAGGGATTGCGCTCAGGGATTGTCAACAGGCGCGTTCACTTGGGCGAGAGAGAGGACTAACCTCAAAAACAGAGTAAACAGCCAAGCAGGCGCTGTGCTGACCTGGAAGTGATCCAGCTGTGGCGGGTGAAGGACAGAGCAAAGGAACTGGGGACAAAAGTGGATATTTAAGATATGGCATAATTCAGTGCGCGGAGGCGATAGGGTGGGAGAGTTGGCAAGGAAGAAGGAAAGTAATGCGAATTTGGATAAATTGCAAATCCCAGTGTGGTGGCGCGGGGCAAGAGGTGGAGAATTGCTCAGAGTAAGGGAAGGGAGAGGTATTGCTGAGATCCACGCCTGGATCACGTCCAAGGACAGATGGCTTTTCACTTGAGTTTTTCTAAATGCTGCTTCGGAGGGGGGGCATATTTCACTTCCTACTTTTGGGTTTTCTGTGCACCTAGGGACTCATCCTCCCAGTCTCCTTCGACTCAACACACGCAATTCCAGTGCCCTTAAAAACATACAGGACATTAGCGTTGCGATACCTCCTTATCTCTCTGTTTACATATGAGTTCCAACATTACTGTTAAGGTTTTGGCACAGCATTTGGAAACTGTGTTGCCAAGTGTCAGTTTTCCCAGCCAAGCAGACTCTGTTGAGAGCAGGTTTCCTGTTTAACAACACACACACACAGGTCTGGAAAGAATTCTCTCCAGAGGAAATTCAGCATCGCTCTCCTCAGGTCTCGCTGGATGCTAAAAAGCTTTATACAAGTTCTGCTAAGTTAAAAGGCCGGATCTTTGGAAGGAAAAGTTCACTTTCCAGGAAACTGCCTGTAAAGTTCATGTCAGCTTTCACCCTCACCGTTTGCAGTAAGTCGAGCATGCATTTAACACTCGTACTTGAACTCAGAGTAGCATTCTTAAAGAATGATTAGATGTTCTTCCGAAACTCTTAAAAGGGGTTTAGACACAATCAGACATAGAGCTGCTACTCCAGAAAATGCTGTGGGGATGCAGGCAACTACAAATTGATCAACAAAGATGTCGGGTCCTTCTCTGTTCATACCCCCTAAGCAATAGATCAGCCCTTTACCTTACAACCTTACAAATCCGAAATCCCACGACTGGACTTCAAGGCAAGTCCCTCATTTCTCGGACTTGGGAAGACAAGGCTGTGCGTTCCACATCCCTTCTGCTACTGATGCCCCACTGCTCTACATGCCTCCTTCCCGTGATGCACTTGTGTGCCAGCTCTTGGCCCCCAGTGCTTTCGTATTTCTGTGTCCCAGTGGCACCTTTGAGCAAGTGGCACCGTTGGGCAGTGCCTCTGTTTGATTCTCTATGTTCGTTTGTCCTTGATGACAATTAATTTGGTGGGAAACTCAATTAATACATGTTGTCAACATTTCCCTACATAGGCGTTGACTGGGATTTGTGACTTGGGCTTTGGAAATAGTCTTTCTCACCTCCCTCTCGCTCCACCTCCGCTCCCCTCCTCTCTTTCTACATCTCTCCATCTCGCTCTCTGTCTTCTCCTCCCTATACCTGTCTCCAGATTCTTAGAGACCTGCCCCAGTGGCCCTGCCCGCGGTCAGGCTAGTGGCAGCGATAAACAAAACAGAGGACCTCCACCTTTCAGAGATAACAACGCCGGCTATTTGCTCAAGTTCTGTGATTCTGGCAAGGCCAGGTACTGACACGCTAAAAATAGTTTAGGTAAAATCTTCTTTATTTTTGTTTAACGTGGCCGTTGAGCCTCTGTTTGCTCCAGTATATATTCAGGAATAGTTTACACTGTTCTAAAATACATTTGAAGTAATTTAATCTTGTATTTGTTTCTTTAAGTTTTTGTTTTCATGGGGAATATACCATACTTTGACCATTTATTAATTTTCTTACTGGCCTTGCCTGATTTAAAAAACTTGATAAATACCCCCCATGCTGGTGAAATACGGATCAGGTTGGTAACCCTACCTGTGCATGACCGCTGGGTAGGCTAAGTTAAGATTGGCGCTTGAGCTAGCTCTGCCTCTTTGTCCAGCAGCTGATATCTGCTCCTGAAAGTTTGCCACCACATCTATAATCTTCTCTTCTGGCTCTGGCAGGTAAGTAGTAGTGGCAACAGACTCCATTACAGACCATATTACATACCACATGGTAACTGGTAACCTACTCCCATGCCATGTGAAATGCTGACTTCTCTGTCAGATCTTGAATCCCAAATATAGCGGGATGACCAGCTAAGGGCAATAAAAATCTGTGTCTGAGAACCGTGGTTCTGTCATGCTACCACACTTAGGCTTTGCTTCTGGATCAAGCACATTCATGGGTGTAGCTTTGAGGGGATTTCTTCCCCTCCCAAATGCTCAAGAAATACATTCTTGGGTTGGTAGTGTGGTCCAGAGACTTTGGGCCAAGAGTTGCCATGTCTTTGTCTTGTTTCTCCTGCAATCAGCCACTCTCACTGTACAGGCGACTGTCCTTCTGAGTCTTTGACGTTTTCATTTAGACCTGTCGCCCATTTCTCTGGCACACCACCTGCCAGGGAAATACCAGTTGAGTGGCTAACATACAGAGCACCCTGATGGTTCACATCTAAAACTATGTGCCTCACTGTTTTGGTCATGGAAGATTACTTTTTAATGTGTTTATTTTTTACTCAGCTGCTTAGGGGCTTACAGACACATTGTCAAATTTTGTGTGCTAGGAGGGGAATGGCGAGAGCAGGGGCCATACCAGTGGTCCTCAGCTTTTGTAGTTCTCATTGACATGCCTCCTTCTATTCCTACATATTTACAGGAGGAATAGAGAATGTTCTCAGAGCCCTCACTGCATGTGCCCATACTCCCCAGATGCCACTATTTGACAACACAGTCCGGATATTCAGGCCTATATAAGGCCAATTTCATATATAATGTACGTCTTGTTTTTTTCTGCCATTCTAGGAAAGCAGCCTTTTCTCTTCTTGGAGAGCAGAGTGGTGGGACAGGTCTCATTTTATCTGTCAGTAGGCTTCTGTTTCCTACTCCCATTTCATCTTCTATTTTGCCATATTCAAATGCACTAATTTTGGTCTTTGAACAGTCATACCTAAGCTATAACCTGGGATTCATCGTGTGACCAAAATAATGTGTTTATGTGAAAGTCTGTGCATCTTGTACCTCACACTGTAAAGAAAACATGTAATGTAGTAAAGTGTGCTGTATAGAAATGCCTCCATAACATTTTGCTATACCTCCACCCCACTGGCAGCACTCTTCTGTGTACAGCATTTCCAGTAAGAGATGCTCTTGCTGACATAACAGCTAAGTTCACCCAATAGTAATCAAACACCACACACATGAATAAAAAAAACATCCTTGAAATCAATAAATCCCCTTAAAATTTGATTCCATAGTTACTGCGGATTGCTCTGCAAACCTCTACTCTGCAACCTCAACACATCCATACGTCTCCCATGCCAGCATTCATCACACCTTCACACCAGCTCCGTTGTCAAAAAACACACCTACATCAGAATCAAAATCTGTCACCTCCCCCAACTTACATGCCTCCCTCTGCCCACCACAGACCCGCCTCACCTAAACTACTTACTGGTAAATGCACAATTAGTTAGAAAGAATAGACAAAAAACCATAATGACTGACTCAAAACTGGATCCTTTTATAATTTCTTAAACGTTGCTTGGAGATGACATTGCTCTAGCACTTCAGGAGGCAGTGCTATCAAAGCTAGATGCAAAATCTCCAAGAGAAGGCTGGAGGAGGCTTAGCCATGATAATCCTAGAATAAATTATGTCTACAAAATTGAAGGCGTACACCAGGTAGGTTGAGGATATCTCCTAGCGAGATGCGTGCCTACCTACTTGTACATCCTTAACAATATAGCTGTATAAATATAGCTGTATATAAGCTGTAGAGCTTTCACAGATATTGTCCTATCTACCAAATATGGCAGCCTACACATCCAGCCAGAAGATTTTGTTCGACAGACCAGATGTACCTCTACCTTAAATCAGCAAGTTAGGAAACTCTCAACATCTGTCAACCTGTTTCCACACCCTTAAAAGAGTAGAGTCCCTTCCCTGGAGCAACAACCATCTTCTCTCTTTCACCCATGTCATCTCATGAAAACCTATTTTCGCCCCTGCGACAAACAGGGAATTGAACTAACTCAATGTGAAATAACTGGAATTTCGCCTTACTAAAATCTCAAATTTAGAACAAATATCTGCTGTAAAGCAGCTGTAAGGCTGAGTGAATAAAGTCTTTGATAAAGTGAAAACAGAAAAAAGGCATGGATCCATGGCACAATAAAGACAATAAAAACACAATTCTCCATCCTTCATTTTAAATGGTAGAAACCAAGAAGCCAATTCAACAAAATATGCCTCCAAATCTAGAAACGTATTTATGAATCTACCAGCAATAGAAGAAAAAATCAAGCTCACTACAGTCCCCATTGCCAAATGCTCCACTAACAAATTCCACAATATACTCTCAGACTTCGGCAATCCTTAATCCTCTGCTATGACTTCTTAGTCACAATCCTTTTTTCATTTAATGGAAGATCACTGGTTTATCAAAAGTGAAAATTCTGGACCTCTGTCTTACAGACAAAACACCCGGCTCTCAATCTGACCTCAATTCAAGAGGGATCATTCTGAAGAACAATTCCCCCACATAAACTTGCTTCATGCAGTTGTCCCTTGTGGAGTTCTGTAACTGGAGTTCCAGTGGGCCAACTGGTTCACCATCAGCTCCATACCCACCACAAACGTTTAAGAATATGCCACTATCGGGGGGGGCGTGGCCAACCGGCACCCAAGATGGCCGCACTGGAGTAGAGCTCCGATCGTCACCTCGCTAAATTTCCCCCACATCCGTTAAAACATCCGCTAAGCCCTCTACAGCTTTAGATCTGGTGCTCCCCAACATCCAGGGGCCGCCCGGTCAAGGAACGACAAAAATCCGTTCACCCCGTGAAGAGATATCGTCACCGACACTGCGGCACGCTGTGGAGAGGAGGAGGATCCGGCTGTGATGGCGCTAGGCGTCCCGCTACGTCAATTCGGCTGTTGGAACACAGGCCTTCAGGCCCTGCAGCGTGTCCTCCTAATGCGGCCCCGCTCACCTCCGGCCTGAATGCTGCCTCTGCTCCGCCTACGTACTCGCTGCACGACTCCGGCGGTGGCCCCTGTGGACTCCCTGCTGCCAGCGGGTAAGACGACGAGCCGGGTGGGCTCCGGTACACGCTACAAGCCGTGAGGGGCCTCCCGCACCACCGGCGGGGGGAGAGTGGCAATTCCTTCCCCCCCTCGGTACTCTCGCTTATTTGGGCATCTGGGACGAAGGGCCTTTCTCCTCCTCCGATGGCCCGAATCTGCAGCACTTGTTTGCGCCCCTCCCCCATAGTGGACGGCAGGCCCGCATGAGGCCTAATTGGTGCATGAACACTGTGGGCACATATTGAGGGATTGCTGCCACCGAAGCCCCCTCACCCTACAGAGGGTGTGGAACACGCCGCTTTCCACGGTGCGACCTGGGAGGCCAAGGACTGTTCTTTTGGGGCCTCAATAACTATGCAAGGCCTTGCATAATTGTCTGGAGGTGGGGGGCAGAGGGTGTGGCCACACTGGTGTACGAGGAGAGGGGCTACATTAACAAGAATGGACACAGGTTTTTGGGGCACCTGATGAACTGAATGACGGCCGGCGTAGTGTGGTGGGGCACTGCTCATTCGCACTCCCTCCTAGTTACTCGACGCGTCCGTCCCCTACGTCTGCGAATCCTCTGCCCCACGTGTCTCAGGACTAAGTTCGGAAGCCGGTTTCGACGCAATGGCTACCGCGAAAGGGTCCAGGCAGACCCAACTGTTGAAGTTGTCAAAATTTGCCCATTCCAAGGCTGATGCTGCGGACGAGAAACACGCGGAGCTTGAAGCAAAGCAACAAGCCGATGACGGGGCCCCGACGCTGGTGGATGTCATGGAAGCCATACAGGGGGTCCGTTCGGCGCTGGAGCAAAAAATCGATACGGTAACTGCTGAAGTCACCCTTATGCATGCTGACCTACGCAATATGGGAGAAAGGGTCCAGGCGACCGAAGATTCAGTCTCAACGCTCCAAAAATCCACGAAAATGCTTGAAACGACGGTCAATCGGCTGCAGGCCCAAACGTCGGACCTCGAGGCCAAACTGGAGGATTATGAGGGGCGCGCACGCAGAAACAATGTGCAAATTTTGGGGGTTCCCGAGAGAGCAGAGGGGCAAGCTGCAGACCTTTTTGTCGAGGACTTAATTCAGAACCAACTACAGCCTCGGACCCTCTCACAGTACTTCTCGGTTGAACATGCTCATAGAATGCCTGGGGGCCCCCCGAAGCCGGGCGCCCCACCACGTCCCATACTGGCGAGGATATTCAATTTCCACGTCAGAGACATTATCCTCCAAGCGCACGTGCCGCCCCCCGCTCAAATTTGAGAATTTGCACTTACATTCTTTCCAGACTTCACTTTCAAAGTACAACAGAAGTGCAGATCTTTTCTGGAAGTGAAGCGGGCACTCCGTGACAAAAACTTGAAATACGCGATGCTCTTTCCGGCTTCTTCAGACTCCAGAGGAAACTTGGGGCTGGCTGGAGGGATGGAGATCCCCTGGTGCACAGAAACATAACTCTCCCAGTCGTATGCAGCAACATGAAAATCGCCGAGAGGGGGCTGATCGAGAAGAAGGTGTTTGACCATTGGTACTACTCAACCTAAAGTTGTTACCCGGCCTACCTCCCACGAACAGCGGAGTCCCTCTGTGTGCCGGAGTGGCGACGAATGCCGGCCGGCCCCACGGGGGCTTGGGTGACTATAATATACGAGAGACTGATTTTATGTTTGCACTTTTCTTACATATGTTGCATTTGTATTGGACAGCCAGATGTGACCACGACACGAGATCTACCGCTATGTGCTGTTGCTGGGGGCGGGACTGCCTACAGATGTTCTATAGGTTGCACATCAGAAATAGACTACTGTTTGTAGTGCGCTAGATCACGGGCTCGCATAGTTGTTATTACGGGGCAATGGGGCTCTATAGTTGGGTAGTTCCGGCTGTGTAGCGTTCCCCTTCACACAGTATACTTGTTCAGGGTACACAGGCACTCTGCAAAATTGAGGGGGTGGGCAGTTCTACGTCCATGTTGCAGGGAGGCAGGGTGGGGGAGGGATCCAGGGTGTTTCAACGGGTTTAGTTGCAGTTTTAAAGTGTGTGTTCAGTGCAGTCTTGTAGACGGTGCTCCTTTTAGTGCACCTTGGGTCGTCAGCAATGTGAGCAATAGTTTTCCAGGGATCGTATGCGAAATGTCTCAGATGCGATCGCTCGTTGGGGGCGGTAAGGTAGACCCTCAATGTTGCCTCTCTGTTGTCCTTCAAGGGGGATGGCCTCTAAATCTGCGCTTTAATGAATGATGACCATGAAACGGCGCCGCCACGGAGCCGCCTTAAATTACTCTCCTGGAATGTAAACGGCTTGGGGGATCGAATTAAACAGGGAATAGTGCTGCAATATCTGAAACGACAGGCCCTGGACCTCGTATTACTACAAGAAACTCATATCCAGGGAACCTCCTACTGTGCACTCAATAGATGGGGCTATAAGTTGGTGGCGCATGCGGGCTATGCTAAGGGGTCCAGAGGGGTGGGTATTCTCGCACGAAACTCCTTCCCCTTCCAGGTTCACAAGGTCACTAGTGATCCACTTGGCAGATTTGTCACGGCCTCGGGGCAATGGGAGGGTAGGTCCCTCAATGTGACTTCCCTATATGTGCCTCCCAGACTTCACTCCCCTACTTTGACTGACCTGGGCCCCCATATGTTAACCTGCCTGGGGGTGACGTTTTGGTGAGGGGAGATTGTAATGCAGCGCTTAATGGGGACCTAGACCCGCTGCCACCCAGACGAGGGGAACCACCCGGGAAGCTACTGGCAGATTTCCTCCGGGCATTGGGCCTGATAGATGTCTGGAGGGTGTGCAACCCTACGACCAAACAATACACTTTCCTCTCCGGAGTCCACGGGAGTATGTCCCGCATAGACTTCATCTTCTGCAAAGCCACCCAACTTCCCATGTTCGGAGAGCTCTCCTTCCTTCCCAGGGGTATCTCGGACCATTCCCTGTTGGTGGTGTACTGCGGAGGCGTTCCTCCCCTCCCCCCCCACGCATCATGAAATGGTTCTTAACCCTTGGTACCTTAGGGTGCCTGCGATTCGGGACAAACTGACGGAGACCACTAAGAATTATTTTACTGAGAATGATGGTTCTGTTGACTCAGACGTGACGCTATGGGAGGCATACAAGACGGTGATCCGGGGTAGTGGGGTGGCGGCAGTAGCGGGACATAGAAAAGAAAAACGGAAACAACTGGATGAGATAGAAAGTGAGATTGCCCTTCTCGAACGTGAGCTTGTGACGTCAGGCACGCCAGATACCACGCACAAATTATCCATAAAGCAGAATGAGTATAGGAACATCGCTGAGGATGCAGCTAGGGCCCATTATCGGGCCACTCAGCATCGTGTCTATGATATTGGTGACAAGGCCAGTAAGCTGTTAGCGTGGCTCGATAAGCAGGAAGTGGCCAACAGGTGGGTGGCTGAGATTATAGACCAGGTAGGCGTGAAACTGCATGACAGAACAGGGTTTGCGAGAGCATTTGCTGACCACTTTGAGCGGGTCTACACCGCTACGAAGGCCTCTACTCATGCTGAAGCGGCGGAACTGCTAGCCACTCTACAACTCCCCGTTCTAGAACCCCAGGATGTCAAAGATCTAGACGCCGCCTTGACAACCAAGGAGGTGTCTAAGGTTATTGGCGCCTTGCAGTCCGGAAAGGCCATGGGCCCCAGTGGCCTCCCAATTGAACTCTACAAATGTAATGCCTCTACGATTGCCCCATTTCTCATACGGATGTACGAGGAGAGCGTGACCAGGGGCGTCTTGCCTGAAACGCAGAGACTAGCGAATATTGTTGTCATACACAAAAAGGGTAAACCCCACGAGCAGTGTAGCTCGTACAGGCCTATTTCCCTCCTAGACCCAGAAGTCAAGATACTAGCTAAAATTCTGGCTCAGCGTCTTTCACCTTATCTTCACAAACTGAGACACCCGGACCAGCCCGGTTTTATGCCCACTAGGAATACCGCGTTGAATCTCCGACGCCTTTACGGAGTCCTGGGTAGGGCCTCCACCATACAGGAGGACTCAGTGATTATGTCTTTAGACGCCAAAATGGCTTTCGACATGATTGAGTGGCCCTTCTTATTTGCCTCACTTGAAAGATACGGGTTTGGGGAATGGTTTTTGTCCTGGGTGCGTCTCCTTTATTCAAGGCCGGTAGCTCTAATTACGGTGAATGGAGGGAGGTCAGCAACATTTGCATTGCAGAAAGGTACGAGGCAGGGATGCCCCCTTTCGCCTCTGCTCTTTGCTTTGGCCCTGGAGCCTCTGGCACTCTAGATTAGGGGTGACCCCCTTATCAGGGGCCTCAATTGGTCGGTAGACTGGATGGATAAAATCTCCCTCTACGCCGACTATATTTGGCCAGACCCCGGTTTTCCATCCACCGCGTACTGCATATATTTGCCCTCTTTCAAAAGTACTCGGGCTATACTATTAATTGGTATAAATCCCTGGTCTACGTTTTGAGCGGGGAACGCCCAACTCTACCCGCAGGCTGTGAGGCCAAGGTGGTCACAGACGGTTTTCTGTACCTAGGAATATACATTACGGTCAGTTTTACAGTTTTACACAATCGAAATCTCGTTCCGCCTCTGCATCGCTTTCGTGCGGACGTGCAACACTGGAAAACACTACCCCTTACATTACTAGGCAGGGCCGCCCTGTATAAGATGATGGCGCTCCCCCGTTTTCTCTGCGCCCTACAAAACACACCCTATTTGGTTCCAACACACTACTTTCAAGCTATTGAATCTGAGGTACGCGCCTTTCTTTGGAATAACGGTACACCCCGCATAGCTCTAGCTAAGCTCACAAAAAGTTGGTACGACGGTGGTATCGCCCTGCCCGCTATTAGATCCTATTACTGGGCCTCGCAGTTAGTGGTTCTTAATCATTGGGTGCACCGACCCGTTACGGATCCGGCCTATAGGATGGACAGGCATAACATGCTCCCCGGTAATTACTTAAGGGCTATCTATGGTGGGGCGAAACATGCACCCAGGCACACCCCAACTTCCACCACAATTGCTTTATGGCATAAGGAGACTGCCGCCCTTGGATGGAAAGCCAAAATTACACAGGCCACTCCATTGCTCGAAACATGCCAACTGGGTATGCTGTCAAAACAGCCAGGATTCAATAAGTGGGACCTGATTGGCCTCTCGAGAGTTGGCGACTTATGGGTGGAAGGTAAAGTGCTCCCGTTCAGCGATCTGCAGAGAGACTACCAATTGCAAGGTGGAGAAACTTTTCGCTACCTCCAAGCCCGTAGTGCGCTACAAAGAGCAATACCAAGGGGAACTGACCTGCCGGTCTCCTCGCCCCTAGAAGACAGATTATTAGACGACTACCTCCAAGAAAAAGCCATTTTATTGACTTACCGCAAAATACTTAATAATACACCTGATTCCCAGGATTAAACTCGTGCAAAATGGGTAGACGATGTAGGGGACATTAGTGACAAAGACTGGCGGGAGGCCCTGGCTTCTCCCCGTGAGGTGGCGATCCGTTCTCGATTCAAACTCATCCAACTTAAATTATTACACAGAGCCTATTACACTAGCTCAGTGCTTGTTAAGATGGGGGTTCTGGGCTCCCCGGCCTGTCCCAGAGGATGCGGTCACACCGGCACTTACCTACACCAATGGTGGGAATGCCCGATCCTTCAGAAATAATGGGGAAAGGTCTTATCAGCGTTATCTCGGATTTGTCATAAACCCATCGATGCTTCCCCCCGGCTTTGTCTTCTTAATATCTGGGAGGCTACGGATTTGTCGAGAACTGAGAGGTTGTGGGTCTCTCTGGGTTGTATGGTGGCAAAACGCAATATAGCCAGAACATGGAAAGGAGTTGCCAATCCAAGGTTCCTTGACTGGGAATCAGACATGGACTGGTGCATGCAAGCGGAGATGGTTATATACGAGAGCAGGGGATGACCACGCAAATGGATGAAAATCTGGGGTCCTTGGAATGAAAGCAGAGGTTTGATATGCACCCCTTTCAGCGATACTCCCCCGTTGTCAGCAGATAACGATGCTTAGTAATGTTTTGAGTACGATGGGAATTTATGAGACACATGATTACATTGTAGACCCTGATTAACGATATCACACTTGCTGGACTAATGTAATAAGATTGCCGAAAGTGTTGAAGACTGCACTGCACTTTCTTTTGTTTGTATTGCTTTTATGTTGATTCTTACAATAAAAAGATTTATAAATTTAAAAAAAAAAAAGAATATGCCACTATCAACATCAGCTACAATGCCTGCAATGAACATAATCATAATCAACAATTCCACATTTCCAGCAGAGTAGAAAGTATTCTTTATATGACCTCTCATTAAGAAAAACAACCTAGTCCCAAACAACCGCAGGCCAGTCTCAAATGGATCATTAACTTGTTAAAATAGGAACCTTCGGCCATATTTCCAGTTTCCTCAAAGAGAATGTGCTACAGTGTGACCAGCAAACAGGGTTCCATGCAGTAAGAGGTACTGAATCTGCCCTGTTCTCTTTCTAGGATGATCTGAATACCACTGTTGATAGAAAAGGGGTGGCAACACTATTACCTATGTATCTACCCAGAACATTTGACCCCATTTATTACAATATCTTACTTAACAGATTAAAATAAATTGGCACTCATTGAAGCATTTTTGAATGAATCTGCTCCTGCCTTAAGGACTGATCAAATATCTCGGGACCACCATTCACATCCCCACACTACACCATCGAGATAGAAGTACCGCAAGGCTTGATAATTTTCCCACGCCTATTCATTGTGTATCTTAGCTCACTGGCGAAAATCATCAAATCCTTCGACCTGAGATGCTGTGATTGTACTCATGACACATAGCCTGTTCTAAAATTGCAAAACTCCTAGCAATCTTGAAAGCCCTTGTGAGGAAATTTTGTATTTTCTGAATTGCTACAATCCAGCCTTGCCTGAGCAAAGGTGTTATTCACTATGATCTTGTGGGAAAAGGACAGGAATGACATGATGCATCTGAGCTGTCTAATCTGATGGAAACATACTTTGGTGTCAACTTGATATTTGTTTTTGAGATCCATTTTAAGGCCAATAATGCTACCAAGGTTTCTAATGCCTTCATTCGTGGAATGACAATCACGAAGATTTGGTGGCCCAGAACCCCTGGTCCTTTATATCCTTCGGCGCTCAGATATACCGCTGGGGAGTTACATCTCCTTAATAATCCCAAGGAGAAGTACTGCCCGTTATTTCTTGGTGAAGATAGCATAAACTGTCCCTGCGGTTTCACGCTCCCACTTCCTCAAAGGTCCAGTGTCTTTCAGCCTCCCAAATGTTCCCGCAGTCGTGACTCCTCTAAATTCACAGAGAGGGCTGTAATTCACTGCGGCCTCACAAATGTCAGATCCTTGGCAAAGCACAAGTATGAAATTGCACACATGATTTCTAATTCTGACTTAGACATACTTTTTATAACAGAAACTTGGGCAGACGCAGCCTCCGACCCTGACTTTGTCACAGCAACACCGGCCGGATTTAGGGCTATCAGGGCCGACAGGCCGCTTAAACGAGGAGGGGGAGTAGCAATTATCTTTAGGGAGCAGTTCCCTATAACCTACCACCCTATCTTTACACCTTCATATGAGGCTCTTTACTTTGCGCTTGAACTTAACCCTAGGCTGACTTTTAGAGGCATTTTACTTTATCGGCCTCCAGGATCCAGAAGCACTTTTATTTCTAACTTAGATAGCCTTCTGGAACCCACTTTTTTACACAATGATTTTACCATTCTCGGAGATTTTAATTTTCATCTTGAAGACAAAGATAACAGGGAGACAGGGACTCTCCTTGACACATTGGGAGCTGTAGGTCTAACGCAACAGGTACAGACCCCCACTCATGAGGCGGGACACACGTTAGACGGCATCTTTACCTCGATTCATGGTCTCATACTCAAAGAAACTCTCCCTCTGACATGGTCAGACCATTCATTAATTAAGTTCAATTTCCCAGACATTACTGTCAGGTTAGGAGGTATCTCTAAGCCCCCTGTCTCCACCCATATGGAGTGGAGTAAAATGGACAAAATGACCTTCCACACACAGTTGGAGAGCTCTCGACCACAATTAAATGGTCACCCAGAATTAGCTGCCACCAAATATACTGAATGGCTCAATGAAGCCGTCAATGCCTCAGTACCCATCAAGAAATCGTCAGGGAATAGGAGCACCCCCTCGGCCCCCTGGTTTTCTGACACACTACGGAAAGAAAAGCAAAAATGCCGTCGACTAGAAAGGTGTTGGCGTGCAAACTATTATTCGCCTGAGAGGAAAGCGTACAAAACGGCCCTAACTCAATATAAAAATGTACTGATATTAGGAAAGAGGGATTATTTTACCAGACAGATTGAAAACGCCAAAAATTCCCCTAAAGCACTTTTCTCAGCAGTAAACAAACTTACGATACCCAAAAATACAGAGTTTAGGGGCAGTCAAAATTTTTGTGACGACATTGCAGATGCTTTTAAAACCAAAGTCCTAGACATTTTCAAGATCTTTGAGGACGCATCAGCTTACCTCCCCACCACTCTTCCGACTAGCCCTGTTCCTAAACACATTACCCTTTGCAGCTTTTCCCCCACTTCATCTGAAGCAGTGGAAAAATGTATAAAAGGAGCAAAGTCGGGATCTCCCTTCGATCCATGCCCGCCGGCATTTCTGACAGAAATAGCAGATCTGGTGAGTCCCGGGCTTACAGAAATGTTTAATTCCATGTTTGAACATGGCATCTTTCCTTCCAGGTGAAAGGATACCTCTATCCTCCCGCTGCTAAAAAAAACCCAACCTGGACGCAGCCGACCCGAAGAACTATCGGCCTATAGCCCGTTTGCCGTTACCAGCAAAAATAATAGATAAAATCATGAACATTCAACTAACACAATTTATTCGTGAAAATAATCTGTTGGATAACTCCCAGTTTGGGTTTCGCCAAGATCATAGCACAGAAACGGCACTTATCAAAGCCACTGAGGAGATCAGAGCAGTGATGGATGGGGAGGCACAGCTGCCCTCGTGCTCCTCGATCTGTCAGCCGCTTTTGATACGGTTGACCACTCTCTCCTGGAACAGCGATTGGAGGGTCTGGGGGTCAGAGGCACCGCACTAGCCCTACTGTCCTCCTTTCTTAAGGACAGGAGATTAACAGTTTCGGTTGATGGGTATCATTCAGAGCCTTATACCCTCCCATGTGGAGTACCACAGGGCTCCTCCCTGAGCCCTTCTCTTTTTAATATTTACATCTCCGAACTGGCTCCTTTAATTCGGGATTTTGGGTTTAGTTTGACGTCGTATGCCGATGACACCCAGATAGTGGTGGCTGCCTACAAAAAACAGGTTTCCCCGTTTCAACAATTTCAGAACTGCATGTGCACCATAAACAGATGGATGAGTACACATTGTCTCAGACTCAACTCTGAAAAGACTGAGGTCCTGATTTTTGGCAATATGCAGCCAAACTGGGGTAATCTATGGTGGCCGGTAGAGATGGGAGAACCACCAAAACCAGCGGTCAAGGCTAAGAACCTTGGCGTTTGGTTTGATAACAAACTATCACTTTCTCAGCAGATAAATTCAACTGTATCTGCCTCCCACTTTCTTATTAAGAAAATAAGGAAGATCTTTCCTTATATCCCTGCAGATTCCAGGAAAATGGTGGTTACCTCGTTAATCCAGTCTAAATTGGATTACTGCAACGGGCTTTACTTGAACACACAGAAACAGTGCTTAAAAAGCTTCAGATGGTTCAAAACTCAGCAGCACGTTTATTGGTCGACATCCCCAGGGAAACTCTGTATCGAAAGAGATTCGTAACCTGCATTGGCTTCCGGTGTCACAACGCATCAAATTCAAGGCTCTTTGTTTGGCATATAAAGCTCTGAACCACACAGGTCCTTCCTTTTTGCAAAACCTGTTTGTCTGGTATGAACCAACAAGACACCTCCGTTCAACAGGGGCCAGACTTTTGGCAGTGCCCAGAGTTCGAACATTGCATTGGGGCGGTCGCAGCTTTCACTACGGCACCTCCAAACTCTGGAACACTCTTCCGAATGTGCTCAGAGCTGTGAGCTCCCTTTCCACCTTCAGGAAGGAATTGAAAACCTGGCTGTTCATGAATTAGACGTTACAGTGGGCGTACTGTGTCCTCAGCGCCAAAACGCCTCCGGGTATTCGTGCGCTTTACAAATCTCATTAACATTAACATTAACATTAACATAATGAAGAATTCAAAAGGTTCAATTTATTGTATACTGGCAACATTTTCTGATCTATTGGGGTTGATTTTAAATAGTTATTACTCATCCAATTTATGATGTTGTTCATGGTAGCATGAACATCTGTCTGAGGGTTCTAAGGGTCATTCAGTAGATTGCAGTGGGGAGCATTTTTATAGAGGGGAGAGTGCTGAGCACCGTATAACTCCCCATAGTAAGGTGGTTGGGGTTGGCGAGAAATGTCTCATTTGTACAGTTTGTGATATGTTGCTGAGAAAAGTAGCAACACCATTTGCAAGCTGTATCTTTGATATGTAGTTGCTGAAGACATTGGGGTAAAATGGTATGGTCTATTACATAAGATGCTGCTGAGAGGTTGAGGATCAAAATTACTCCTGCATTTACTTTATCCCCCAGTATTCTGAGTTCATCAATAGCTGACATAGTGACCATCTCAGTGGGTCGACCTTATCTGAAGCCTGCCTTTGTGGGTGCTAATAGATTGTGACTCAACCAACATTTGAACTTGGGTGGTCACCACATTTTCTGATAGTTTAGCGACATATGGTAGTAGAAATATAGGTCTAAAATTAGCATGGTTGTCAGAGCTGAGGCCAGGTGTTTTTTGAACAGTGGTCTGATGGTTACACTTTTCAAGTCCACTAAACCTTTTATAAGTGATGAATTCATAATAGATGTCAGCAGAGTAGTGACAGTATGACTAAGAATTGTAGACATGATGCAAAGCAGATGTCCAAAGGTGACCCAGAAGATTTGCTAGAGATCATGTGTTTATATCATGTGCCTTCCGATATAGGAGTAAATGCTGCTAGTGACTTCTCACTATCATTGGTTAAGATACTGTCATTTGTTACCTCTGTATTCGATGTTTGTCCAGAGTTTTCTTCTTTTCTCAGTCTCAGTTCTTCCCTGATTTTCCTAATTTTATTAACAAAATTTGATAGCATATCTACTAAATCTTCGGATGAAGTTAAATTATCATTGATAGTGTTAGGATTAAATAAGGTCTCAAAGGTTTTAAACAATGCTTTGTTGTTATTAGAAGCCACAGTAATCCTTTGGGAATAGTTTTTTTCTGCATTTCAAACCATTTGATTGTACTTACTCATTTGTCTCAAATATATCACCTTGTCCTGAGGGGCATATGATTTACACCTTATTTTCAAGCTTCTTTGAGATTCTTTTTTCCACTTTGAGGGAGCCGAAAACCAAAAACTGTTTAAATATTTTGTTTCAATAGTTTTAATTTCTGTCGATGCAATTTAATTTAAGGATTCTATGGTAATGCGGTTAAAGAATTCAAGTAATCTTTAAGGATCAGCGTGATCTATAATATTTTTTATAAGCATTATGGTAGGTACCTTTAACTGTTATTGAACGTCCCAGCAGATATGGCTTTGTAGTTTTGCTTGTGGATAAAATGTCTATCTGTCTGTTCTAGAGTGACAGGGGCCCTATCTGTTGAAAAGGAGGCTAAATAGTGATTGGTACATAAGAGTTCTGCTGCTGCTGAAAGAAAATTAATTTAATTTGAATTGGTGAAAAGTAGATCTAGAGTATGATCAGCTTTATGGGTTGATCCATTAATTAGTTGGTTCAATCCCAATGCAATAAAATGTTGTAGGATTTTAGCATTCATGGACTGACTAGGAGTAGCTCCTTCTTTCCAAACATTGAAATCGCCTTGTACCACTATTTTATGGTAGATAGAGGGAGAGAGCATGGATAATAAGTTCCTTGAGCAATGAAAAATATACCAGGTTTGTTTGGGGAGGACAGTAACTGAGAATGACCCCTATTGAGTGATTTATTACAACATAAATTTCTAAGAACATAGGGCGTATATACTGTCGCCATGGCGGAGTACTTTACTTCCACTATGGCGAGAGCCAGTAGGCATCGCTTGTATTTCCAGGAACCTCTGTCTTGGCGGTTCCTGTTAATGCATTGAAGGTATGACGGATGGCTCCGTCAACATGACGGAGCCATACGTCAAACTTTCAACATATTTTTATATTCAAAAACAAAATCCCAATGCTGGATTTTGTTTTTGAAAATAAAAAAGCAATAACTTCCTCGCCATGGGAGTTTTCTCCCCTAGCGCGGTGGTTATCTTGCAGTTTTCCCTGCCCCTTACCATCTGGTTTTACCTGGCGGTGACAGAGAGTGAAAACTTGCCATTTGTTTCCCCACTCTAAATAAGTGGACAGACAAGCGGCAAAACCTCAGACGGCCAATACTCTGTTGGCCATTGGAGGTGTATGTCTGTGGTGGAGATGGAGTAGTCTCGCCATCGTCATACTGAAGGTCTGCCTGACTCTCAATGGATTGGAGGACCTTTAGTTTGTTGGACAGGGTACTCTGTCGTCTGAGCGATGGAGTATCCTCTCAAACTAGAGCCTGCAGTCTGTGTCCTGGAGATCTGAGCGAAAGTGTGATTGGTGATTTTAAATGTAACTCAAAAAATATTAAGCCAACTCCACTATCCTTTTTAGGTCTCGCCTGAGCCAGCGCATGCGCTGCTCTGGCGAGAGTTTTAGTAAGCGGGTTTTGGAAGTGCAAACAGCAGTGGCTTTTGCTGGCGACCAGCTTGCGTTCACGCGAGCGTGCATGCGCGATCAGGCGCCATATGGCTTCCCTCGCCATCTGGCTTCCCTCGCGATTACTTTCACTTTTGCGGCCGCGCGGCCATTGCTTGTTTTAAAATGTAATAGAATCGTTCTATCTGTGGCCTAGCAAAGCAGTTAAGTGGTACCTCGAAGCCTGAAACACGCTATTGTGTTCTGGACAGCTGTCTCTCATTACCTGGTGCTTAAAGTAACGAAATCGAAATGCTATGAATTGTTTTGGTGTTCGAAAGGCACGCGCTTTTTTCCTGGTGGTAAAAAAGAAAGCCTTCCAAAAAGCAGGCTCGAATTGTGGTCGATACCTTTTTGTTGAAGGATGTTAGTTCGTTTTAATTCGTTTATAGGTTTTGCATACAACAATGAGCTCTTGCGGTGTATACACCTAGAGGGAAGCTTTCGGTTGGCCTCTTTGGGTTCAACTGCCTCGCCCGTTACTTGTCTAATGTGTCCATCCGGTGTTGGCTCGGCGCACCACAATCGTGGGTGTTTACATTTAGTGAGCTGCAAAACGGGCGTTAATTTTCCGAACATTCTAATAATTGGATCTTGTGTTTTTATATTCTAAACTCCTGAAGCACTGTAAATAACATTTTACTATTGCCCAATTTTTGGTTCTCACAATTAAAGACCTACATGGATGGCTGTGTCTACCATGCTGGGATGCAAACATCCCCGGCACACCTCATTTTTCAGCAGCGTGCGTTTTGTTCCGAGTCTTCCTGCTGCCTTATGACAGATGGGCATTTATAGTGGCTTTTGTACCCTCCTGTTCACCTGTACGCTCTCCAGCTGTTTGCTAAGTACGGATTGTACAATCGATAGATCCAAACTATTTTCTATGTATCCATTAAAATCAATAATCTTAACGGTAGCATAGCAAGCGTGTCCATGAATCCGAATGCCAAAAATGAAAATGTGCCCACCTTCCCCACTGTTATGTGGTTAAAAAAAATAGCCATAATTGGGTTGCAACAGTCCCCTTTACACTAAGCGGTGCCACTGCACCTGCTGCACGAATTATTGCTAATCCCCTGATTCTTAGCCATTGTCCCCCTTCGTGCTTATTCTGTTAATCCCTTTTTGAAGGAGGACCACTTAACCGATATTTATCCTTGGTACCCCCACGCCTCACTCGGTAATGAAGTGCCGGTGTTCCAATCGGATGCAGTGATGGAACTAGCTGCACGGCCTGGCCGTGCCCACAGCACAGTCCAGGAAGGATCCTGCGGCTGTAAAATGCCTGGCACTTCTTGCCCAGCGTGCATATGGCGATAAGTAGGAGAGTTCAGTTCGAAAATGCGAAAATTCTAATTTCTTCGCTCCCCGCAGATTTCATGGTGCCTCGTAGGTTTTGGATATTGGGCAATTGTCTGCAGAATTCTGAAATTTCGGATCATACCCGACTGCCTTGGTCTAAATTTCCAGGGATACAGAAAGTGTGTATAAATATCCTAAAGGAAGAATGAAAGACTGTTCGAAGGAGATGGCGATTACAGTTAAACTAATTAATAAAGACGTCAACGGTGCAGGTTGGCGATTAAAGACTCGTTCGTTTTATTAGCAACAGAGCCGAGTTTCAATCTAGGCTGGCCAGTGGGCCTGCCTAACTCCTTGCAGTGAAGATGCCCAGCCAAGTCACTGGGCGACTCCTGTAACGGATTGCAGCAAGCACATCTGCGCCGTTAGGGCTACCCAGCTGCAGAGGGAGGCCCTGAGTTAATGCATGTGTCCGAGATCACGACTGAGAGCGAGGTGTGCCAGAGGTGGGACGGCCCAGGCCTTTGGCATCCGGGCACACTTTGAAGAGAGAGGTCTTACAGGGGGACAGAGACCCCGCATACTCCAGTGGCATTGTTATTGCGGAATCCAGGAATTTTTTATTATAAATGTAATATGTGCAGTTCATATTCACTTTTGTTCTAAGATACATTAACATGACTAACCATTATCGTTTCCACAAACGATACCTCCTTTTTCTTACTTCATCATATTCTCTCACAAAGGAGGTCTGTCAGTCGGGGATAAGCAGAATGTTAATATTGCATCTTACCCCAGAGAATGACGTCAACCCTATCAGGACCACGTGGCTTAAGAGTGCACCAATGTCAATTATTCTGTGAAATCGAAGATGCCACGAGACAAGCAGACACTGAAGGCACTCCTTTGATGCTATAGTCCAGACCCATCTTAGAAGGAAGTTTCACTGAAAGACTATCGCCCACAAACACTAGGAAAGATTAGCAGGCTTTCATCTAGTCCGTTAAACCAGTGTGCTGTGCGAGGCATTTCGGGATTTAGATACCCTTGCATCTATCTTCCTTGTCCCCACATTAAGGAACTCTAAGAGGTGAAGTCTGAGGATGGCAAACAAATGTTAGGACTGGGGTTGGGAGCTGTCGGATGAATCTTTGTAATACACACACAAGTTCACTTTCCAGCCCGAACCCGCAGCTGGGGCTACAAAGTATTTCTTTGTTCCTCCTAAACACGCATTTGTTCAGCACTATCTCACGCTGTGTAGCCAGTGAAGAGTGCGAGCACAGTCAGCTGCAACATGTTGTATTATTGAAAATGTCTTGTTCTCAAGAAAAACTTTTTTTTACAAGTAATCGGAGGCGTTTGATGACCACATGACACATCACTGAACTTGAGAGGTGGTGAGAATTTATACTGCTTCCATTTTCATTGTAGGTCACTATAGTATTGAGTATGTGACCGAGAAATAGTTTGTTTACATAAAACTATATGTACATTTACCTTGCAAAGATAAAATCCACGCATAATAAATATTTGATCAAAATAACACTAAGGTGTAGAACAAGGGCAGTACGTGATAAAACTAGTACACCTTTGTCATAAATTAGATTTAAAAAATGTATTTATTAAAATAAATTAAAATCAATATGTGTATTCATACTAGTACGTCAGGCCGGAGCCACTCAAATCGGGCTGTCTATTTTTCTACCAAAGCTTAAAGGCCAGACTCAACAATTTTACAGTGTTGCCCATGGATTTTAGTGTATGGTCATTGAAGCAAAATAATAGCGCCACTGACGTTGATCTTATGCCCTCTGTGTTAACAATAGGCTTTAGGTATTTTTTCCCAGCATGCAGTAGGGCTGTGAATAAGGTATGTGTACTGCAATGTAGGATTTTTTAAAACTAAATTATAGATATCATACTGTCATTAAATCCTAGAAATATGGCATTTAGATTCTGATAATGTATTGTATAATTTGTTACATGGATAAATAAGTTCAATTTTTCATATATTGATGGCCTTGTGTCCATTGTGAGTTTTAACGTTTGCAGTTGCCGTGGTTTTCTAGTACATTTATGCTATAAGTTTGACCCTTTGAGATCCAGACACCATTGAAATTCTTAGGAAGATAAAAAAAAAAAGCCTAGAATGCAAGCTTATCTTGAGGCGCATATTAAGATCGAGATAATATTGCCATAAGGGAGTAAACGTTTTGATGGGTTACATCTTATGCTTATATCTTGCTGCAGCCTCGGTATCCCTGAGCAGGCTTGAAACCTTTGCTCCTTTTTTCACCACTAGCTTCCGAACCGTTCTAGACATGCCTGCTAATGCCACTATGGGAGGGAGATTATAAACTACCAGCAACTTTGCAACTGAACTTTCTGAAAAAGTTACTCCACCCTCCCCGAGTGCAGTTAAAGCTTTGTTAATGAGTGGTCTTAAGGTGTTATTCCTGCCTCCTTTGAATCTATAAAATAAATGATTCGGTTAATGTCAGGCAGAGGGGTAAAGCCTTACTTACCCTTGACCTTGCCAGGTAGGTCGCTCCCCCCGCCACACAGCTCCGCCTGTGTTGTCCGCCCGCTGCTGCTGGTAAGAACGCCCTTCCCTTTTTCCTTCTGTACCCCCGTTGCCCCATTTGTACTGTGCCCGCATTTGTCTGTTTTCTCGCCCCTTTTTTTCCTTCTGTACCCCCGTTGCCCCATTTGTACTGTGCCCGCATTTGTCTGTTTTCTCGCCCCTTTTTTTCCTTCTGTACCCCCGTTGCCCCATTTGTACTGTGCCCGCATTTGTCTGTTTTCTCGCCCCTTTTTTTCCTTCTGTACCCCCGTTGCCCCATTTGTACTGTGCCCGCATTTGTCTGTTTTCTCGCCCCTTTTTTCCTTCTGTACCCCCGTTGCCCCTTTTGTACTGTGCCCGCATTTGTCTGTTTTCTTGCCCTTTTTTCCTTCTGTACCCCGTTGCCCCTTTTGTACTGTGCCCGCATTTGTCTGTTTTCTCGCCCCTTTTTTTCCTTCTGTACCCCGTTGCCCCTTTTGTACTGTGCCCGCATTTGTCTGTTTTCTCGCCCCTTTTTTTCCTTCTGTACCCCCGTTGCCCCTTTTGTACTGTGCCCGCATTTGTCTGTTTTCTCGCCCTTTTTTTCCTTCTGTACCCCCGTTGCCTCTCGCCATTCCCGCCGCGTCCCCTGCGGCCCCGCCCCTGACTGCCCATTCGCTGCCCCTGCCTCCCGCCTCCCAGCTGCTCCTCCCTCCCACCTCCCCATAAATGGCGGCCGCTGCGCGGTGAGGAGAGCGACCCTTGACCTTGCCAGGTAGGTCGCTCCCCCCGCCACACAGCTCCGCCTGTGTTGTCCGCCCGCTGCTGCTGGTAAGAACGCCCTTCCCTCGCCGCCGTCCCCCGCATCCGAAGAGCCACAACGGGAGGAAGATCCTTCTCCTACCTGGCTGCCAAGACGTGGAACTCCCTACCCATCCACCTCCGCCTGACCCAAGACCACCTCTCCTTCAGGAAGCAACTCAAGACCTGGCTGTTCGAACAGTAGCGGACCCCCCTCCCCCTAGCGCCTTGAGACCCTCCGGGTGAGTAGCGCGCTATACAAATGCTTGATTGATTGATTGATTACTTAAACAGTACAAATGGGTAGACTGTCTTAAATGTTGACTTTTTCAGATACAGTTGGAAACGATTGAACCTACATTTTGGATGATTGTACAAGGTGAAGTTAATGAACTGTATAAAAGAACAGGAATAATCATTGCTTTTATGATACCCAACAAAGGACCTATCGCTTTACCCCCCATCCCAATATACTGTAGAAAACATTTTCAGTGCTTCCATAGTACTAGGAGTTCTACTTCTTAATTTATTGACATTGCTTTTCTAATTTAGATTTTTCTTTAGTGTATCCCCAGATATGTGTATTCCTGGACCTCTTCTAGCTTAATTTTATCTATTTTCCAGATAATCTTGGATCTCTTTCGACCAAAGTACGTTATCTTAGTTTTATTAATATTAATGAAAAGGTTATTCTCCTCATTGTGTGATTGCATTCTATCCAGTTGCCATTGTAGGCCTATCTGAGTGGTCGCCAAATAAACAGATCATCAGCATAAGCTAACCAGCATTGGCATAGTCAATAGGTCTCGCCTTTGGGCCCTTATAAGTGTTTACCCATGCAACAGTTGATGTTGTTGCACCAAGGATATTGTGCTGCATAACTAAATACTTATAAGGTCCCAAAGGCGAGACCTATTGGCTATGCCAATGCTTGTTTATATTGTGCTCTAGTCTAATCAATTTGATGTTAGCTGGGATCGATTTATCTAGAAAATGAGTGCAGTAATGAGTCATCCATGTTTCAGTTTGGAAACAGAATGTCTAACTGTTCACTATCGAGCGATTGAGCTCCATTTATTTACTCTAGAATGAACATTATATAAACCCGCTGTATATTTCTTGCTGGCCAGGGCCAGACTAGCCGTAGCGGGCATCGGGTGTTTTCCCAGGAGGCTGTAAGAGTGGGGGGTGGTTTTGCAGTGTTGGGGCCGTTTTATTTTTTACTGAGGGCCGGTTTTGCACCAGCGCTGCAATATCGGCCCCCCAGTAACAAAAGCAGCAGGTCCTTACACTTCCATACCAAAACACCCCCCCACCCCCCAAAGAGAGGCTTCTCCGGCACAATTGCCAGGGCTGCTTTGGGTTTCCAGTACGGCCCTGTGCTGGCAAATAAAGGAGGCTTGCTGGTAATGTTAGCATAGACTTTTATTGAGTGTTGTGAAAAAAACACATCTTCGTTTTAGAGTTTTTAATGTAGATGGGTTTACCTCAAAATCTGTACCAAAGCGATTAAGAAAGCTTATGCATTGGCGGGAGTCGTGGAAGTGTCTATTGATTGCTGGATAAAATGACCTCTGATGTCATTGTTGGTGCATAGTGGGTGTCCGCTTCTCACAGTTGGGCGTGGATGGCTTGCCTTAGGTGTTTAATGAAAGATGCAAGAAATGCTGCTTAATGTTATAATGGGCAGCGAAGGAAAAGCTGTTCTGCACTTGATAACAACATATACCCCACATTCTTTGAAACTTAGATGCATTCTCCGACATCTTGAAGAACTAATCCAGAGGTTATGCTGTGTTTGGTTGTGCTGATGTTTGCTTATTGTAGGATTTAGAAGCGTAAACTTAATATTGAGTGAATTTACAAAGGCAATGTGATGGTATTTGGCCTTGTGTAATGGTATTTGGCCATATGTTGTGTTTGCTGCGATGCTCCTCCAAAGGCATAATCTTTTAGCCCAGTTTACTTCGGACATTTCCCTTATGCTTCAGAAATCTTTGTGGTTTTAGCAACAGCCCCTGCTTAAAGAGATCTAGTGCCAGGGAATTTCTCTGTAATGGTTTAATCAGATGAGCATTCTTCCTAAGCACTGATAAACAATGGGCATACTTCACTTTGAATGGCATATCCTGATTATGTGGGAAGCTGTGGGGTTTTTCTGCATAATATCACTGCCATAGCACAAAATGAAGGAGGCATCTACAAGTAATTTTCAATTGCTGCTGCACACAAATACCCCTAGAGGTGCTTTTGAGATTACGGACTCCATCTGATGAAGCATCGTGCTTACCTCTCATAGGAACACTTTGTGGCCTTGTCAGGGCCACAAAACACCATATAATTGAAGCTACAGTACAATACAGCGGTGCAACCACCCTTCACCTGGGTGAAGTTACAATGAAAGCAATTCAGCTTGATGGTTCAAAAAGCTCTCTTCCACCAAACCATCTTTTCTTTGTGTTAATGTTCTGGGCTGCGGAATACGCTACGTCCCACCCATTAAGTCAAAATGCAGATCACTTTAACACAAAAGTCAAATTTTATTTAAAATCCCATGAAATAATACATTTGGCCTGATAATGCTTTACTCTTAAATTACTCAAGATACTTAACAGACACACTAGAATCTGGTGTCTTCTAATGCTTACCATCAATTCAATAGTAGCCATCGGTTTTAGTGCAGCATTACGTTGCAAACGTGTTGTGATATTCAAAATATGCATTTTAGATTTTTGATATTTAAAAATTGTTGTTTAGATTAGGATCCTGAAAGTTCTGTGAGCGGGACTGATTGGACCAAAAGGTGAGATGTATGACAGCATATATTGAGGACAAGGGTGTCTGATTCCTTGTTATCTTGCCAGATGTTAAACAATCTTAAGGATGTGTGAGCACCATGTTAAAGTGGCACAATTATATGATGGATGAAAGCGTCCACCTTCTGACATGGGTTGAAATGACAAACTGTCTTAACATAAACACACATATGGAAACTTGTCTGACATGCAGTTTTCTAAGTAACGGTTTTGCCCACTGTGTCATTACCCATTTGTAACAGTAATAGTTTCCCTTCACACAGAAGAATTCTTATGTTTTGTTGCTTCACTTGTAATTTGTGCTTTTAATGATAAAAAATGAAAACAACAATTTTATAAATGTGAACATAGTTAATGTAACAGATGAAACAAAGACTGCCAGCACCCTTGTATAGATGTGCTTTGTGGTGTAGGAATGATGCAAGTGTATCCATGGTAGAAAATTCTAGTAGAGTTAATCAATATATTCCAAAATGTTCTTCAGACCAGCCACATTCCATGAAATCACATGTAACCTCATAGAGCTCCCCAGTCCTTTTTGAGAGCCAGTAACTAATGTGCCAATCAAGTTAGGAGGAAGCCATGCTGAAGGCACAGGTGGTGCTGCTATCCAGTTACACCCCCCACCTTCCCCCAAGGCCTACAGTGACATAGTGGTGTTCACAGGTCGGAATTAATTTTCAAGAATTGGGCAGAATTTCTCCATGCTACTTGGAACCTACAATGATACCCCAAGAAGCAAGCATCCCTAAACAAGTACCCAAGTTAGCCATGTCTAAGGACATCTATGTGACTTTAGTTGGTTCCACTATATTTGCTATCTCCATTGGGGCCTGCCTAATTAGGTGGACACATTCAACACTTATTCTTCGTTTCTGAATTATCTGGATTGACTCATATTACTTGGCATATATTCAAAACGGTCTTGACACCTTTTAGGTCCGGTATGCGTTATATTAAAATAGCAATAAATACACATGAATAAATTAATACACATCCAAATTTTATGCACAGTACCCAAGATCATTTTCTCTCTGCATCACCAAATCATGCATTGCCTATAGGAAAATTGCCTTCTACTGTCTCCGGGCTTCTTTAGGGCTATATTGGACGATGGTCCCACAGAATATCTAGCTCTAAAACAAGTCCAACTCACCTCAGCGTACCAGGTTTTCCTTGTCTCCCTGTGGTCAGCCCAACCCAGGTTGGCACTACACACGACTCTCACCAGTATTTACTTCTCCAGAAGTAAAAGTTGTCAAGTTGAGCTGCATCAATGCAGCTTCTTTTTAAAGGCATCCTTTAGTGTTCGGTATACAATGCTGGACCTTTATATAAAATAATGCATGCTCTTTGTGGATCGTTTTTTGCTTTTGCTCAAGCCTTGTACTGCGCTGCTTTGCTAAAGTCACATCTTCTTCCTCGTGTTAGCTGCCTAGAGGATGTGACAGTCAGGGCAGGTCTTGGAGGTTCTTCAAAATATCATGCACTTAGGGCCTATGTCTGGTTGCAGCGGTAGAGAATTCCATATGGCTGAGCCTACAAAATGAAGGGATCTGTGAATGTTATTGTTTGAGGATTTGTTTGGCTGATAAATCATTGTACAAATACTAGACTAAATCGATCACTCTGTGTTGGTAATTTTTATGTAATATTCTGAACACGACCAGGCCTCATATTTGTTCATCCAGTCTGCTCTGGTGCCTTTATGCTGTTCCTTTCTACTGTATGTCATCGCCTCCCTTCTTCACCCTGAGAAGGGCGTCAGAAACAAGCACATGTCTGACAACGACTGCAACGCCCTGAAGCTCTTCTCACAAAAATCCTTCAACGTGAATGTGCAAGACAGGAAATCCTTACCAAGCACTAAATCACACTGACAGCTGACACAGCAGCTCCAGTGTTACAGCAGGATGGATGCTAGAGTTCAGCAGCATAGCTGACCTCTGTTCATGTTAAGCAAGACTTTCAGAAATGCCAATAATGTTGGCCTAATTACCATTGTTCGAAGCTGTTTACTTTGAGACCCTGAATGAAAGATGTATGTGTTTTGCTTGCTGTGCTATCCATCATCGATTCCACACTTGGCATCAATGTCTCTGAACAGGAAGTTCAACCCTTCTACTAGGCTATGTGAGGCCTAGAGTCTGGTGCTCTTCCCAGGCTTTATCTCAACTGAATGACAATTGCATTCTGTAACCCCCACAATACAATTGTCATTTCCACAAACCCTACTTCTAAATGCCTTCTTTTTGTGCAGTTGCTTCATAGCAACTGTTAACCCATTCGAAAATGTTCCCAATTTTTGGCAGTGGAGTAATGGATGCACCAGGAGAATGAATGGTTTGTCCAGGACCGACCTAATTTTTTAGGTCTCACTTACAGACCACTATTTAGCTATCTGTTGTTGAAGACCTATTGTGGACAATACCAATAGTTACAGTGGACTTTGGGTCAGCCTATTGCTTACCATTGGTTGGTTTTCGTCTCAATTTCATTTTCTTGCATCTTGTTCAGTGTTTTTCCTTCCTCTTCATGTGTTTGCCGCTCCCCTGGAGCTTAGATTCTTTACCACACTTTTGACTGAATGACATGTATCCTTCCACTGCTTACTTTAAAGGAACAACTTTTTTCTTTTTCATTCAGCACTTCATGGGAGTGCATGTGTTTTTATTTTTGCTCTCTCCCTCATGTGCTGCTTCCACACTTAAATTACTGACCCAGCGCACTCCATTTTGCGTTTGCCGTACCCCCAACTTATCTGTTGCTCCCTGCCCCCGTGTCTAACTCGTTCTTTTTTTTATGTAACCCTCTCCTCCAAGTGCCTCCGTGGCTCCCATAACCCCGCTGCTCCAGGTGTTCATTGGATTGCCTGGCAGCTGCACTGAGAGTGATAAATTAAAAACAAAAACAAAATGGCGACCTCGTCATAGTGTATGCTTGGGCATACGTCATCATGCAAGGGATAATGTAGCGAAGAGACACGTGGTAAGAACATGTGCGCATACACATCATGCTTTTTTTTTTTTGCCGCTTCGTGACTCATAAAGCATTGGCAAAGAGCAGTGGGTGAGACCTATTGGCTTTGACAGTGCTTGTTTCTTTTGCTTCGAGCATTCCATGGGAGCGCATGCATTTTATAGCTCTTGTTCTCTCATGTGCTCTCTGTGTTGCTCACCCACACTGCTCAAGCTACTTGTCAGCATTAGTTATCTGTGCCCCTTTGTACCCCCTATCCTTTTGATCGTTGTTCCTTCCCACCACCCACTTTTATTTTTTTGGGAGAGCCTGACAGCTGAAGTTTGTTGCCGGCCTGCTTCCTTTTTAAAAAAAAATATGTTTGGCACACTTTTTATGCATTTCATTTAACTCCCAAGATGGGTGTCCACCATCTTGAAACAATAAATAAAGATAAAAACAAAATCAAAATGGCTGGCATGTCATGACACATGCCTCATCACGCTTCGGCCACTGTAGCGTTATGATGGATGCCTGCGGGTAAGTGGCACCACACATGCAAGCACATATATGCACTTTTCTTAGTCAATGCTATTCAGCATCAGCCATCGCCATTTTTATTAGTTTTTGCTGATGCTGAACAACATTGCCAAAAAAGCATTGGCAAAGCCAATAGGTGGCATTGGCGAAGCCAGAAGGTGAGACCTATGAGCTGTGCCAATGCTGGATATAAAATGGCAAACCAGGATGATCTCAATGTTGCATAGTTACCATCTGTGCTATCAGAGGACATTTCCTTAAGGGTGTAAGAAATTGTTGTAATTTTCTTCTGCGTACATTAAATTCCTCAACAATTTCACAAAATGCAAATCCAGCATTTAGCACTGTATCATGTCCATTTTGGATGTGAGCACGGATTTCGCGCTCAAAAATAATTGCTGAAAATTGATAAATGCTGTGAACAACAGCCACTTGTTGTCTGGTTGCATTGTTCTACAGTTTACTGGGTAGTTAAACAGGTTCTATCCGAGCTGCAATAAAGTTTGAAAATTTTCACAGCTTGAAGGGAAGAAACACAGTTTATTCTAATTATATAAAAGTTCTGGAAATGTTTGAGATTATCCAGAATGGGGTGGTTCCTCCCAAAACCTTTAAAAAATATATTAAAAAATCCTTGTATGCAGTGAGTCGAAAAAGGGATATTTGGTTTTGTTCACAGCATTTAAGAAATGAAATTATAATGGAGAGTATCATTTGTAAAAAAAAAAAAAAAAAGCCCCAACCCTATATTTTATGGAATCTCCCACACGGAGTATGGAGAATAATTCTGTTATTAAGGTTAAATCTGCTTCTCTTCTGTTACGAGTCATCACTGGAACATGGGAAGGCATATCAAGGGATGAAAAGTTTTGTGATCTTTGCTTGAATACTGTTCAAAATCTAAACCATGTGATGTCGTATGTCCATCCCTTCACTTTGCATGAAGTCGCTTTCTGGAACCGTTCTTTTTGAAGCATAACATTACTTCGGCAGTTGAAGATCGCCAGTGTCTATTTGCCCCTCCAACTGAAATGGTTTGTACAAAACGGTTGCAAAATTTTAAGTGTGTTTTACATTTTGTAATCATATGAGTAATTATTCTCTGCCTTTATTTCGAATTGCTGAGGACAATAAATGTTTTTATGCAATCATAAGCTTATTTGGTACTTTACATGCTATATGTTAAGTTGGATGCTCGACAGATGTAATGAGATTTAGATACTGTATTTTCTGCCTCTCTTTTGCCCCTATAGCACATTTTTTGCTTATTTGCACTTTTTACTCCATGACTGTACTGTATGTTTTACTGTCTAGACTAGAGCATTGCATTGTATTGCCTAAATTGACTTCTTTGCATATTTGCACTATATCACATCCTGGCACCTTATATTAGAGCATCGTATTCAGTACTGTTATCGAGTATCTGCACTTAACAAGGTTGTATATATGCTCAGCGAATGAATGTTTGTATTAGTTTTGTTATTTATATAGTTTTAGATCATTTGCGGGATACCCTCTGGATCCCTGTGTGTTAACTTTGTATGGATGAAACAAATTCGTCTTTCGACGGTAGTGGTTTGTCTTTCTTTTTTGTTTTAATACTGTTGTATTGAAGAGGAGGATACATTGATGTGTTCTTTATGTGGATCTCTGTAGAGTTCCATAACATAAATCAAATTGAATTGGAATTGAATTGGCATTGTTCATGTGCTAAAATTTTGTAGTGAATGCACTGTAATTACGCAGTGGAATAATGTAACACATTTTGCATAACAACCGTGATGCGAAAATTGCCTAATTATGCTGAATTATTTAAAATTTCACAAAGGCCTAATCTCCTCCCAGGCAGTGTTACTCATTGTTAAAAGTAAACATATCAGAGCCAGTATTTGCACAGATCCTACAGAAAGACCCCAAGAAACCTCTTGCACAATTTCTTACATGGGAATTGCTGTACGTTAGTTTTATTTTGTTGCCATCATCTTGGGTTTCAAAAGAAACATTCTATTGCATGAAATACTTAAGTGGAGTGATTGACAAATTTGGGATCAATCCATTACTTTTTCGGTACAATATATAAATGGTTTCATATATATTCTTTCTTAGCCCAATAGGGCATTTAGAAGGATGATATGTGGATAATGCTTTGCTTCCAATGCTGTAGACAACAGATATTAGTGGCATACTACCCAGGTTAGGTGGTGAATCTCAGAAATGGGATTCACGCCCACCGTCTGCCCTGAAGCCTCTCCAAGTTTCTGTGCTTCCTCCTTCCCCCTCCACCAGGCTACCCACTATACCCACACAATTCTTTACATAAGGGATCAAGTTCTCCCAGTCCTACATTATAAGGCTATTGGAGAGTTCTGTGACTAATATAGACGAACGAGACCAAATTCCAAGTTCCTATAGAAGGTCATGAAAACTCCAAGGTGACGTGCAATATCCTTTTAACGTACAGCAGAGGTTATTTTATTCCTTATAATACATGTAAAACCATCACCTTTCCCACAAACTGCCTTTCATATGAAAGAGAAAGCATGTTTGCAGATGGAATCTATAATACAAAATTAAACACACCAAAAAGAGATTGAAATAAGTTTAATCTAAGTCAAATTAAAAAAATGTTGCAGGTCAGAATATGCATGTACATGCCGAAAGATTCTATGGTTCCTGTAATGACCTATAGCATGCAAAATCGAAACATGTTGCCATAAATATCTGCATTCTGTTGATCGCTGGTCATTTTAGAAAAACAGGGCATAAGAACGAAAAGCCAGTTCTCGTTTTCTTTGTTCAAACTGCAGCTCTACATCTAATTTTATTTCCCATAGTAAATTGAATATCCAGTTTATTGAGGATTACATATACACCCAACTCCCATTATTATAGCACGCCCTATGGAAGATCACAGAGGCAAGTCTCACCAAAGATATCATTTGAGACTGTCTCGTCCGTGAAAAGGGCACGAGTATCCCATGGCTGGCAACCGTGGAATCTCGCCTACGGAAAGTAGGATACCATCACCTATTTGAAAACCTGGAAAGACCGCCAAATGTTAGTAAAAAAAGAGCTTCAAATGGCTCTATACAATTCCCGCAAGGCTGACAGATCGGCAACTGAGGTGTTAAAGTCAAGTGCAGCAGCGTATATGAATTTAGGAGTAGGCAGAATAATGGCGATGTATTTAACAAAACCTTTGGGGCGATGGGAGAAATGTATGTTGTTCCGTTTTAGGGCAGATGCAGTGAAATACATGTTATGCTTCCCCTTAGGATTTCAGGCAAATTTGGACTCCATCTCCTGCCCATGTAATGGAAGCTCAGGCCAATCTATGCTACACTTTTTATTCTTCTGTGGTTTTTACTCGTGTTTGCACAAAAATAATTTTACTTCCCCTAATTATAAGGCTCGCCACCAGAGACTATAGAGAAGCACACAGGAAGCTGCTCCTACTCGCTGATGATGAAAGCATCTTTTATGCGGGGATGTTTCTGAAAACTGCAGTTCGGGCACATATGCCAATGTACACAGACTAGAAATGGCCTATTGTTGGTTTAAAGTATATGGTCATGAATTTTAGCCATCCTAATGTTTGTTTTAGTGATTTTGGTATTTTAGAAGGTATCTCTAAGGACACCCCCATAGCAGAAAAGAGTG
This sequence comes from Calotriton arnoldi, assembly GCA_963921515.1. Taxonomy (NCBI): domain Eukaryota; kingdom Metazoa; phylum Chordata; class Amphibia; order Caudata; family Salamandridae; genus Calotriton; species Calotriton arnoldi. The sequence continues at coordinate 1,007,552 of CAWUFW010003930.1, read as the reverse complement.
AACTGTATGGTACATGTGATAGTGGCGCTAGGTCATTTTAATTACTAACATGGCAGACCATTAAGTAGGTTTTTGTTTTTAGGTTTAAAGAGCCTACGCTGCTCCTCAAAACTCACGCTTTTGCTATTGGGATTGGGTATTGTGAATTGAGATACTGTTTTTAAAATTCTATTTTTACTGTTTACTTTTATGGTTTCCCTTATGTGAACCGAATAAAGATAATAAATGAAAATTAACTGCAGCTGTAATGATGCCCCACGACCTTCCTTTCACCTTGTGGTCTGACACTGACAGCAGGCATTATGAAGTCTGAACTCAACTGTACAAAGTTATTACATTTGAGCAGCTTTGTCACTGTCTTATTGCAGGTAACTAGAGATGTCACAACTCGACTATAATGTGGAAACTAAAGATGCCCTTTTTGTAGGCTCCCATGTATTATGTCACATGTACACTACACCTACACCACATACACTTTACACCACCTTTACAGTTTGTCTACCACCTAAACCCTACATCTCCAACTTCTGACCACTTACACGCTAGTGGCCATATCCATCGATACCAAAGGGGATGATGGACGGAGCGTTTGAGCAAATCAAACACTCACCCCCAGTCAACTGATCTGGGTTTAATCCATCATCATTCTTTAGCTCACTCCACCACCCCAGTTCAGACATGGCCATATGCAAATCAGTCTGACCCTGTGCCTCATGGGAACAGTCCAGCCTGGACCGGAAACCAGCATCCTGGGACCGGTTTCTGGCTATTCAGCCGTCATCAGCCAGGCTAGCTTGAATCCAGTGGCAAAGTGAGCAAGGGACCCACGTCTGGGCATACCCTGCCAACTTAGGGCGAACAAAGCGATACCAAAGGGGATGATGACGTGGGTCCCTTGCTCACTTTGCCACTGGATTCAAGCTATCCTGGCTGATGACGGCTGAATAGCCAGAAACCGGTCCCAGGATGCTTGTTTCCGGTCCAGGGAAGACATGGCTTGGCAGTTCGGGCTGGACTGTTCCCATGAGGCACAGGGTCAGACTGATTTGCATATGGCCATGTCTGAACTGGGGTGGTGGAGTGAGCTAAAGAATGATGATGGATTAAACCCAGATCAGTTGACTGGGGGTGAGTGTTTGATTAGCTCAAACGCTCCGTCCATCATCCCCTTTGGTATCGCTTTGTTCGCCCTAAGTTGGCAGGGTATGCCCAGACGTGGGTCCCTTGCTCACTTTGCCACTGGATTCAAGCTAGCCTGGCTGATGACGGCTGAATAGCCAGAAACCGGTCCCAGGATGCTTGTTTCCGGTCCAGGGAAGACATGGCTTGGCAGTTCGGGCTGGACTGTTCCCATGAGGCACAGGGTCAGACTGATTTGCATATGGCCATGTCTGAACTGGGGTGGTGGAGTGAGCTAAGGAATGATGATAGATTAAACCCAGATCAGTTGACTGGGGGTGAGTGTTTGATTAGCTCAAACGCTCCGTCCATCATTCCCTTTGGTATCGCCATATCCATGGCAGACACATGCTGCAAAAATATAACCAATAATCTGACCAATACCCTCAACAAACAATACCCTAATCCACCTTCTCTCCGCACAATTTACACCATACAGCACAATCCACTCTTCCTATTCTTGTGCATGTTCCTTCACCCTTTCTGTCTCCTAGACTGCTCACGTCCTCTGTGGGGTAGGAGCAGGCAGCAGCAGTGATTCTCTCTACCTCTCTTGTTGCCTGTAAAACACCCGTCACTCCCCAGGGCAGCACCTACATTATCACATGCAACAACGCCATACCCTTCATTGCCTTCCTTCTCTGCATTCATTTCTCATGCCTCCAACCAGCACCTGTTGCTTCATTCACCCACACACCTGCATAGCTCGTGCCCTCTGTAAGATCAGGAACAAACAGTAGTGTTTTCCTTTCATCTGCCACATTGGTTGACCAATTCATGCCACTGGAACACAAGTAACCCCAGAGCGGTTTTTGCCTATTTGGACCTCTTAAGTCTGGTGTGGCTTGGTTCCAGTGGCACAGTGATCACGGGACCCACGTCTGGAGACTCGTCACACTTAGGGTGTCGCACTAAAGAATACACAAAACAAGAACACACTCCAACTACAATATCTACATTGTCACCTGCACTGTATATCCAGCCAGCTACACTCTACATCCAGCCAGCTACACTCTACAATACTAGTTACCACCTAAAGCCCTTCGAATCAATGCCATTGGCAAAGATGTTCTATACAAAGTAATGTGCCTGCCTCTTGGAAAACCTGCATTGTGCACCACCAACTTTCCGCAGTAACACCACTCTTCCCCAGTTCATCTTACTTCCTCCCCGTCGCTGACTCAGGCCACAGATGGCAGGACCCAGCACAAGCATGTATTTATTTGGTATTTCTATAGCACAAACCTAGCCTAAAGGCAGCAGAGCACTGTATGTGGTCAAAGACCAGCAAAAAGTCAACGAGTAATAGGAGAGGAAGCTGCATTGTGGATGGTTAATGCATTGTGATGTAGTGTTCTGTAGTGTAGAGAGTCTTCCAATTTAGAAAAAAAGTTGATCAGCGCTGGGGTGGTCCTAATGGATGCAGTAATGTTGTTCCAGGGTGCACCTTTTCCCCACTATATGCTTGCCTCCTCCCTTCCCCAACTAATGTTGCTTCCTAATCCTCTGCCCTCTTCGTGGCAGTCACCTATGCCACAATACACATTATCTATGCGCTATGTGTCGCTCTTTATCGCATACACCCTACACCATCATCTACACCAACACTGTCACTTACATCCCTACCTTCTACATACTTGACCACCGACCCCCCATGTACACTCTATATGACCTCTTCCAATCTACACCCAATACTCTAAATCATAATCTGTTATCTACAATCCACACTATCACCTACACACTAATCCACCTGTTAAACGCTATAGCATTCCTTAAACCTCCCCATGTGGCATTCCTTAAACCCCCTACTCAAACCCACACACACAAATCATCTTACTGGGACGCCACCTGAGCGGCAGAGTCTCCCATTTCCTGTTCCATGCACTGGTTCTTGTCCCACCCACTGTTCTTGTGTCACCCAATTATCTTGTCTACATCTACATTTGCTGATAATTTTCCCTTCATGATTTTCTCCCATCTGCTTTTTACTATTTCTGCTCCCACCCCTTAATTTGGTGATGTTATCTTAGTTGCAGCCCTTGACCTGTCAGGTGTGCCTTTGGTATATGCTGGTGTCACCGTGACCATCACTGGCTGGCAAACCTTTGTCATCTTTCAACTTCTGTTCACTGTGTCATCCCTTTCTCTTGTCACAGGCCATGGCGATCCTCTCTTTCCTAGAAAAGGAAATCTGAGCTTGCATATTCGGACAGCCTCTCCCACTGAACCTTTATCCTGCTTCTCACTGATCATGTTTGTTTTCTTCACCTTTCTTGCAGTAAACATGGAGACCCCTCACACCCATACCCTTACACCATGCCTTTTATCTGGAAATCCACCTTTCCGTGGGCCCCTCCTTTCAGGGTACTCTCATCAAATGTGCCACCATCCCTTCCTTCAGACTATGTTTATAAAAACCTGTTAAGACCAGCTCCTCACTATTATCCTCAGCCTTCGATACAGATATGAATACCTCACCTCTTCTGGAATTGCTTAGCATGTAGTCTTCACACATTTTCCTTTTGCCTTCCTGGAGTGTCTTCACCACCTGTTTCCCATCCACCCTGCTAGTAACTACATTTCCTGCACTCTCCTGCATGCTCCCAGTTGCTCAGTGAACCCTAAAGATTCTCATGAGGACAGTCTCCACAGGACCTTCAAGCTGAACATACATTTTCTGTCACTGAAGTGGAAGGAATGCCTCCTTCCAATATGCCCAGGAAGGCAAAGACATCACCTGTCCCCAATATCCATACGTGCATTGGCAGCGTGGGGGGACAGGTTATGATATCTGCCCCTCAAATACAACACTCACTGCCAACCTTTTCTTCTTCATGTGAATGTCTGTGCCCTCTCACACAGCTCTCCCCATCCTGATATATTTTGTAAGCCTGAGTACATGTTCCCATCACAACAGCCTGAGCCTCCTTGTATCTTCATACCAGGGATTGTTCCACTTATACACATCTCTCTGCAGCCTACCTGTGCCTTGAAGCCCTGCTCTCTCCCTCATCATGTACCTCCTCAGCCTTCCTGTATGTCTGTCCCCTAACACACATCTCACCCCAGAATCCCTGTCTTAAGTCCATTATATGTCTCCCTCACAAACATCTCTCCTCACCCACACATCTCTCCTCATCCCCTTTTTTGTGTCATGAAGCCAGTTTGTGGCCCTCACATGAATCTTATCAGCCTATTGATGCTCTGATTCCAGGTTATCGGACCCCATAGCACATTTTTTCCTTCATTGCCCCTTTGTGTTTATACTAAGTTCTTTCTCACATGTACTCTCCTTCCCCAAGTCTCTGTTTTCTGATGTCAGGTTTTCTGTCCCCCCAACACGTCTCTTCACAGGTTTTTCTGTGCACTTGTCTCTTCAGTGCACTTGCATGCTTCATACAGTGGCAGGGATGACAAGGCATTAACTCGACCCACGGTATAGGCAGAAGCGACTACTCCCCTATGGTAGAGGAGCGTCGCCCCACTGCTTTTAAGCAGTGAGAAACATAAAATGATAATAACTTTGAGTTATCATTTTATGCTTCGTGTCCTGCTACTTTGCGGCGGGTGGGCCCTACTCTGCTCTCGGAGCAGGGGAGGAGTGGTTTGTCCACTCCTAAGTGCGCAATGACTGTTTGGTCAGCCCTCTCAGGCCACCCAAACCAGTCATGCGCACTTTCCCGGTTCTCCATGCAGGCTGCATTACACAGACCCTCCAAAATTTCGCAATTTACGAAAAAATCGCGAAATCGGCCGACTAGCGCGATGGCCGCGATATTTACAATTATCGCCGCAATATTTGTCAAAAAGTGTCTGCAAAACAAACAATGCCCGTTAATTGGCTGTGCGCGCACATGTCACTACGTGCCGCCGTCCAGCAGTCCAATACCGGCTTCCTCCTGGCCAATTTCTCCAGCTTGTTGAGGTTTGCTAAAGAACATGAAATGAGGAGGAATGACCTGAGGTAGGCGGGACAGTGATGGCACCTACCACCACGGCCTGCACTGACTGAAGCACAACTCACTGAGCTGCAGACTGGGTTAGGAAGGGGTGCAGTCTCAGTGCTGGGGAGTCACTCACGTCACCCAGCGGGGTCTTTCTTCAGTGTCCGCCAACACTTAACTGAAAGTGGACGAGTGTGTGTTAGCGCGGAGAGTCCAAAACACGCAAACAGTGCCCATTACTTCTACTTGTTCGCTTTCTACACTATCAGCAAAGCTGAAAAGAAGTCCACTTGTGTCTTGTATGTTGTAGTGTTTCATGGGCAGTTACCAACGTACATTACTGTAGTTTCGGCTGATCTGTAGGTTTTCCACACAGATCACATTGTGTAAAAAAGGCAAAACACTGCCGTAGACTTTGCCATACTCCTCCGCAGAACTGAGATGACTCTCCTCACTGCCTGACCCGCCTAAGAGGCACAACCAAGAAACTACAAGTAAGTAAGAACCAGTAAAGGCAGCCGGGGCTCCGATCGCAGTCAGACTGCTGGGGCAAGTGACCCGGTTACGGAAACAAACGAGCGGTGCTTGGGAGGGTCAGAGCCTGGTGACAGGAAGGGCAGCGGAGCCAGGGCTAAGGAAAGCCAGCTGGGAAGCGGCTTCCACGCCAAAATAATGAAATGCCAGTGCAGCCCCTGCATCTCCTCCATTCGCAGGTCACCTGCTCTCTTCGGAGGTCCGTTGTCATTGCAACAGTAACGTGGAGGAGTGAGGCAAGAGCCCCCCACACACACTCATTTTAACTCTCCACACAGCACGACAACATGTAAACATCCAGGAAACTTTACACGGCATGAGGGCGACTTATCAGTGTAGGTATATTTTCATTTCTGGGAACAGAAGCAAAACTAGTGCAGAGAAGGGCGGCGGCGCAAATAGTTTAAAACGTCTACAACGCCACCCATTCGAAAACATCGAAGCACTGTCACCCCCAAAAAACGGAGTCATTTTGAAACTCACAATTATTTACATCTACCACGAAAATGCCACACAGCACTTGCCGTTAGTACCAACAAGTACTCATGAAGATGAGTGGTTGAGTGAGACCTGAAGCATTTTACCTTAAGCTTCCCATCTTCATCTCCCGCCTGCGTTCCCTCCTCTGGCATGGCGGGCTGGTTTTGAGTGGAAAAGTTGGAGAGTAAAGCAAGCTACCCCTCTGGACCCCTAACTTGAAAGCACCACAACGTGGCCCTTGTGGCAAAACGTACGTGCCCTGCACAGTGAGTACAACATTAAACAGACCCTCCAGAATTTCGCAATTTCGCGATTCATGAAAAAATCGCGACATCGGCTGACGGTCCAGGAGGCAGCGGTGCCACGGCAGGGGTGCATACATGGGTGCTAGAACACCCCAGGGAGAAATAGGGCCCCCTCTCACGAGGTGCAGATTGGAGCTGTGCTTCCGTAGAGCCGCAGACACTTTAAACATGCCAGTTTCACAGTGGAATACCCTGCTAAATCAGTTTACATTGATTTAAGGCTGAAAAGGAATGATTACAAATAAAATAAGGTGCCGCAATAATGCTGCTAAATTTCCACTTTTGTGCCGCTAAATTTCCATTTTTGTGCCGCTAAATTTGCAAATCTATGCCGCAATATCCTGGGGGGTCTGATTACAGCCTACATGGAGAACATGCCCACCCCTCCCGCCCCTGGCTGAGCGCTGTGTCATGGCGCTCAGACCAATCACTAGCAGCTGCATTGGAGCGTTGGTGATTGGCTTAGGGAGGAAGCCTGGCTGCCTGCTTGCTGTTCCTGTCGGAGGCAGAGGAGCAGAGAAGACGCAGGACACGGCCTCAAGGTAAGTTTTTTTTTTTTTTTTTAATGCCGAGCCCTGCACGGCTGCCCCCCCATCAACCCTCTGCGCCCGCCCCATCACCCATGAGCCATGCCGGCTGCCACTGGGTATAGGCGAGAATTACAGAGAGGTGATTGTCTTGTACTCAGTTACTTCTGTTCTTGGACTCAAGGCTTGAGTAATCTACCACTTTGTATCCATCCAGTTTGTAACAGAGTCAGTCTGTGCTTAAGTTTAATTACTTGCTCAGTTACTGAAGTAGTGTTACTGTACTGATGGATACCTGTCACAGCTGTCCTTCTGTGATGACCAGCAAGTAGAGTAGGTGTTGAGTGGCTAGAGTTGTAATATACACTTTAGCTGACCCCACAAAAATAGGGTGCCAGCAGTTCACAGAGAAGTCTGGTGGTGGACCACCTTGGAGTACCCCTGGCCTTGCTGTTGTGGCTCAGACCATGCTGATGGCTTAGATGCATAAGGCATTCTAGTGATGTAGGAGTCATGATTGACAATAGATTGTCTTACAAAACACAAGTTAAGAAAGTCACCTCGGCTGCTTTTTTTTAGCTTTGCTCGGTCAAGGAAATTGCTCAGTTCCTTCCCTTTGATATGATAAAGACCGTTATTATTGCGTTAGTTCTATCTAGAATGGACTATTGCAATGGTTTATATCATAACCTGCCAAAACAATACTTGAATAAACTTCAAGTTTTACAAAACTCTGCAGCTCGTATGCTGATGAAGGTGCCCAGATACGGTTCGGACTCTCAAGCCATCAATGACCTGCACTGGCTACCTCTAAGAAAACGGATAGCCTTCAAGGGCCTCTGTACAGCCTATAAAGTACTCCATGACTTTTGTCCTGCTTATCTAAAAGACCGATTTAGATGGTACCTTCTAGGCAGTAACCTTTGTTCCATCCTGGCAAGAGATTTGGTAGTTCCCACTTGCAGATTGGCTACCTGGGGAGGCAGGAGCCGAGTTAGCTGTACGGCTCGAAACTGGAACCGCCTGCCTGTGGAATTAAAAACGGCCCCTTCTTTGTTAAAGTTCAGGAAAGATTTAAAAACCTGGCTTTTTAAGCATGTTTAGTGTTCTCCGTTTCCTGGATACTATTTATCTGACCTAGTAGTGCCAAGACGCCTCCGGGCATTTGTATGCGCTTTATAAATAATAAAATCATTCAATCAATAAATACATTTGAAATACAGCTGTTGTCCAAGATGAGTGCCATAAGCTTGGCAGGTGCCCTTGGTGAAGAAGGCTAGAGCGGGGTAAAATGTCAAGTTGGGAGGACTCTCCAGCAGTTGAAGCAGGATACATGGTCTTTGAATTCATACAGCTGTTCCTCTTGTTTGCTGTGGGTCCTCCCACACAGCAGAGCTCATCAGCGAGCAATGGCTGATGAAAAGTGAAAGGTACAGCTGTAACAAGTCTGTGTTCAGTGTTTTTCATTGTGACTGTACTAGACCGTGTATGGCACGGCTTAGTATGCAGCTTTGTTAGAAAGGTGCTTTTTACATTGAAGCCAATCTGCTGTGGCAGAGAAATTAAGAAGATCCAATCTGTATTCTACTGCGCAGTTTGTCATTGCCATGGTACAGCCATCACAATGGAGACTGGTGAATTTTGAAACATTTTAGTAGAGTTCTTTCTCAAGAAAAGTTTGAAAAACAGCTCTAGACAATGCATTTATCAGCAGAATGTTTACATAAAATGGATAAACCATGAGGGGCACTCAGGAAATATCAATACTTTCATGTGAATTCCAGCAAGTCTAGCTCTTGGCAGGTGTATTGAGGGTTTCATCCACACCGAAATAAAACGAGTTTAAAAGAAGTAGGCGTTATATGCAGTATCTCATTGCAGTCAAATGGTCTTGGTAGCCTGGGTCCTTGGAACAGCTACAGAAACCAGGTTTGACCCGGCCTGAAGTTTTATCTTTGGACTTAGTCTCTAAAAGTCCAAACTCTTCAGAGAGGCAATGCAGCAAGCTGTGGCCAACAAGTGGCCAGATAGCCGTCGGATGAGGTTCCAGTGAAGTCATTGACTTTTGGCAGGAAATCTCAGAGCGGAAAAAGTTTGAATTTCGCGCCCAAGGAAGGTCTCTCTCAGTCTGGATACTTTTGGTAGCTTCACCTGTTGAAGATTTCTACATTCAGACTTGGTCACTTTTTTGGAGCTCGGATTCATGAGGCTGAATACTTTTTCTGCAAAGGTCCAGCTGAACCGAATTTGCTGTTACAGAAAAACTCAGAGCGGGAGAAACCTGGATCTTTGGCCAAGCAGCAACACACCCTCATCAGATTAGCTTGGGAGGTTGGTCCCAATCCTCCGGAGCTCTTCAGAGCCAAACTTTTTCTACATCCAGATTTCAGGGGATGTTAGGAGGAGTACACTTTCACACAGACTAGCGTCCTAGAACCTGGGGAACAGCACTTGGGGACCAAGACTCCAGCAGAAGCCGCAAGCAGGGTCCAGGATTGGTTCAGTTGGACCTGGGAGTTGCAGGAGAGGCCTCTTGTAGATCGTGCCCGGTGGCTTGTACAGGAGGTCAGCCTTATGACCCTTGTAATTCACTTGTTTGTCCTTGGTACAAAAGGGTGAGCAGATTTAATCCTCTTGACCCTTCTCAGGTCTCAGACAGCAGGTTCCGCCCTCTTATGATCTTCCACAGGTCCAGTTGTGTTCTGAGGAGGGTACTTTGGGTGTCAAATTTATGCCAGGCACCAGCCTGTTGGTGGGGGTGACTCTTGGCTCCTTCCTAGCCAGTGGGGTACAAGTTCCCAGGGGTAACCCCATCCACTTTTGAAGCATTTCCTGTGTTCCCTACTGCAAACAATCCCACGGGGCCCCTCTCTACCTAAGACTTAGATGGCAGAACTTTTCTTCCCAGAGGTGTGGCCAGGGAAATGAGCAACCCCTCCTCTGCAGTCACTCTAAATCAGTTCCAGTGCAGCTCCTCTTCTATTGGTATTGGTGCCTACCTGATTGGGGAAAAAAGCAAGGGCCTGCCCAGGTATCAGCTAACATTTGACTGTGACAGTGTAAGTCTCTATGAAGTTGATCAAGTTCCTCGGTACAGCCCACTGGCCATCCTGGCAAGGGAATAACGCCTCCCCACACCCAATGTGTTTGTCCTGCTCTGGGAGCAGTTTTCACAGTACATTAAGGGGGCTATTCAGGTGACATTTTTGAACTCATGCAAATAGGTCTCCATAGGCTTTATGCAGGGACAATTTAATTTTCTAAAAGTACCTTTTCCTTAATAATTATTAAAATTCGATTTTGCCATTAAATTTGATTTTGAATGACTATTAAAAAGAGACTTTGAATTGTAGCTTTTTCCTAACCATAACTATCATTATTAAATATAATAATGTTACCCAGTGTTTTCCTATGGAACAGCTAGCCTTGCAACAGTGAAAATAGATTTTGGGGCTTTTTCACTGTCAGGACCTTTACATGTACCAGTTTTAAAGGCCATGCACCCTGCCATATGGGCGATAAGGCCTACATAGGGGTGGCTTATAAATATTTTAAAGGAAGGTTTTGGCCTGTCAAAAGAGGTTATTTGTACTGGTTGAATTTGCAGATAAAAAATGGAACAGCCATGCTACAAATGACAGGCCTGCAGTCATGTTTGCACTGTCACTGTAGTAGTTGGCACAAAGGATACCGCAGTTCACTAGTGACATTCAACGTACAGGCCATGGGTGCACCTGGCACCATATGCTAGGGACTTATAGGTAAGCTAAACATGCCAATAAGTGGTATGCCAATTCCATCCTGTTGAAAGGGGAAGCACAGGCAACTTACCTCAGGTCAGCAGGGGTAAAGTGCACAGAGGTCTAAAGCCAGCAAAAACAGTCATGGCAAGCGATCTGCGAGCTCCGTTCTCTCAGTTTCAGTTTATTCAGTTTTTCAGTTTATTTTATTATTATTATGTGCACAGTTAATTAAAACCTTTGCACAAAGTGCCAATATTAAAAGACTTTACAGGCAAAAGATGGTCAGTTCCTACATTACTTCTGTACCATATAGAGAGAGTTTATATTATTATTCGCTTCCTTTCACTTTTGTTTAGGCTAGAACATGTCCAGATCAATTTTTGTTAAAACATTACATAAGGCTCAGAATTCATGTACATATTTTAAATTTTATCAGCATGTGATCTAATGTGAATTTCAAACCATAAAGTACCCCGCAAAAATGTACCACATTGTGGTGTGTGCAGTATTACATTAACCTGAGGGGCTCTGCCCCTGAGCCAACTGTAGGTTCTGTGTAACATGCTTTCACTGTTTGCTTTCCTGGAAGAGTAGCTAATATTATGTGGAAAGTATCATTCAGATTTTGTATTTATTTTCATTGCTAAGAAACGCTGGCAGCAAAAAGACCTGCAGGCTGTGTGTGTATTTTGACTCCTGTGTTCTTTCATTTGCAAACAAGGAAAAAATGTTACATTAGGGAATGCTTAATGGCTTCTAAGGTTCAATATGTAATAGTAACAAAGCGTGGTTAAGGATTTCCTGTGCCAATATTCTGCTTTGACATTGGCAAAGATATCCATGTGCCTATGTTCGGAAATGTGCAAATATTAGTCCAGTTGACTGCCTAATGACCTTTCCCACACCTTCAACTCCTGAGTTTGATGCTGACATCATAACATAGGGGTTTGCAATTCATGAATGCTCACAGTACACTTTTATATGGTCAAGTGTGCAAGAAGCACACTTGGCAGTGGTAGACCATAAGCAACGTAGATCCACTCTGACATGGCCGACATGGGGCTGAAGGGTCTTAAGACATTGGCGGTAGCTCATACCACACCAGAGAAATAAGCAGGTCTAACTCTAGATATAGTGGTTGGCCACCCTTCCCTGTATTCTGCACTGCCAGTGATCCGCTGCCAATGGAATGATTTCTGCAAAAGTAGGAGATGGGTGCCAGAGTAGCTAGGTAGGTGGCTAATTACAGTAGCCACTTCCACCCAAGGCTTGAGGTGCCCTTCTGCTATTTCCTTCTCATAGCCTTTGCCACATAGACATACCGCCTTGATGGTTACACATATTGAAGGAGTAGGGGTGTCCTCTGCAATGCTTTGGATATGAGATTGAGGGCACCCTGTTCCAGCCCAGAGCTGGAGGGCAGTTGCCTATTACATACCTGAGATCACCTTGTCAGGATATCTGACTTTGCTGGTTGAATGGCCTAAAACCTTGATTGGCCTGTAGCTTCTTGCTGTCTCAAGTGTTAGAAATCAAAACCCATCAGACGGCCTATGTGTTAGCTTGCAACTCAGTAGGTGGTTTTTAAAACAGGCAGCCCTTTGTGTTATAACCAGTACCAGAATTGATCTATTCATTATGTCATTTTGTTAATATTACTATACGCCACAACAGACGAATATAAGAGCTACGTCCAGGTGGTTGAACCTGAGTTGGATGTAGTGCTGCCTCTTAAAGGATGTCTCTCACAAGCTCTTTTAATATTCCCTCATTAAAAGAGGCTAAAGTGGAATTTAAGAAGTTTTTTCTCCACTACCAGAATGGAGCTCAAAAAGGCCCTGAATAGCTGCCAAAGAATGATAGTCTTAGCTAAAGCTGAATTTATGCTAATAAGGTCTTAGATGCTGAAAACGTCTCAAAATATTTTTTTTCTCTATATTTTGATCTCTAGCTTACTCGAAGCTGTTGAACACTATCAGGGAATGGCAGATTAGCTCTTGAAGTATTTTGAGGACAAAAATTACCATCATCTATAACTCGTTTTGTCCTTCTACAGAAAGCTTGTCGCCAGGTATTGGACTTTTGGCCTACTATGTTGTTCACTCCCGTGGGGCATCCCCATGAGGGACTTTTAACGGTGACCTGGTAGGAGAGGCCATCAAGTTGCCCGCTGCTCCCTGCGTAGGACACCTGGAGCCACTCTCGCTGAAAGAGTGTATTGCACTTGCGTGCTCAATCTCGCGGAGCTCCTCTTTGGACCCTGTCCCACCTAAGCTTTTGGAAGTAGCCTTCCCAGAACTAGCCCAAACTTTGCTTGAAGTTTGCAATAAATCTTTAGCCAACGCTTGGGATCCACTGGACTGGAAAAAGGCATTGATCGTCCCACTATTATAAAAAAAACATAACGCAGACTGAGCAGTTCTTTCCAACTTTTGGCCAACATCCCTGCTGCCGTTTGCTGTCAAAATCCTGGAAAAGCATGTCAATCGGCTGCTCTCTGCTTTTTCGGAACAAAACCATATCCTGAAACCTGTCCAGTATGAATTTCGACTAGCACACAATACGGAAACTTCCCTATTGCTGGTCCTTGATGACCTGCGAAAGTCAGTGGACATGGCAGAATCAGCAGCCTTGGTGCTACTTGATTTGTCTGCTGCATTTGATACAGTTTTGCACCCCATAATTTTGTCCAGGCTGTCTGAAGCATGGATCTGTCGGACAGCACATGAGTGGTGTAAATCGTATCTAAAGGAATAATGCAGTGAAACTTTATCATTGCGGTCAATGGTAAAAACCACTAGTGACATTTGGTCACTTGCAGGTCGAGTTGTGTGGAATCCAAGGAGGGTAAAGGTGACACGGGTCCCAGGACCTATGTTATGTTATGTTATTTGGTTCTTGGTATAGCGCACAGCTCAGCCCCGGAGGGACATCTCGGCCCTGTGGCAGGCAGGTAGATGAAACAGACAAGCTCCTGGCAGTTCTACTGGGCACCGTGGCGGGGCCAAGTTCCCCCGGCCACCAGTCATCCGCCCAATAGAGCTGAGCTTTGTTCTGTTTTGCCCCCATTTAGTTGGAGACAGTTGTGCGACATCCATGTGGCAATTTTTCTCATGCAGGTTACAAATCGCTGTTTCATATTCTCAATGTCCTGCCCAAACAAGATGACCAGCTGAGTGTTGTCTGCATAGGAAAGAGTTTCGAACCTGCAGGACTTAACTAGTTTATCCACCTCCCATTTTGCTGGAATTCAAGGCATTGAATCAGAATGTGCCTCAGGGGTAAACACTTATTCCAACTCTTTTTAACATCTACTTCCTTCCATTGGCGAAATCGGTTAGATCTTTTGGTCTTAAATGCAAGAATAAAGGAGACCACAGCTAAATAATTATTGCAATGAATCGGTCAGAAATGGCCCCTTTTGAGCCTTTCCATCAGTGTGTGTCTACAGTTACTGCTTGGCTACGACTAAATGCCTTGAGGTTATACTCAGACAAAATGAAGGTGCTCTGGATTAGCCATATGCTACCGGCTTGACCCTTTCCTTCCAACCTCTGGCCTCCATCTTACCTGATCTCCCTAGTCCAGCAAAGCTAGTGGAAAACATAGGCTTCTTTTTGAAGTCAGACCTATCCCTCGAAAAACAAGCTAACCATCTGCTTCTGTCTGCTTCCTCCTGCTGCGGGTGTTGAGGAGAATTCTACCGCTTCTTCCAAAGCCAGCCTGTCGTTGGTCGTCTCGGGGACCATTTTGAGTTGTCTGGACAATTGCAACTCTCTCTTTTTGAATGTCTTTTTCGTTCTGCTGAAAAAGCCTCAACGTATCCAAAATGCTGCAGCTAAACTGGCTCTTGTACTGCCACCAACACTCCTCCGCTTCCACCGCCCTAGACAGGCTAAACTGGCTCCCTCTGTTAAAAAGAATTGCATTTAAATCCCTCTGTCTCGTTCATAGAGCTGTGCATTACACTGGGCCCATCGATCTTACCAAAACGTTTATCCCATATGTCCCTGGCTGCTTACTTCACTCTATGGATTCTCTGCTATTACTGGTGTACACAATAATACCTAGATTCAATCGGGCTCACTCTCTAGGTAGGCCCTCCTCGATGGCAGACGCCAAATTTTGGAATGCTTTCCGGCCACACGGGGCAAAATGTAGGTATTGCTGCCATTTAGGAAGGCTTTGAACACCTGACTGTATGGCAATAAGTCGTTTTCTTAGCTCAGTTCTCTCAGTGTCAGTTTGTTCATTTTTTTTTATTATTACGTGCACAGTTAATTAAAAACCTTTGTACAAATTGCCAAGATTGAAAGATTACATAAGAAAATAGCTACAAAAGCGGCGCCTTAAGGTACTAAGGCGCTAAGAGCCTTTTAAGGCTTCCATGTCTTTCTTATATGTCTCCGCTTCACTCCCTTGCTGTTCACCACTGCTCAGTACTCTCATCGCAAGGACACCTGTATAGGTATCAGAGAGCTCAATAAAACTTTAACATAGCTTAGAACATACCATATAACAGAACATATAACAACATAACGTATATAACATAACATAAGATGAGGGTGCAGATAACATGAGGGTGCAGAGTGTTCGACTTAATGTGTTAGACGTAGTAAAATCTAGCAGTCGAAAGCATGCTTTTGTAATGGTATTGCTTTGCGACAAGCAGCAATTGGTAGAGTGCCTCACACGCATCATTGCAGGGGTTGTTTCTGTTTGTATTGAAGTTGCTGCTCTTTTGCTCGCTGGATCTTTTCTTGGTATCTGTACAGTGCCAAATGTGGTACTTTTAGGAGCTAGACTTTAATAAGCTTTACCCTTGCCTCCACTTACCCTTGCCTCCACTTACCTGCGCATGCACAGCGCTTTAGTTTTCTCTCAAACCACATCGGAAGACATTCACTGCATTTGCGCTGGGCATGAAATAATTGCCAATGTATAATTAAAGCGTTTAGCGAAATTAGATGCCGCGTGGTCAGTGAAAAAGGGAGGTGGGACGACGACGGAGAGTCACCCCGAACCTATTTATCGCTGAACTACAGCGATCACGCCTCCGGCGGTGTACGAGAACAAGGCATCAATTCTGAACAGAGTGGACTATATACTTTTGAATAATGTTCCTTTCCATTTAAACATGGCCCCTGTCTCGGCCCACAATGATCCCTCTGTGTTTACTCTCGCGGGACCTGAATGTGCCATCTGCACGAGCACGAGGCCGCCTGGTGAAGTGCGGCTCGTGAGCAGAAAGAGTTCAGCAGCAGACAGCGCACCGAGGTTCTTTTGGGTGGGATGTAATTGAATTAATATTGTTTTGGGCGGATCGCTCTCTCTAGTTTCATCTCCGATGCACGCCAGTTCTAATCACTTGCAGGAACATTGCGGGGTGCAGGGCGATCCGATCCCAGGCATCTGAGCCTGCCCATCACAAAGATGGCATTCTTGTCCAGGGTTGAGGAGTTCTGCTCTCACGGACTGTGCTGCCGTCTCTGGTTTCCAACTGTTATGTACAAATGCTTTGTTTCATCCACATGATGTTGTCGGGAACATCAGAAAGTTTAATTCTAAAGCGCTTTGGCTAGTGTATGGCTAAAAAGTGTAATCAAATATACCTTCGTTGAAAGTGAAATTCCGTTTAATTTGACGACACACACATCTGCTACTTTTTCAATTTTTTTTTAAAGTATTTCTTTTTTAACTTAGCTTTGCACATGCCACACAGACCCTGGGTTGTAAAAACAAAGAACTAGTTGCAGGTGGTAGCCCCCCCCCCCCCCCCCTGCTGTGTTTACTAGATTATATGACAGCAGGATAGCTCAGTGTACTGCTGCACCTGTCACAGAGATCTGTGCCTGACCTCCAGCAGGGCACTGCAGGCTTGAACCTTTTTCAGGCTGCTTGAATGAGTATCGTTGGATTATAAACATGGTATTAACAAGGAACGTTTCAGTCTGGTTTGTGTTATGCTCCTTGTACATTATTATTATAGAATATTTGTAGAGCGCACAGTTGCCCAGTATACGGGCTTCCCGGCGCTAGCGGCAAACAAGTGAGAGATCATGAAGGATTTACTCTGCTAGAGTGAAAAGGTGAGTTTTCAACTGTTACCTAAAAGTGAGTACATTTTTGTCTGACCTTAAGGGTGGGGAGAGTATTCCAGAGTTTTGAGACGAGGTATCTGAAGGACCGACCCCCCTCCACTTGCTCTCCTGACTCTGGGCACACTTAGCAGAGAGAGATTTGATCTTAAATCTCTGGAAGTAATGTAGGGAGTAATGAGATGTTGGAGGATATGTGGTTCCCGAACATAGTTTACCCTGTGAGCAATACAGTTTACTCTCTCTTATATTGGCAGCCAGTGAAGTTGCACCAGAGCTGCTGGTGCAGGTTGAGTTTTAGACAGTCCTGTCAATACTCTGGCTGCGGCGTTCTGGCCAGTCTGCAGCTTTCTCATAGCATATGAGGGGCTGCCCAGGTAGAGTGATACCTGTATTGTACATATTAATACCATAAGTAAACGTGGATTGTTTAATTGTTCTGATGCTTTACATGATATAAAATTGGTTAACAATTAGGGATTCTCTGGCACTACTGCATTTGTTTTAGCTTTTAGGAATACAGAGGAAAAACTTATGGACATTTTCTTTTCACTCCATTTTGTAGAGTAACTTTTGTTTGCAGTTTTATATAATGGGAATGAGACCCGTCCAGTCAGCAGAGTGCTTTACAGAGGTAAACAAAGTGAAGCAGGATACCAATGGAAAATGTATACTATTAAATATAACATATAGGCCTAGCCACCAGCCACATGGGTAGCTGAAAGCCTAATGAAAGTATAGAGGGACATATGGAGTGCATACAGAAATACTGAGTGTTGCGCTTAGCCTACGAGAATAAATGGAGTTCCAGATCCCACATAATTGAAAAAGACTATTGAGATATCTGAAAATGAACAATCTTTATTTATTTTATTTATTTATAAAGTTTTATATAGCGCAAACAAGATCCCGAAGGATATCAGAGCGCTTTACAAAGGAAGGAAGGAAGGACATGAATCCAATATCGCCAACAGGAAAAGATTACATAACAGGAATACATGCATAAGTAAAGACAAATAATCGCAAAAATCCCCAACAAATGAATCAAGGAGAGTAGTACCCTAAACGGGTATGTAGCAGACTACGAAGGGGGTACACACTGCGGAAAAGAAGAGCATAGATCCAATATCGACATTAAGTAGGAATACACAATAGGAATACTCGCTTGTTTCCCAAACAAGAGAGTCAAGGAGAGTAATACGATAAGCATGAATATAACGGGCTACGAAAGGGGACACACAATGCGGTAAAGAAGGGCAGCATCACATGAGGGTACAATGGTTGTAGGAACAATGATTTCGAGCAAATGATCCCGGGCCAAGTTAACGTAAAAATGTGTTCATTAAGAATCTTTTGGCTTCCAGTTTGAAAGCAGTCGTTGAGGAGATTCTGCGTACTTCCGGTGGAAGAGTTCCAAATCCTTGGGGCAGCGCCGGAGAAGGCTCGGAGACCGGTTCTCTTTTTGATAAGGATTGGTGGTTTCAGGAGGAGAGTGATAGCGCTTCTTGAAGCTCTCCCACCGCAGGATAATTCAAGCTTTTGCGCTAGGTACCTGGGAGTTTTGAAATGCAGGGCTTTGTGCGCTAGAACGGCAATCTTTAAATGAATTCGAGCTTCATAGGGCAACCATTTAAGAGATTTTAGGATTGGGGATATGTGCTCACTTCGTTTGGTACCAGTGACCAGTCTGGCCGCAGCGTTCAGTGATGCCCTTAGGGGAGCTAGAGTGTATTTGGGAAGGCCACAGAGAGTAGCGCTGCCGTAGTCCAACCTCGGCAGGACCAGTGCTTGTACCACCTGCTTGAAGTCCTTTTGTGGAAGGAATGGCTTGATGTTTCTGAGTGTCCTCATCAAGAGATTAGCTCCCTTACACACATTGCTAATATGATTTTTCATATTCAGGTGTTTGTCCAGGGTGATTCCGAGAGATTTGCCTGAGTCTATGATGAGAGGGGTGCAATTGAAGGCAGTGAGGTGATTCAGCCAAGGGTCTAGCTTGGGAATGTGGTTAGGGGGAGAGATGAAAAGGAATTCAGTTTTGGAGGTGTTGAGCAGTAGATGGTTCTCAGTTAACCAATTTTGCGTAGTAATTAGGGTCGAGTTGAGTGAGATGATGTTGTCCGGGGATGAGATTTTCAAATAGAGTTGTGTGTCATCCGCGTACATATGGAAGAGAATGTTCGTGGAATTTAGAGAGCTAGAGGTTCCAAGAAAAGGTTGAAGAGGATAGGAGATAGGGCGGACCCTTGAGGGACTCCCATGAGTACTGGAGAGGGCTGGGAGAGGGAGTGGTTTGCCTTGATTCTTTGTGATCTGTGGTGAAGGAAGGATGAGAACCATTGTAACACCCGACCCGAGAAACCCATCCTGATCTTCAAAATGGATAGAAGGTTGTCGTGATTAACCGTGTCGAAAGCGGAAGAAAGGTCAAGGAGTATTAGGAGGCAGGAATCATTTTGGTCCAACATTTTTAAGATGTCATCCATAACGTGCGTGAGAGCCAATTCGATACTGTGACCCTTCCGGAAGCCGGATTGATGTTGGTCTAGGAGTTGGAAATTATCTATGTGAGCACAGAGTTGGGATTGTACGCATTTTTCAAGTAGTTTGGCTAATGTGGGGATGTTGGAGATAGGGCGAAAATTATTGAGGTCAGTTTTATCTGCGTTAGGTTTTTTTAGTATGGGTGATACCTGCGCTGCTTTTAGGCAGTCTGGGATCGTGCCTTGTGACAGAGAAGCGTTTACAATCCTTGTCCGGGTGGGGATGAGTACAGTCTTGATTTCTTTGAAGATGGCTGGTGGCAGCGGGTCACTGAAGTGGTTAGAAGGATTGATGTTCTGAAGAATCTTGTAGATGTCTTTTTCACTGAATCAATCAATCAATCAATCAGGGGTTTGTTAAAGCGCGACTACTCACCCGTAAGGGTCTCAAGGCGCTAGGGGGGGGAGGGGTGCAGGTTCCATCCATCAAGGAGGGGGTCTGTCGAAGAGCCAGGTTTTGAGGTTTCTTGCGAAGATGGGGAGCGATGTTGTCTGTCTGAGGTGGAGTGGAAGGGCGTTCCATGCTTTGGCCGCGAGGAAGGAGAAGGAGCGGCCTCCCGATCTGGTCTTTCTGGTGCGGGGGACCACGGCGTAGGAGAGCTGGGCTGATCGTAGGGTCCTTTGGGGTGCGTGGAATTTGAGTCGGCTGTTCAGGTATGCTGGTCCGGTGCCGTGGAGGGCCTTGTGTGCGTGGGTGAGCATCTTGAAGGTGATTCTCGCCTCGACAGGGAGCCAGTGGAGTGTGCGCAGGTGCTGGGAGATGTGGCAGTGTTTTGGCAGGTTGAGGACCAGTCTTGCGGCGGCGTTCTGGATGTTCTGTAGCTTGCGGATGAGGTTTTTGTTTATTCCGGCGTAGAGTGCGTTGCCGTAATCGAGTCTGCTGGTGACCAGGGCGTGAGTGACGGTCTTTCGGTGTTCGAGGGGGATCCATTTGAAGGTCTTACGAAGGAGGCGGAGGGTGTGGAAGCAGGAAGACGAGACAGAGTTGATCTGGCGGTCCATTTTGAGCTCGGAGTCCAGGATGATTCCCAGGTTGCGTGCGTGGTCCGTGGGGGTTGGCGGGTTTCCGAGGGCGGGGGGCCACCAGGTGTCGCTCCAGGCATCAGGGTTTGGGCCCATGATGAGTACTTCTGTTTTGTTGGTGTTTAGTTGTAGGCAGCTGTTTTTCATCCATTTGGCGACGGCTTCCATGCCTTCTCGAAAGTTGCGTCTGGCGGTGTTGGGCTCGTTGGATAGGGAGAGGATGAGCTGGGTGTCGTCTGCGTATGACACGATGTTGAGTCCGTAGGTTCTGACGATGGGGGCGAGTGGAGCCATGTAGACGTTGAAGAGCGTCGGGCTGAGGGAGGAGCCCTGGGGACTCCGCAGGTGGTAGGTGTGGGGTCCGAGAGGAAAGGGGGAGTCTGACCCGCTGCGTCCTGCCGGAGAGGAAGGAGCGGATCCAGTCGAGGGCCTTGTCCTGGATTCCTGCGTCGTAGAGTCTGCGTATTAGGGTGCGGTGGGAGACTGTGTCGAACGCCGCTGATAGGTCGAGGAGGATGAGGGCTACTGTTTCTCCTTTGTCCAGTAGGGTACGGATGTCGTCTGTTGCGGCGAGGAGGGCGGTTTCCGTACTGTGGTTTTTCTGAAGCCGGATTGGGAGGAGTCGAGGATGTTGTGTTCTTCAATGAATGTGGTGAGTTGGCTGTTGATGGCTTTCTCGATGACTTTCGCTGGGAACGGGCGCAGGGAGATGGGTCTGTAGTTTTTGAGGTCGGTGGGGTCCGCTGAGGGTTTCTTTAGGAGGGGTTGACCTCGGCGTGTTTCCAGTCGTCGGGGAACGAGGCGGTCGCCAGGGAGCGGTTGATGGTGTGGCGGAGCATGGGTGCGATGGTGTCGGCGGCTCTGTTGAAGATGTGGTGGGGGCAGGGGTCCGTGGGGGCCCCTGAGTGGATTGACTTCATTGTCTTCAGTGTGTCTTCCGTGGTGAGGGCTGTCCAGTCGTCAATCGCTGGTTTCCGGGTGTCGGGGGTGGTTGGTGAGGGCTCAGTGTGTTGGTTGTCTTCGTCGAAGTTGTCGTAGATGCTCTTGATTTTGTGGTGGAAAAAGGTGCTGAGTTTGTCGCAGAGGTCTTGTGAGGGAGGGATGTCGGTAGACTCGCTAGTGGGTTGGGCGAACTCCTTGATGATGCTGAAGAGTTCCTTGCTGTGGTGCGCGTGGGTGGAGATTCTGTCTTCAATCGCTTTTTTCCTCGTTTCTCTGATGAATTGATGGTGGGCGTTGGTGGCGGCTCTGAAGTTGTCGTGGGCTTCTGTGGATTTGGTGTTCCTCCAGGCCTTTTCGAGGCGGCGGCATGTGCTTCTGGACTCTCGAAGTTCGGTGGTAAACCATCTGGCTTTCTTGGCGCGGGTATTGTTGTTTTTCTTGAGGGGGGCTATGGTGTTGGTGCTGTCCGTGATCCATCTATGCAGGGTTCGGGCTGCGGTGTTGGGGTCGTCGTTTTCCGCGATGGTTGGGGTGGAGTTGTTGAGTGAGGAGGTGAGCTGGTCGTCGGTGATTTTGGTCCAGTTTCTTCGTGGAAGCAGGTGCTGGTGTCTGTGGATGGTGGTTGTTCTGAAGGTGAAGTGGACGCAACGATGGTCGGTCCATGGGAGTTCGGTGGTGTGGCTGAAGGTGATGGAGTTTCCTGTAGTGAAGAGGGGGTCGAGGGTGTGTCCTGCTGAGTGCGTGGGCTCGGTCACGATCTGGCGCAGTCCAATGTTGTGGAGGTTGTCCAGGAGGGATGTGGTGTTGGGGTCCAGTTTGTTGTCGAGGTGGAAGTTGAGGTCTCCCGGCAGGGTGTAGTTGGTGGATGCGATGGCCTGCGGGGAGATAATGTCCGTGATGGAGTTGGCGAAGGGTCCGCGGGGTCCAGGGGGTCGGTAGATGAGGGGTTCCTCTGAGGGTGGCGGTGGGGCTGGCCAGTATCTTGAAGTGAAGGTGTTCCATCAGTTCTGTGGGCTCGTCAGGGAGTGTGCTCAGGCGGAGGCTGGATTTGTGGACGATGGAGATTCCTCCTCCTGGGCGGGTGGGGCGGTCCTTCCTGGAGATCTTGTATCCTTGGGGGATGGCGATGGCGATGTCCGGTCCCGAGGTGGTGTTGGTCCAGGTTTTGGTGAGGAATGCTACGTCCAGGGTGGTGCTGTCGAGGAGGTCCCAGATTTCTGTGGCGTGTTTGTGGAGGGATCGGACGTTGAGGAGGATGCATTGCAGGGTCTTCGGTTCGGTTGTGTTCTTGTGGGCGGGTTGTGCTGGATCCGTGTTCTTGGCGGTGCTGCAGGTGTGCCGGCAGCGGTGACAGCTGAAGGGTCCGTGGGAGTCGGCTGGTGATGCTAGCTTGCAGTTGTTGTTGCGGCCTGGGTTGAGTGCGTGGAGTGCTGCTTGGTCGTAGCGTTGGCGGGGCGGAGGTCCAGGGTTCCTGGCGCTGGTCGGGTCGCGGACGGGCGCAGACGGGCTTGCCTTTGATGCGTCTTCGGCGCGCCAGCGGCGCGGCCGCGCAGTGGTTGCCATTAAGTAGGGGTCGGGGAGGGCTGGACAGCTGGGAGGCGGGAGCGGGGAGGGGAGCTGGATTGGCCGGTCGCGCTGGGGGGGAGGGGCCGCGGGGGCAGCAGCGGCGGGGAAAGGTAAAGGGAGGAAATAAGGGATAAAGAAAAAAGGGAAAATAGGCAGAAATAAGGCACAAAAGAGCAGAGATGCAGAAAGGTGAAAGATAAAGAGGGTAGAAAAACGAGTGAAAACTAGTGAAAGGGCAGAGCGAGAGGAAGGGAAAATGAGCAGAAATAAGGCACAAAAGAGCAGAGATGCAGAAAAGTGCAGAAAGGTGAAAGATAAAAAAGGGTAGAAAAACGAGTGAAAGAGCAGAGTTAGAGGAAGGAGACAGAGGTCCACTGGACCACCAGGGATGAGGCGCAGGGAAACCTGCGGGTGGAGGAGGGCCTCGATCACCAACACTCGAGAGTGCAGGGGCAGGGGCAGGCCTCACTTAATGGTGGAGCTGCGAGGGTGGGAGAGCAATTTCACTGACAATGAGTCAGTGGTCTTGCTCGCCTGTCCCCGCAGTGGTCGCCATTAAGTAGGGGTCGGGGAGGGCTGGACAGCTGGGAGGCGGGAGCGGGGAGGGGAGCTGGATTGGCCGGTCGCGCTGGCGGGGAGGGGCCGCGGGGGCAGCAGCGGCGGGGAAAGGTAAAGGGAGGAAATAAGGGATAAAGAAAAAAGGGAAAATAGGCAGAAATAAGGCACAAAAGAGCAGAGATGCAGAAATTGAAAGATAAAAGAGGGTAGAAAAACGAGTGAAAACTAGTGAAAGGGCAGAGCGAGAGGAAGGGAAAATGAGCAGAAATAAGGCACAAAAGAGCAGAGATGCAGAAAAGTGCAGAAAGGTGAAAGATAAAAAAGGGTAGAAAAACGAGTGAAAACAAGTGAAAGGGCAGAGCGAGAGGAAGGGAAAATGAGCAGAAATAAGGCACAAAAGAGCAGAGATGCAGAAAAGTGCAGAAAGGTGAAAGATAAAAAAGGGTAGAAAAACGAGTGAAAGAGCAGAGTTAGAGGAAGGAGACAGAGGTCCACTGGACCACCAGGGATGAGGCGCAGGGAAACCTGCGGGTGGAGAAGGGCCTCGATCACCAACACTCGAGAGTGCAGGGGCAGGCCTCACTTAATGGTGGAGCTGCGAGGGTGGGAGAGCAATTTCACTGACAATGAGTCACTGGTCTTGCTCGCCTGTCCCCGCAGTGGTCGCCATTAAGTAGGGGTCGGGGAGGGCTGGACAGCTGGGAGGCGGGAGCGGGGAGGGGAGCTGGATTGGCGGGTCGCGCTGGGGGGGTGGGGCCGCGGGGGCAGCAGCGGCGGGGAAAGGTAAAAGGGAGGAAATAAAAGATAAAGAAAAAAGGGAAAATAGGCAGAAATAAGGCACAAAAGAGCAGAGATGCAGAAAGGTGAAAGATAAAAGAGGGTAGAAAAACGAGTGAAAACTAGTGAAAGGGCAGAGCGAGAGGAAGGGAAAATGAGCAGAAATAAGGCACAAAAGAGCAGAGATGCAGAAAAGTGCAGAAAGGTGAAAGTTAAAAGAGGGTAGGAAACGAGTGAAAACAAGTGAAAGGGCAGAGCGAGAGGAAGGGAAAATGAGCAGAAATAAGGCACAAAAGAGCAGAGATGCAGAAAAGTGCAGAAAGGTGAAAGATAAAAAAGGGTAGAAAAACGAGTGAAAGAGCAGAGTTAGAGGAAGGAGACAGAGGTCCACTGGACCACCAGGGCTGAGGCGCAGGGAAACCTGCGGGTGGAGGAGGGCCTCGATCACCCACACTCGAGAGTGCAGGGGCAGGGGCAGGCCTCACTTAATGGTGGAGCTGCGAGGGTGGGAGAGCAATTTCACTGACAATGAGTCAGTGGTCTTGCTCGCCTGTCCCCGCAGTGGTCGCCATTAAGTAGGGGTCGGGGAGGGCTGGACAGCTGGGAGGCGGGAGCGGGGAGGGGAGCTGGATTGGCCGGTCGCGCTGGGGGGAGGGGCCGCGGGGGCAGCAGCGGCGGGGAAAGGTAAAGGGAGGAAATAAGGGATAAAGAAAAAAGGGAAAATAGGCAGAAATAAGGCACAAAAGAGCAGAGATGCAGAAAGGTGAAAGATAAAAGAGGGTAGAAAAACGAGTGAAAACTAGTGAAAGGGCAGAGCGAGAGGAAGGGAAAATGAGCAGAAATAAGGCACAAAAGAGCAGAGATGCAGAAAAGTGCAGAAAGGTGAAAGATAAAAGAGGGTAGGAAACGAGTGAAAACAAGTGAAAGGGCAGAGCGAGAGGAAGGGAAAATGAGCAGAAATAAGGCACAAAAGAGCAGAGATGCAGAAAAGTGCAGAAAGGTGAAAGATAAAAAAGGGTAGAAAAACGAGTGAAAGAGCAGAGTTAGAGGAAGGAGACAGAGGTCCACTGGACCACCAGGGATGAGGCGCAGGGAAACCTGCGGGTGGAGGAGGGCCTCGATCACCAACACTCGAGAGTGCAGGGGCAGGGGCAGGCCTCACTTAATGGTGGAGCTGCGAGGGTGGGAGAGCAATTTCACTGACAATGAGTCAGTGGTCTTGCTTGAATGGGGTAAAGGTGTCCCATGTCGCATTGTTCTTGGTGTTCAGGCTGATTGGTTTGCGCTTTTCTGAGAGGTCAGGGGGTGGTGCGGACCCGGGGGATGGCAATAGCGCTTTCTTAGTAGCGAGTTCAATGGTGATGAGCCTTGATTTCTCAGTGAAGAAAGCAGCAAGATCATCGCAAGAAGGTGGGCTGCCTCCGGAGTCAGAGTTGCTTGGGCCTGCCACTGATTGCTGCTTGACCAACTCGAAAAGTTTCCTGGGGCGGTTTGCAGCTTGATCAAGTTGGTGTCTGAAGTAATCAGCCTTAGCGCTCTTGATTTGTTTGCTGTAAAAGCTTCTAACATCTCTAAGGAGTTTTAGTTGTTCCAAGGAGGGATTGGATCTCCAGGAACGTTCAGCTGCCCTAAGGTTGCGGCGCTCCGTGTTTAAGATGTCGTTGTACCATGGTTTGGATATTTTTGTTGAGGTATTTTTTTGTTGGAGCGGTGCGAAGTTGTCCATGATGTTGGAGATGGTCGAGTTGTAGGAATCCGTGAGTAATTGAACATCGATCAGGTCTGCTTGGGAGGAGAGGGCAGATTTACAGTGTGCTGCTAGATCAGCCGAGTTTATTGATCTGAGGTCCCTTTTCCAGATCTTTGATTTAGTTGGTTGCACCTTCCTCAACGACACCTCCTTGTTTATATAAAACAGGATGCAGTGGTGATCAGACCAATCGCAAGGGGTAATGGTATCCAATGTGATGGTCTGCCCTTTTGAGATAATGAGGTCTAGAGTTTCTCCCTTATTGTGGGTTGGTTGGTCACAGTGCTGAATCAGTTATTGATCAATCAAAAATGCTTTAAGGCAAGTTACCGCTTGGTCATTGGGGTTAGACCAGTGAAGGTTGAAATCACCCAGGAAGATTTGGGACACAGCTGAGTCGACATTGCCAGAGATGACTTCCATACGTTACTCGATGAAGGGGAGATTGTCTCCAGGGGGGTGATAAAAAGTGTGAAGTTTGCAAACCGGCAGGTTATTACTTGAGATGCTGAGACAAAGGTATTCACAGGAGGAGGGCGAAGAGGACTCTAAGTGAGAAATCGAGAGTGAGTTCCTATGAATACACGTTAGGCCACCCCCCAGCTGTCTAGCCTAATTATGTCATGAGTAGGAGGTACTAGTAGGTGTAGGAAAGGGGTGGAGGCAGGATTTAGCCAAGTTTCAGTGAGAATGATAATGTCTAAATCATTGTGTTGGATGAGGTCGAATATGTCGGTGGCGTGTTTATTGGCTGACCTACAATTGAGTAGTACACATTTAAGACGTGGTGGATTAGTGTGGGAAGGAGACTGGGTGACGTTCACTCTCTTGAGGTTGTCTTTATTGATGACTCTGATTGTGCGGAGGTTCTCTGTACGGGTTGGAATGGATGGTTTGTATTTTGCTCGTCGGGATCAAGTTGGAATTGGACCTAGTAAGGTAAAAGTACAGATTTTTCTCTGGTTCAATCTTACCTTGTGTTCCACAGTGTCAGTCCTGTGACATGTCACAGGTGGAAGTGATGTTGCAAAAGGAGGCTCCTTTTTTAGAGTAATATTGTAGGAATTCATTGTTCGAACAGGAAGACTGAAATTCCATGCTTTAGGTTTACTTACCTAAAGAGCATGCTTTAAAGTTTTCGCTTTTCTAAAGGATGAAGTTTCTAAACGGAGATTGTTGGTGCTGTGGATCGAGCGAGAACCTCCTGAAATTATCAGTTTGGAAGCTGAGCAGTTTGCAACCCCGGAGTTTACAGTTCTACAATTATGGGCCAGTCTGAATAAAATTCTGGCTTCCATGAGCAGCCATTTGAAAGTGGCCAGGACTTGGGCAATGTGTTCTGATCTTCTGGTATAACATAATAATGATACAGCTTGGCTTCTGGGAATTCCAATCAGAATCAGTAGGGAGTTCCGGAAATCAAGCCTTGAAATAGTGATTAGACCACTGATTTAAAGTCTTATGCTGGTATGAGGGATTTTTTTTCTCCATATAAGAGTCTGATTTGGAGATCTGATATAGTGCTGAGCTCCTTTTACTAAAGCACTTATGTGCGCTTGCAGGTCCAGGTTTTCATACAGAATGAAGCCCAGTGACTACGCACTTTTGACAGTCGGTGGCTTGTTATCAAGTATATTTACCTAGTCAAGAAAAGTTTGCACTGTTATGGAGTTTGCTCCATTATGGAGCATGGGAGGAGAAAATAAAGAAAGAACGTTTTCTGTGTGTTCAGTTTGAGATGATGGCGTGACTGCAGTTATTATGTTCGGGAAGTTGAATGGGTTCATCAGTTAACTCCTTAAAGTAGACATTAGACCTCTGTGAGAGAAGTTAGTTTTACCCTGCTGACGATGTGTTGTTGCAGTAGTAATCCTACTCAGTGTCTGAGGAACCACAGATTCAGACACTTGGAGATTGTGATTTGACAACGAGCTAATGCGGTGAAGCTACCATCTGATTTCTTGACAGAGAAGCTAATAGGTTAGGACTACACTTTGCTGGGTCTGAACGCCTCTAAGCCATATTTCCCTGTAAATTGCATGAGTGCTACAGCAGTGTGGTGCTTTGTTTGGCCTGGGACAGGCAGACGTTTGCCTGGTGAATAGAGCTGCATTGCATGTTTGTGTGGTGCTTAGCACTAAGTCATTGATGCATGAGCTGACGTTTTTAATTCCTTTTTGGAGTATTCCCTCCAGTACATGACCTTTCTTGACACAAGGCCTCATTGATGTGAGTAGTGATGCTGCTGGTTAATACTCTCCTTTATAACAGCTCTCATTCTTTTTCCCTGTCTTCATCATATGTTTTACCCAAGACTATGCTCCTATTTGGTGGCCATTTAGGTTGCACCTCTATATTGCAGCCCCCAGATCCCTCTTACCTAAAAGCATGAGTTTGCCTTATTTTCAACACTGCTCTGCTAGCTGCATTAAAGTGTTCATTTTTAGCTCCTTTTGGGAGATCTATCCATGGGATTAGGGTTAAGATTGTTACCTTGAACACCCCGCATATGCTCAGATTAGTGCACCCAGACCAAAATGGTTTCATTCCTGGGCGCAGTATGTTATTAAATTTTAGCTGTTTGTTTAACCTTTTGGAGTGTGCCTTCCAAAAATACCCATGTTCGTCCAAACTTGTCTGAGACATAGAGAATGTTTTTGATGCCTTAACCTGGAAATACCACTTCTCTACATTACACCAATTTGTATTCAGCGTAACACTGAATCCAGGATATCAGTTATTAACATAAGGCAAACTGCTAAAGTCAGTATAGGGGGTTCCATTTTCAATAGTACACAGTAAAATGAAAGATTATCCCCTATGTTAGTGCTGCAAGCTCGGTGGTATAAAAGAGGTGGTGGCGCTCCAAGGCGTTTTGCATAGAGATTTTGTGGCAGTTGAAATTAGGCGCGGTGCAGAAAGGTAGGGAAAACCACCAAATTCCCTGATGTGTGGTCACAGAATTAGGAACGCTCATATTTGGATGGCGAGACTTGAATAATACTTAATATAAAAGCGGAGAAGAAGCCTGAGGTCCTTTCGGGTCGGAAGTATCACCAAAACTAAGGTATGCCAGATCCTTGGGTCAGGAACCCCTTCCACAAAGAATTTTGAGTATACTGTACTTTCATAGGGACGCATTCATTTTTCTTTCTGTCTATAGGGATCGACAAGACAAGAGAATAGGTATCGTATCCCTCAACTATTGTATTCACCCCTATTCTCAGAATGGGGGAGCATGACACGTGCACATACTATAGGGTTACAGCCTTGGCAACGTGAGGGCTAACTGTCCCAGTATATGAGACGATCGAGTGTACACTGTGTTTATGCTAACTATGTACTCTGTTATTTCACACATAATTTTAAAAGTAAATAGTTCTGCCAGAAGATGGGTTTGGAATACTTGTATAAGGGGGTTACATTCTGTTCTGTAATCCACCATTGTTTACATACAATACAGTTTGAAATATCATGACAAATGCATGCATGGGTTTCCACAAAGTACACTATGAGTGTAATACGGAATTTTCATGACCCCACATCACTAGGGTGTACACACTTACATGCATTCTTACTCATGCATAGCACAACCTTTGTATTTGTATACTTCCTTAGCCCTGAAGAAGTCGCGGGTTCATCCCTACAGCGACGAAACACGTGTTGGCTAGGAACGCAAGGAACTGACTGGGGTGTATAAAGACACCGTCCACAGAAGAGAAAGAAATAAAATAACTACTGAACTAAAGAAAACGATTGTTATCTATATTATTGACAATTGTGTATATACTCTCAGCGTGTGCAGGGGACTAGTGTTTTTTATCTCCTATGTTATTCGCACTGGCTGGAGTGGTTCTCTGAAGCCTTGAGATTGGCGAGCGTGGAATGGGGTATCCCATTGAATAATGGCATACATTTGGTTTCACTATATGCTGATGACATGCTTGTCTTCATCAAGGATGCAAGTATGTGTCTGGGATCTATTTTTGAGGTCTTCCATAAAATGGAAGTACTGGCGGGACTAAAAGTAAATTGATCAAAGTCCTTTATTCAACAGTGGCGGGCATACATCCCTTTCCTGTCATGCATAGGCTCATTCATATTGCCTGGGAGCCACACACATTCAGATATTTGGGAATTAAAATATTCTATAAATATAAGGATATGTTGAGGGCAATCTTGGGGCTGCAATTGCTCCTCTGAGCCCGTGGGTTGCCCTTGAGAAAAATCTGCCATTAGCCCAGATTGTCCATCGTCAAAATGGTGATGCTCCCAAGGATACTCTATCAGTTTGTTAATCTACCTGTGCTGGTGCCCTCAGCTATATTTCGTGAGTTAAATGACCTATCGGGTAAGTTGATTTAGGGACATGGCAGACGATGCATTGCTTTGGCTAAATTAAAGGTCCCAACTGATAAGGGTGGTTTGGGTGCACCAGATTTCGAATTGTACTATATGTTGTCCCAGCTGTAATGGCTATCTCATTGGTTGGCTGGTCTGGACACGTAGATACTGGCTACCCACTTGATGTAATACAAGAGGGCATATTATTCAACATACTATACATGAGAAGTAAACTACCTGGCTCATTCCCCAGACCATTAATTATGCCACTGCATTGTTGGAAAATGACCGGACATAAACCCAGAAACGATGCACAGTGTGCCCCCAGAATTTCCCTAAAGGGACTTCCCAGAGCCGAGAATTTTTTTTTTACCACGAGGGACCTTGAGTGCTGGGTAGAGGGAAGCATACACACTGGGTGATTTATTTATGAACGGCTAACTTCTCTTCTGTGAATCCATCATGAAATATTTTGGTGTCCACGGGGAAATTTGTAACGTATGCTATGCTCATTATAGCATGTATATAGAGCCAGTTACTCTAGTAGATTATGTACACAATTTTTACACCATGGGTGAGAGGGGTCACCTGGAGACTTGGCTATGCAGGACTCTGCAAAAGTTGACAAATGATCATACTTCCCGGACTCGGGATACATGGAATATCGACTTATGTAGATGTGTTATTGACAAAGAGTGGAATACTATAATTTCATACCCAGAGAGTGAGTGTTTCAAGAAATGCTCTTTTTGATTATACCCAATTTCATCCTATATAGGGCATATTTAGCTTCTTTCATGTTACATAAAATATGCCCTACAGTTACACCTATGTGCCCGAGATGATCATTTGTAGAGGAGTGTTTCTGTCACATGTTTTAGGCATGTCCAGTAAAAGCAGAGTATTGGAAGCAAACAACAAGCACATTGACAACTATTGCAGTGCGGATCGACATATTTAGTCCAGAAAATTGTCTCCTGGGACTCTTCCTTCACCCAACAGCTGCAAAAGCCATATCTGAGTTTATAGACCTTGAATTTGTGTTAGTAAAACGGTTTATTGCAATGAAGTGGACATTCATTTATGCCCTCGTCATTAAGGGTTGGCAGCCAGATTTGCAGAAATGGACAGAGGCTGAAACTATATTATTGCACCTAGAGGAGAGGTAAGGCCTTAGGAAAATGCCAGTATTGGACCAGTGGGACGAGATATTGATTACGGCGGGTGACATGAGTAAAGATGATATACTACCACCCTTAGTGTGCACATTGAGTGGTGATGTTATGTTTGATTGTTTCTACACGTGCTAGAGGAGGTGTCAAAGGGAAAAAAATAGTGGTTACTGAGAGCGTGTCATAAGTATTGTTAATAAATAATGGCCATGTCCCTGTTGTCTTGTACAATGTGTCTCGCACCTGCAATCAACAATTGTTATGTTACTATAAAAAAAATAGTATGCACCAATACTGTTGTTATTTTTTTTTTTAAAGAATAGAGTAATTAGTCAATAATGAAACACAGCCGCAAGTTCGGTTTCCCTTGTTTTTTCTTTGTTTCCCTTGTTTTTTCTTTATTGTTTATTCACTATATTTTATAAACAAGCTCAATCTGAAGACTATAATAAGCACTTGACTTACAAACATTTTTGAAACAATTGTGAGCCTTGTGACGTGTGTGCTCAGACTGGCAGTGCCCTGTTTGACTAGTCCAAGGCGGAGGTGAGCTCTCAGTGTCTGGGAGATGCCCCATCATGGTGGGAGCGGTTTCCTAGCAGTGTGCATTGAGTACAAATCCACCTCGTCCTTTCTTTCCTGTGAATAGAGGGTGTATGCTCAGCACATTGTGTAGCCTGGAGGCAGTTGCTGTTATTTCCTATTTGAAGTTCACGTTGGGAGAAAGAAAATAAACAAAAGGCTTGTACAAAATAATGCTTTATAATCAAGAATACTGTGCCCCGTAATGAGACATCGCAGATTAGAAGCTGATAAATGAGGGAATGTGGTGAAAAGCAGCACATAAAAGATCCCTGCAAGTGATTTACTAGAAATAACAAAAGTGATGTATCCTTTTTCTGGGCTGTGTCTGAAAGCAAGCCCACTGAAAGATGCCTTTTTAATCTGTTTGACTTCAGTCATGTGGAGAGTGTGCTAATGTCTAGCTTACACCAGGTGTGCATAGTTAAATAAAACATAGTTTAATCAAGCTAAGGCCACAGTGTATATTTTTGTTTAGATTTTAGATGTGGAAGTAAAAACCCAACTCGTGGTGGGGAAGTGGGAGGACTTCTTTGACACAAAGTCGTTTTGGGCTGTCTAGATCGATGATAGCTAGTATGCAGTGCGATTTACCGCCTCCTGTGTGGTACCATTGCCAATGGAAGAAGTCAGACACAGCCTCCCAGGGTAGTGCTGCAGAGCGCCATTATTTCACCAAGATCTCAGTGGTAGTTAAGTGAACCACCTCTGATGACATTGTACTGTCTCACACATCATATGATCTCCCCCTTAGCAAGACAGAAAGTGGCATCATTTGGGCTTTGTTACTAACCTTGGATAAGTGGGATAAACATTAAAATAGATCAGCGTTCAGAACCAGGTAACAAGGGTTACAAAGTAGGAACCTATGGGTAAAATTGCAGACTTTACGTTCTCCATAATCCTTTCCTTATGCTGCTCAACAAGCCTTGCTCACAAATAGCATGCACCTGGCAACAGGGAAGGGTGGACTTGGTGCACTTTGTCTCATTGCTGCTCCCTCCTTGTTAGAAGATGACAGATCCAGTGTATTAGTGTCCAGCTCACATGGTGGGGCCCTAATTCAGGTCAACTGGCCTGGATCCTATTGTCTGCCCACAGAGTCGGAGCATATACATATTGTGGCTCAATTCTGGAACCTGTAAAACATCTAGGTGAAGAAATGTTTGCTGTGTCACTGGCTGACACAAGCTTTTCTTGGCTGTCATGGTGCCTTAATTTCAATGATGAGCTCACAGTGCAGCACACACAAGATAACTGTTTATGGTGCATCTATTTGGTGTTTGTGCTGTGGGTTACCACTGACTATAAACTTGTGCTAAAACTAAGAGTAAAACGGTTTCAGAAAGAGGTGCAAACATTGTCTGTGTATGTCTTTCCCATCTGCCTGGTAGGAAGTGCAAGTGCAAAAGGTAATTAAATGCGCCGCAGGGTTTTAGTGTCCGATTTATTGTTAAATGCTTACTAAAGTCTACTATGTCCTCTTCCAGCCCAGTTTTGTAGTGTTCCCTCTAGCACAAGTGAGTACTAGATCTCTGCTACTCTGATACCTGTTGTTTCTAATACACTGTATATACATTGAATGGGCTTTGTTTTAGCCCCTTGCCAACACTTGGGTAGCTATCTCACTTCCCTGCTCCTCCTTTTAGGACTTTCCTCCCTATTCTTATGTTTGTCCGGCCAGGAGCATTTTGGTCTCAAAGTGCCACTTTGGATGATGTATCCTTCCACTGCTGACATTGAGTGTTGTTTTACAGTGCATAAGAGGGACTACTTTCTGTCACTTCTTAATCTGCTCCTCCTCATCCCCAAGCTCCGTTCTGCTCCTTATGCAGGATTCGCTAATCCCCCTACCTCTGAGTAGTTTTTGTTTTGCCTCCCACTGTGCTATCGGTGGGTTGCAGTCTAGAAATACGTTTTGACCATTTGAAGAAGGCTGCCTGCACATGCGTGGTGGGTATCTAGGAATGGGATTTGGTTAATGTTTCAAATTCCATTCAACGCTCGCTGTCTCTGAGGTGAACAGATCCATGGGGACAATCTTTCAACTGGAACTGAAAAATAAAATAAAATGTTATCAGAGATAGTCACTGTGGATGTTCTGTTCACAGCAGCTGTCTTTAAAGGGCAGTAGTTTAATACATTTTTAAATGTTTTACACACCCATTACAAGATGGCCTCAGAGGATATTTGCAGATTAGAATTTAAAAGTTGGCAAACCCAATAAGTTTCACAGCAGAGACCTATTGCCTTGAGCAATGCTTGTTATGGGCTTTGTAAGAAAATAGGTTATTAGTTGGGGAGAGCGGGATTTCTTCCCAAGTAACAAGTCCAAAATCTTGTGAGGTCCAACACACCAGTTCAATAAATGAACCTGGGGTCAATCCATGGTATTTATGGCACAGGGCACACATGCTTTTTTTTTTTTACTAAAGAGTGTGCAAAACATTTAGTAGTAGAAAAACTATTTGGAACATTTTGCAAAAAGGATTCAAGATATGTTTTTTTAAAGTTCCTGGATAAAAGTGCCATGAAAACATAAAGCACCAATCAGAAGTCAATGTTTGCGTTTGACCGGGACCTAGGCGTAATTTCAGACCAACCGCAATAGAGCAGAGGCTAGATACTCAAAGTGAGTTGTCCCAGTCAAAGATTTAACTTTCTGACTTTGTCTTTTTTTTTTTAAGTTGAAATACTTCATAGGCTGTATCTGGTGAAATCCTCTCAAAGGCAAATTACTATTGGACGAGGTCCTGTTGAAGCCGTTGGTTTTGACAGGAAAAACTCAAGAACGGGAGCATACAAATGTTATGCCAGCCAAAGTCCTCTTATGGGTCGGATATTTTTCACGCCTTTGATCCAGATTTCTAACTTTGTTCTTAGTTTTTTTTATGGAGCTCAAAAACCTCCAGCAAGGCAAGCCTGAAGCTGTATCTGATGAAGTCCTCTTGAAATCTTTACTTTTTTCTGCAAGGTCCCATTTGAAGCTCCAGAGGTCTTGGAATTCCAAAAATCTTATAAGTCCCAACTTTTCAGACTTTTTGGAGCAGGTCCTCTTTCGCATTTCCAAAGCTCCCAGGATCTCAGGAACGGCACATAAGGGCCAGGACTCATTCCAGTAAAGGCCATCAGCAGGGTTCATTTCAGGTCCAGTTGGTACTGGTCAGTTGGTCAGATCTGGAAAAGGTCCCTTACAGCTTGTGTGTCTCTGTACTAAGCCTGGGCGTAGTTCGCGAAGTAGCGCTACGCGAAGCTACGCAAAGTGCAGTTCGCACTACGCGAGCTACGCGTAGCACTACGCGAACTGCGTAGTGCACTGTTCGCAATGATTGCACAGTGCCGGATGCTTGTCCGCACTGTGCAATGATTGAAAACGGCATCTTGCACAGTGCGAGCTGTCTTTTACTGCCGCTCGAGTAGATTTTTACTCGAGCGGCAGCTTTCTCAACGCGGACTGGTAGTTTCTCATCGCGGCGGTCGCGAGCATACGCGACTCACTCGCAATGAGAAACCTGACCTCCCCGCGTTGAGAATCTCGCCGGGAGGATTTATTTTCCACGCTCGCGATCGGCAACTTGATGTTGATGATCGCGAACGAGGAAAAAGTCTCGCCGGGATGTCATTTTGCTTGCTCGCGGTCGCCAACTTGACGTTGAGGACCGCGAGTAAGCAAAAAATGACCGCTGCACTACGCTACGCGTGTTTGCACTGTGCTACGTGCAATTCGCGTTGTGCGAAGTAGCTCAAACTTCGCAAACTACGCGAGCGTAGCGTAGTGCTTTGCCCAGGGTTACTCTGTACCCACACATGAGGTCAGCCAACTGACCTTTGGAGTCCACTTCTCAGTCCTGGATATAAGGGGGAACAGGTCTAGCCCTTCAGGTTTCCACACAGGTTACAGACCGATTTTGAGTCCTTTTCTCTTCATTCACAGGACCAAATGTGTTCTAATGAGCTGGGCTCGAGAAGCCACGTTTGTAGCATTTACAAGTCAGTGGATTGGTGTGACTCTTAGACACACTATAACCAATGGACAGAAAGTTCCCTGTGGCAACCCTTCCCAGTTTTGCAGCCCATCCTGGTTCTGTACTGAAGACTATCCCACTGTGCACTATTCTGAGTGAAATCCAACATGGCAGATTCCTTCTGCACCTGGAAGAAGGTGGTGTCCCAGCTAGAGGTGTGTGCAGGAAAATAAGCACCCCTTCCTTTCTCAACCACACCAAACTTGTTCTGGGGCCAGTTCCACCTCCACTAAGGGGGGGCACCAAGCTGGCTACAGTTGGCTCAGGGATCAAAGACCAACTGCCCTTCCAGAGCTGAGATGAGTGACACACCCCACACCCAAACCTTTCTGCCAAAAGGCATAAGCTATTGTCTCTGCTCATCAAGGGAAAGCAATGACCGTGGCAGCTGCAAGCAGACTAATGATAATTAGCCTTCTGGAGCTTTCAGTCCAGAAAAGTATAATTTCCTAAAACTTACTTTTCCTTTATATTTATCAAAAACCCACCCCCATAGAATTGGATTTTTTTAAATGAATGTTTAAAACTGTGATCAAATCATTTGTGTAGCTTATCCCAACCCAAATTTAGCAAAAAAAGTATTTTATTTGAATTTTAGTTTTCTCATAGGATCATATATAATTCTCTACAGTGAAAATGGCTTTTAGTGGCTAGTTACTGCAGGAATATGCCAACATGAAATTCTTACATGTTCCGATTTTAAATACTTGGCACCCTACCTTGTGGGCTACAAGGCCTGTTTAGGGGTGACTTATTTTATATTTAAAAGTAGGGTTACATCCTGTCAAAAAGGTTATGTTGACGGGTTAGCCTTCAGGTTTAAAAGCTGCAGCAGTCAATCTGCGCATGTAGCCCTGACGCTGTGTTATCTTTGTCAGCCTAGTGGATGCCTTAATGTGCTGCAGTACAAAGGTGACCTTAAACTTTCCATGCTGTTGGTGTATTTTCCTTCACCTCATACTATGGCCTTTAGGAAAGTGCTAATTAGGAGTAATGTTAGAAATGGGGGTCTCTAGTTGGCAAGGGTTTGCACCTTTGTCCAAGTAGGGACCATTCCTTCTAGTCAGATTAAGGGAGTTACACTCCTAAAATAACCCCTGCTCACCCTCTTGGTAGCGTGGCACGAGCAGTCAGGCTTATCTTAGAGGTAGTGTGTAAAGCATTTGCACATAACCAACAGTAATACAGTGAAGGCACTACAAAAGAACTCCACACCAGGTTAGAAAAATATTCAATATTTTTATATACTCAAAACAAGACCAAAAACGATAAAAACCCACAATACAGTACTTAGAAATGTTCAGTCATTAAAATAGACTAGAAATATAGTTCCTTGAAGTCGATAGCTCCGTCTGGGGCTATCACGGCGTTGTGAACAACAAATCCAAACAGTTCTTGCTGACCGCGGCGTCGTGGGCCAGCTGCGGTGTCGGGAAGACCCGCAAAACAGTACCTTTACAAATGCAGGGCGTTTGCAGCCTCTCAATGAGTCCTGAAAGGCCGGCGTCCGCAGGCGTCGGTTCCGGAGGTCGGTGCAGGAGTCGTCGGGCCCTTGAATCACATGTGTTGCAGATCGAACTCCTTGCGGTTGAAGTCTAGAGCGCCGGCGTTGGGGCTGCGGTGCGAAGTGCAGCGGTGCAGCGTGCAGTGCCCTCGGGTCGCGGTGCAGGCATCGGCTCGGTGACGATCGTCCAGCGGTGTTGGAGAGACCAGGGCTGCGGTGCGAAGTGATGCGGTGCTCGTCGCGGTGCTTGCAGGTCACGGTGTAAGCAGCGGCGGCGTCGTTGCTGAAGCACTGTCGTAGGCTGACAAACTGGAGTCGATGGCGCCTGCGTCGGTAGGCCAAGGCTGCGGTGCGGGATGAGGACGGTGTGTCGTGTAACTTACGAGCGGTGCCCTCAAACCACGGTGCAAGCAGTGGCGTCAATGTCGGCGTGAATCGGGGTTGTCGGGGATACCAGGGCGACGGCGTGAAGCAAGGCGGTGCGGAGTGCGATGCCCACAGGTCGCGGTGCAAGCAGCGGCACGGTGGCGGCGTCAGGTGGCGTCATCGGTGAGACCAGGGTTGCGTTGCGGCGGTGCCCTCTGCGGTGCCTTCAGGACACAGAGTTGACAGCGGCGTCGTAGACAGCGTCTGGTTGGTTTTCTTCTGTTGCAGCACAAAACTCACAGTCCCCAGTGCTGATGGCAGAAGAACTTGAAGTCTTTGCTGTTCCTGAGACTTCTTGAACAAGCTCTACCTCAAGCCCTTGGAGAAACTCACAAAAAGGAAGTTGCAGAAAGTTCAGTCCAGTCCTTTCACTGCCCAAGACAGAAGCAGCCACTGCAGGCCAACACAGCAAAGTGGTAGTCTCTCCTCACAGCTTCTCCAGCTCTTCTTCTTGGCAGTCTTCTTGGTTCCAAAAGAGTTCTAAAGTTCTGGGCCTAAATATTTATACTCCAAATTCCTTTGTCCTCTCAGGCAGAGTGTCTGTGCTTAGTCCAAACCAGTTTGGTCCTCTCTGGGCCAGCTTCCCAGCAGGAGTCGGAGACAGCATTGTCCAAGGCAGACAGGGCCTATTCAGGTGCAAGGGACATCTCCCACCACTCTAAATGCAGACCGGGCCTATTCAGGTGCTAGTGAAAACTCCTCCCACTACTCTGAATGCAGCCCAGGTCTATTCAGCTCAGCCCTGACTCATCCAGACTCTCTGGAGCCACTGCACATCCCCAGCTCCTGTCACTCCAAAGCCAGACAGTCAATACACATCCTAGCAGAGGCACACAGGATGGCTAAGCAAGAAAATACCTACTTTCTAAAAGTGGTATTTTCAAACACAGAATGTAAAAATCACTTTTACTAAAAGATGCATCTTTACATTCTGAGTTCAGGCATATTAAACTTTATTTTCCTATCTGGTCCCAATGGGAAGTTATATTTATAAGATGTTATAAATTAACTCCCATGCTTTCCTATGGGCCAGATAGCCTTTCAATAGTGAAAAACGAAATTGGCAGTATTTCACTATCAGGGAATGCCACACACATCAGGGCATGTCCTACCTTTCACATACACTGCACCCTGCCCACAGGGGTACCTTGGGCCTACCTTAGGAGTGTCTCACATGTAAGAAAAGGGAAGGTTAGGGCCTGGCAAGTGAGTGCACTTGCCAAGTCGACATGCATTACTAGACTGCACACAGACACTGCAGTTGCAGATCTGAGTTACCTTTGAAGGGCTGCTTGTGTGGGTGGCACAACCAATGCTACAAGCCCACTAGCATCATTTGATTTACAGGCCCTGGGCGCACACAGTGCACTGTACTAGGGACTGACTAGTAAATCAAATAACCAATCATGGAATCACCAATCCATAATACAAATTTCACAGAGAGCATATGCACTTTAGCACTGATTAGCAGTGGCAAAGTGCCCAGAGTCCTAAAACTAACATCAGCAGGTCAGGACAAAATAGGAGGAAGAAGCAAAAAGTTTGGGGATAACCCTGCAAACAGGGCCATTTCCAACAGGAGTTAAAATATTCTGGTTTGTTTTTGGGAATCAGTGCACATACAACAAGGACTGACCAGTTCAAAACCCAGCAGTATTCGTGTTAAACCTGTTGGCCTTAGGGTGGTCTTCCCCCAAACATTTTGCCTGCTTGACTTCAATTTTGCTGTATTCGTTTTTGTTGGACTTAGGACTCTGTGCTCTTTACCACTGCTAACCACTGTTAAAGTGCTTGTACTCACTCCACTAAACATGGTCTGATTGGATTATCCAGAATTGGC
This sequence comes from Calotriton arnoldi, assembly GCA_963921515.1. Classification (NCBI taxonomy): domain Eukaryota; kingdom Metazoa; phylum Chordata; class Amphibia; order Caudata; family Salamandridae; genus Calotriton; species Calotriton arnoldi. Next base: position 967,690 of record CAWUFW010003930.1, on the reverse strand, counting down.
ATATTCAATTTACCTATAAGTCCCTAGTAAAGTGCACTACATGTGCCCAAGGCCTTTAAATTAAATTCTACTTACGGGTCTGCAGCACTGATTGTGCCACTCACTTAAGTAGCTCTTTAAACATGTCTCAGGCCTGCCACTGCAGAGCCTATGTGAGCAGTTTATACTGCCATGTCGACTTGGCATTTCAAACCCCTTGGCAAGCCTTAAAGGCCCCTTTTATTACATACAAGTCACCCCTAAGGTATGCCCTAGGTAGCCTATAGGGCAGGGTGCTGTTTAATTAAAAGGTAGGGCATGTACTTTTAAGTTTTACATATCCTGGTAGTGAAAAACTCCCAAATTAGTTTTTCACTACTCTGAGGCCTACCCCTCCCATAGGTTTACATTGGGGATTCCTTGTTACAGCTAAAAAGCTGAAATTCCCAATTGGAAGGAGGTAGTGCTGTCATGTTTAGTACCTAAGGAATTGAAATGATAAATACTCTTACTGGTGAAGTCAAATGTATCATTACAATTTTAAAAATACCACTTTTAGAAAGATGCAGTTTTTCTGCTCTTAGCCGTGTGTGCCTGAGCCTGTCTCCAATACACGTCTGGGATGGATGACAGATTGGCTTTGTGCATTCCCTCTAGCTAGCCACACACAAAGGGAGCATAGGTGTGACTTGATGGGCCATCCACATCCTGATGGAGCATCCTGGGCAGGATCGGCGGAAGGAGCTGGAAACAGCCTCACACTCACACCTGAATAGGCTGTGTCCTGTCCCCACACAAAGAGCTGCATACCCCCCTGTATTGAGTCTGAAGCCAGGGCAGGAAGGGAGGACCTCTGTGCACTTCAAAGCCCTTCTTTGAAATCTCCCCCACTTCAAAGGTACTACTGGACTTCTGACCCTACTACTTCAGTACACTTCTGGGCCTGTGGATACTCTGCCAGGAACAAGGACTGGTGCGCTGCTGAAGGACTGCTATCCTGCTGCCCTCCTTCCCGGAGTGAGAAGGACTGGACCCACATCACTTGAACCCAGAACCAGAGTCACTCCAAGGGCTTGCTGGCTTGCCTCCTGATTGAAGTCTCAGGGACATAAAAGACTTCCAACTCACCTGCTACAGCACCTGGACTCTGCCATCTGTGAGTCTGCCCTGCCAAGTGGTGCCAACCTAGTTCGGGGCTCTTGGAAGTGGGTTTGAAGTGCTGCTCTAACGGAAACCACGCATTACCGTCAACGCAAGAACTTGTAACCCGTGCATCTCCTCCACTGTGGGTGCATTGCCGCCATTGCGAAGATCGACTCCCACACATCGCCGACTGTGCACTGCATCGATTCCATTCTCGATGCATCATCGCTGTTGCATGCCTTAGAATGGAGGCATCGCCTCCCTTGGTGGATTGACGACGACGCATCACCTCGCTTGCACCCCGCATCTCGTCTTCGACGATGATGCAACCAAGGTACTTTGCAGCGGGCCAAGATTGGCCCCTGTATCCGATCTGCGCTCCATCGCAGTCGGCCTGAACTTTTGGATTTGACCTGGTCTAGCAGCCTCGGTTGGCGCTTTGTTTTTAAGCACTACATTTCAGTTTATTCTTTAAAAATGTATAACTCCAGTTCTACTTATTGGATTTTTGTTGTTTTGGTCTTGTTTTGTTCATTGGTTTACGCTCCATGTTTCTAACCCGCTGTAGTATCCTTTTGTGTGGTGTTTTCATTGTTTTGCTGTTTGAAGTGTTGCACAAATACTTTACACATTGCCTTTTAAGTTAAGCCTGACTGCTCTGTGCTAAGCTACCGGGGGTGAGCACAGGTTATTTTAGGGTGTGTTTGTGACTTACTCTGACTAGGATTGTGATTCTGCCAAACTGAAACCCAGTTTCTAACAATCAGTCCACAAAAAATGGGTGTAACAACGTTATGGCAGCATTTCTTAATAATGTATGCACATTAGAAATCTCATTAAGTTCCAGACAAAGTGTCTAAAACTGATATTAATCATAGTGGGGCTGGTCCACTTAACTTGCTGGATTGAAAATGAAGCATGTGTGAACTTTTTTGTTTTACTAAGGTCATTGAGACTTAGACAAACTCAATAATGGAGTTAAACCTGATACTCACGATGTGGTGGTTCTGGGGCTGCACGGCGGCTGTTGCACTGATACACTGCACGCAGTGGTTATGCTGCTACTGCTTCTGCTTGAATCCTGCTTCCTTGTCTGAACACATATAGACTCTTGTTTTAATTGAGACTCTTCTGCTGTACCCCGAAGATGGCTGCGGTCAATAAAAAGTGGTGGGGCAGCACAGGGGAGAGTGAAAAAAAAAATAAGAGTTCTTACTTGCTGCTGACTGAAAGGCTGGAAATCATCAGCGGTTTCCAATGAGCACGGCGCAGCGGGGATGTCAGAAGGTATGTATATATTCACTTTAAACTCTTCTAAGGATCGCTGGCAGCACACAAAAGATGCTTGCTGTCAATGGCATGGTAATATGTTAATAATGGCAGCACAATGGGGAAGAATTTCTGGAGCCTCTTGATGATGCCGGCGTTTGTTGAGCAACTAGCTCTGAAGGCTCCATCAATGCCTAACTGCAATACGAAAATGGCCGCATGGATAGTTTAATGTCTCATGGTGCTGTTAGCTACTGTGTTCAACAGTAGCTAACAGCACCTGTTGAACACCCAAACAATTGCCATGTCTCGCTTGTTATGAAACCTCCTTAAATGCCTTGGGCAGTAAATGACGGTGGGGCAAGTGACAGTAAATGACTGTGAGCAAGCAGCAGTAACTGCTGGTAATACTATTACCCATCATGAGAGAAGCGCCGGGATTGGTCTGAGTGGGCTGGTTTGGTGCTCGCTCAGGGACAGGGAGCCTGTGCCTGTTCTCCACCCGGCTGTGCAACACAGCTCAGGTTGGAGAAATCTAAGTGCGCGTGTTGGTTTGACTGTCCTAAAACAGCTGGGCAAACCGACATGTGCACTTACAGTGCCCACCACTCCTCCTCCATGCTGCTGTCTGTCAGGATGGCCCCGCTCCATGACTCGACTCACTGGACTTAAATTTATTGTTGCAGGTTAGCTGGAGGTATCAAAACACCATATAACATCAGGTGGAGTTGGGTCACACTGAATATCAGGGTTTGGCTTCTTTTTTTTGCTTTACAGGAGGGGGTATGGAGGGAAACATAAATGACACACAGGAAGTTCTAATCCTCCATCCTGAAATGGGATTCATCTTGGAGGAAAGAGGAAAAACATTGCATCTTCCTAAAGTAAACCATGGAACTGGAGTATGAAGTTTAGTTGGCCTTAGAACTGTTATGAGAGGAGGAGGGAGGCTACAGTCAAGCTGGAGAAACAGTCGGTGTACTTTGTATATGCCCCCCCTCTTGATAGCAGCCGTGCAAGGCACAAAGGAAGCGATGCAGAAAAGAGTGTTCTACAACCCTGAGCATGGTACTCACAGCTCCAAGTGCTGGTGTTCTCCCTCTTGAAGTAAAATGGGATAACTGAAAATTAGTTGTAATTTGCAAAGTTGAAAATGTATTCAGCTCGTCAGTCTTCTGTTTGAAGGATAGTTTCTTGATGAACAGAGTTGACTAGCCTCTAGTAGTTGGTGAGTATCCATGGACCTTTAATATGTTCCAAGATTCAGGGTTTAGCAAAGTGTTTCATGTATTAGAATATTGTTCATATACTGAAATATAAGCCATGTCATGATGCCACTCCTTTATTTATTATCCCATATATATTTTTTAAAAAGCTGTATAGGGAAACCGTGTTCCATGAACTGCATCAGACATTTTATCGGGATGGGCTATCTTTGTTTTTGTTTCCTTTTAACCTTTCTTCCCTTAGGTATGTGCTTTGATAGTGACCTTACAGATTTGTTTTGAAAGATCTCTTTAACGTTCATTATAGTTTCTTTCAGGTACTCTTATCACATTTCTTTTTTTGTATGTCTGATGTACCCTTTCAAGGGTCTTAGTATGCTTTACGTGAGAAACAGTTTTCTCTTTAGCATGCAGTGTAATATGAAATATAAGTCTAGCAAAGACTAATCGCATCTTGCCTGGGCATGACCCCACATCCCGGGTGCCTATTAAACTCTCCGGTTAAGGGTTACCATGTCTGGGGAAAAGTGATTGCTTTATAAGCAGCTTCCTACTATTGTGCCCTTGCTCCAAATATAGGGGTATATTCTCAAGGACTTATCGCCGAGTTAGCGGTACTTTATCGCAGCCAAAGTGGTGATAGATTCATCGCACCATTCACAAGCTGGTGCTAACAGCCGATATCACCAGTTTACATGCGTTAGCAGTCGCAAAAAACATCGCCACGGATGACACCGGCAACTAACGCTAATGAGATGCATAGTAGGCGTTCCCGTGCAAAAACCAGCGAAAACACCACTTCGCAACATTCCCAACAACCAGCCAGATCGGCGATAAGACCACAAAACATGCGATAAGGCGCGTTAGCAGCAGGGATTTAACACCTGCTCTTACCTGGTGTTAAGTCGGACGACAACCTGCACCACAAAAGGGAGCCCAGCCCACAGCCACACCAGAAGAACAACAGATGCCATGGAGCTACTGACCATGCAGCTCGGAGCCCCAAGAGGGCCACAACACCCACCGCCACCACCCCCAGGCCCGCCACCCCTCCCCAGGACCCCCACCCCCCGTGGCCCTACCCGGGCACCCCCACCCCGGACAAAGATATTTCACATCTACCTCACAAATTCATGAACACAACAATTCGAATGTTGTCGCACAAGTACACGAGAGAGAGAGAAAGGGGGGGAGAGGGAGAAGGAGAGAGAGAGAGAAACGGAGGAAGAGAGAGAGACAGCGAAAGGAAGAGAGGGAGAAAGAGAGAGTAACAGAGGAAGAGAGAGAGAGACAGTGAAAGGAAGAGAGGGAGAGAGAGAGAAAGAGAGAGAAAGAGGGAGAGGGAGAAGGAGAGAGAGAGAGAAACAGAGGAAGAGAGAGAGAGACAGCGAAAGGAAGAGAGGGAGAAGGAGAGAGAGTAACAGGAAGAGAGAGAGAGACAGTGAAAGTAAGAGAGGGAGAGAGAGAGAGAGAGAGAGAGAGAGGGGGAGAGGGAGAGAGAGAGAAAGAGAGGGAGAGAGAAAGAGAGAGAAAAAGAGGGAGAGAGAGAGACAGTGAAAGGAAGAGAGGGACAGGGAGAGACAGTGCCGACACTGCGCACCCAGGCTGCTGCACCCCAGCCCCTCCCGCCGCCCAGCGGGGATTGCACGCCCCTGCGAACCCAGGCCTCACTGCTCACCTGCTACCACCGGTGTGTCTCCAACCACGTGCTGGTTCACACTGCAGGCCACCAGGTCCCTCATCTGAAACAGAGTCCACAGCTAATGATGGCAGAGTACATATCATTGCACACGGCAACATCGCATGGCCGCCCCTGCGCACCAAGGCCGCTGCACCCCAGCCCCTCTCGCCGCCCAGCGTGGATTGCCCGCCCCTGCGCACCCAGGCCTCACTGCTCACCTGCTGCCACCGGTGTGTCTCCAACCAAGTGCCGGTTCACACTGCAGGCCACCAGGTCCCTCATCTGAAACAGAGTCCACAGCTAATGATGGCAGAGTACATATCATTGCACACGGCAACATCGCATGGCCGCCCCTGCGCACCCAGGCCGCTGCACCCCAGTCCTCCCGCCGCCCAGCGGGGATTGCCCGCCCCTGCGCACCCAGGCCTCACTGCTCACCTTCCGCCACCGGCGTGTCTCCAAGAGGGCCCACCACGTCCCGGTGCAAGCTCCAAGCCCGGGGCCCGCGACCTTGGCAGCCTCCACATCACGCATCCCCGCAGCGCGGGCCACCAGGTCGCACACTTGATTCTGGGTCTTGATTTTGCAATGGCAGAGATCATATCAGTGCACACGTCATCATCGCAGGCTGCACACCCGCTCAGCTCTCTAGGTGCCACTAACTCTGTGAAACGCGAGGCAATGCCACATGGCGGTAGGCCCGCGCTGCCCGCTGGCTCAGGCCTACATTGCGGTCCAACAGGCGCACACTTGACTCGGGGTCTTGATATTGCAATGGCAGAGACCATATCAGTGCACACGTCATCATCGCAGGCTGCACACCCGCTCAGCACTTTAGGTGCCCCTACCTCAGTGCACAGTAAGTCACCGTCCTGTGGCGGTAGGCCCATGCCGGCCGCAGTGCGACCGGTGCCACCGACTCCGTGCAACGCAAGTCATGGACCCTATATGATTGAGTCTCGTCGTAGGCCAGGCGGACGCAGCCATGTCACCTCAGGCAGTGGGAAGAACTGGGACACGTAGCGTCGTCGTCCCCCCCCTTCATACGTACGCCGAGTGGGCTGGCTCGGCGTACGCCAGGCCAGCGTAGGGGTGTGAAAAATTATCCCTGGCCTCTGGGCATGGTTCATATCTGGGCTGCACAGGAAACCAACTGATGCGTGTGTCTCTGTTGCAGTGTCTGCGCCACATGGCCCGCAATCGACAATGTTGCAATGTTGCATGCAGCCGGAGGGCGTCCGCGCACGAAGGGACTGTACAAGGAGCGCAAGGCCGCTCGGGGTCTTGGCTCATACATGGCAACTGGTGTGTGTGTTCATCGCTTTTGGTGCACCATAAGCCCAAGGCCTAGCCTCAATTGCAGCGCGATAGCCACATCACATTCCCAGGATACAAGCAGTAGTCTGACTAAAATTAGGGATGAAAGCCCCTTTGTCTCAATACAGAAGGCGGAAGGACATCGACACCCCCGACCTTGGAAATGCATGCGGCAGGCACCCCCTAAGAGAGATACCATGGCAGATGAAGACGACTTCCACACTACGCCAATGAAAGATCAACGTGTCCACACCCCACACACAGAAATCCTTGCTCGAGGTACTCCTGCATGGAACGGCCTTGACACTTACGTACAGGACAACCCATACGTACAAACTTTGCACACTCATATGACTCATTGCTCCGAGCTGTGGCATATCATCCACATAACAGCCGCAGGTCAGAAGAGTGCCGGTTCTACGAGTGCGAACAACGCAATGTCAGAACATCCCGGGCACATGCACAACCCCTGTCAGGTGGAACTGTACCGTGACCGAATGCTGCATTTGTTGGGGGCACTGCCACTGGCAGTGTTGCGCATCAGTTACCGTCTGAGCTTCCGTCTTGCGTACGTCACCTGCGTCCAGCCCTGGTTCCACTGTCGATCATGCATATTCGAGTGGCCCATGGATGTCTGCCTATCCAACACAACGGTAGCTGAACTGGATTATGACATGTGTGTGCGCCCCCTGTTGGACCACGACCAGGAGTGTAACTGTGATACCCGTTCATGGGATGCCTTGGTATTGGGCGTATGTGCTGGCAGTTGGGCATGTGAGATTGCACAATTCCTCGTGTGCAGTGACCACATCGAAGCGCTCCCCTATTGGGCTGTGTTGCGGATTGGTGAAACGGCGTGGACGGAGCACATCTGTCCGGACCAGCTAATGGATTGGCTCGCCCCCGTGTTCGTTGAAGTCGACAACGACGTACTCTTGGAACTGATTGCCCATGAAGCTGCACTCGCTTTCATGGACGAGTAACTACGTTCCTTCTGCCACTAAAGATTGTAACCCATGGCACAGGTCCCAACACCCTTTTGCATCTTGGGGAAATGGACACATATCCCACCATGACAGTGGACATGTCTGCATTCGCCTGGACTCAGAATGCATGTGCGTGCAAGACTGCGGGTTGACACACACCTGTGCAAGGTGAGTTGTCAGCGGCGCCTGGCAACGTTCCTCAACCTGACACACCGCTGGAAGGAGAGTACACACATGGCAATGTAGTACTACATGTGACCTTGTTGGACTCCTTCACCTGCTCACTGTCAGCAGAGCAGACAGTCCGCGCTGTCCGGTGGTACAGGACTATGCAGATCCCATGGGCTGTGAGTGGTGTCCCCTGACACGGTGCAATGAGCATTCGCCAAACACCACATGACTCGTCCAGCAAGGCAAGGTGGGCTGAGACCGTTGGCATCCGTCATGGTTGGTGTTCATTTGTGCCTCCCCATGTCTTGCACCTCTACATGTTCCTTGGCTGCCTGTTAGTGTATGATGCATTGGTCTGCATGTTGTGGCCCTTGTCTTGCCCGTACTGACACGCACATGCTAATAAAGTGTACGCAGCTTCACTAGTGTTCAACTGTGATGAGTGTTGATTTGCATGCCAAATCGTGTGCCCAATGAGAATTATCCGTACACAGGGAGGGACTGACTGACGCATTTCACTTAGGGGTGAGTCCCTATTGCCAACTCCACCTCTGTGAGCCAGACATTGTGGTTGGGAGAGTTGCTGGTCGACCTGGGCGCTTACGTGTCTTCAGCAATGTGAGTATGGTGTCCAACTTCTTGCCATGTGGATCAATGTGTTCCATCAAACCAGGCTGTGTCCACACAGTTGAGTGTGTGTAGGTATGCGAAGAGATGTTCTGTTGTCACATGTGATGTGGAACACTACTTTAGGCCTCCTACCGACTTTGACATATTTACACACAGCCCTATTTAATACATGGACGTGGGGCTACGTTGGGGGGTTGCAAGATTGTTGTTCATGATCAATGAGGCCACAGCTAGTTCACACATCCACAGTCATGTAATTGGCCATGTGTGTCACGGTCAAACATGCGCATTGATGTCATTTCCCAGGGTGTACCTTTTTGTGCAATCAATGTCCCTACAGTCATCCATACTGTTATACTTGATTGAACATAGACATGACACATCTGTGTGATTAGGAATGTTTTATTCACATCCTGTGGAGTGTCGGAGCTGGAGCAGTACATGGCCATGCACACCCCATATTACATGGTTGCCCAGCGGAGGGCCAAACAGAGTCCTTTAGGGGATGACAAGTTACTCGGTAGAGGAAGGGTTGAGTCTGCAGCCTGTTTGCTGTGTCATTGGTAACCAGAGCAGATATGGCAGTCCATGTCGGGGTCCAGGTGAATGTCGCAGAGTGTTTCGGGGGACAGTGGAAGGTGTTGTACCAGGGCATGATGCAGAAGGCTGTACCAAGCAGAAACAGGCCATATGGCGGGGGATGAATGCTACAACCTCCTTTTTGACACAGTCATTGCCATCCACATCTTCGTCCTCTGATACGTCTTCTGTGTCAGGTGTGCCAGGTGTGTGTGGTGGTGTTATGGCTGCATCACTGTGTGCCACTGACACATCAGGGGGCGGAGGTGGTATGGCTGCACATCGGGGGGCGGAGATGTGTGTGTCGAAGTTCCTGCAGCAGTCATCTGGGACAGGCTCTGTGGCAGCAATGGCAAGATGAGGATCTGCAGGGAATGGTAGATCCCAGCTACATCTCGCTGGTGTTCAGCCGTGGCAGCCATCCTTCCTGCCTGCATCCGCTCCATGTTCTCCATTGTCCTCCGCATCTGTGCCAACTCTGTGCTGTCGTCGCTGGAGCCTCTCTGCCTAGACAGTTCTTGTATCTGAGTAATGGCTCCAGCGAGGTCAGCCAAGGATTGTTGTAGGGCATGGAGCGGACTGTAGGTGTCCGTTAGGGACTGTAAGTGGTCCCTGATGGGACTGAGACATCCACGTATGGCATCTAGTTTGGCTGCCATGAGGTCGAAACCCACCTGCACCTGTTCAGCCAGCCCTCTGGCAGTCTGACACACAGCGTTGGAATGCCATGTGTTCTTCGGTGAGGTGCTGGGAGCCAGCCGTGGTGGCGGGTGCTTCCTGCTGTGTGGTCTGTGCAGGGGATGGTATCACCTCGATGCAGCTGGGCTGCCCTGCTCCTGGAGGTGGGCTGCGGAGGCTGTCCACGAGCCGTTGGAGGGTGTCGGAGCAGATGGCCAGTGGTTCCTCCTCCTCATCACTGAAGAGATGTCTGCTCTGCTCTGCAGGAGGTGTTGATTGTCCCTCTGCAATGTGAAGGGGAGATGCAGGTTAACAGTGTGTTCCATGTACGTGCACGCATTGTACATGTTTACATACTGACTGCATGACAATGTACATTGTGACTGTTTTGGAGGAGCTGGGTATTTGATGGGGGACAGTGGACATTCCGACTACATGACTGATTTGAGGTTGTACTCGTACATTATCATCTGACAGTTTCCTGCTATGCCTGATGTGATTGGCCATTTTCTACGCACATGCGGCACCAGTTGCGTCCTCTGTGCTGTACGTGTGGCACTTTCTACCACATTGTGGTCAATGTTGATGTGCTGTGATTGCTATGTGTGTGTGCTGCATTGTGGGAGAGTCGCCCCTGCAGCTCTGATTTAGCGGCCCCTTATCCCTTTGAGGCGGTGTGCCTTTGACTTGTGTGCTTTTACGGTGCTGAGATGTTGGCGACTTGGGTCATTTGTGCTCCTGTACGGATTTTGTACTCTTGTGCATTGTTTGTCTGCAGATGTGTTGTTGAAGTCAGGGGTTGTATGTGCACGTGGATGTGTCAGAGTGTGACCTGCTCCTTTGAGGATGTTATCCACACTTGGCAACCTCAGTGTCGTGGCGTGCACCATGTCATGTATTTTGACTGCAGCCATGCTATTGGTCATGCAGTGTCACTTGCATTGTCAGTGTGGCTCACAGAGCCGCTGCTTTGCTGGATTCAGCACATGTGCATGGGTAGGTTGTGAGATTGGTGAGGGGGGGGGCATTTGTGCACATGGTGGACCGGGGCCTACTTGGTGTTTCCATGTGTGCTGCAGTGTGCCAAGGCCATCAGGGACAGGTTCCACAGTCATTGTGGATGTGCAGTGTGCTATTCTTGATTGTGCATGTGTGCCATTGTGCCCGTCTCCCCCCGTCCCCCCAGTCCCTGTTGGTTACTCACCCTGTTGCTGTTGGGTCAGGTCATGTCGAGCAGTGTCCGGAGCCCCAACTCCTTGCACCGTCTCCGCACTGATGACTGTGGCCACCATTTCCTCCAGCTCATCCAGCTCCTCCTGTGGCGCAGGACTCCCACCTCCAGTCGCCGTTGCTGCCTTCCAGTTGGCAGCGAGTTTCTGCTTGGTTTGGCTTTTCATATCATGCCAGAGCCTCTTGACCTCCTCCATTGACCTCCTCGACACTCCGACTGCATTCACGGTGTTCACGATGGACTGCCATATTTCTGTTTGTATTGCCGATGACACAGTGGAGGTGACGAACAGTTGTTGGTAGTGTTCGGTCACCTCCGTGACGATGATCCGGTTTTCCTGTGGACTGAACCACGTCTTCCTCTTCTCTTTGCCCTTCTCCGGCCCCGGGGTTCCTGGCTGGTAGTCTGTGGGGCTTGTGGGGTTCGCGTTGTCCTCTGCACTCGGTCCGGGTGTGTCCATGGTGCTACGCAGTTGCATTTTTTTGTCTTTTTTTTCTCTGCTTTTATAGTGCATTCTCACGCATGGCGCGTGGGAATCGCAGGCCTGTCGCTGGTTTTCGCTGATTTTTGTATCGCCATTGGGGTCATTGCAACTTTTTTCGCGTTCGTGTTTTGCATTTTTTGGGCTTTGCGTTCATTTTAACGCGGGCATTTGTCGCGTTATCGTGTGACTATCGCATGGTGCCGCCGGGTTGTGAATACTGCGTTCACACAGTGTTATTTTCCCACGATAGACTGCGATGGGAGAAGTTGTGTTAAGCGATTTTGGCGATAGTTAACACACGTTCTTGAGAATATTCCCCATAGTGTGGTAGAGTTAAGAGTAGAAACTATCATTTTGTTTCTAAACACGATTTCCTTCGGTATCACACAGATGTGAGATCTGACAAGGAATATGTCGTATTTTCAATGAATTACCTATATTTATTTGCTAATGAGGAAATTGCTTCTTCTGACTGGCAAATCACAAAGAACGATCTTAATTTCTTCCAGTAGCCATTAATTGCAGATGAGACCATCTAGACCCTATGAATCTTTCTACCAAGCTAAAACTCTTCATGGTCATTTATGATTGTACTTTTTCAGCAAGCTTAAGTTTGTGGATATCTTAAGGTTCTTCAGGGCTTCCTAGAAATCCCTAGCTATTTTTCGACCTAGACTGCCATTTTGCATTGAAAGATTATTGTTCTTTGGTGCATGTCTCCTTTTCCCTTCGGGCCTATCTAATACTCAAATCTGGGGCTTGACGAGCAGAGAGACAATAATGTACTGTAATTTTAAGTGGAGTTAAATTATTATAGAGCTTGAAATGGTTATTGATTTGAGACTAAACTCTGTCAAACCTGATGTTGTTTTTCTCTGTTATGGAATTGAGGAAAGCTAGATCACCTTACTCTTTAATAATTATTTCTGTTGTTTCATCCTTTCTTTTTGGGGTCCTTTATCACCCTTATTTTTCCTTGAGAATCTCGGGTGCCCTTTTAACTTGCTTTTTCTTTTGATAATGGTGTTTCTTTGGGATCTTTTTTCATCAGTGTCTTCAGAGAGTAACTGAGGGACTCCCTTCCCTTGTCCATAAGTTGAATTGTATCAATTTGTTTTAACCTAGCCACAGGGTGCCGTACCCCCGCAGTTGATGACGCACTAGTTACAATTCCCAAACCCTGAAAATTACCAATAAAATCACATTTGTACAGAGAAAAGGAGAACAGGCAGGTGTTCCACATTCTGTTTGTAGACAATACACAATTTAGAAGAGAACCTTATGGAGGACAACAAACCTGCCAGATGGAGAACTTCATTTGTCAGGGATGCAGTGCCATTCATCTCAATGATGTAAAGCACAAAAAACACAAAATCAAGTATTTTCACTTGTAAGCTTACACCTGCAATGTGTGTAAATTTCGGACTTTCCAGGAGTACACATAGAATCCCCAGTGTAACCATGAGATCCTACGACTACAGCTGATTACTTTTGAGCACTTACATACATGAATATTTACGCATGCAGAAATGTATCAAGCGTTCTTTTCTGCATGAGGTAATCAAGCACAAAAGTGCAAATAACAGTTTTTCCCCTAAGGGAAATATATTTTCTCCATGAAAACCCTCTTCCATTACACGGCCAACAATTTGGTGGTGTTCTCTTCCCATTCCCACTCCTGGGTATGGACTCATTCCTAACATTGGCAGGAGTAAGTCTCCAACCATATCCATGGTGGACATGTGTCTGCCAAATCTTTGAGAGCATCATCAGAGCTATAGACTTTGTGGCTATTACTACTTTTGCAAGCTTCGACCCATTGCTATGAGCAGATTTATTCATCCGGAATATCCTGGAATGCGGGCAGAATTTTAAGTGACAGTAAGACGGTTACAAGCGCAAATACAAGTTTTGGAAGTAACTGGTATGAATTTCAGCACATGAATTATGGTATTTACGCACCTCACTGTCACTAAGCTCCTATACCTTTGTGAATCGGGCCTCTATGTCTGCTGGTTCCACACTCAGAACAGCTCGTGCTGATTTCTGCTCCGTGGTAGAGCAGAGGCAGGAAGTGTGTGCTCTGCAGTTTGCAATTTGTAACAAATCATATCCATCTGGATCCAATACCCCAGCCAAATTATCTGATCAAAATCAAACCACTTGCCAGTGTAGTTGTGGTTCTGCTTTTACTAGAAACAATGAAAGTCTTGTATGAGTAGTGTGGTGTGTAAATAAAAAAAAAGGTCGAACGAGGCCACAATATCATGGGACAAATGCAAGACTGTTTATTGTGTTTGGATATCTAGGGCAAAATGTACAAAACCCTTTTGTGGTCACGAATCCCGCGATTCACAAAATCATAAGGTTTACGAGCACAAAAGGGCTTTTTTCTGTGTAATAAGCCCACATTGCGAGTTGGAAAAGCCTTTCCAGCTTGGAGAATGGGTTTTAAGATCCACTCGGAATCACAATTAAGAGGGGACTTGAAAGGCGTATCCCCCCTAATTGAAAGTTGCAATGATATGTATGAATGGATTGCGACTGCAGGTGCTATCGCAAACATTTGATTAGTTACCAACACCTCAAACGATAATGTGCTCACTGATTTGCAATGGGATGGTATCCCTTTGGGGCATTTTCTCCTTTGTGAATTGTGTTGCAGCATTAGGGGTAGTATGCATAGGTCCAGGGGACCACTGCCTGCTGCCCTTGATGTTTTCCCAAACAAACATTTTTTTTTTTTTAAAACAGCACTGGTTCCTTTAAGGAACATGGGCTGCTTTAAAACAAAAAAAAAGTTTCAGATTTGGGAATGCAGACACAGGGATTGTGATTGGCTACAAACCCATCCCTGTGTTTGTATACAATCACAGTGAGCTGCAAATAGAGACTTGTCTAATTAATATTCATTAGAGAGGTGTTTGTGTGACTGGACATTTTGCAATGTGCATCACAAAATTAAAGACTGGTTGCAAAAAGTTAGTGTGTGATTTGCAACCATTTTTTTGCGATCAGCCTTGTGATAGATCAGGCTCCTAGTCTATTTTCTCTTGCTGAACCTGGGGCCAAATGCATTAACATGAGGAATTGCGATTCCTAAATAGCGATTTTTAAGGAATCACTATTTAGGAATCGCAATTCCTCATGCATGTAGGAATCTCGAAATAAATTGCGATTCCTAAACATTCCCTAATAGCGAATCGCAAATTGCGATTCGCAATTAGGAATGCATTCCCATTCATTCCTATGGGCCATAGGAATGAATGGAAATACGTCGCAATTTACGATTACCAAATTGGTAATCGCAAATTGCAAATGCAATCCAAGGGTGCTAGGGGCCTAAGGCCCCCTGATGCACCCCCAAAAGGTAAGTGTGCACATGTGGCGCACACACATGCCCTAAGGGCTCTAAGGGCATGTGTGTGCGCCACATGTCACTTTGAAAAATGCACGTTTGTGCATTTTCCAAAGGATTTGCAAATTACCATCAAATCGAAGTTGATGGCAATTTGCGATTCCTAAATGCAAAGTCGCATTTTTGAAATGCTACGTGCATCGCATTTAGGGAATCGCAAATTAAGAATCCCTAAATGCACTCGCAATTTAGATATTCGCAAAAAATTGCGATTACCTAATTTGCAAATTTAAGGCCTTTGATGCATCGGAAAAGGCCTTTTTCCGGTCGCAAAGGGGCCGATTCTGCGAATCGGCCTGTCTGCCAACGGAAAAAGCTTGATGCATGTGGCCCCTGGTTTCTAGTCAGAACATAAATGATTTTCATAAGCAGACTGCAAAATGCCAATCAAGTTCCAAACTCTACTACGATGCTAGGTCAAATAAATTGTGATAATTTAGTACCTCTCGTCACTTGTTGACTTGTCTTCACAAGAATGTGTAATAAATTTAGGTGAAATCCGAAATTGCATTCTGTGGTTCCACAGCCGCATCTGCAATACCACTCCAAGAACACACATGGATTCTATTATTTTCTTGTGGCTAGAACAGAATTTCCTTGCTGGTTCGTGGATAAGATTTCCATTAATTGATGGCTAAAAGTTGACTGTGTTAAGTAATATAGACTGCACTTGGATTGATGCAGTTCTGAAGGTTCATGTGCGGACGCATGATGAGGTACATGGCAGAAGCTAGATGGCTCACATTTAGTCACCACAAATCCTGTTTTATGCGCAAGCCTTTATTTTAGGCCAAAAAGGGAATACAATGTGCAGCAGGTGAAACATAGCACAAATTGCCAGTGCAAGGAGTGCAGGTGTGCTGTTTGTGCTCTTTGGCAGCGGCGGCTCCCCTGTTATAGCAGAGGAGCGTCGCCCCACCTGCTGCGAGTGCAGCAGGCACACACATTAATAAAATGGTAATTTATACAATTTTATTATAATGTGTCGCAGGCTCGCTCTGTTAAAGCGTGAGGGCAGGGGGCAGGGCTGATTAGTGCAGTTGCATTATTACTTCAGCCCCTGCTGTCTAGAGCCGGCCAATCTGACATGCGCACTTCAGAGCTAGCAATCCCAGGACTGAGAAACAGCCGAGGGATTGCAGGCAAAGACCGCCAGTCTCAAAACAAGCGCTGGGTTAGCCTGCTCCAACCAATCCTGGAGGTGTGCTGCAGCTCCAGGATTGGTTGGTTTCACGTTGCACAAGGGAGGAAGTCCTTCCCTTTCTGCCCGAGTCACTGCTGAGGAGAGCTCCAGGACGAAGGGGGAGACTGCAACCAGAGCCTGCGTGCCAGCAAGTGCAACATATAAGGTGAGTTTTTTGGGCATTGGGCATCGCGCCTCACCATATTTTAATGTTGCCGGCCGCCACTGCTCCTTGAAATCGTGAATAATATGCTATTAGTGCATCATTCCCCATTCCAAGGGGTCGAGCTCATAACTGGCTAAAAATTGTGCACCTGCTGATTTGCAAACTCTGTGCCAACATAAATTAGTGGCTGGACAATTTTACAGTTCAGTCTTGATTTGGCCATGTTGAGAATGGGTCAGTGTGGCAGCCACTCGGCTCATTTCAAGCTTCCAAAAATATAAGGCCTCCCATGATAACTGTTCACTACAAGTTCACTGGTGTTATTAGCATTTTGTTGTTGGCGTAGTATTAAATGGAGGTGTACTGGAAATCCCCAATGCCATTTGCAAAACCTCCTTCACTTGCTGTCCCCAAATCCATTGCATCTTTACCACAGTTTATACAGGGCTTACTTTATCTATGGAAACTTGTATATGACAACTCACAAAAAATGTTATAGATTTACACCCATAGATTTGCCCCTATGTTGGTGTACATGTACTTTTTTAATTAATTCCCAAACAATTCCAGAAATACTCATTAGAAACTGTGACGTCTCAGTTTTTCAGGAGTATTCACAATTTGCACATGGGTAGGTAGGGGTCGTGTTCGTATACACATGTGTAAATACTTAGCAAAAATGCCTCAGCACTTACTAAATTTCCCTTTTTCTTCCACAAGGATACTATTTTTCCCTACAGAGAAACCACTTTCCCGTCACTGGGCAGTGAAAAAGTTTGTGAACTCATGCATACTCGCATGTTTTTGAGTTTTTGCCAATTTTTCATAGCTCCCTACCCTGGAACTCACTCCCATATAAAACTACACAACACTAAAGTAATTTTATGTGTCTAAATGAGTGAGTATTAATGTATCTTTTGTGAATTACAGAGGTGAATGTACATTCGTAAATCATGCAATTGGCGCCCCGAAGTTGCACTTGGGTGGAAACATCACTTTTTACATTGGGCCCCTTAAGAATTTAAATGGATGCGGGGTGTGGCCTGCTACATATGTGTGTTAGTCACTCGAAACAATGACCAGAGCTACCTTCCTGTAGCTGACTAGCAGAAAGAAGATTTAAGGACAAATATACATTTAACAAACTGCAGTCAGTTGCAACTGACTTAAATCTAGGGTTGGGCGAAGTTTTGAATCTTTTATCTTCATCCACTTCCTGACTTTGAAAGACTTTGTCAACTTTGTGACTGTCGTGACCTTGAAACTGTTATTACGTGATAAAAGCATGTTAAAATATTTTGTAAGTGTCCTCTTGTGGGTCAAAAGTCTAAAGATATGTACTTTTATCAGGAGAAGTTTCCTACAAAAACTTTTTCAGTGAAAATTCTGCTGCACAAGCCTTTTTTGCAGGAAACCTTAAACCCCAGGCAGTTACAATAATATATTTTTCGTATGAATGATTTATTTATTTTGAAGTTTAGGTTTAAATAATCTTTAGTCTGTACATTATAGCACAGAACAAACTCCACTGTCAGTGAGCTGGGAAATCTCCATCTCCCCTGAAACATTGACACAAAGGCACAGATCCCAGCTGAAAACCGTGATGAATATTATCATCTTAGCAACATATATAGAGAAGTGAACTCTGCCATGCTGGGAGATCCCTGGTGCAAAGTTTTGAAATTGGGGTGGGAAAAAAGCGTGAAATGCTCTCTTTGGTACTCAAAAATGTGAACTCTGAGCTTTCTGAATAACCACTCTGGAAATATAACAAGTTCATCATTGTATTATGTAATCTGGATGTTAAACTGAAACTCCCCAAGACCTCTTTATGGATTTACCACCCGTATTTTAATCGATGCAATCCACCACCCTACATCGGCCCGTTACAATGCTCTTTAATGGAGCTAATGAATGATGTGGCAGCCTGTATATGAGTACTTGAACTTCTTTCTTGGCCCCAACCCCTCGCAGTTCCTGAGCCTCAACAGAATCCCTAATGAGGTGTCAACCAAAAGGATCCATTTGGATGACCTGGTGGCCCCTCAGGGTACTAAAACTCGGGCCTGGAAAGAGTGAATCTTGGTTCCATGCTGCATCTTGTCTTTTTTCCTGGCTGCCGCATTAGTGATCAACTTCCAGTTCAACCATCACAAGTCCTGTGTCTTCTCTCTTGCCTTGTGAGCTTCTAGGGGCTAGGCGCTATACTCTCACAACTGAGATTGGACTCTTCGATACTTTCCCCGGTACGACAGTGTGTAAAAAGTGATTTAATCTCTGTTCTTAGTCCATCATCATCAATAAACTTTATTCGTTACTCTTCAGTAACATAAAAATAATCATCGCTAATATTTTTCAAATTAAAATTCATAAACAATAAAACTCATAATAGTGCAGAAATACAATTCAATTAAAAAGAGTCCACCAGCAAATGTTTCCTTGTTTAAAAACTGAACTCGTTGCACAGCAGACCAATGCGTTGTTTAGTTGTTGTATAAATAGCAAAATTACATAAAAATCAATCTTTGTAAAAATTTCACATTAAAATTCATAAACAATAAGACTCATAATCATGCAAAGGTTCAATTCTGTTAAAATGAGTCCACCCGCAAAATGTTCTTATTTTTAAAATCTGCCATAGATCAAAACTCATTGCACAGCAGACCAGTGGGCTGTTTAGTTGTTGCAGAAATAGCATAGCTGGTTTGCACTGTTTAATATGTATTTTCAAAAGAGGTAGGACATTTTTTCTTCTCTGGAGCTCATAATACTGGCAAAAGAATGCAATTTGCATATACGTTGGGGGGGTGGGGGGACACACCATCACAGTGGCATGGAGAAAGATCTGACCAGGAATATCAATTAATTAAAGTAAAAAATGGTTCGGATGTGAACAAACAAAGCCACTGACGGATGGACGTTTCTTTGCCAGATCACGAAAATCACTGGACTGGCTAAAAATTAAGACTCCAACCGACGGGTGGAAGTCATTTACTGAATAATTCTGAGGCTCCAACCGGCTGGTGGAGATGCACGTGGTTTAATCTCAAACCCACATTTGACTAGGAGGCAATTGATAATTTGCAGAGATACCAAAGAAATCTGCCTTTTGGCTGCCAATCCCCCCTCCTGCCTTGAAGAAGACCCACCTTGACGCATCTCACTTGTGCGCAATTCACAGGGTGGAAACGTCGCGTACTGCATATGTCTACACAACGCTCATGATCACAGTCTTATTTGTTATTGGATCCTGAAGCATATGTGCTAAAATAATAAGGACATACGAAAAAATATTTCTCCCCTCCTTTTATTGCACGCTCAATTGTTTCTGTATATAGTGTACTGTCTTTATCACCAACCACCACATGTCACTTTTTTCACCACAGTCACGTATTTCATATTACAATTGAAATTGTAAATTGCGACAGCCATGATTATCTGATTTTTTCTGAATACATTATTGAATTCTAATTTTGGTGTGTGTTATATATTCTTCCTTTGCAAATCATTGATATGTGTTATACGTAAGCTGTTGCTACTTGCCCTAAGTAATTGTAAACCCCGACAGAACCATTTTTTACTTTAATACGTATACCCAGGTTCGGAGGGACACTAGGTTGCCCCATTACGTTTACCACAGGAATATCAATTAGCAGGGAACCTCACCATCAGTAGCAACAAATTAGCCCTAGATCTGGTCAGAATAAACCGGTGCTGGGCATTTTGCTCTAGGGTCAGGTAAGACTGAAGACCCTCCTGGGGGGACATCATACTATAGGCAACAACAGATGTCTTTGATTTTTTCACCTCCCATCTTTTCCTCATGGCCTTATTCTGCGCTGCCATTTGCAAGCATTTTGCTCTTATATCACTTTTCACAGCAGAGGAGAGTATGCATATTGTTCAGGTTAACTAAAGATGATGATACATAGACTTGGAACCTTTGCATGCTCTGGGATGTATCCACTACATTTTTAACTCTGCCCTCAATGTCTGTCTTCCTACTCCGGACGCCTCTAAATCCTTCTCTATTATGACCATACTCTCTTTGCTGTGTTTGATCGTGTGTTCCAGGGATCATAATATCTTTTCTTTCCTCCTTGAGCACCCTTGCAGGTCTTCCCTTTCTGCCTCTTCCTGCTTAGGACCCTCATCTTGGACACTGTGCTGCTTTAAGGAGAAGAAATCCAACGTGCTCTTTTGTTAGCTCTCTTTAGTCTATGCTAGGCATGGTTGCCCCGAACTGCAGGTGGAGACCCAGCACTTAGGTTCTGTAGGCCAGTTATCTGCAAAGGAAGTGGAACTTATCTCAAAGCCCTTGAGTGTCCTCCCTGCTGCCCCGCATGGCTGCTCACCCTCCTTCAACGCCATTGCAGAAAGCACCACCTGGTATCTGGTTTTGCAAGGGGATCTCTGTCCCGGCTCCTGGGGTCCCTGGATTTCTCCGTCTTCCTGCATTCAGGGCATCTTAAGCTTTTGGCAACAGGGGTTTGCAGGTCTTTGCGGCATGGCTGTCAGTCTCCAAACTGCTGTGGATGCATCTTGGGATGCTGCAGCCTCTGCAGTGTGTGGTTCCCCCTCACTCGACATTCTGCCACCAGCCTAAAGTCACAGGACTTGGTCCCGAACTCGCAGCAATGCCAGAGCCTCATAAAGTTACAGCTCTCTTGGCTTACATCAAGCACTACCCCCTATTTTTAGATCTCGCCCTGAAAGCCAGCGCGAAGCGCTGGCTCTGGGCGAGACATTTTGTAGTGTGGGCTTGCAGAAATGGGACCACATTTTTGGCTGGCCTAAAGCTTGCGTGCATGTGAACGCGCGCAGCCGCCAACTGTCTTTCTTATCTCATACAGTTAGGAGCCGTCATGGCTCATTAAGTGCTTTCGCGCGCAGCGCGCGTGCACACAACTCCCTCCGCCTCTCTCTCCCGCTGCAGCCCCATCTATGCATTCCGCGCGGCCAATGCTTTTTCCCTCCTGCAGCTGCTTTCACTTTTGCCGCCCCTTCCTCTCACCCCTCTCCGCCGTTTGTCATTGGAGTGTGTATTCACATGTCTCTTCTGTTTTTATGTTTTCTTTTGTGTCTCCGCTTCTGTTTTACTTAGTGTGCGTGCCGTGTCTCTGTCATTTTCACTCTGCCCATCTGTGTCTACGTCTCTTTTCTGCTTTTGCCCCTCTTTCTCTCCCTTCCACTGCCTCTCCCATCCTGCTTGTTTGGTAGGGGAACGAAGAGATTTAATAGGACAAAGGCAGGTAGCGGACTGCAGAGAGAGATGGCCACAGGCTATTAGCCTAAAATTTCTGCTTGACAGATGGAACTGCTAGAGACTATCATGCAATGTTTGGGGATTTTTTTTCCCTCAGACTTTCCGTCTGATTCAGTATCTTTTTTCACAGCCACTTTCACAGGCATGTGGCGGAAACACTACTGCGCGCGAGGAGGCTTTGCACAGAATACCTTGTGCAGGGTTTTACAGAGGCAGGGGTGCAGTGTCAGATAGCGCCTCAGCTGAGGTGGGAGCAAGAGTCCAGGAAAATCCGATGGCTCCCACTCCTTATATAACTAAACACAGAAGCTGGTGACTGCGAGCGCCTTGACTTCACAGGTAGCGAGACAGTGTACATTAACTGGAACCTAACATAGGTAGAATATTTTTTAAACTAAAGTTTGCCAAGAAACGCAATCCGGCGTTTCAAAAGCAGTAACATTGTCCAGATAGTTTATTTGTATAACAAACAAGGGAACCCAAATAGAATAGGTCAGGGACCTTGGGAGCTAGGTTAGTACAAAGGACAGTGGTCCCTGAGTAAGGAAAACTCATTAAACAATGAATATAGTCTCAATCAGTACTATATTTTGGCGCATGTCCAGCCGGACAGAGGCAAGTTTAATATACTAACTAACAACAAAAGAGCGAAGAAAATCTCTACGATAACACGAGGAGAAACCTCTTTCTTTAAAAGAACCCTCACTCACCAACCTAGTTGGTGACATGCTTCATCATTGGGTTCCCACCAGAGGGACCGAGTGTCCCCCCGGTGTGCTACGACGCCTGGAATTCCAGCGGAGCAGGTTTATTGGAAGGGTAGTGAAAGTGTGCAGGATGTGCAAATTAAAAGAACACTGGTTGCTTCCCAAAACAATTTTTAATGGTGGAGAACCAGTGGTCGATTAAAACTAGTGAGACGGACCCGAGCTGGCTAATTAAGTAAACCAGGAGAGTCCGATTTAAAAGTGAAACTTGGTCAACATGTTTCTGCTTATATATGCACCATTAGCTAAGCATTCTTCAGGACCTAACAACCCATGGCGGTATACGCACGCTAAGGCGTATCCTAACCTATGGGGAGTGTGCGTAAGGCAAAACTCACGGTTTTACCAATGCGGCCTTGTGGAACTTCCAAAAAGCCGCTGTACTCTGAAAGAAAGAGAACAAATATAAAACAACACACGACCACTATGTGACCACTGTGATACTCATCAACAGGTGCAACAGAGGATTAAAGTGCTATAACACCTCGTGCTTAAAAGAGCCTGGGTATATGACGCGGCCCAAAATCCGTTTTAGCCCAAAACTCAGGCGAACGTGCCAATCGGACAACCAATTCGTCCACTTACATTGAAAGACAGGTCTTGACACATTGTGACTTTCGCTCATACAACCATATCAAGCAGGCTACTACTCCGTATCCGAGTATAGACGGAGGAGTCCTAAATCCGGGTCATTCACCGTAACACTTCGACTTTAATGTAATTCAGAAATTGACACTTAATTCTAGATAAATCAAATTGCTCAGTGATAGTGCCCTAACACAGCGCAAAGCGAACGCGCTGTGCAGAAAAACGTAAAAGCATGGAGAAATCAGCGCTTACGTGAAGGTTAAATTGGCTTCACTTCATGGATTCCGGGAAAAGGGTAGAGCTACCTATAAGAGCAATCTGGTTAGAATCAGGAAGTCACATATCTTTTGACAGACATCGGTGCGCGCCCTGACTGCCCAATTCACTTACTTATTACTCGGAGCTCACCCACTACAGACCTGCCTGTTGCCTGCCACGGACCCGAATATTACCGTTACGTCGCAGTAACGATCCAGAAATAGCGGAGCTCCATCACGTGACCCGGAAAAGGATTGAAAATGTTCCGGTCACGTGATGGGAAACAACTAAACCGCTAACCTGCACCCTCAACCAATAAAACTTTATTGAATTGGTCGATCCAAACACAGTACAGAGACCTCGAAACAGAGGGAAAGTGATGTCTAAAAAACCTTCAAGTAAGTGAGTCAAAATGATAGATTCACAGCTAACAACAGGTTTCAAAAGGTGTAAGGCAAAAAGGGGGGCATTTCAGACACTGTTTTTACAGGTGCTAAATAAACTATCTGAGTTAGTACAAAGGACAGTGGTCCCTGAGTAAGGAAAACTCATTAAACAATGAATATAGTCTCAATCAGTACTATATTTTGGCGCATGTCCAGCCGGACAGAGGCAAGTTTAATATACACAATAGTTTGAATAAAATTAAGGAAATGTGAGAAAAATAACAGTGGGATGCAAGCCTGTATCCAGAATCTCACAGATCAAAACTCACAAACAACATAGAAAAGCTCAGGCAGTTTACATGTGTTTCCAATGAATATACACGGATAATGAAACAACAATCATAAAGGTCACCTTTACACATATTATAAATTAACAATCAGTGTATAAGGTTGACAACTATAGTAAACGACGTTTCGATCCTTATCAGTGAGATATTGGATCATCTTCAGGACTATGGATTAAAGTGCCTGAGAGCATATGCCTGTAAATTATTGTATTGACGAAACATTGGAAATAAGGAGGGGCGAGAGAAAGAAAAAAATAAAGGAATAATAAGTCACGGATAAGGTTTGCATTTAGTTGCCAATAAAGGAACTCAGTAAGATGACGAAAGGATCTATTTTACCCGTGAAAAGACCTAGAGACCAGCAATAACAGTGATGCAGGAGTAGTGAGAAATCACGATGCAACATGCAAAGTTGCAGAACCCGACTATAAAAACATCAATTTGCCCTTAAGACGACGTGTCTAAGGTAGAGGAATAAATTATCAACAGGTGCTGTCACCTGATCACATTGTATATGAGCGTATGCCTCTAATAGAATTAGGATGAGGTATTAAGGCATGCATGCGGTGCGCGTCTGGCTAATGTGGAGTACCTGCAGTTGCGCTTAAGGGTGGAAAGCTGGCACGTCCAGACTGGGGAGGAAAGGGGACATAATGGACCTGAGGGGCAGAGAAGGAAAGCATTAAAGGATGGGATGAGATGAAAGGGGAGGAGATGCATGTGGCCTTCCCCCTCGCCCCCATGTTTTCCCGCCACGCCCGTAACTTTACCGATTGTTCCCCTCCAGGCTCACAATCCCATATATTGAATCCTTGCTGAGCAGGACTCGTCCGCCTCGCCTTCCCATTGTGGATTACGTAGCCTCTACTTTCTAACCCGGGTAAGCTACCCTTGTCACGAAGGCCACATGCATCCCCTCCCCTTTCATCTCATCCCATCCTTTAATGCTTTCCTTCTCTGCCCCTCAGGTCCATTACGTCCCCTTTCCTCCCCAGTCTGGACGTGCCAGCTTTCCACCCTTAAGCGCAACTGCAGGTACTCCACATTAGCCAGACGCGCACCGCATGCATGCCTTAATACCTCATCCTAATTCTATTAGAGGCATACGCTCATATACAATGTGATCAGGTGACAGCACCTGTTGATAATTTATTCCTCTACCTTAGACACGTCGTCTTAAGGGCAAATTGATGTTTTTATAGTCGGGTTCTACAACTTTGCATGTTGCATCGTGATTTCTCACTACTCCTGCATCACTGTTATTGTTCGGTCTCTAGGTCTTTTCACGCGTAAAATAGATCCTTTCGTCATCTTACTGAGTTCCTTTATTGGCAACTAAATGCAAACCTTATCCGTGACTTATTATTCCTTTATTTTTCTTTCTTTCTCCCTCCTTATTTCCAATGTTTCGTCAATACAATAATTTACAGGCATATGCTCTCAGGCACTTTAATCCATAGTCCTGAAGATGATCCAATATCTCACTGATAAGGATCAAACGTCGATCGACACAGTTGTCAACCTTATACACTGATTGTTAATTTATAATATGTGTAAAGGTGACCTTTTATGATTGTTGTTTCATTATCCGTGTATATTCATTGGAAACACATGTAAACTGCCTGAGCTTTTCTATGTTGTTTGTGAGTTTCGATCTGAGAGATTCTGGATACAGGCTTGTATCCCACTGTTATTTTTCTCACATTTCCTTAATTTTATTCAAACTATTGTGTATATTAAACTTGCCTCTGTCCGGCTGGACATGTGCCAAAATATAGTACTGATTGAGACTATATTCATTGTTTAATGAGTTTTCCTTACTCAGGGACCACTGTCCTTTGTACTAACTCAGATAGTTTATTTAGCACCTGCAACTGCTTTATATGTACAGCTTGCGACTCACGAACTGGAACACTGTAGGGCTGACTCACCTTTCATCATTCTGAAGTGATTCCTGAATTCATTAGATGAGGACCTTGGGATAAATATGATATCTTAATTTTTGTAGTACTACTAAGAAGAAAATTTACAGGAGCGAGTGCTGGATCACAAAAACAATTTATTATAATTTCAGTTTACACAATATATTTTTAGGTAAAAAATAAAAACATACTGTACAAATAGCCAGCAACACTGCAGTAAATAACTAGTAGTGATTTAGCTCACACAGTGTGTGTTCCTTCATTGTTATTAATGCCTTATGTTTTCCGAGTAACTTTAAACAAGGTCCGTGACACAGCCGGGATTGACACGTTGGATATAGCAGCTGCGATTCTACTGTGATTTATTAAAGGAAAAGGGTGACGCTTATTACGAGTGGTAATAGGTCTTCTTCTTCGTCTTCTTTTCATCATCATCATTAATTATTATTATTTTATTGGTTGCCTTTGCACAGAATTATATTAGAAAAAAACAATTTATTTGCGTGCTTTGAAACTTACAAGCCAGACGCCCACTCTTTTGCCTTTCACTTTAGTAATAGAAGAAGACATTCTGAGGACCAAAGCGCACGTTTAGCAAAATACCGGAAATGCTGCTATAAACACATATATTTTCCTTTCTGCATGTTTCTCTCCTGATTGCTGACAGATGCCTTTTTGGAACACAGCGTCGCCAATCAGGGCTTTGACGAATCTGCTTTCATATTGCAGTTATCTGCACTTTATGCTTGAAAAACAACTCGCATTTAACACAAAAAGCACGAACACGCACGCACGAGGGGTTGACACAGATTTCTTACAGCGCTGAGAGGCGATGGACGTGTAGTACAGTATATTGCTTGTATCATTTGTTATTATTTGCCTATGAGTGTCTGAGTTTGCTCCCAAACAACCAGTTGCGGCTTCTAACAGGGGAGGAGGTGTCTGGCAACACTTCCTCTTACTGTACTGGAAATGAAGCCACCTTTTCTGGTACAGTATTGACTCATTCATGAGACTGAGGGACCGGTTGGCCAAATAATCTTAGGCAAATTGATCTATCCATTCA
The DNA here is from genome assembly GCA_963921515.1 of Calotriton arnoldi. NCBI lineage: Eukaryota > Metazoa > Chordata > Amphibia > Caudata > Salamandridae > Calotriton > Calotriton arnoldi. The sequence goes on along the minus strand of CAWUFW010003930.1, from coordinate 940,949 downwards.
ATTCTGGATATTGAAATGGATGTGCTCAGGTGGGAATTCCAGTTAACCAGTAACAACTGGCTTCTTCTGGATTCTGTTGTGGCCCATGAGGTTTAGACCATTACCTTCTCATCACTTTTTCATCCCAGTCCTTAAGTCATGAGGAGTGTCCACACCCGGAGACAGTCAGCCTGCTGCCTATCTAAACAAGCATTGGCATAGCCAATAGATCTCGCCTTTGGGACCTTATAAGTATTTAATTATGCAGCACAATATCCTTGGTGCAACATCAACTGTTGCATGGCTAAACACTTATAATGTCCCAAAGGCGAGACCTATTGGCTATGCCAATGCTTGTTTAATTTTATATTTTGGGGACTTCAACTCTTCGCCTGCTTGCAACAGACAGATGATAGCAGCAAGTGTTTAAATTACAAGTACTAATTACAACAACTGAAACATCTTGAAGGATAGGTTTGAGCAATGGTTATCAGGTCTCTTGCAAAGTTATAGTTTTACACCCCTCCTTAAATATGGCGCCAGGACACTCTTGTTTGAGTTGCTGTGCGCTCGAATAAATACCCTATTTCATTTCAAATATAACCCTAATGTGAAAGGGCAGTCTGTCCCAGCACGTATGTATAGGCATGTAGTTATTCTCTGCATCCGTCATGGAGTGCATGTGCATGAGGAGGTTGTATTTTCCTGCATTTTTTAAAGCTTTGTCTGGCCTTTCTAGGGACGCTGTCTATCTCTGTGTTTTTCTGTTCACAAGAATCATGTTTCTCTCATTTTGGAAATATTCCCAACAGACTTCGAGAAAAAAAGTAAACAAGGGAAATTTACTGCTAATATAAAGCATGTGCCTTCTTCCGAAGTCCAAGGAAAATAGATTCACTCAATAGTGTATTCTGTTTCTTCTCGGAGGTAAGAAAAATGGGTTATCTCCAGTGGCTACTGGATTGAGGGAGACTTTATTTCACTCACATTTCATTCTGGTGAGTTGCATTGCGTTTTGGCGGTAACCTAGGATCATGAGCAAATTTACTGACTGAATTACCAAATCCAGTTTAGTTGCTACAAAGTTAACGCCTTAGTAATACAAGCACTGGCAAAGCCAGGAGCTCTGACATTGGCCACCAGTCTTCTGTCTTTGTAACTGCATGTTCCATTTTGTAATGATTTTTGCAAAAATTCATGGTTGGGAAAGTTGCCGGGCCCTCATCAGTCTTCAACAAAAAATCCTTTGTCTAAAACAAGATCACACATTGCCATAGTAGTCCCCTGCACCTAAGGTAACTACTTTATGTGTGCATGTGCTCCTTTTGAAAGGGAAGAATGCTGTCACTCACAGTGAAGTTAGACAATGGCTGAAGAGGGCTGACCCTCTGCCCCAGGTGTGTGCTCTAAAGGGCAGGTGAAAAACGTGATTGGCACAATAACAGACCAATGGATGAAGAGGGCAGGTTGAAAGCCCTTATACTTAGAATTGTAGTAAAATCAAAAGGTATTGGCTAACACCAGACCTAAAAATAACACAAAGGCTGTATGTAAAACACGGACGGGTTAAGTATCATTGTCAGATCCAACATTTTATTCACGAGCTACACACATCCTGGTATACTTTGTAACAGTGGTTTGGCCTCACTGTACTGGGGTCCTCCCTCTTTCTAATTTGGGGGCACACAGAGGTTCAACCAGCATTGGCATAGACAGAAATTTAGCTTACTTTTTGAGTCTTGACTCAGTGTACTTTTGAGATGTAAATAGCATGCATTTTAATGCAAGCACTCTACAGCATGCGGAATAACATACCAAACCTCTAGCATCGTGAGTTGAGAATGTAAAACTCATCTGGGTGGAACGAAACCTATTCTATGGATATTTTAAATCATTGGTAATAATAAGTCAAGCAGACAGTGGCTCTACTAAGACAGGCCTGAAAAGTGGCATGAAAGACAGAACCATGGCAGAAAGTGCACTTTCCATGCCCAGCTGACCAAAGTGCATCCGACATTGTAAATTCGGATGACCACCAGGGCCGGACTGGGAAACGAAACCGGCCCTGGCAAACAGCTCGGCCAGCCCCCCTGGGGGTGAGAAGGGGGGTGCGGTCGAGTTGTTTGATACGGCCGATTTCGGCCGTTTTTGTTACAGGGGGCCGATATTGCCAGCCGCCGGTAACAAAAACGGCCCCCCAGGGCCTAAAACCGGCCCCCTCCCTGGCGGCCTACCGGGGAAACGCCCGGTGCCCGCAACGGCCAGTCCGGCCCTGATGACCACACCCCTAAAATCCTATGTAAAGTAAGTGACTGTTGTTAAATGGTACTGTGGTATCACTGTTTCTCCCATTACTAAAGTAGCCCAGACCAGGGTACGCTGTTGCTGTTTCCAGAAAACGAATGTGAGCTGGAGTACTACAGGCTTCAGATATGAAACAGATCATTCAAGACTACTTCCACTACGTCCATCTAATTACCAGTTTATATCCGGTTCTGGCAAAGTGCTTAAGTATATTCATCTTTGCACACAACCAAGCTCATGCTTAGTTTCTTGCTTAGCCATGAACAAGTCCACTTATTGTCTATGCAACATTTTATAAAAATGCTGGCCTGCATCATCTTAGAACATATATAACTAACCCCAAATGTTGTGCCGTACTCGAAATCCTATCAGTCACAATAGTAGCCCACATGCTCAAGTACGTATGTATCAGGGGGAAATGGATGGCCTTTTCTAGCTTATTTTTTAGCTCTCGCATGAGGCAAGAACCTGTAAGTTTACTAAAATGATATGTATAATATACTTATAATTTTGGTTGGTCATCTTCATCCATTATTCAGTGGGCATTCACATTTTTCTTCTGCATACTACAGCTTACTGCATGGGCCAGCCCACTTCAGCTATTGACTAACTTCACTCTGAGTGATGGCATTCTTCCCTTTCACAAGGAGCATATCTACACACACAATCGTTCTCTTCAGTGCCAGGGACTACTATAGCAATATAGATCTTTCCAGACCAAAACATATTTTTACTGTTAGCCATTTTAAAAAAAATTAGTAAGTGCCCCACAGCTTCCCAGCAATGAAGTTTTGCTGCAAGCATTGGCAAGCCCAAAAAACTGTTAGCCAACACCAGACCTATTGGTTTTGCCGATGTGTGTTTCAATAGAGGTATTCCTCTGCTAATGTCAAGATCTAAATCCTAGATTTGCATTTGGGTTCTTTTGCATGATAGGGACTTGACTTTTCTGTGCTTTTTGAAGTCTTTGGTTGGCTGCTAAGATTTAGTATCAAAAGTTGCAGTTCTCCGGGTGGGGGATAACAAGAGACCCTAACACAGCAGAGTGGTTTGATTTACAAATGAGAGGGGGAGTCCTTTTGAGCAGTTTGAGTTGGTGGAAAGTTAACCACTGCTCCTGTTTGGGATTTAAGGCTGAGGTCGGTGCCCCAGAGGTGGCCTGGGTACACAGGATTGATCGACCCAATAATCCCAACAAAAGTGGAGGTGTGGCAGGGGTATTCAGTCTGTTTCAGGAGATGGAGTGACCTCAAACTAGAATTTCAGTCTTAGACTATTGAGTAGAAGGCTGTTTTGTCCCATCCATGTTTCTGGTGCTTTGAGATAATTGAGATAATGCTCACATTGGTTCTTTAACTTTCAAATAGTGTTGAGAGTCATCTGCATAGGAGTACAATCAGTGGTGGAAGGAGCAACATGAGATCCACGAGTGGTTTGACATAAACGTTGGAGTCATGGGGAGTAGTGGGGGACTCCGCATGTCACTAGGTTTGGACAGGAGGTGAACTTTCCCAGTCTGACTACTTGGGGGTAATACTTGTGGAAGAATTCGAACCAGAGCTGGGAGTTATCAGTGATATGGGCTACAGATTGCAGACCGTGCAAAAGGATGTCACAGTCCACAATCTCAAAAGTTCTCACAGGTCAAGAAGGATCAGCATGCAGAGTGATCCTTTTGACATTTGAAGGATGTCATCCCAGTCATTTAGAAAGGCTGGTTTCAGTAGCATGGTTGGTTCGAAAACCTGACTGTTTGGGATCAAGGTTGCTATTGGATTCAAGGTGGGTTTGTAGATTTCATTGATAACTTTTTCCATTAATTTGAATAGGAAAGTAAGGCCCACAATAGAATGATAGTTGTTACGTTCTACTCGGTTGAGAGAGGATTGTTTAAGGAAGGAGTGCCCAAGGATTGTTTTAAATGGAAGGGAACTTCTCTGCAATGTAGGCTTTTGTTGGCGAAAGCAGTCAAAGTGGGAGCGATGGAGGGAGAGTGGTAACCGACAATATCAGGTTTATTGCTTGGTTTGAGGCTTTTGATTATAGATGAAATGTGATTATTGTTTGTATCTGAGAAACGGAAAAGTTGAGAATGATGAGCTTTATCCACAATAGGTGTAGGGTCGGTGATTGGCTGTGTTACTGCCGATTTTGTGGACCTTCTTGATGAAGAACGAGCCTAAGGAGGTGGAGTTCTTTTGTGTGCACCTTGAAGAGTTCTTGAAGCAGGTGATGGCATTCAGGATTCTCTTTTGGCTTTGAAGATTGTGATATGGTAAGTGGTTCTGGCGTGTTTGAGGCCGAAGATGGCTGAGAAGTAGGTCTATGCCAGGCAGATTCTAGATGACAGCAGTTATTTATTTAGTAGTTTCAGCACATCTGAGTAGCATTTGGTTAGTGTTCTTATTTCTGATCCTTTTTAATGGTGGTCTCAAGAGCTGTGATGTAAAACTATGGAGTTGTAGGAATCCTAGAAGAATTGAGGGTAGTTACTGGTGCTGAATGTGGAGAGATTTTTTTCCAGAGTGGATTTAAATGAGCTGGATTTGAATTTTTCCTAGGAGTGGAAGTAGGTGGGAGGGGGATGGGGGAATGAGCGTGTAGGTGGCTGAATGGGGTACAGCGTGGTCTGTGCTAAAGGAAAGGCTATGGTAGTCAGACCAAATGATGGGTGATAAGGTTGGAAATCTGAAGCCCGTGGTGAGCTTTGATGGCTAGATAATGGCCTTTAATGTAAAAAGGTACAGTGGTAGCGATCTCCAGTCTGAGGTGGTGGCATGTGTAAAATAACTCTTTGGGTCAGTGCTTAATGTCAACAGTGTTTTCCAGGTCTCGACACCAGCACTTAATTGTCAATACCGGCACTTGTGACAGTCTGCCCCAAGGTGGAGCTGTCTGGCTAATTAAGAAATGATCACAACAACAGGTAAGTAATCATTCAATATACATTAAAATTACTATGACCTTCCACTCGATCTATTCATATAGCTTTGGAGGCCTGAAATAGTCTGATTTGTCACACTTGTGTAATGGGTGTGTGGTTGTGTGATGGTTAGTAGTTATGTTGTTACCATCACTGGCAGCATGTCAGGGGCAGTGTGTGGTGCAAGCTGCAGTGGCCCTCTATTGAGAGCCCTGGCATTACAAATTAAGTACTGCTTTGGATGATGGAATAGTTTGGTCTTCTAGCCAGATTTGTAACATGTCTTGTTTGTTTGATGTAGAAGGCTTTTACCCTTGGTAATCCATATCCCTGCTGCTTGTTTTTTTACCTCCTTCTCTATCACAGTCAGATGCATGCCTGAAGCTTCAAGGATTCCATACCAGATCCTACCACCATACGTATATTTTGAATGTTACCCAGAGTGTACATGACTTACCTTGCATTCTCATCAAAGGGGCAGATATTAACCTCCCCTATCTTCAAGTGTAAGACTGGGTATCAGTGATTCAAAGTAAAATCATCCTGAAAGTTGACAACAATGTCCATCACGACCCTGCAGAGCAATTTGAGTAGGGACTGATGTGTCAGTGTACATGTCCTTTCTATTACACTTAGCCCTCGCAGTTATTTATTCGTTGTAAGTCAACAATCTATTACCTAAGAGACCTATTTTCCACAAATCGGCCACTGTAGACAAGGTATGTAAAAAATTCTGTTTTTCAAAATAATTACTGAGGAACTCATTTTTTTCCTTACATTTTTAAATGCATATTTTATTTTAATTTTTCACAACTGATCTGTTGTCCACTAAGTCCCACGTTTTCACATTTTGTGAGTATTTTTTCCATATTTATGCATGTTGTCATGCAGGCAGTCATCTTGAATACTTGGGATGCTTCTATACGCATGCGCATCCTATCTCCCGCAGTTGCATCGGGACTCCAACTCGTGCGGTTTTTTAGGTCTCGCCTAGCTCAGCGCGCATGCGCTGCTCTAGGAGAGGGCTCTTGGAATCACTTCAGACGTCCAAGAGCCTTCTCTGTGTGGGTGTGCCTCCTTCCACACATCCCATTGGCCTTTGCGTGTGGCTTTCAATAATTGAAAGCACGCAAATGGCCAAAGACGGGTGCATGTCCCGCCTTTCCTCAAAACTTTCACTCCCATGGCCTAGGGGTCTCGGGAGCGCGCAGGGTGCCATCTGTTCTGCATCAGGTTTCCAATTAGCTTTCACTTTCGCGTGCAGCGGCGGGCACGATGGCAGCTGCGTTCCTTACAGCGCGCGCACGCGCCACTCGCAGGCTTGTTTAGCATCTTACCGAGGGCCGCACAGAACAACAATAAAAATTGCAGCGTTCAGCATATCTTCACGTCCATTACACTCCAGCAGCAGCAATTAATCTCGCGCCGAGTGTGCCTGCTGCAGCACGCGCTAGTGTGCATGACAGTAAAAGAAGACCGAATTGTATTTCAAGAGGGTGCGGAGATGGCATTAAATCACCACAGAAGGCCCCGCTCCGCCCGGAGGCTTCCTCATTGGTGGGTTCGGAAACCCCACGCGTAATCTCGGCTCTGATGTTATTTAAAGATTCCCCCAGGGGATTTGAGATGCGGCTATCAGTTTTGCGATACGTTGCATTACGTGGGTGATAGCAGGGACCAATTTATGAAAAAATGCATATTACACATTTAGGTATTAATCATTTTAATGCGGTACGTGTATGTAGCAGAATGTGAAGCTGTGAATGCGACACGTGCTGTGTTCTCTGAGGACAGCGGCAGCTGACGTTTTGTTCCTGCGGTGCCCCCTGTCCGGGCTCCGGGAGGCCAGCAGTGGATGTAGGAGGGCTTTCAGTTCTCCCATAACACAGGCTCGGGGCTGCATTCTTCCAGCCTGGAGGGGGTAGATGTCACAGAGAGCACTCCCTCCTCCCTTCCCACACATCACGCTCTGTAATAATGCTGGCTCGCGCGACGACCGCGGAAATGCTGTGGGTTCCTGCATGTAATTTGGCTCGGGGCTTTCATCGCGTGACCCCTGGCAGTCGTCTTCTCCTGGAAACCGCACGCAGTTGATTCTCATGTTCGCCCGCTTGGTGCCACAACTAACATGGGTTTTAAATGCACGCATCAGTTTTGGGATATGTTGCATTACGTGGGTGATAGCAGGGACCAATTTATGAAAAAATGCATATTACACATTTAGGTATTAATCATTTTAATGCGGTGCGTGTTTGTAGCAGAATGTGAAGCTGTGAATGCGAGGAAAGCGCAAAACACTTGCATTGATGGCTCGATGCTATGTTTTTGGCATATCATAACAAGGGCCACGCGGCCGCAAAAGTGAAAGCGACCGCGCTAATTGGAAACAGATGGCACCCTGCGCGCCGCCACTGCTCGCTCCCGCAAGCTGGAGGCCGTGTTTTCTAAAAGTCTGGAGTGATTCCAAGAGGCCCCATTATAATACATGCAGCTGTCATCAGGAGACAAAGTGGGCAGTCCTGTAACTTTTACTCCTTGTGTAGGCACAAGTATGAAACAATGCTCACATCACACTTCTAACTGTATTCACAAGTTCAGCACCTTGTGCAAAAAGCTCACTTCCAGCCTCAGACACAACAAGCATTGGCATAGCCAATAGGTCTCGCTTTTGGGACCTTATAAGTATTTAGTTATGCAGCACAATATCCTTGGTGCAACAACATCAACTGTTGCATAGCTAAACACTTATAAGGTCCCAAAGGCGAGACCTATTGGCTATGCCAATGCTTGTCCTATTTGAAACTGACCCTGTAGCAGCCCTTAGAGGTAAGCACAGCAGCACACATATGCTGCATCGGCAACCTACACTTTATTTTTTTTTCTTAGAGTTCATCCAGTTTTCCTGCTTAGGTGGTCATGTAAGTAATAATAGGGCACCCTCTCTAGACGAGAATTCCCCTCGCCTGACTCGGGCCAATATTTCCTGCCCTGTTTTCTTTCTCATTTTCAAGTAAGAACCTCCTCAAATTGACAATTTGGTGGTGGTTCACATGTGCAGTCTCACTGTTGGCTGCACTTGCCTTGGTTTTCTAAATCAAATACATGATTTTTTTTAAATTTTTATTTTTCCAAATTAGTAAACTTTCCAATTTTCCCCAGTAACCATTATTACAATTCCTGTTTATTCGGAGGAAAATTTATATTTATCTATTACATTGTTTTTTCATTTCCCACATGTAGACAGACTGCACTTGCTTCTAAGAACTTGTTCTTGCCCTGATGATGACCTTTCATTCACTCCAGGTTGAAACGCCGTTGGCGATTACAACAATAGGAACTGATTCGTTTTGAACTGTAGTGGTACTTGGAATCCTGGGACCAAAAGCATACAGAAAACTCTATTGTTCCTTTGTGTTAATGTATTATACATACTGCTCACTGCACTATGTTGTTCACTCTCTTTGTGATCACGGGAGCACTGAGCACCTTTTACTGAGCTGTGAATATATGTATGAAAAGTCTACAAGTGATACTTATCTTCATTTATTGATATTTTGAGATCTTGACATCTCTTGTAAATTGGTCAATTACTTAGTTATTAACTGTCATATTTTAATTGAGCACGCCACAAGAAGCAGGTGACTTCACCACCATTGTCTTAATTGATCTCTCGCATTTACAAAATGGCGTCCGTGTTATGGAAGCCTTGGGAAAAGGATTGGACAACAGTTGAGTCGCTTCAAAGGTAGTTAGGGACAGGATGGGCAGTGCAGTGGGCCTCAGGGGTTACATTGCAGCAGTGGGTGAATAGGCAGTGCTATGTGGGAAAGAAACCTGAAGTAGAGGAAGGCAGAGGCACGAACAGAATGAGTAGGACACCTAGGAGGTAGCACACCTGATATTCAAATGCTGTGAAAAGGTTTTGGCATTTCAATAACCCATCAACAAGTGTACTTTGGCCCTTTGCATTCTTTACTAATTCCAACGTCAGAAAGTATATTGATTTGTGAGTGTGAAGTACCACTCGTGTAAGTGGAATAGGAGGAGAATATTTGCATTTGTCTTGGGATTTAACTATAGTATGATTCCATCAGCATAAGCAGTTAACACTGTTACTTTTGGGATATACATTACTCTGTCCTGATGCCACTAATAGGTAGTTGATGACCAATCCACGATAGTAGTGGGGTGTAACAACACAGGATTGGTGTTGTTCTTCCCACCAATAACATGATCTAGAAAGGGGTAGCTCTTCTCTTTCATGGTGTGTGTGAAACTTTTATACAGGTTGAAATCTTGGCATTTAGTTAACATGTTTGTAAAATGCTCACGTAGCCTTCCTCCCTTCAATCTACTGCCCTCACTGTTCTTCCTCACACATGTCAATGGCATTCCTTGTATAATAACAAAGGAGAACTTAAGGTTTGTTGACCGTATTAGTCATGGTAAGCAAAGTCCAGTTGTCCTCTCCATGCATGCATGTGCGTGCGTACGCATGAACATGCACGCAAGTGTTTTGGAGGTTACTATTTGTAATCAGACTCAGTAAATTCCACATGGTAATTCAATTATATCAGTATTATTCTTAGCGCCTATTGGTAGAGCATGCTTCCAATGAAGTAATTTATAGCAATAATAGCACTTCCCAACTCTTTTAACGTTCCTGGATCTGGTTGGCCCTCCTAGTGTACGTTATCTGCAACGAGATACATTCATTGGCAATGTCTTGATGAATTCTACTGATACTCAGTGAAAACATATGTTGCTTCTTCTACTAATAAATAGCCTTTGCTGGGAAGATCATGGCAAAGATCAGTTCCTTGTTTTTGAGTCAAGCTTTAACAATGAGCCCCTTCCTTTTTGGGCTGTGCTGCTGAAGCCCTGAAGGAGTTTCTTCAGCAGAACCCTCGTCACAAAGATGGCCGATTGGTGGTGCCTAAGCCCACAAACTTGTGATGATTACATAATGATCAACAAAAGGATTACAGTGAATTGAAACTTTCAAGCTGCTGGAAAATGTGACTCCATTGGGAGTGTGTAAGAGAGCATTGTTTTTGTTTTCAACTTTACTCTTTTTCTTACCCACTTGCTAGATTTTTCCTTGCCTCTGTACTTACACAGTATTGTTAGTATGCGTGGCGCGGCATTCCTCGGTTTGTGCATGGATCGAGGAGCAAGCAATTGAGAGTAGGTTTGGGTGTTTCAACAAACAAGCGAGTCGGGTATCAAGGAATTCTATCTTGCAGTGCTCAACACCCTCTCTCAGGCCAAAAATGTAATAGAACTGTGGCAGAGTTCAGTATCGCAAGTGTGTTGACTTACCTTTATCCCTTATTTTGATGTACTCCAACACAGAGTGCTCATTGGGGTTGGAGAATGGCTCCCCTCCATTTCTGAGGTACTGTATGTTTGTATGGGCTTGGCTGTGAGTACCCTATTGTTGGACTCTAAAGGTGTCTTTTCAGATTCTCAGGGTCACTGATAACACAGTTGTGGGCTATAACCCTCCTTTCTAAGTGTGCCCTGCTCACCTTTTATGCCTGTGCAAATCCCAAAGTCAGCTTCCGAAGTCACACCAGACAAGGGAATCAGTACCATAAGGCAACCTGGGCTGAGTACCAATGAAGGATCTCTACTCAACAGAAGGCGTTTTGATTCTGTAATGATGAGTCCAACTTTTCACAAAAGTGTTTATGTGCGTTCTCTTCATTTCTAGATCTCATATGTTCCGCTCATCCCCTCTTGTCTTCCAAATGTGCCCTATCTCATTATTTTATTTTATCAGCCCATCTTTTTCTGAAATGTTGTGCTCAATTATTACTAGTGAATATATTATCTTTAATGTGCTCTTTACTGTAAAGATAACCCGCAAGTTCCCGTTCAAACTGAAACAAGAGACCCATGTATTGTCAAGATAACCTACAAGTACCTATCCAAAATGAAACCTGAAATAGCAATGTGAATAATGCTCATGAAGCTGGTCATGATAGGCCATGTTGATTTTCCTTGCCTTAAGGTCACCTAAGATGCATTTTGGAACTTCTGCACTTTACAGTATTTGTACATACGCTGGCACGGATCGGGGGTGGGGGGGTTGGAGGGGACTGGGGGTGTGGTGGGGGTAGGTGGGTAGTAAAAAAATAATTAAACTTACCTTCTTGCCGCCGCGTCTCTTCTCGTCGTCCCTACTCGTCGTCGCTCTGCTCCGGCCTGTAGCAGGAAGCACCCAGGCTCCCCTGAGCCAATCACAATGCTGCAGTGCAGCATTGTAATTGGTCTGAGCGCCGTGGTTCAGCGCTCATCCAGGGACTGGGAGCCTGGGCATGTTCTCCACCCAGGCTGTAATGCAGCCTGCGTGGAGAACATGCAAAGTGCGCATGGCAGTTTGACCGGCCTGAGACGGCTGGCCAAACTGTCACTCCCCGTGGGTGCCTGTTATCTCCCTGGCCCTTCCCCTAAGACTTCGGGGCACAAAATAAAATGATAATAAACCACAGTTTATCATTTTATTTTTATTTTCTTCACGGCGCTGGAAGGGGGGGGGCGACGCTCCTCCGCCATAACAGAGGAGCCACCGCTGTATTTGGATGCGAGTCATCCTTCCCTTTCTCCTGGCCTTTGTTAATATTATGTAATTTCGAAGTCATACAACTTCCTCTTGGCTTCCACCTTTCATATGCTTTGTTTGCTATCACTCTCTCGCTAGCTTGGCCTTCTACGACCACTGAAACCGGTACAGAGTGCATTGTTCTATATTAATATGGTCCTTTCACATTTTCTACTATGTTACAATTCTCAAATAGACTATGCTGCACTGGTTCACCAGATTCTCAAGCTTCTTGAAACGATCTATGAGATTGGATCTCCAGAGTCAAAATTAATTTTAGGAACCTCTCTAAGCTGATTTAGTGTTGTAGCCTCTATGAAGCTCATGTGCGCCCTTTTTCCCATGAGCAATTGTTTTTTCGTGACTTCATTTATTAAATGCTAATTGCCAGCCACTGGTCAAGGGGCAGGGTTTCATTTTTCATGCATTTAAAAAGACTAGCAGCAGACATACACGTTTATTAATGGCTTACAGTGTAACAATTGTAACTTTTGAGAAATATTGTGATGCTACTAAAGTATAAAAATAGTTCTCAGTAATGTGCTTCCTCAGCTTCAACATGTCGTTTCTCAGTTCTGATTGGAATTTATTGGAACAGGTGTAAATGCCTTCTTAAGAGCGGGGGGCTGTTCCTAGCCATGCAGTTCCTGTAACGTTAAGAAATGTAGGACTTAAAATAAAAAAAAACACATTAAAAGCAAGGGGGAAAAACTGGGAATAAGTTCGGGTTGCAGTAGCTGGTGGCAGAACGGGAGGAGGCAGGAAAAAAAGCCCATGATAAGAAGGCCTTTTTAAAAAACATGCTTGTGAAAAGAATATGTATTCTGGCAGATCCTACAAATTCACCCTGACGGTGAGAATGAAGATTCTAGTCAGGTCCCTTTTGTTGAATCTGATGTGTCATTAAGGTGAATGAGTGACTTGACATGCATCTGGATCACATACAACCGTGAATAATATCTGTACTGTCATGTGTCCGGGTTACACCTAGAAGGAAACACGGCCATTTTATCTACACATGGGTTTCTCCTAAGTTGCCTTCACTTTCACACATTGACTTCTGACACACATATGCGACCATGACAGTGCGGATTAGTTTCCATGAAACTATAACAAAACCAACTTCGCACGAACACTATCTTGGCCCAAGGCAAGGATGCTTTCTGTTATAAATAAACAAGCATTTCTGGGTTTGGGCAGAGGAGGGCTTGCTGTCTCTTGTGAGATCGCCACACGTTGAAACCTCAGTCCAGATGCTAGCTGATCCCTCGGTGAGGGACGTCCAACTTGTGACAACAACGGGGACCTACATTCTTTCCCTGTAGATAATGGGTTTGGATCATCCAATGGGGATTCCTGGCAGAACACATACATACACCCAGGCCTCTAGGTTATTGTACGCGTAGTAGGAGTACGCTATATACACATATCTATATATTGTTTTATATGCCTGCATATATATTCATTGTCTTAGCAAGCTGGTGGTACTTTTCATTCTGTTGACTGTTCTTATATTGCTAATCACTTTCATATGCTTCTGCCTATTGATCATTGCAGCACATATATTTTGTACATGAATCACAATGGTTCAATGTAGGAAGCTGGCTCTGTATACACTATACCAACGTAATGTATAGTGTGCACAGAGTCCAGGGAGTCCCCAGAGGTATAGCAGAGGCTAAATTAGATAAGTACTAACAGCTCCCTTTGTGGTAGTGTGGGCGAGCAGTTAGGCCCATCAGGAGGGTGTGTTAAGCATTTATTTTGTATTCACTCAATCAAGGGCTGATTTCACACACTCCGAGACAGAATCCAGACCAACTGGGTAAGTATAAAAAAGGTATACCTATGCTATATTTCTAGACCCAAGCAGGACTTGGCAGAGGTAGGTAAAATGTACTTGCAATTGTAAAACTTTACAAGGTAATGCAATTGGAAATGGATTTGCAATCATTACAGGTTTGTATATGCTTTAAAACAGTTTAAATTACATAGAAATTACTGTTGATTACTTTTGCTTTACTTTTGGATCACATCGACTACTCTGGGTGGTATGCCTAGATACCACACCGTGGATCCTACAATACAAGGTAAGTATGACCTTTTCAGGTTTGCAATATAGTTACTTTTGTTTCATACAAAAGTTCAGCTCAACACAGAAAAGTTTTAGGAACAAAACTTGTAATATTGTTTTCTGTGGGAGAAAAAGGATTAACAGTTCCCAGGTAAGTAAACAACTTACAAGTAGGACTTTTTTCGGGTTAGGACCAAGGTTCCCCAAGGTCCAGTTAGGCACTCAAGTTGCACCACCAGCGGCACTGGGGCGGCCGGGTGCAGAGTGCACTGGCCCAATGTTAGCCAATGGGGCTAAGGGGGCCTTCGGTCAGGGACTGCTTACGAGCAGGCCACTTGGCTGGGGGAGCAAAGCTCCTGGGGGTAGGATCAGCACTGCAGGGGCCAACAATCAGCACAGGAGCTGCATCACCAGCGGCACAGGGGCAGCCGGGTGCAGAGTGCCAAGGCAACGTCGGGGACCCTGTGGATTCTAATAGAGATCTCTGGTTCGGCAAGATGCTGCAGGCTCGAACAGGAGGGCTTCCTGAAGGTGAGCACCGGCTGGAGAGGTAAGTTGGGATCTTGGGGGAGGCCTGGGCACCGTCAGCTGGGCAACCCAAGGCCGTGGGTCATCGGGTGCAGGGGTGTCTTTTGGCGTTGGGTTCTTTTTACCAGCTCCGGTCACAGTCGAGGGGACCCTTCAGGTTGAGGTTGCAGGCGTCGGTTTGAAGCTTGAGGGAGGTCAAGGATCACCAGATCTCTGGGGAGACCTCCTTGTGGTGTTGGGCCACTCGAACTCGGCTGTGGGCGTCGGGTGCAGAGTGGTGCAAAATCGCAGAGCCGTCTGGATCCGGATTCTGTGTGTGAGTCTTTGTTGAGCAAATCCAGTGCTCACGGGAGACAGAGTCTTTAAGATTAGGGGAGAGGATGTAGCCTTACTGCTAGAGCGGTCGACCTCGAAGCTGGGGAACCGGGTTCGAGTCTCGTTAGGGACTCTTAACATCCTGTGATTCTGGGCAAATCACTTAATCTCCCCGTGCCTAACAAAAATGAATGTGTCTATCTGTAACGAAACTGGTGCTCATGTAAAGCGCTCTGATACCTGATATTTTTCAGGTCGAGTTTGCGCTATATGAAACTTTAAAAAAAAAAAATGGGTGCAAGACTGGTCCTCCGGGCTCTTGTTGGCTGCTGGACACGTTTTGCTATAGTTGGGTCAGAGTCGGGACAGGCTGGTAGGGCTGGGGCCAAAGCAGTTAGTGTCCTCTTCTTCCTGGGTCAGCACAGCTCTTCATTCCCTTGAATCTCAGGAGGCAAGGTTCAGGGTGGTCCCTAAATACTAAATTTATGGGTGTTAAAGGGGTGTGCAGGTCGGGACCAATGGGTCCCTTCCTTGGGCTGGGTACACCCCCTGGTATGCCACCCTCCAGTGGGAGGGGGGCATGAGCCTCTTCGTAATAGGCTGGGTCCCCTCATCTTCAAGATGGAGGGGACCGAGATGTGTGCTTCACTTCACCTTCCCCACCTGAGGGGTGGGTTTGGCAAAGCAGGGCACACCTCTCCTCCTAACTTGGTTTTCCCGCCGATTCTCCCACCCAAAGTGGGGGTCAGAACCGGTGGGAGCCAGTTTCTGGGGGCGCAAAAGGCAGGGACAGCTTACAAAGGCGGCAGGCCTTTGAGTCTTGCCCTTCTTGGACCCAGACCATCCTGGGGGACAAGGCATGACACCTCTTCCCAGGATGGGCTTAATTTCTGGACCCAGAGAACGGAGGCTCTCTACCCAGGGGTCCAGAAACCTGTTTGGTGATGGCAAATGGCAGGCAGCCATTCAGGAACCACAACAGGGCTAGTCGTTTTTCAGGGGGCATCTCAAAGATGCCCTCTGAGTGCATTTTACATTAAATCCCACACTGGCATCAGTGTGGGTTTAATGTGCTGAGAAGTTTGCTACCAAACTTCCCAGGTTTTTGTAAAGCCATTATGGAGTTGTGGAGTTCGTATTGACCAACTCCCAGACCATATACTCTTTATGGCTTTACTACACTTACAATTTCTAAGAATGGACTTAGACACTGTAGGGGTACAGGGCTCATGCCACTGTACATACACATGAGGGCTAGTGCACCCTGCTAGAGGGGTGGCTTAACTAGGCCCAAGGCAGTGGGTTGCAGGCATGGCACACAGGGATGCGTGCCATTTTGACTCTTCAATTTACTCTGCACCAAAACACGCAGCCTGCAATGGCAGTGTGTGGGTGTTAAGGTACAGGGCCTCTAAGGGTGGCACAATAGGTGCTGCAGCCCTTAGAGGCCTTCCCTGGTCACAGTGTCCTTAGTACCCATGGCACCTTTTACAAGGAGTTTACCTGTGGCAAGAGATGTGCCAATTATGGGTTCAAAGGTACAGCTTTGGGAAAGAACACAGGCCCTGGAAACCTGATTGGCAGGGACCCAGGGCACACCAAGTCAAAGTGCATCATGTGTCAGGCAAAAAGTGGGGGGGTAACCTTGCAAAAAGTGGCGCTTTCCTACATTCAATAAATATTGAAAACGCCCCACTGTATATTCCTTGTAAACTTCTCTGAGAGAAAGAGAGCATGAGTGACTGAGCAAAAAGGTTCTAGATCTGTTACCACGATCCCTGGGAGAGCTCAGGGTTGTCATGTTCTGTGGTTGCCAAAACCATTTGCTTTCTGTCTAGGTTTAGGGGGGCTTATGGTGGCACAGTGGGCGAGCTGATCTCTAGGATGACATATCGTGTGGGGTGCACGGAATCAGTCTGTCACCATCCGTACGTTTATGTTGCCCAACAAACGCGCTACTCCTACTGGGAAGTGGGAACTACATAACAGTACTGTCTTCTAGTGGTGCCCCAATTACATGTTCCTATCATCCAGTCACCCCCATTACAACTAATGCCAGCAATCTGGTTTGAACCAGGCACTACACACACAAAACTAGGTGCATCATCTCTCAGGTTTTAGATGCTCCTTGGGCAGTAAAATGGTCTCTGTTAAGTTAACTACCGCTCCAACCATCAGGTGGGTGCCACATTAATTCCCTAAAAGAAACTAATTTAAAAAAATTATTTCACAGTTTATGCTTCCCAGCATTCCTTCCTTACTTGTATTATTCCATTGTGGCCATTCTGAGTGGGAGTTCTCTGAAATGGATGTGCTGACCCGTTTATTTAGTAAAACTAGTTCATATTTTTCTCCTGATTTGCTCTTTGTAATGACTGTACCCTTCCTTATCTTTCTTGACCGTGGATCTGAATACAGTAGACACCGACGTGTTACAGCAAACTGTCTTTCTTTTCTCCATTGTATTACCCACATTGAATCAACTCTTGGAGAGGGATTCAGTGGTCTCTCCGTTTACTGTACATGTGACTGCCCGCAATAACCAGACACCCACTCAAACCGTATGGGTCAGATATTCCTTTGTGTGTATATATAATTTATTAAATATAAACACATATAGAAAATTATAAACACGGATAAGGAAAATTAAATGCATACATATGTTATAGTACACAACATATAAGTAAACTCCAAGACAATCTATCAATTTAAAATTTTTAAAACTAATTTGATTAGCATCCTCTCTTTCATATCATTGGATATCAAATACATATATATTTCTGAGGCTTTCTAAATTCAAGTGTGACCAGAGGTATGCCTCTTATAATTGTCAACACGCTTCGTGGATGGAATTCTACAGACCACCTTCTTCAGGACAATTAATGAATATATATTTCTTGATAAAAAAGGTTTTGGATTAATATTCCAGACGTTTTAGATTCATGGATCTTCCTTCTATAGTTGATATTCCATTGCTTCCTGTGGACACATCCTTCTCACTCAGAATGCCTTCCAAAAAGAACGCATACAACCTTTAAATATTATAGTTCTCTGATATATTTTAGAGCAAACAAGCAAGATAACATGTATCACTGCAAGCATCACTCAGTAACCTAAAGCCAACCGGATTCTCCCATTTGCGAATCTCACTGCTCACCAATTAAATCTAGTAAAATGGCGTATATTCGTCAGTATCACTTGTCTGAGGCCGGCAGCTACAGCCAGTTACATTCTTTCGTGATATGCTTTAAACCCAAACTTTACGGATGTGGCTAGAATCCATGGGGACAACTCCTGTTGGAGGATGGCATGTACTCGTCAAAGACTCTCATCAGAGTCCGGCAGCTTCAGTGAAATGAAAAACGGCCTAATGGCCATAGCTATAAACTTTGGTACTAGGTTTGAGTTCCCAGCATCTGCTCAACATCGTGTGCTTCTGCCTAGGAAAAAAAAAAACTCTGACCTTGTGTAATGTAATCTGATGTTACACATTCTAATGTGCTTAGAACAAAGGAATAAGTTTGTACTATATTAAACAAAAAAACCTTTTCATCTGTCCAACAGGATCACCATTCACAAGGCTATCAAGGTCTTCCTCTCCACTAAGTCTACATTTTCAGTTACAGATTTCTGCCTCACTTTTTGCATCTTTCTGTATGTTCCTGAGTTGATGTCCAGCTGTCCAGCTATTAGAGCTTGCCTTCAAATGGTTCTATCCACCAATCCTTGTGCTCGGATCTTGCTGTTTTAGAACTGCTTAACCAGCACTGTAAGATGACCGAGAGTGTGTGGGGCAAAGACGCAGACACCAGGGGACGGAAGACAACTGTAGAACAAAAAGAGCCTGGTTAAATGGAAATAAGTGAGAGAGGAGCAGTAAGGACAGGAAAGGAGGTGAGTGAGAGAAATGAAAGAAGAATGTGAGATGAGGGTGTGGAAATAAAAGTGCGAAGGAGAAATTGAAATACAGAAGAGGGAAACGAGACGGAAAAAGTTTAGAGGGAGTAAATAGAGGGAGGTTATGTTAAATAGGCCATATAAAGGTGTGGAAAGATATGAAATGAGGAAGGAAAGGGAATGTAGAAGTGGGTGCAATGGAAGAAAGACTGGTAAAAATGGAAGAAAGACTGGTAAGTAGGAGTGGTAAAGGGGAGGCAGAGGGAAATAAGGAGGTAGGTGGCAAAACAGGAGAGAACTGAGAAAGGACAAAGTAGACAAGAAAGAAGAACAGGCGATGCAGGCAAGAAGATTAAATATGCAGAAAAAAGAAGAGGTAATTATTGAGGAGGTGAAGGGATGATAAGTGACAAATGCGGAAGTCTTGGAGGGGCATTGCGGAAACTGACAGTGTGTTCTAGCGCATAGTTTATTGGTGATGTGCAAGCTGGCAATGTTTAGACTAGTATCTTAAAAGCACCATTTGCCAGTAGTCATCCCAAAAGTGAATTTGGTGAAGATCTTCCCGGCCCAGTACCTTTTAAACTCCATTTAAAGGTTTTGACAAGTATTAATGGCCTGATATTATTAAAAAACAATTTCAGCCCTAAGTTGTCAGTCATTCATTGGAAGAGAGCTCACAAAGTTTTGTCTCAATTTCCAAGCGTGTTTATTTAATTCTATTACTCATGTGTAAAACATTTGTTTTACACGTGAGAGTCAGTACTGTTGGCTCAGAAAATGATGTGATTGAAATTCTGAACGTCTGCATCGCACCTGGTTGGTCCTCCGAGGTCCAGTCTATTTGGGGGAACTTGTCACTTACACTGAACAGATTAGAGAGGAAATCGCCAGCCGAAACGTATCTGAGGGTGGTAACAGGGGTAAACACTTGACACTGCAGGTGGCAAGAGTCTTGCTGAGAATGGGTCCGGGTACCCCTCTGATTGGACTTTATGCAGAACTGTGGTGATTTTAACACACAGCCATCTGACCTCATTATTAACAGCAAAGTTTTAATGGAAGATTACTGTTTAGGCATCCCTGAGACAACTATGAGTCCCCTTTAACAAACTAAAAAGGGTGAAGTATTTTTAGAATTTTTGAATAACTAAAGTTACGGTTTATCAACGGTCGCTCCGCCTCCGATAGTACCGCCAAAACGACGTATGATAATAGCCGAAGATCTTCACTAATAGATTACATTATAGTTAATATTGAATGTTGGGGAGGTGTCTATGACTCGGCTGTTATCGGGAGAGTTGTAAGTGACCATGACCCTGTGGTTTTATGGATGAAACTGCGGCCCACGTGGCGCATTGCCGCTGGCATCCCGAGCAAGGCGAACTATCGCCATGATGTTGTTCCAACTAATAACAGGAACAGCTGAAGGTGGAGCAGAGAGAAATATCAGCATAAACTCCCAATCCTGGAAGGTATAATCTCAAAGTATGGCTCTACAATCTTAACACCCCAACTGATAACAGCGACAATATATTGTCGGCATATGAATCCATGGTTAAAGAGTTAGAGAATTTGTGGTCAAAAGCGACTGGGGTCAAGCTTGCAGGCTTCACTGATAGGAGACCAAATAGTTGCTTCGAAGCCGAATGCTTCCTTTGGAAGAGAGTAGTCTCTCAAGCTCTGATACGGCGCCACTGTAACCTGCAGAGCAAGGCTTTTTTTCACAGATGTAGGCGAGAGTATAAGCACCTCTTAAATTCAAAGGAGTTGCTGTTCGAAAATGCTCTCTGAGCAGAACTGAGACCTCTTCTGCAAAACATACTAAGATGTTTTGGGAACTTGCCACACGCATGGAGAAGGGGGTAGTAAATACATAAGAGTACCACATTGGTTCAACAGCCTGGGTAAAACACTTCAGTGCCATATATAACGTTGTGCCCAACGGCCCCTCTGATCCACAGTTAGCGAGTGAGAATCTTTTAAGGATCGTTCTGCAATTAACATCCTAGTACCAGAAGTAGAAAGAGCTTTGAGAGACATGAAGAAGCATAAAGCACCAGGGCCTGACTTAGTGAATACCGACATCTATCTGGGGGAGCCCTTCCTGTGGGCTAGAGTCCTCGCTAAAATATTAAATTCGTCCTTAGCCTACAATAATGATCCACCCTCCTGGTGCTCAGCTATTCTTGTACATATATTTAAGAAGGGCGATCGTGGCAGTCCCTCTTACTACAGTCCGATTTACATCCTAGATAGAGCGGTAAAAATTATCGGTAAAGTCCTATTAAACAGGCTGCAAGGTTGGGTGAACAGTCAGAATATTCTAACTGAGGTGCAAGCATGGTTCAGATCACAGGTGGGTACCATCGAACAAGCAGACCGGTAACTTATGATCTCGTATAAGTACATAGTCAAAAGGAAATCCTCACTGTATTTAATTTTCGGGGACCTGAAGGCAGCTTTTGATTTATTTTACCGGGAGAAGTTGTGGAGATCATTGATAGACGAAGGGGCTGATGCTACCCTAGTGCAGGCAATAATGGTGCTGCACTCTGATAACACCTCCAGGGTTAGGTATGGACCAGGTGGCGAGTGCACTGAAGCCTTTTCTGTAGTAAAGGGTGTACGGCAAAGATGTGTGCTAGCATCTTTACTTTTTAGCCTCTTTTTAAACTTTGTAGTGGAATATCTACTGGGAGAACCCTTAGATGTCCCCATTGTAGCTGGAAGTAGGGTCCCGGTATTACTACCCTTGCCGATGATGCAGTACTGATGGCGCAAACAGAGAACACAACCCATAGGTTATTAATGCAGTTCCTAGAGTACTGCCAAAGGAAATCTCTGGCCATCAGTTGCACCAAAACCAAGAGCATGGTCTTGAGCCAATCTCCTAGCTTCAAAGGGAAGCTAATGATAGACGGTGTAGCCATCGAGACTGTTAAGCAGTACGATTATTTGGGGATATGATTCACTGAGAAACTGCAATGGAAGAGCCACATAAAGAAGGCAATTACAGTCCTGAGCCAGTCTTCTGGTGTAATTGTAAAGTTTAGACACAAGGCAAGTGCTAAGACTATCAGTATTATCCTGCAAAAGGCAGTAGCAGTGGCACTATACGGCGCCGAGCTTTGGGGTTATGGGAATCTACACCCACTGCAGGTGGTCGAGAACAACCTTTTAAGAGCCTTGCTGAGAATGGGTCCAGGTACCCCTCTGATTGCACTTTATGCAGAACTTGGCTTCACCCCAATATTGGAGGTAGGAGCCCTTGCTTTCTGAGTCAGGCTGGTGAGGAACCCTAAGGCTACAACCTATCTAAAAACCGTGGAAGATGCAGTACACGGCAGTGGCTATGGTAGTAGTTCTTGGCTGTCTGATGTAAAGAACACTCTAAATTAGTTGCAGCTGGGGTGCCTATTATCTGACCCAAGTAGGATACCTCTGAACTGATTAAAGAACTCTGTGACGGGTACAAGCAGGTGAGGAAGCTCTCTATGATAAAGCCAGGAACTATATTGAGTAATTATTTTAGCACTGAACACGGCCCTCCTCACAGGTTTTACTTGGACTCGATTTACCCCAAGCACAAACATACATTATATGTTAAGTTTAGATTGGGCACCTTGCCGACCAGGGAGCACCTAGTCAAATGCTCAAGGCGGATGTTGAATATTGTGATTGTACATTTGGGGGTGGAAGGATAATCTACTCCATCTTCTGCTATTTTGTGCAAAACACGATCTTTCACGTCTGAGTCTTTTTAGATTATACGCAATCAAAAATGTCAAGCTGGCATTGCCGTTCTGTCTTCGAGCAGATAACAAGTATATTTTTAATGCCATTGTTCTGTACCTATGGACGGCTTGGCCATGCTTGCGGGAGCTCCCAGCAGCCTTAGGAGTTGAACTCAGTTTAAGTTGGAATATCTAGAAGAAGGGTTTACTGCTGAGTCCTTCCTCCACACGTTTTTTTTTAATGTATATGCTCTTTTAAGATGACGTTGATGTGTAGTGGCCTACCTTCTAGGTACCATTGCTTCGTACCTATGGGGCGGTTTGCCCATGCTTGCGGGAGCTACCAGCTGCCTTAGGAGTTTAATTCCGTTCAATTTGGAATATTTACAATGAGGGTTTACTGCTGTGTGCGTCCTCTGCATGCTTTTTAAAAAATGTTTTATTATAACTATGGTCTTCTATGAGGACGTTGATGTGTAGTGGCCGACCTTCCATGTACAATTGATGATATGATATATGTTAACAACCCCTTTACTCGCCTGTATATCATAAGTTTTATATATTTATGTATTGCGTTTTGATGTATTAACTATTTGTTTTTAACTGGGATCTAGTATGGAGAGTTCCCTCTCCATGTTTTATATGTACGTACTGGTTGTTGGGTGTTGATTTGTAGCTGTTGATCGTACATCTACTATTGCATATGAGCTTAGGTCGACAACCAGTGCATTGATTGTATTTTATAAGTTTTATGTTCCAATGTATTATGTACTAATGTATTAATTAATAGTTTTTATTTGTTGTAAGCTGAAAGCTGAAACAATAAACGTAATTGATTGATTAATTATATCACTCTTAGATCAATCTTAACAGCCAAGTGTGCGCCTTAGCTCTATATAGCGATTTCTGGCAATATGCCCATTTTAAATGACAACATAAGAAATCAGAATTCACTATTTCCTACTAATGTTAGCAAAGAGTCATAGGAGAAAATCCACAAATTCTCCCTGTAGCATCGTTGACCAACATGCCACTAATGTTTCCGGATATTCTATTGAGAACCCTCAACCCCACCCTCTGTAGAGTGGTCTATAATGCCTGTGTTTTTGTCTGATTGCTTTGCCCCACGGTGGCTTAAAATGCACTTTTTATAAATGTTTTGGGGAGAACCTAGTCTCTCTGTAAATGTTGTTTTAAATCATATCATGCTTCACAATGTTACTGGTGAAATGGAGCATTATAGCCCTTCACTGCACATCTGCAACTGACATTTAAGAAGAACACCAATGGCGACAGGCGAACGTTTGTCACTGTTATGCTAACCAGCAGGCCTATCTGTGACGGCTGCCAATGTGGGGATATTGGCCTGCCTTTGAAGGCCACAGATTTCAACCAAAATACTAGTAGCATAGAACTTTAAAATGAGGTCCCATTGGAAGGCCTGCTTTGGTCACTTAATTTGAACACATTCATTCCCAGATTTGGGCTCTGAGCCCTCTGCTACTCAAATTCTGCTTAGAACAGTGCTCTGTGACAGCGGCTTACCCTTTTTAATCATCCTAAGTGCTTCCTTCTGAAGTTGCTTCAGCTCCCCGGCACTTCAATGCTTTGTGCACTCCTTAGTCCTCATTTATTCAGGTCACTTGCTTGGCTCTCCATCTTATCCCTTACCATGTCATGCTCATGGCCCAATCATGGTTCTTGCAGGACTCTCAATATCTTGCGTGGGCCACTTGCTAGATACCGCTGATGATGGATGGAGAAAGCGAGACGGCTATCAAGACTCCTTCCGTAGCCCACCAAGACCACTGATGTGTCTGTATACCTGAGCATACTCCTCAGAGATGATGCAGATGTCTTGGAGATGGAAAGTAAGCCAAGGAATTGGGAGGCCAATTACGAGACAACTCACTCCGGCAGACTGCAGTGGGATTCGGGCATGTATTTCTTCCTGGTCAACTCTAACAGAAAACTGTCTTCTCTGCTCCATCTGCATGGTTCTCCATAGAGCCCAGTTTCTTGTTTATCGACGTCTAACAAGTATAATCCAGCTACATCACTATGTCATCTTTGATGCCATGAATCCAGGCCAGATTGCCACCTCTCTGCTATGTTACTACACGCCAACTCTTGCAGAAAAACGCTGTTTGAGAAATATCTGTGATTACGGGAAGATGCACAGATTACCGCTGCATCTCCTTGTAGTATCGGAGATGTTTCTTGATTATCTCGTTACCCAATAACAAATATTTTTTCCACTCGCCACCATTTCCAACATGTGTATGATGAGGGTGCTTGCTTAAAACCCATTCAGTCAGGCAACCTCAACTCATTAGTGGTTTCTAGCTTGAGCAAGGAAAAGCAATTTTACACACACACACAACATGGATTTTTGTAGTGAATGTTCACCCCATGGGTCACTGTGACACTGAATCACAGATGTTTGTTAACTAAATGGAACTCATTTTATCAACCTCAGAAGGATGAAAGGTAGAGTGAACCCACAAGAATTTGGTCCTGGGACCATGAGGTCAAACAAAGACTCCTGGAGTAAAGCATTAGTCCACTGGCCCGCCATACCTGGCTACTGACCTGATAAATAAGAGACAATAGGGTTGCCAAACTAAACCAGTGGCTTAAGGTAGTAGAAGAATGTTTCAAGAGGTAATGAAAGAGAAGAACCCAATCAACGCCCAGATAGTGGGACAGCACCCCTAACGGAGAGGATTACAAGGAAGCAGAAGGAAGCTGGAAGTCAAGATGGAGATCAGTTTACACTCTATCTGATTAGTTGAACATAAGTAAATTACTTTCAAGCATGAAACAGTGTGTTTAAAATCAATAAACAATGTGTGGCACATTCATAATTGGGCTGTCTTTGCTGAGTTACGGCTGTTTGGTTCGGTTTCAGCACTCTCCCATGACCGGCTGGTGTAACATCATCCAGACATGCGTGCTTAAATGTAGAGCTATTATTTTTATGTGACTTGGCGATGGGAATGTGACGTGGGTCAAATTTTATGGGAAAATCCTGAGAGGCTTCACAGGAAACGAGGCAGAAATATATTTATGCGCAAACGAGAGAGTTATTTGGAACTTCCTGCTGGCTGATGACAGACAACGAGTTCAGCTTAAATTATTTTACTGAGGTTTCTTTCCAAAAGAATGCTCTAATGCTTTGAATATCCATGACATGTAGCCGTTATCTCACCAGTATAATTGCACTATTAGCTAAAGTATTGCAATTAAGGGTCATGCCTTCGCATAAATATTGTACTAATATCTATATGTGCTAGCTGTGCTAATCATACATTGAAAAAAGAGCATATTTTTCAGGAAGAGTATAGCAAATCTGCATTCTCTGCATGGTCATCCTGGATTTTTCGCCATTTTCTGGACCCTATATTTTCCGGTTTTAGAACTCGGTGCACTTACCTCTGGTACACAGTAGTAAAGTGCTTGTGCTTCCCCACTAAAACATACTGTACATCAGGGCTTCCTAGAGGGCCTCTTTACCTTCCCTATAAGTCAGTTGTAAATAGTGCCTTAGGGGCACCTATGACATGGAAAGTTAAATGTCACACGTGGGCCCCAGTGTGTATTTTCACAACCCACATGTGTGACAAAAATATGTTTCTGCCAGGAACACCACTGTGCTCTGGCTAGGCTGCAGCTTAAATGCACTGCAGTGACAGTTGGCAGTGAAAATGCTTTGACATGTAAAAAAAGCCTATTTTTATATATTCATAAGTCACTCCTTAAGTGGGTCTGGTAGGTCCACAAGGCAGAGTTCTAGTATAGAAAAACATGGCACACTACATTTTAAAGTTAATGTGCACTCACAGTGAAAGAAATCCCCTAAGCTATTTTACCACCTTGATTCTGTAGGCCTAGATGGGATTACAAATCTTTATTTTGCATTTCCGCTTACGAAAAGGCTAATAATAAATGCTTCAAAATTATTTCATGCTCAGTTTTTGTAATCTGAGTTAATGATGAAATCAGATTTGTGATAATTTAGCAGAAAAGTAACTTTGTAACAATATACTCAAGGCTGCCTGAGCCAGAACTGGCTTGAATCCATTTCTGATACCTATCCAGTTCCAGAGCTGGAATACATCTTTTTGACTGGTAGGGGTAATGACTCTGGCTCAGAGAACATTGGCTTGATTCTGGGCACAGAAAACGCCAACGGTGTTAACTGCTGACCACTTAGCAGCGTTTAGCTATCTGGGAGTGGAATAGGCACAGTTGACAGAACCAAGAGCAGCTTTACCATTAGATCTTTTGATTTGGAGATGCCATGGAAGGCTTCTTCTGTCCTAGACAGATAGACTCCAGTCACAGTAGTAGGGAAATCCAGTTTTGACCTTCTCTTTGGGAGGGGCCAAGAAGCTGAAGGCAGACCTGCTTGGTGGCAGTTGGGTCCTGCCATCTTGAAATAGAGGCTCATGGGTACATTTATTTTACAGCAAGGCAAAGAGGAAGTCCTGCAAAAGAAGGTGGGGTAACTGCAAACAAATTGTTAGGATTGGGTGGTAGAATTGGTCCAGTTACTGACTAGTGCACAGGACTAATCTGCCACCTCCATCAGCACATCCTCAGAACATTCCTGTACATGGGAAGACTCCATCTGAAGAAGGGAGATCCTGCTGAGAGAAGAATCTTGACTTCTGCCTCCTGTTGGAAGAAAAGAACTCACACGAGGACTCTTGAATTCTGCTGCTATCCAGGGATGTGAAACAGCTCTTTCAGGGTTAAGTGTTTGGCCTCCAGCTTACCTGTTTCAGAGACACAAAAAGAAGACAGACTCCATAGTGTAAGATGGCCCAGTTGACTAAAGATGATTAGACCTTGCAGGAAACCTGACTGGAGAGAGACCTGGTGCCAATAAGTGTTTCCTGTGAGGCTAGAGGCCTGCAGGACTGACCAGAAGAAGCTTTCCCAGCAGTTGGGCTCTACGTCTGAAGGTAAAATCTTTGACTGTGACAGCCCACTTGCTGTATCTGACCTCTGCTCCATCTCGGTCTGCCTGAAATTGTGCCTAGGTCCCAGTCCACCACAAACTGGTTTTTCCACAGTGTTTGACTTTTTCTAGGCACTGTTTGCCTTTAAACATTAGCAAATCATTTCGTCCTGTTCACCTTAGCCTATTATAATGAACTTGGTGTCTTGTTGATTAATAATTGTTCCTCTATTTTGTTAAATTATTTTTGGATTTTCTTTTTGTGTTGTGTTCTTTGCTTTAAAATTGCTGGTACTGCTCGAACTTGGTACGCATTGCCTGCTGCTTGCTCCATAGCTACCAGGGTTGAGCAGAGATCAGAACTATGTTTTGACCTATCCAGAGTGGGTGTATTGAGTTGATGGGGGCGCCCCCTCTTCCAAATTAATAACCCCACTTCTGACAAACAGTTTATCAGTTAAATAGAATCACTAGTCTACACCAGTAGAGTTTAATCGGATAACAGTCAGGTTCACTTGCTGTAATTTTAATAAATGCCATGTGGGGAGTGCTTGAACTCTCCTTTTGAGGTCAGCGTTAGTGCACATCAGAAGAGCCTTTGTGGGACTGGAAAATCTCAGTACGAGTTAGGACTACTGTACACCCGAACCCCGATGCATAGTTCGCAAATTACATGCACCCACACAACAGTTAAGATATACAGAATGTTTCAGCAGGGTCTAGGGTGCAGAACTGATCTTGGAGACAACCACACTTGATAATGGTCCTCAGATCCTGAAGAAATTGCTGAACCATAAAGCAGCGAAACACATTGACCTTCACCTCACTATGTCCTTACATGACATTTGTTTTCAATATGTGCTAGATGATGCAGCAGAATTTGGGCACAATCTTAGAACTTAAAAATGTTTTGTCCAGACAAAATATTAGGGCATACACAGAAATTGTTAGGAAGACTACCTATAACACAATATTTATGTGAATAGTCTCGGGGTCGTCCATGGCAGCAGCAAACATTGTTAGTGATCACATAAAAGAATGGACACCAACACAGAATGGGCCCTCCTCTTCATGAGTGAGAGCATCAATGATCAAACTCGAGACACAGTAATTCAACTACATGTAGATCCGTTGGTTGGGACTGTGAGGTATTGCCTCCATTTTTAGGTAACAAGCTTTGTATTACCCTCCTGTGGAGAAATAGAAGAACATACATATGTAGTTGCCCTTCCCAGGCACAGCTTTTAAATGGTGAGCAGACCCACAAAAAGTAGAGATCAGCACTTGCTTTATGAAAGTCCGGGCCAGACTGGGAAACCAAAAGCAGCTTTAGCAAAAATACTCAAACTAGCCCACTCCCTTCAGCTTCTCGCACAATCTCTCCACCTATCTATTGTTTCTCCTGTTCTGTTTCCCTTTCTGATCACCTTCTTTCAACTTCTACCTCCCTCTGTTTTTCTCAGCCTCCCGGTGCCTGCTGCAGTTAACCTCTGGGAGCGGGGGAAAGTGACTGAGGCACCAGGAGCGGCCCCCTACCATAAAAACTGGCCTTCAGTGGCTCCAGCCCACCATGGAAATGCCCGGTGGAATAAAAGGCTTGTCCGACCCTGATGGAAGTTAATGTTCACATTTATAGTAACTGAACCTGACAGCGACAGCTATAGTTGCATTTCTGTGAGCTGTGATTGTGCTCCCACAAGGCCCAAACAATCTGGCCTAGAAACATAAAGTGGCATCTAGAGGGAATGGCTGAATAGATTAATGCACCCTATGCTGAGGTTTGTTTGAGAATTGAAGATCAGTGATTTGACTTATAGCAGGGCCACTTCAGCCTTTCATCGGTTTGAGGTCAATAAAAAGGAGTAGCCCAGAATTGGGTAAGAATAAATCTGTTCATTGAAACAACAAAACATTGCAGAGAGGAACCACTATTTAAAATCACAACACATGATTCAGCTGCCTGAAGCTTTGTATTTATGGAACAGTGATAGCATTTTTATGAAACATTTTGCCTCAAACCAGCTATTTGTACATAAGGAGATGGTCAGTTTGTGTGAATACATTTATTGGTATTTTTGAAGATGTGGTGGATGATGGATTTAGGTGAACAGAAGGCAACTGTACACATTAAATATACTACCTAAAGTAGATATTATACATTAGGCAAGATTATGGAGGGGAGGCAGTGTTAAGATATAGTTTGCAGGCAAAGGGGGGAATGGAGGGAGTCATCAACCATTTGGGAGTTTGTTGGAGAAGTTGGAGTTTAAGGTTGGTGTACAATGTAGAGAGTTTGGTTGAGTTTCAGTGGAAGGATCAGCTGGGAGTGCATACCAGGTGAGAACTCCGGACCCAGCTTATGGGTGGCAGAGATGTTTCATTGGTTGAGTGTATGGTGTTATTTGGGCTCTAACGAGAAAGGGTTTGGCATTAATGTGTGAAATAAGTGCCATGTTACTAGCACCAAAGGTTTAAACTTTGGGTCAACAGCCAGCCAACTGTTGACTGTAGCTGGAACAACCTACATGCTTGAGGAGAATGAAGAGGGCTCCAGTAGAAAAGTTTATAAGTATGTCTTGCAAAGAAAAGGAGCAAAAAGTTAGCTCAGCCTAGATGTTGTTACAGTTGTTGAGTTTACTTGTGCCTTATGCATTGATTGAGGATATGGCTATGTGAAATTGGCGGCAAGGAGAGATTTTTAATATTTTTTACTACCTGAAATCAGGCAGCAGTTGACGTGGTGGATATGAATGATACCAGTTGCATACTCAGATTGAAGGACATGCCAAGCCTTCTAGCAGAAGGGGACAGAGTTAATCTGCCACGAAGGAATAGGATCCACCCCGGAGGAGTGTTTAGCACAGAGACAGTATAAAATAGGTCAATAGAAGACGTTGAAATAAGACAGATGGGGCCATCCAGTGACAAAAAAGCTCTATAATAGTCAGAAATGTGGTACAATAGTTGAAAGTTGAAAATGAGAAAAAAAATCTTTTTAGACATGAGGTGATAAGCTAAATGAGATGGTGATGTCATCAAGGGAGGGAGTGCAAAGGGAGAACAGAAGCAGTCCAAGGACAGAACCTCAGGCACACCAATAGGAAAGGGCTTTTGCTTTGAGAGGAAGGAACTCTGGGAGACAAATAATAAGCAATCTGAAAGGTAGGTTGGAAACCTGTCAAGCACTGGTCAGGACTTTCCAAGAGCATCACGTTTTGTCAGCAGTGAGGGGTGGCTGTCAAATTGCTGCAGAGGTCAATCATTATGAGGGCAGATGAAGGATGTTTAGGTAGAGCAGAGGTGATGAAGGTAGATACCAGTGAAGGTGGTTTTCATAAAACAACCTGATTTTATGGGGGTGGGGGGTGCGTGTGCGTGTGTGTGCGTGTACGTGTGTGTGTGTGTGCGCGCGTGTGTGTGCGTGTGCGTGTGCGTGTGTGTGTGTGTACAGAACACTAATGGGTAAGTTAGTGAGTAACTTAAGTTCCACGTGTCCTGTGTGTTGGATAAGATAGAGTTTAGAGAAAGGGAGTGGCAGTAGAGGTTGGAAGTAGGTTCATTAGCAAGTGTGAGGACAGCAGCTGAACTAAAGCACTCTGCTCAGCTGCTGAAGCAGCAGGGCATGAATAGTGTGGAAAAGCATAACCGAACTGGACAGATGACCTCTAGGGACTTGATACTTTGAGGGCTAAAAGCTTTGGAATAGGACATGAAGGGTTTATTCGCTGGGGTATTGAAATGAGTTCTGTGAGTGCAAAGTTTGACTCACAATATCTGTGTAGTGTTAGTAGGTGCAGGAGGCATGCACTTCTCGATTTGGATCAGGACGAAATGGTTGGGTCTGATTAGGGTTAGAAGGAATTTATAAGCATGTGATGTGAACAGAATTATATCCGGAGGATCCTGCTGTTGAAAACTAATGTTAAGGTATAGCAAAGCTTTGACTCTAAAGGTCTTTAAATCATTCCATGTAAAGCAGGTGCAGGGTGATCATTGGCCACTTCGTGATCAACTTCACAGTCCTGCGTCCTCCTGGGCGACGGTGGGGATCTTCAAAGTAAATCATATACGAGCCTTTCTGCTTCAGATGTGTTCCCACAATTATGTGGCATCCTTTAATCAAGACAACCTCAGAGTCTCTGCCTGCCTTGCACTGATCCCTAATGAGGCTGCTTAAGAAATGCACAAATGGGCTCTTCAAGGGCAAGCAAAAGCACTTGTGCCGTTTGATGTGAAATTTGTGAATCTTCCTGATCCTCGACTCAGTTTCTGTTTTTGAAGGTTTTCAACTCGATGAAAAGGTATCGAGGCCCATTTCCATTAAGCATCACCGCCTTATTTAAGTGCAGAAGAGTTAGAGAAGGGATTGTTTGTTCTTTACTGTGCGTCTAAAGAGGCAAAGTCTCTTTGAAATGTAAATGTTTTATACATGTGGCACCAGCCAATTTACGGAGAAAAATCAAAGTAATGTAACAAAACACTTACACACAAAACGCCCGCCATATGCTGAAAAGCGTATTAATATCCTCCCTAATAGAAAGGAAATCTCCCTGGAACAGGGACCAGTTCGCAGTCACCCATTGGATCCATGCTCTAGTAGGCGCCACAATTCAACAGTTACAGTAAATGATTAGTTAATATCCATCTTCAACCTAAGCTATCATATCTTACTGAAAAATGTCCATTATTATCCACATCAAATCCGAAACCTTGTATACTTTAAACGAATCAAATGCAATGGTGTGCAGAGTTGAGGTTCACTTACAGCAACTTTAGGAAATTTACAAAACGTAGCCAACTTTAGAAATGTCACGAAGCTGCCAAAGTACAAAATACTGGTGAAAACTAAAGCAAAATGTATGTTTGTGGAGAACATAAACAGATCAAAACAACTTTGTTGCAGGGGATTTTCGCAAAAAGAAACGAAACCTGGATGGAGTTGGATCCTCTTTAGAATTTGCTCGGAGCGGACATAGGTTGTGAATGGAAAGAGGTGGGAGGTGGAGTGAGGATGGCGTTTAGGTGCCCATTGCAACATGCAGCATAAACAGTACGAGGGGTGACAGAGAGAGAGTTGACTGGTGTCCTTTGCATGTCATTAAATAAATAATTTAATTCAAGAATAATATATCACAATGCTGGGAGAGAGAGTTGGGAGAATAGTGAGAATAGAGTATGAGAGTATGGGACCGAATGAGCAATATGTTGAAGAATCTGTCGAGAGTGGCTGAGGGATAATTGGTGTGATGTTACTGTTCATTACAGATAAGTCAGGTAGTCGGAGTGGTGAACTTACGAGTCTCCCTTCATTTCAGTCCCCACTGAAAAGGAATAGTTCACTAACTTTAATTAAATGAAAAACTGTCTTAACTCTATACTTTTGTGTAGAAATTAAAATGTGCATGTAGTTGATTGAGTACATGTAATACTGTCATGCTAAGATACAACCTCGATAATAACCCATATCCTCCATCCTAATCCCTTCGGGCTTCAGCCAATCACACCCAAGCACTGCAGGTAACACGGCAAGCCTTGTTCAAAAGCTCTCCATGTAAGCCATCTTGTTGTCTTCAGCCAATCAGATGCAATCATGTAGGTAATCATTACTAACCTGCACCATAGCCATTCCCCGAAGACTCTCTCATTACATTAGAGAATCACAAAGAGAGAACTTCAGAGTTGATGAAAGAAGGTTCAGTGTGACTTGCTTGCAGTGATATGAGCTGCAGCATGATGTGCTCTCCAAATGTGGAGGGAAAATATGTTCTTCAGCACTGGAACTTACATAGATTCACATGCTTGAATCATTACTTCTCATTGTTCTGGGAGTCCCATTGTAACATCAGAAAAGCAATAAGGTGAAATGTCCTTAGAAATTCGTTGCAAACATTTGTTTTACTAACACCTTCATATCGCTACTTGGACCTACCTTGGGCATTTTCTCTTTTGGGGTCACGGTTGATAATTTAATGGAATTTTCAGCTTTTCTGTAAGGATGGCAACATCCAAGACAGCATCGTTTAGACTTGGTGCTGCTTGTGGCAAGAAGACACTTTATTCTGATCACCCTAATAAAGATTGCATCTATTATCTGTCCTACAGGCAGAACATCAAAGATTGCATTAAAAGATTGCATTATTTGTCACACTTTCTCTGCAAAACCCATCAGTGACCAACAGGGTTTCTTGCTCTTATGGCTCCAGAGTAAGAAAGCTTTGTTACAGCTACTTCATGTGGGAAGTCTTCCTCTCAAAGAAAGATACCATTCAAGCAATACTGGGAGGGAGACCCATCTCAAGATCAGTTAAGTCAGAACAATCTTTTTCTGATGAGCTTTACCAAAAGGCATCCAAAAGGTTTGTCAAGCAGCCAGACAGACCATGCCAAATGTCTTCTGAGGCTCTCTTGCAAATAAAAAGTCTTCCAAGACCTCATCGCCGATGTTGACACGCTCGACGACTTAACCCACAGTCACAAGGCAGTCTTGGAAACCACTGGCGATGACCACTCCACGTAGCCTCTCGTCATTGACACTTCGCAGCTGATGACACCTCCGTTGACGACCAGTCCCATTCTCTGTAGAACGACGAGACCCTCGTCCTCATCGACAACAATGGTACCCTCGTCAAGGACAGCTCCATTGATTAAGCCCCATCAACAACACCATCTGGTTACTTTTCAAACCAACTACAAAACCATCGACCTCACCATTGACTTCTCTAAAACCATGAGCCTTATCCCAAGGTCTTGCATTGTCCACTCAGGATTTGTACAACGCTGAAGTGGAGTTGCACAATAAGGGCATGTTTGAAGCCGCTATTAGCTCGACTCAACTCCATATTAAGTGCCAGGAGGATGAGGAGCTGTTTGTGCAAAAAGTGCCATCGGATCAGCAATTGGGAAGACGTACTAGGACGAAGGTTCCAATGAACCACAATGGGCATATGGTTATTCTTAATATGATCGCTCATACAATGAGTAGTATGAGGAGCTCCAATATAGGAAGCAGTCTATGATGAAGGTTCTGATGAATTCGATTAGGGAGTTGCACCAGATAATGTCATACTACTACACCAAGTTTCCATCTTCTCCTGATACTGCAGAACAACCGCATCAGCCACAGCGGTTGGCTGAACAACCCAGACCAATTGCAACACCTTTGCCTAACCAGAACCACTATCTCTTAGAACACCTTCTTCTCCACTACATCATACCAATACATTGTATAGTATCAGATTGAAGAAGGTAAGCTGCAATATCAGCCTGATCAGTTAGATGAATACTTTGTACTGGTCATGACTGATCCAACACAACCGCATGCAGACTCCCAGCAGGATGACATTTCTCATTTTATTCTCTGGTGGAGAGACCCACCAATGGATTTAATTTGCCAGTCACAGCTAAAGAGGTGGGCTGTTTATGTTTGTTTTTACAGAGGCAACTAGAAAATCTATGAAGTTGACTCCCAACTTTGATTTAATTTGTCAGGAAAGAGTATAAATAATGCAAATACCGACATCAGTCTCTGCTATGGTTTCTCGTCTGGATAAAAGATATGGGATGCACAATAATACTTTTGCATGCCTCGTAGGCCATTCACAATTTGACCCTGTGGTTATGCAGGTAGCACAGCGCTGCTCACCGAATCTTGCATCACTCTGCACGGCTTCATCAGACTGAGAAGTCAGGAAAATAGACTACTTTAGCAAGAGAGCAGCCACACTTGAAGAAACATCCATCCAGGCTGTTAATGTTCTTGTCTGCATGAGGCAATGAGATAGACAGATATGGGTGGACAAGGCATCATACCTGGATTTTTTACCTGAGGATAAGAAGCGGGAAGCCAAATCCATCCTAAAAGAAAGTGAGAAAGCACCAGTAGCAGTGATTGATGGGGCTATGGATAAAGCCACCACATGCTGCAGACCTAAGACTCCAGGATTCCGGGATTGGGTGCATATTGTCCCAGCCTAATGTACAGCATTCCTTACTAGATATGCTATTTGATGGCAAACACCTATTAGGACAACATGTATCTTTACAAGCTATAAAAATTGGGATCCTTAGATACAAAAGGCAAATGCTCTTTCAGGGTGCAAGATACTGAGTTATGCCATCATTTTGAGGGGGCTTACAGCCACAAAGATTTCCATCAGTGCTGCCTCTGCAGACACCTTACTTTCAGCAGTCTTACAATCCCCCACAACAACAGCTCACACCATCTGCACCTACCTTTGTCAGGCGGCAGTACCGTAAAAAAAAAAAAGAAACAAGTAAGTCTGTCTAAATGAGACTAATCATGCAAGCACTGAGAGCCTGTAGGCCCCAACTACTGCTGGTGTTTCTCCCCCTCCATCCAGCCCGGTGGGTGGAAGAATCTCTGCTTTCTATCGCCATCTGGCAGAAATCCCCTTAGACAGGTGTGTTTTGAACCTTGTCCGTTATGGACATACACTCAAATTCATTCAAAACCCCCTACCTACCCTACACAAGAACACTCCCCATCAACGACTCATGTTATTTCAAGAGGAGAGGCTTTCAATGATGGCCAAGGTGGTGTGGGAACATGTCTCAAATTCCAGCTAAACATTCTTTTACTCTAGATTATTCCTAATTTCGGAAAAGTAGAGATAATAGCGAATCATTCTTAACCTCTGACAATAGAACAAATACCTGCAGAAGCAATCCTTCAGAATGGTCACTCTGCAGGAAGTGCTCCAAGACTTTGAATACATGATTGCACTGGATCTACACCATATGTATTTTCATATGCCAAAAACTTCCCAGGCACCGAATATACCTGCGCCTCAAAGTATCCGTGTGCCACTGTGAATTCAAAGTGCTGCCATTCTGCCTCATATCCACACCAAGATATTTTACAAAGTGTATGGCCCCTGCAGCATTTCTCACAGAAACTGGGTGTCAAATTCTCCCTTACTTAGATGATTGGTTAATCAAGAGCAAATCATTGCAGCTAACACAGTCAGCTAGGGCTCTGTTTTAAACCTGTTCCAAACACTGGAATCGACCAAACCTCATGTGAGGTCCACCAAACACGCTCATTTCCCAGGAGCAATACAAGATATGGCTGCTTGGAAAGCTTATCCCTTGCAAGAAAGAATTTTAAAGTTAAAACCCTTTGGATCTTGATTATAAGATCTGAAGACCACAACAGTTCGAACCTTCTGAACTCTTTTAGGGATGGTACCATCCTGCATCGTGCTGATTCCTCATTGCAGAATAAAGAAGTGCCCTTTGCATGAACAAATAGCGGACCAATGGTTTCAGGTATCTTTTGATGATGAATCCAGACCACAGCCATGATCAAGGGAATGCTGGAATAGCTGAAAGTGCCATGCAACATGAAAAAGTGTTTTCTGTTCCATTCAAAGCCAGCTCATTTTATAACGACACCCGATGTGTCATTAGATGGTTGGGCAGCCCTAGAAGATCTAGAAGCCAAGGTGATTGTTTAGAGAAGGAGAGAGAGCTTCACATACACATCCTGGAGTTCAAGGTTTTAAGACAATGACTTCAGTCTAAAGACAGTACAACACCAATGTTCTCTATAAACCCGCAGGGTGGTTCTAAGTCCACAGGATTGTCAGATGAATTACAACATTTTTGGAATAGGGTCATCAGTCACAGCATTTCACTGACAAAGAAGCATTTACCAGGAGTTAGCAGTTCGTGGTCGGGTGCTCTCAGAAAGGCATCGGATGTATGTCACGGATAGGAGCTGAACAAAGAATTGGTAACTAGAATCTTTCAGTAGGGGTAGTCTTTGTTGGATTTATTTGCAATAGCTCAGTAAAAGAAATGCTGGTTGTTCGAAAGCAGGCGGTGCACCCAAACCCGCGGGTAAAGGTGCTTTCAAATGCCTACTCCTTTCCACCACTTCCTCTAATTTCGCTGGTCATCAGAAAAATCAACCGATAACTATGCAGACTGATTTTTGTGCGTGCCAATATGGCCTTGCCAGTATTGATTCACAGATCTGCATCTGTTGGCAGCCCATAGGATCTTCTCTCCAGGGAGGAAGGCCATTTTTTTCATCACAATCCAGGATCTCTCAAACTGACAGCTTGCCTTCTGAATACGTGAATTTCTCCCCCTCCCTCCAAGAGGTGACTGCGGGACAATGCTGCATCCGTCCAGAGCACCCACAACTTAAAGACCTACCAAGGCAAATAGAAGCATTTCTGCATTTGATATCAGTCCAAAGGCTTGCACCCTCTGATTTCGCAGCCACTTTAAGTTCTCCTTTACCTTTTGCAGCAGGCAAGATCTGGATTGAAACATTCTGAAATTAAAGTTTATCTAATTGCCATCTCTAGATATCAACCCTCATCAGACTCTATTTCTTTGCCAACTTCTAGAATCACCATCAATCTCCTAGAGGCCTCTTCATGACATTTCGGCTCATATGGCAACCAAACACTGAAACTGAATACAGTCCTTGCACTACTGATGAAACCACTTTTCCAGCCCATACATAGAGCAGACCTCAAATATGTAACAGGGAAGATGGCTTGCCAATTGGCCTTAACATCAACAAAGAGTTTTAATGTGATAAATGCATTCATTATTAAAGAACCATTTTTGCGATTCTAGATGGGCAGAGTTATTCTCCGGACGGATCCTAAATTTATTCCAAGGTATCAATGGACTTTCAACTAAATAAGCTTGTGGTTCTTATGTGCTGCTTCCAAAATCATACAACAGGGACTGAGGGAAGTGTGTGTTCTTTAGATATTGAACGATCTCTGACATTTTATATTGACCAAATTGCTAGATTTAAGAGGTTGGACCAATTGTTCATGGCTTATTGCCTTTGTCAGAAAGGTCAGCCAACTTTCAAGCAAGGAAGAACAAGGTGGATAACGCCTGCTGTTGCATTCTGTCATTTTATTGCTAGTCATCCAGTAAAGGCATCAGTTGGGGCTTATTCCACAAGAAGTGTGGCTGCAACAGCTAAACCATATGCTGTCTAGCTGATATCTATAGATATCCATAGAGCAACAAAATGGAAGAGCTTCTACACATTTGTGAAACATTACTGCCTGGACTTAGAAGTGTCTAGAGATTCAGCAGTGGGCCAGTTGTCCTTCGAAATAAGTTTCACTAAGAAATGCCTCTTCTTGAGTCCTTTGTTTAATAAGTTTACTTAATATTCTTAGTGCTAGTGTTATACGAAGTGGCTTTTAACACGTCTTCCTATTCTGATTCAAGATTGTGAATCTGTGATTGATCAAATCCTGGAGGATAAACAATTTACTTATCTGTAAAATCAGTTTGCCAGCTTTGATACATGTGATCATCCCTCTTCCCCAGTCAGTGGCTGTTAAGTTTATCCTTTCACACTTGCACTTTGAAGTGTGGTGGCCTCTGAGGGTTGGAGGTCAGTGTGCCTTCACCTTATTTGTTGAACTGTAGATAATTTTCAATGATGTGAAAGGGTTACTAAAACAAATGTTTGCAATCTATGTCTAAGGAAATTTGAACTTACCTCTGTTTTAATGTTACCGTTGAACTCCCAGCTCAACGACAGGGAATGATTGAAGCAAGTGAATGAATCTATGAAAGATTCCCCAAAAATATTCTCCAGTATTACATGACCCATTTAGGGAGACTCTACATCTCATTCCTCCATGCAGTAATGTCTCAAGGAAGATCTGGTCAAGTTTCAGTCGTTCCTTTCGGCTTTCGGCAGCATTATTGACTTCTACTAAAATTAAGATGGCTTTAGTATGTTATCTAACTGTCCAAATCTCTGATTGTTGTTTTGGAGGACACTATATGCCCTAGTACCTCTTTATACCAGAACGCAGACTGTTCTGGAATGATGCCATATTTAATTGTGTTGCATTCATTAATAGTTGATGTTCACGTATCCTACTCTCTGCTTCCGGAATGGTTAACTACCCTTAAAGAAAGTCCAGTTTTAATATGAAGCACTGTTGTATGTGTCCCATGCTTACGCACTGTCAGCTACCGTTTTAAGACTTCCGCAATGTCACATCCGGATTTTC
The DNA here is from genome assembly GCA_963921515.1 of Calotriton arnoldi. Taxonomy (NCBI): domain Eukaryota; kingdom Metazoa; phylum Chordata; class Amphibia; order Caudata; family Salamandridae; genus Calotriton; species Calotriton arnoldi. The sequence goes on along the minus strand of CAWUFW010003930.1, from coordinate 901,587 downwards.
CATTCATTAGTCCTATGTTGCTTGTGCAGCACCTTGATGACTTACTTGCAAGGGTAACCAAGGATCGAAGGAACATTTTCTATTTCTCTGTAGAACTTCTCCCAGGGCAGCAAGGGGTGCTCCTGTACAGCAGTGGTATTGTACGTTTTCAGTACATGCTTCTGTTGCACCAGCAGTATTCACTACTACAGGCTTCAAAACATTCAGTGGGAATTCGCTGATTCGCAATTTTAGAGGTTTGGGCTTTCCTCCAGGTTTCTATATTTGCAGGCGGTTTAGCTGTGCTACCAATTGTGGAAGAAAAGTCAGGTTCGGTGCTAGCAAACTATATGGCATCATTAGTTTTTTTCGCTGCGTTTTTCATATGTCACTTTCGGATACTAACTTGCAAGCCTTTATAGGGATCGTGCCATTTCATGCGCCTATTTTCATTCTACATATAAACAGATTCTTTGTGGTATTTCTGGAGGAAATTTCTCCACTTGTTTGAAATTGTTATCAGTATCTTCTGAAGGCATACGACGGAGAGCTTTGAAGGTGATACTCAGTGGCGGCCGACACAAATAAAAAGTGGTGAGGTGGGTGGATGGGATGCGAGGTGGAACGCTGGGTGAGGAAGCGCGGGGAGGAGCTCGGGGTTAATAATAAATAAATTAAACTTACCTGATGCTGCCGGCCGCCTCGCGCCTCGGTACTCCTCTGATTCCTGTTCCCAGCAGTCACTGGGACATCATCACAGGCTCCCCATTGAATCCCTGTGCTGCTCTCCTATTTCCAAGCATGAGAGCAGTGCGTGGATTGGCCTGAGCGTGCTGGTTTAATGCCCACTCAGGCACAGGGAGTCTGTGCTATTTCTCCAACACAGCTGTGCAAAACAGCTGGGTTGGAGAAACCCAACTGCGCCTGTCTGGACGGCCTAAGACAGCTGGCCAAACTGACATGCGCACTTGGCAGTGCACATCACTCCACCTCATCTGCCATGGCCTGGCCTGCCCCTCCCTACACATGCTGGCTCAGACAGCAGCTGAAAAATAAAACAATAATAAAATATAATTTTATTTTTCAGCTGCTGCCTCTGAGCCAGTGGGACGACCCTCCTCCGCCATTGCAGAGCCGCTGCTGGAAATTCTTATTTTGCCCTGTTTTATTCATTCCACAATGTTTTGGAAATAGCAGCAACGATAGTCGAAGTGAACTAGAAAATAAAGAGAATGATGCTTGCCAAACACCTCTGAACCATTTTAGTTACTAAAGATCGACAACTTCAGTTCCTTCCTTCTAATATATTTCTAACAACTACTCTGGTAGAACTTGTATCATAAACTAATTAGGGAAGATGCAGAAAATACCAACGTCATCGGTCCCTAGTGATGCAGAGACATTGCACCTAAAAATACTCATAGCTTTCTCTTTTCTGCCCAGACACCAAAAATTATCATGTTGTGCTCTGCACACCAAAGATGATATATCTGAGGCGCTACAATTTTATTGGTTGCACTGACAATGCATATTGAACATTCAGGGATTCTATCCTAATTTTTCTGGATTTAGTTCATCCAAGTTCTCATTATAAAAGGCAATTCATAATATATATTGCACTGACAATCTTTGGTCAGATTTTCTAATTCTGCTAACTCTTTACAAGCCTTCAGTGCTTTCCTGTCAAAGGAGCACCCAGTAGTAATCTGCCATTCCCTGCAGGGTTAATGGATAAGGGATGTTGCTTGGCTCTTTTCATTCTGCTTATTGAACAACCAGGGATCCTGGAGTTTCAGGGTCACTGAGGCTCGTGTAGCTTATTAAAGTTAAGAAACGTTTTTAGTCATTGTTCTTCGCTTGCGCAGCTATGACAAAGCAGCAACATAAAGACAATATGATCTTTCTTATCAACTGCAGTGTTCTCATTCCTGGAAATATGTCTGTCCTGCAAACTCTGGATTTGCTTCAGGTCTCTTCCTTGGATACTGTAAGTTACCAAGTTCCACTCAGATTCCAGGCCTGTGCAATGAGTGCTGTGCAGTGTGCCTTTGGGTGAATATTTGTTGTAGGTCACTCTCAATGGTATGAACTCCCCTCTTGTTCAATAAATCCTGACGGCCTCTCTTTTGAGTGCAATCTTCAGATGTCCACATAGTTGGCTCTTCACCTGGACTGTGTACTGTCATTGAGTGGAATGCTGTTAAATGGAGTGTTATAGAGGACAGTGTCATACAAGGTAAGGTTGTGGAGTGGAGTGTCCTAGAGTGGAGTAGAATGGACATGAAGCTCTGCATCTATATTCAGTCCCCTTGGCATCCCTGTACCCAATAATATAATTAATTTTGATTCAGCTCTAATCTACACCAATTCCTGATTTCCTCCTCTCGACTTTTTGGAAATGTGTTGGATACCATAGAATGGTTGTTCGTCTGAATCTCTCGAACATATCCATGGCTTGTGTCTCGAAATTCCTTTTCTCAGAACAAATGTGTCTAGCTCTGAGGAACTCACCATAAGGGACACTCCATTTAAGAGCTTTGAGGTATCCACTGTTAGCTTGGAGTATGCTGTTGGAGTTGGTAGCCTTTCTGTGAATTTTTCATATTTTGTGATCCCTTATCTGTATTGCAATGTTCAATAAATTGATCATGTGGTCGTTAATTTATATGTGAATTTCAAATTGAAGTTATTATTGTTCAATGAAATGATGAAGGACTCCAGTTCAACCCTGTTTCCATCCCAAAATAAGAAGAGATTATCAATATAACAAACCCAGAATTTTACATGTTACAACAACCCTAGGTTCCATTGTGTCCACACTACCTCAGCTTCCCACTAGCACATCATTATATTTGCATATGTTGGAGCAAGTGCAGTGCCTATGGCTGTTTCTTGATTTTGCTGAAAATAATTGCCACCAAATAAAAATATATTATGCTTCAAACCGTATTCATCACCCCTATTAACATTTTGGAATGTTCCATAAGGCTTACTGATCTAGATCTCGCTTAGTATTTTCATGCGTTAATACCATGGATATGTTGTATTTAAGCACAGAGAGACACCACATCTATAGTAACCATTAGCTAATTGGATTGCCAGGGGATGCCTTTTATCTTATTTAAGAAATCTGTAGAATCCCTTAAGTGCGAAGATAATACAGGACAAAAGGAAATGGGAAGGCGTCAATTAATCTGGAAATGTTCTCTAATAATAAGTCAATAGAACTAACAATTGGAGGCCTGCTGTATTCTCAATATTGTTGTGGACCTTGGGTAAGAAATAAATGGTGGGCATTACTAGGTGATCTATCTTTAGGTATTTATATTCATCCTCATCTAATAGTTCCAGTTCTTTCCAGGTCTTAAATTTATGATGAAATTCCGCACCACGAATGCTGAAAGGATCTTTTTCAAGTTTTGTGTAATGTTGTTGTATATTTAACTGCCTTTTGGCTTTCAAGATGTACTTGTGACGATCTAAGATTACTATATTTCTGACTTTATCTGAGGCTTATATAATTATACTCTGGTCATCTTAGAGGTCTTTTATCGCCTACCAATCTTCCTTGGTCATATTTGTTCTTCCTTTTTTATTCCTTTTTTTGGTTAGTTGAATTAATTCTGCTATAGTTGCTTGAAAAAGCTCAATCTTTTTACCCGCCTGTAATTGTGGGCAAAACGTTGATCTAGTTTGTAAATTATACCTGTCGTTTCATTGGTAGAAATGCCCATTATTTTACAACACTCTTCCTCAGATAGTTCACTGACGAAGTTTTGGCTGTCTTGTTTGCTGGATTCATTTTCCAAACTTATAAGGCTTTGAAATGGTGGATATCATTTGTGGTTAGAATAAAAAAATATTCAACTCCTCTTTGGAATGAACTTATTTTTCTTCTGTGCAAAGTATTTCCTTAACTTCAGTTTTCTTGATAATTTGTATAATTTGCAGTGGCCAAATTAACTTCTGCGTCTGGACAAAATATTAATCCCTTGTTTAGTACCCAGATATGTTTTACTTATGTTTTTTTGGATGACAGATTTATTACCACATTCTCTTCCCAGTAGTATGTTTATTACAGTTTCTTTCCTCTTCCTCGTTTTCCTTTTATGTCCACTCTTAGTTCTCCTACTTTTGGGGTATTCTGATTAATTTTGTTTGGTAATCCCCTTCCTCGCTGTCTTGTACATATCTGGTGTAATTTAATCTCCCCGGAAAAATCCAGCTTTGCTGTTATACTTGATGTTCCCTCATCACCTGAGCTGACCTCCAACCTCTCTTCAATGAGAGGGACTATTTCCTCCCCCAGAGTTTTGTCCATAAAGTTCCTACTGTGCAAGGAATAACATTTTCTAGCGAATGTATATATTCACCCATTTGCATAATCTACTCTAGCTCTATTGACTTTTCATGCCTTTCTTGCTTGTACATCCAGTTCATATTTATCTAACTTCCTTTCCATAATTTCCAGGGCCTCAACTACCTCCAACATTTACTTTTATCAATCTTGCTTTCAATCTCTTTTAATGTTTCTGACACTGTGCTCAATTGTTTTTCAGCGTGTTTTATTCGAGTCCTCATAAGTTTAAATGAGCACTCAGTAGTATCCATTTGCCATTCGTTTAGGAGATCCTCATTCAAATTACTTAATGTAGGCATAATTAATATTCCAAGTCCATTAGGGATCCGTTTTCAATCAATGTATTTCTTTAGGGTAGTCATCTCCCACCATTTATTGATTTTCATCATGTGTGCCTTCTCTAGTTCTTTAATTTCAAGGAGGCGTTCTCCTCCATTCTTTGGCCTATTTGCCCGTTGGAGTGGAGTTAGTCGCTTGGTTCTTCTCAATTACTAACACATCTGTTTTAGTTATTTTACTTTAGTATGTCCACCAGGATGTTCCTTATTATCGAATATATTTCCTGTACAATTGCAAAATATTCATACGGTGTGCCGCTGACCATCGGGGTCCGGTGCAGGAGTTAGCCCTTCCCACTATGTCCTCTCTGAGGCGTCGGCAACTGCACTCAAACTGCCTCGTCCCTGGATTACCGCTCTGAGCTGTTCTGCTCCGGATTCATTTTCGATGATCCAGCAGAGGTGGAGACTCCTTCCACCTTCAGGTTAACACATGCTGGAATCACGTCTCCTCTTCACTCCCGGGTGCACGCTGTGTGCAGTCCAGCTACCGCACAGCAGGTACATACCTGTATATATGTGTGTGTATGTTTGTGTGTCAGTATATATATATATATATTTATATATATACATACATACATACACACACACACACATATATATATATATATATATATATATATATATATAGATAGATAGATAGATATTAATCTAGCAGTCGTGTTCAGATTTCAAAGCTTCTACTTCACCTACTATAATAATTTCACATTAGTAGAGTCTGCACTCAAAGTTACTGCCAGTGGATATCTCTTTCGTAGTGGACACACATCAAATAGTTTCAATCTCTTGCCTGCATCCATGATATGTTCCAGTTGGCCCACAGGGCCCTCCCAATGGCCTCTATTTGTACCGTCCAGTATCAAAGTTATTTTACTCCCTGGTAACAGGTTGGTGATGAGAATTACAGATCTCATTGTCTGGACTCATATTTCAATGGAAGCCACCCGGGTGCCCACTGTTTTCACTTGAGATCTGAGATTCAATATGCTGCTACTCTTCCTTCCTGATGAGTAATGTGGTGGTTCTTGTGGTTTGGTTTATGTGCCAGATAGAACAACTGTGCACTTGTCATGTCAGGAACTACGGTTTACATTTCCTGGGTGTGATGTACTGACTTGTTCCTGTCTGTGGAACGAGAGATAATGTGTGTGTGTGTGTGTGTGTGTGTGTTGGCACGTGTACCATACAAGGTATGTTTGTGCTTGAGAGACTTGCAGATCACCCATGTAGAGTGTGTTTGCATAGAGGAGATTGGTTGGATGTGCTTTTGTGAGTGTTTGTTTTGTGTGGGTGATACACGCACACATATTACCCCTCAGACTACGAAGGAAGCAATCACATGCGTACCCACGCTGAGTTTTGATATTTACATTGGGTGACCACTGAGAAGGCCCTCTTCCTACTGCAACTTCTACAGATCTTAGTTGTACTTCTTGTCTTCCTCATTTGGCGGAGTAAAAGGAAGAAAGGAGCGGAACTAGATGTAGTGATAGTACTGCTACTAAGAGGAGTAAGACGCCCTCCTCCCTAACACTGTGCGAGTAACAAAGTACAGTCTAGAGGTGTAGGTGCTGCAAGTAACAAATGTGGGAATGTATATTCTATATCATTAATCACAGAAGATTGACTTCCATGATGCAGCAGATCACTCATTAGCTGCCGTCCTGGCCTAGGGTGTGAAATCACCTACAAGTCCTGTTTATAATCACTCTTCGAGTGTGTGCTTGCAGAATACTAACCGTGTATGCCTGGTTTTTAAGAGGGAGTTTTCCTGCTATTGCTAGACCACGCCTGCTCCGAGATAAATGGATTGGCTTACACGCTCATTAGTGGCATCACTTGACGTTCAGGTGAACTTGGTTGATTGATGAAGCTGGTGTTGTCTTTTCGGAAAGCAACTGGTAAATTATTTTCGTTAAATGAAGTATGTTGTTGTAATTCCATCCTTAGCCAGGTGCAGAGCTCAGACTGAGGCGTTTTGTGCCTGTTTTTCGTGTTTCGTTGTGTTTGATCCATAGAGTTCCCTTAATTGTTGCTTGTCAGGTTTGAGTTCGAGGTGTAATGAGGCTTGTAATGCAGGCACACAACAGGTCTGACGATGATGCTGCTGATTGATATTTGGCAAAAGGAGTTCCTTGGTGCCTGCTACTGATGGACAGATGTAGCTGATGAAGGGTCAGTTTTGAACATGCCACATTACGCACTCGAAAGGCATGGCGTGATTGCTCTGAAATACCTGTTGAAAAACTAGTGACAAGTAATTAACCTTGTTTTGAGATTACAAGTAGCTGGTGCAGAACGCTTTGTCATCATTCATTAGGGTCCATACCTAAAAGACGGGTATGTGTATTGTTAAATTCCTGTTTTTTTAGTGGTCATACCAAAAATTTCTGTACATCAACCAAGAGCGTGCAAAATAGAAATAAACAATTCTTTCAGGAACTTATTACAACTTGGTACAGTGTCGTTTTAGCGAAAGGCAGTATGCTCCCTCCTGACATCTCTGCCAAACTGGCATGAGTGAGTGTTTTTGTGCATCTTGGTGCCACGGTCACTTGAAGTGAAGGCTCCGGCTCCCTGTGCACATGTCTGTTGTGGCTGGTGATGGGGAAGTGCAATTGGTTGCCCATTTTGTGAGTAGTCCATATTACAGGGCCATCGGTCTGTAGTTATCCCGTAGGATAGCTCAGGGGGATGGGAACTTGCTGCAGAGATATTTGTGTGATATGACGGTTGCTGGTACGAATGTTGTTAAGATCGACTCATACTTTCATACTTCCAAAGATGATCATGAGTAACAATTTTTATTGGGCAATAATATTGTATATGAAATGGTCTATGGAAAGAGTTTGGGCGAATGTGCAAAATAGATAACCAATTATTATAAATATTGTTACAGTTGTACAATTTTCCAAGAAAATATGTTTGGCAATATAAAGTGATATGTGGAGCACAAGGAAACAAAGAGTAGCAAAAGAATCAATGAGGGGAAGTAAAGTACTAAAAAGAGAAAAAAGGGTGAATGGTAATGTAAGAACATATAGATTGGTTTGAAAAGATTTATGAAGATGCTTTTTCAGCTGGCTTCCTTCAAGGCTACATATCCTGGACTTAGGACTGCGGGAAATCCTTCTGAGGCATATGCCTTATCCTCTGGGGCAAGGTGAATTTACTGTCTTAGCTTATGCGGATTGTAAGTTCCAATGTTCAAGTCATGGGAAGAATGTAACGTGAAGGCCCACAGAGAGTGCTCATAACACAATTGAATTAATTTCATTCCACTATTTAAATACAGAGAGCCTGATTCAGGAAAAAAATCAGTGATAGTGTAACTTACTTCTCAGTTTCTGAATTTGCATGAGTAAGTCAAGATTCAAGATATATTTATTAGATTCGGATCTACAATGAGATCCAAAAAAAAACTACGAAATGAGATATATTCAGTACATATTTCAGAAACGTTTTAAACATTTTAAAACAGGAGTAAGTCACTTCTACGGACAGACAGCTTACCTTGCTTCTTTACATTGTAAAGCATATTTGATTCACAATTGTCCTCCCACTAGTTGCTGGTAATAAGAAAATGATGAATTGAGAGTCCTCTAATAAGTTATTACATTTAGGTGATTCATCAAGTGAAGGTCAAGAAAAAGGGGTAGGGGTCCCAAAACGGGTTTTCCCCATTTTCCATACGAAGACACAGCTACAGCCCAAACCGCTGAATGGATTTACACCAGGTTTGGCAGAAGGCTAGATTTTGGTCCAGAAAAAAGTGCTATGTGATTTGGTGTAAATCCGTTCAGTGGTTAGTTTTTGAGCAATTAATGCTCAAAAGATTTATATATCTAGAGATGCGGAACCTTTGCAGATTCGACAGATCTCAAGCTGAGATCTGGTTGGCTGCCACCACATCAAGCCGGAAGTTGTGGCAGTCATCTTAGGACTCAGGACTCAGTCTGATTCCTAAGAAAAAAGCACACGAAAAAAAAGACATAGGGAGAAGGGTAGGGATACCCTGACCTCCTAGGCCTGCTGGTGGGGGTCCCGGAGGGACCATGTCTGGAGCCAAAAAAAGGGTTTTTCATTTTAAACTTTTGCCATAAATTTGTGGAGGATCCTCCTGCCTTAAAGTAACTATAACTTGCATCCTCTCCATGCACTGCTAATTCCCCCTTATATTACAACACTCATGACCTCTATGACATAATTGATAATATCACTGCAACGTTTGCATTGAAATTATCCATAAGAAAACTGTGCATGGCGGGGGCGCGAGTTATAGTTACCTTAGGGCACAAGTTATAGTTATCAAAAATAACTATAGCTGGTGGATTTCAGTGGTTTTGTGGATTTAAAACATTCTGTTGTAACTGACATTCTCACCTAACTATTACGTCACTTTAACCTTTGTTTTTGTCAGATATATATATGTGTGTGTGTTTGAAAAGATTTTTCAAATAAATAAAATATTTATTTCCCAGTGGCAGTCGCCACTGGGTAGTTGTAGTTATGATATTGTTTTCATAGGAAAAGCATTTTTTTCTTTTCCTAATAACTTTGGCACTGTTTCACGAAAATTTTCCCCAAGAAAGTCTCATCCACCTCAGCCCCTTCCTCGAAGGTTTTGGGATCATCTGTCAAGCGGGGCCAAGAAAAAAGGGTTGTGTCCCAAAACACGTTTTCCCCATTCATTTTTCAGTAGGAAAATTGAACAGCGACACTGCAAAAACTGCTGAACCGAATTAACACCAAATTTGGCAGAAAGCTAGAACTTGGTCCAGGAAGCGTGCTTTTTGTGATTTGATGTAAATCCGTTCAGTAGTTTTTGAGAAATTACCTTTCAAAATATTTATATGTTTCATGCCGCTGAGGATCCGCAGAGCCAACAAATCAGAGGAGATGTGTTTGGTCGCCGCCACCTCAGCAACGAGGTGGCGGCAGCCATCTCAGACCCAGCCACGGCCCTTGCAGGTAAGGGCGGTGGGGCCCGGTGAGGGGGGATTTCGATGGACGATGATGAGGGAAAATTAAATAAATAATTAATTTTCCCTCGTCATCGTCCGTCGAAATCTCCCCCCACGGGCCCCACTGATCTTACCTGCTTGGTTCCAACTGCTCAGAACTCAGTCGCGAGGCCTGAAAAAAAATAAAGTGGGAAAAAAAGCTATAAGGGGGCAGAGTAGAGATGTTTGCCCCCACGCCCCCGGTCCACCCCCAAGACATTTTGTTTTTACGTTTTGCTGCAAATTTAGAGAGGATCTATGAATCTGTGGCAAAATAAATGTAAAAAAAAAATGTGCTGGGTTCTGTGCTAGGACCCCCACCCCCCTTCCTGGCTACCATTTTTAAATATGTAGATGAGGGGGTGTAGCCTCTCTCCCCGAACCTCTGGGAGGCCCCCGGGACCCCATCCCACCACGGTGTGGCCCCCCTTTCCGAGCCTCAAAATGATCCCGGGACCCCATCCCCAGGGCTGGCTCTCTCACTGGACACAATAGTTTCCCTGCCCACAAGAGCGGAGGCAGGGAACACTTGTCTGCTCCCACCCGGCAGGAGCTTTAAAAATGCTCCCACCAGGTGGGAGCAGACATTCGTTTCCCTGCTTGCGCTTTTGTGAGCAGGGAAACTCAGATTGCCCCTGCCAGGCAGGAGCAGTGAATAACACCTGCCCCCGCCGGTTCCGCCAGATGGGAGCAATGCCAGCTCCCTATGCAGCCTCAGCAGCACTCAACATAGTGTTTTGTGGATTCTCTGGGTGGGCACCAGGGCACCCACCTAAGGTCCCAGTGGAAGGGGTCCCCAGTGCACTATTGCCTCAGGGAAGAGGGCACGCGCCTCCCTCCTTTTTTGGAGAAAAAAAAAACTGTTCCAGGGATCGGGTTCCAGGGGCCCTAAAGGCTCGGGGAGGAGGGCCATGCATCCCCTCCCCTTAATGAAAGCAAACAACCCTGGAGGATGGAGCCCCCAGGGCCCTAAAGGCTCGTGGAGGGGGCTTCGCGCCCCCGGACACTTTAAAAGAGAGATATTGTATACAAATAGGGGCTTCCAGCCCTCCCATTGCTTAATATTTATTGGATGCTTTGTCACTCTTATTTGCTGCCTTCTAATTGGCCAGCGCCTGCTGGCTTCACTTCATGTTTTGACTGGAACTTGGACCAAGTACTTATTGTTTCAGCTTTATTGCTGACCTTCCACTGATCGCGTTGTGATTGAGGTACTACTTTAATTTTTTCTTCTTCCCTGTTGTCCTTGTTGAAACTCTTGCCATTTGTAGCTATGTTTTACTGTGCCACACACACTTCAAAGAAGCCCTTTTCTTCTTTGAAATGGATGTTTATTATGACAACAGATGTTTTCTGCTTCTTAAATGTAGTTTCACTAATACATGGACATGGGTGCAATTGCTTTCTATATGAGAAGATTTTTTGTCAAAGGTCATATTATTTTTTTTAATCATGGGGAGATTAACTAATTTACTCAGAATCGCAGGAGCTTTGTGCTGACACCTAACAAGCATGAGCAAAGCTGATAGGTCTCGCCTTTGAGACTATTGGCTATGTCATTGCCTTTTGTTCATGCCTTTCTGCATGAGCATTGCCGACTTTGGGAATGATTAAAATGCTAAACATATTTTTATTTAATAAAAATAAAATATTTTTATTTAAAAAAAGGACTATGATACATCCAGCATTAATGCACTTTTCTTTTCTTTTTTTTAAAAAAAAAGCACACTAGCCCTGGCTTTGTCTTAGCCTGCTTTTACATTAGTTTCAGCCACACTGCAAAGCATCCGCGCTGCTGTACAGCATGGCTACAAAACATTGCCAAAGCCAATAGCTCTCATAGGTGAGACCTGTTGGCTTTGCCAATGCTTGTTTGTAGGAGGTCGTAGTTGCACGTATTTGCTAATTACAAGCTCAACTCATCTCTTACAATCTATCTGTCTCTTATGTCACAGTCCTCTCCAAGTTCATACTCAAAAAGTGCACATTCTCTTTAGTTGCTTTGTCATTTGTCACAGTCTTCTGACAGTGACCACAGATTCCCAGAACTGTCCTCGTATAGCGCTTATGGCGCTTACTCATTCCTCATTTTATTCTTCTAGCGGTTCTTATATTTAAATGTAGAGAATTCTGACTCAGATTTTCGATATCTGGTGAATAGTGACCTTATATAACATTTGCAAGTTTTGAGCTTTATGTTTCAATAACATTAAAAAACTCTTTAGCAGAGCTAACAGAGAGCACAGAAGATACAATTACAGTCACATTGATTACTTTTTCTAAAACAATTGCACATTTTGAGTGCATTTATTAATCCTGTGTATGCCAGAGGCCTGTTGCTTTTGTTGTGTCTTTAGTCACTTATTAGCAGTCTTTACACACCATGTAGTTGTTAAATGTCCTTAGCTATTTTGCTGAAACTGTACAGCGTGTATTGATTTCATGAACCTTGTTTGTTTAGAGCCAGTGATCTGACTCCCTAACTACATCTGTGTTTGATTATCTGCAGTGTCCACGAATCAATGTGGTATTGAGTTCCTTTCTTCACCTAAATTGTTAGGCTTCTAGCCTTGAGTCCTTGTGATTGAATGCTGAGCTCTCCTTGTCTACATGGCTCGATTTATAGATAGTGATTGGGTGAACCTGGGGTCTCCAACTTTTTCTGTAATAGGAGCTACTTATGTTTAGTGATAATCATCCTTGAGCTACTAATATTATCAGTGTTTTAATAGTGACTAGGTCAGACAAGATTATTAGTGGCCATCCCATGCAACATTGCCAGCAGTGATAATCTCAGTACATTGGCAGGGATGTCAGCAGTAACGTAAAAAGGCGATTTTAATTTGTTACATCTCTACATGGGGTAGCTGCAATGCCCCTGGCATCAAGGTACTAATATTAGTAATATTGCATGATTTATCACTCAAATATCAGCTTTAAATATATTTTGGAACTTCACTTTTTTATCCAAACATCTTATGAGTTCTAGAAATACACACATTTTCCTCTCAAAATACACAGCTCAATTTTGGGATACATATATTAATTCAACCAAATAAAACTTCTAATTTAAAACATTAGGCTGAACACAGGAGAGCCACTTCCAGTGTAGCTGGTGAACGAACAGTAGCTCCCGAGCTACCCATTGGCGATACCGGAGTTGAACCACGGAGTCATTATTTTTTAGGACTTTCTGCACTCACTGCTTTACTCATTTGAATAGATAATTGTGCAAAGATTAGTGTTGGGTTGCATGTGATAAAAGGGCAACCATTGCATGGCAAGACTCATTCGATGTGAAATTTCTTTGTTGTGCCCTTTTACTCATGAACACCACATGACCCATGATGCGTAAGCTAGTGGGGATGCGTTTTATTTGGGTGAGAACCCCCTGGTGTCAGATTCTTGATAGTGATAGCTATCTATGGACCTGCAGGTCCAGAATAAAACTGTTGGACTTCAATAAAACATTAATTCGTGAAATGTTTGTGGCTGTCTTTATTGCATCAAATCTTTGCTTCAATACAACTCTACCATTGTAGCAGTCTGTGAGTAATCGCTGCTTGTTAGCACACTGGCAGTAGGGTGAGGGAATTTGTTTGCAGTGTGTTGACTTTTCTCTAGTTAAGGTGAAGCACTACATTACTTTCGACCGGATTCTTGTAAAAATGTGTAAAGTGCAAGAAAAGAGATTTTTTAATTTGACTTATTTGTGATTATGTCCTGAATTTCTGCTACTTTAATACATATAGAAAGGTTGATAAATTCCCAAATATCACGCTACTCAGTGAATGCATGCAGATGTTACCTGTATCAATTACTGTGCTTTTACTTTTTAGCGTTCAGTCTTCCTCAGATGGAAATCCTAAATAAATACTGCCCCCAAAGTCTAGTCTTCCATCCAGAGACAACTGGGTTGTGGTTGTGAAAGAAGCCATTCTTTGTGTTTCTTCGCCATTGAACAGATAAGAGGCCAGCGGCTCTTAGCAGGTTAATTGCAAAGGACCTTAATTAACCTGAGTAGTTAATGTGATCCTATGATGACAGGTGCTGTCAGCCCTACATTAAGGGGGTTCTTGTTTTAGGAAATGTGAGAAGCATTTTAGATTTGTTCAGAACATGATTTTGAGCTTTCGCTTCCATCTTCTCATGAAACTGATCTGCTAAAAGGAAAGTCCTTCTGTGTAATCACGTCATCTGCTTATGCCGTATAAATGGCCTGAAAGTGATGACAATGTGAGCGCTAAACATGCAGGTAGTGCTGTCCTTTATGCATCATGTTAAAAAGGCAGATCCCAATCTCGCACATTAAATGAATTCATGGCTCACATCCAATGGGAATGACGTCTTTAAGTGCTGGCCTTCTAAACCTCACTGACGGGAAATGTAGAAATATAATATTTCTACAGTAAAAAAGTATACCACGAATCAAAATAAATATTATAAATATCTCTTTCTAATAAAAAAAAAAAGCAAAACAAACACGAATCGAATTGAACATGTTGCAGAAGATAAAATTAGTGAAAAAACAAAATATTAATCCACCCCTCCGTTTTGCAAGTTGTAAGCAAGAGTGTTAACTTATAAAGATAGTGCCTTCTGTCTACTCAGGTGACAATTTTCAGAAACGGGCTTCTCTAGCCTCATCACAGTAGTGTGTGTTCATCCTCAGATCTGCATCCCATCATGTTTTCTGTTTGCACTAATCCTAATTCCTTAATTTCCATGGCCATGATCTCTCATACTTGTGCTTAGGCAGATTATATACAAGCTTTTGTATGTTTCCTGAGGCCTGGTTCAATTGGCTTATCTGAGCAGGTATTTGCAGGTTCAGGAACATTGTACTACTGGGTTAAATTCACTTCTTCCACACTAATGGGAACATCTCATGCTATGGAATAGTTTCTCCATAAACCTCATACATGAGGAGTGTAGAAGCTCTTTTCCAAAACAGAGGTATTTCATTACATGAAGCCCAGGCACCATGCAGTGGTACAAGCAAATGTATTTGTCTCCATCCCTTGAGACCACTCTCATACTTGCTCAATAACTTTCAGGCCCCTTGGGGTGTGTCCGACAAGATGGCCGAGTAGGACGTGCGTTCCTGAGCTCCGTCCTACTGCGGTGAAACTCCGTAATTATCCTGAGGCACTAACAAGCGCCGACCTCACCTGGTTGTTTGGTGCCCTCCCTGAGCTGGTTGCAAGTTGTGCGGAGGTGCGGACCGGTGGGAGAGGCGCCGAAGATCGGAGCGCCCCTAAGCCCGGGCCGCCATCTTGCCGAGCGCGGAGTTTGCTGCGGAACGCGACGGAGGCCCTGGCGGGTCTCCCCAGCCCATCGCTGACAAGTGAAGAAGATCGGAGGCGGGTGCGGCCTGGACTGTACCGAGAATGCTGAGAGGAGCCCTGGAAGCCCGTGAGGTCAGAGATTAGCGGAGCGCTGCATGCGGCTGGAGGCTCAGGCCGAGAGTGCGAGTGCAGACGCCATGCCCGATTGGGGGAAAACAGTGCTGGCAGCTGGGAGGGCCCGGTTAACCGGATAGGGGAAGAGCAATACGGGCAGTGGCGCCACACGGAACTGGGGCCACAAAATCCTGGTCAGGGCTGTTGAGAGGCGTATCGGGGGACCATGTGACAATCAGTGGAGCCCGTGGACAGGAGGCTGCTGAGGCGTGATTGCCGAGGGCACGGAGCAGGTGCTACTACGTCGTGGCTGCCGGGGCACAGCATCGGGAGGCCTGAGAGACTGGGACCGTACTTATGGTGCAACGTTCGGGGGATCATGTTTGGGGGCCCCACAAGAACAAGCCATTAACTATACGGTGACTGGGTCGCACTGAGGCATCTACGTACGCCCCCTGGCATGGTCTGACGACTGCGGCCATATCGGCAGATGATGTGGTGCTGTCCCTTGGGGCCCAGTTGCTATGTACCGAGGTGTGGTGGTCGGGCCGCTCCTCTACTGCGTTTACGTCTGGGCCTGGACATTGGGAGCAGTCTATTAAAACAGCGGAAGGGCACGGCGAGATTTGAGGTGCTCTGCGCGTCCTGGTGGCACTTAGGAGGCATTTGATACCCGGGCTGAATATTGTATGACTTAAGGACTGGGCATTAGATAAGAACGTTCTTTCCGACCTTCAATATGGTTTCCGCGAAGGAGTGGGCACTATTGAACAGAGTTTAAATTTAGCCCTACTTGTGGGAAAGTATGTACGTGTAAAGAAAGTAAGTTTGTTTTTAGTTTTTGTAGACCTAACCGCTGCTTTTGATTCTGTAATACACGCCAAACTTTGGGAGGTTTTAAAAAAGATTGGCGTCGAACAACAAATTATTTATTTTTTACGACGTTTTTATTGTAATGCTGAGACGAAGGTTCGATTTGACATTAAGGGTGGATGTACAACTCCAATTCCAATATGTAGGGGAGTCAGGCAAGGATGTGTCCTTGCCCCCTTCCTTTTTAATTTGTATATAAATGATTTAGAGGAAGTTTTGATTAAGAAACAGGTTAACTACCCCAAGATAAATGGTCGTTCTATTCCCGCACTTTTATACGCTGATGACGCGGTTTTAATGTCACGAACACAAGTAGGTCTACAAAAGGTTTTAAATATTTTTAATGAATATATGAATGAATTAGGACTCACAGTGAATACTACTAAGACATATGTCATGAGATGTGGTAGGGGCAGTAAAAAATGCCGGGAGATGTTCTTAGGTGATCAAAAAATTGAGGCAACAAAACTTTTCTCGTATCTTGGAATACCGTTCCACCAAGATGACCTATGGGTTCAGGCAGTGAGAGCTAAAAAATTAAGTTTTATTAGAACTATCTCAGCACTTGCCCAATTTTCCAAAAAGTTAGGGAGAAGACCCCCGGTAGAGCTCTTACAGATTTACCAGGCAAAAAGTATCTCAACTGTAACCTATGGCTCAGGGGTGTGGGGTATTGCAAATACCCAGTCACTACAGTCTGTGGAAAATAATTTTGTGAGATATATATTGTCAGTTCCTAGATCAACCTCTTCTTACGTGTGCCACGCTGAACTGGGTTTAATGTATTTGTCTGATCTCATTAAATTGGAGCCGGTTCTCTTATGGCACCGAGTATGGACAAAAGAAGAAACCAGGCTAAATAGGGATATTTTAAAGGATATTTTAAAAATGGATAAAGCCTTAACGATACCCTGGGTCACTTATGTACGAAATTTCCTGCAGAATCTGGGACATCTGGAGTATTTTACTGATCCTGATTCTATGCAAGCGGTATGTAGAAAAGATTTTAAAAAAGAAGGTCTTGCAATGCTGGAAATGTCACGGTTGACGACTGAAATACTAAAGCCCTCGGTACTGGAAAACCAAATGATTTTAAGTGTTTTTAAAATTCAGCCATATTTAGCGATAGTACCAGAAGGATACGATAGATTCCTGTTAACAAGATTCAGGCTTGGAATGGTCCACAGACTTATTAGTTTTCCCGATATGAATAACTGGAGTCGAATTATGATACCCTGTCCCTGCGATAATTGCTCAAGTCAATCCACCATCCATGTTATTTTCTTTTGTAGATTTTATACTCTTATTAGGAAAGTCTGGATCCTGCCAATGTTAAGAACTATGGGGATAAGAAAATGTCGACCAGCTTATATCGCTTTACAAACTATGGACAACGCCAATATGATCTGGAAAATTGCGATGTTTTTAAAAAAAGTGGTCAGATATAGGAATAGCATAATATGAGGACTTTTTTAAGCACACTGTTTTTAGCATTAATGAAATGCTACGAATTTATAATCGATGCTATTAAGTGCGATATAATGATTATAGTTATTGTCAACATTTTCTTATGAATTAACTTGAAAAATTGTTACTCAATTTTAACGTTTTTATTATGCTTATTATGTGTATGAATTGCTTTTATGATTGCAGTATCTTACAATCGAATAAAGCTGATTTTGAATTTGTATGCCCCACTACTGCAGAGGCTGGCTGGGACCCCGAACGGAAAGTCTGTACAAATAAGAGGGGAAGGTACGGAGGGTGCCAGGCCCGGGGCGAATTCACACTGGTAGGAGCAGAGGAGGTGTGACGTTGCCGTGCAGCATGGGCAAGGACAAGGGTTCCCGGGCGCAAGCCAACAAAATCCTGAACTACGCGCAACCCCTTCCGGAGGGCCCGAACCAGCGGGAAGCACAGAGGGATGTGGACACTGAGGCGATACAGGGGGAGGAAACATGAGGCCCCTCTTTGCAGGACATCCTGACGGCCGTACGGACAACTAGGGACGAGATGGTGACCAAGATGGATGTCGTGGCGATCGATGTTAATTTACTCCGATGCGATCTGCGCAAGGTCTCGGACAGGGTCACCTGGAGCAGAATGTGGATGTCCTCCAGGCGGAGGTCAAGGCCCTAAGAGACACAGTCATGGACCTCCAGAAAAAGACGATTAAACTGGATGAGCGTGCCGAGGATCAGGAGGGAAGCTCACGAAGGAATAATCTGCGATTCGTGTGGTTGCCGGAGCGGGTGGAGGGACCCTCTGCGGAACTATTCTTAGAAGACTGGATAACAAAGGTCCTGGCTCCTGGCAAACCATCCAAGTTTTTTAGTGTCGAGAGGGCCCACAGGGCGTTGGTCCCTCCGCCGAGGCCGGGGGCGCCACCACGGGCCATTATAGCCCGATTCTTTGATTATCGAGACCGGGATATGTTCCTGCAGGTCACCCGCACTATGCCAAACCTACATCATGAGGGTCACCATATAGCGATCTTCCCGGACTACACACAGAGTGCAGGACCAAAGACGTACTTTCTTGGCGGTGAAGAGACGTATGAGAGAGGCAGGGTTGAAGTACAGCCTTGTCTACCCAGCCAAGCTCCGGGTGGAACATAAGGGCAGGGCTCTGTTTTTTGGATCGGCGGCGGAGGCCTTGGACTGGATGGACGTTGCGGGGGATCAGGAGGCTCGGAGGAGGACACAGACACAGGCACCCTCGAGGGTAGAATCTACTGACCAGTCGGGACGACAGCGCAGAGCATCCGGAGGAATGCCCGTGAGGGTCACAAGTACATCTGGGAGAGTCCGGGTGTGCGATGATGGGACCTTGCAAGTGGTGGAGGGGTCGCCGGATTCTGATTTGGCCTCTTCAGAGGTCATTCCTGTCACTAACGAGGACTGAATCTCGGAGGGGATGGGGAGACAATTTCGGGGCTATGGACACACAGATAAGTGATTTTATGTCATTGTTCTGCTAAATGCCTGTTGCCTTATTTTCTGTTACCCCTTTATGAATCTAGGTGAGGGTCAAAATGGGGGGGGTAGGCCGCAGGGAGGTGGGACACGCTCCTCATTAGCGGTTGGGTCCTATCCCGGGAGCTGGAGGCCTAGTCCTCGCACCCGGCTGGGGAGCCAGTCACTTGCATAGCAATGCTGTGAACAGTTTTCCACAGGACGCGGCCCAACAGGCCGTGTTCTATGTGTGGCATTGGGGGGATTGGCTGTGGAGTCTTATTGTTGCATTTGAAAAGCCTGAAGGGGGTGGTGTAGGGCGGTGGATGGCGCTGTTCACTCGCTATGTTGGCGGGAGGGATAGTCTTATCATACTGCCCAGTGGGTGGGGGGAGGATTGGGGAGTTCAACCTGTTCTTATTGTTGTTCATGACTATTGGGGAAGTTCATGGGGTTCATGTCTGGGTTGGGGTTCATTGCTGATGGCTCAGTTTGGTACGATACTGGCGGGATGGGAAGGGAGGTGGGGCGCCAGTTGTGCGGTCTTATGGCTCCCTCCTTGACGAAATTCCTTACGTGGAATGTACGGGGACTGGCAGCGTTGCAGAAACGTAGGAGGGTGTACGCATATTTGCGGAGATATAACATTGCAATAGCAGGTTTGCAGGAGACACATGTTTGGGGGATACGTTGCCGTATATCAGGCGCAGGTGGTGAGGGCAACTGTATGCCACTTCATACTTGGGATTTGCGCGGGGGCGTTGATCTGGGTTGCCCCCGGAATCCCATTTCAGCACTTACACCATGTGTTGGACCCAGAGGGACGCTACATAATATTGCATGGTAGGCTGGGCGGTCAGGAGTTGTGCCTGATAAATGTGTATGCTCCTAACTCGGATGCCCATTCTTTTTTTTATGAGGTGCTGACGGCGACGACCCCCTACTTGGGTGGAGACATTATCCTTTTGGGGGATGTTAACTGTGTCCTGGATGGGGCGCTCGATCGAGAACCCCCCCGTGTGAACACCAAGCCCGGCATGACCGGGGCGCTGCTGGATGTGATGAGGGAATTGGGCCTGCTAGATGCATGGAGGGTTCGGCACCCGGATTCGCGGGTGTTCTCCTGTCATACCCCTGCGACTGATACATTCAGCAGGTTAGACCAGTTTTTGGTGTCACAGACTCTGATGCCCAGGGTGGAGGAGATAGCGTACCTTCCAAGGTATATCTCGGATCACTCTCCGTTGCTTTTCACTCTGAGTATGAGTTGGCCCAGAATGGCAATTCCCACATGGCGGCTTCAAACAGAGTCACTGACAGATCTGCCCTTTGCTGGGAAACTAGAGGAGGAAATCACAAACTATTTTAGGATTAATTGGGGTTCAGCATCGTTAAGAGGTATGGAGTGGGAGGCTATGAAAGTGGTGATACGTGGGTTCTGCCTCAGCACTACTTATGGGGTTCGGAAACAGCTCGAAAGGGACATTCAGCTCACTGAAAAGAGGCTGGCTGAGCTGGAAGAGGTGTTGCCTGTGGCACCCGACCGCCTAAACGAGTGCAGTGAGGCACGGGAGGAACTGTTGGCGGCATTATGCCGCATTGAGAAGTTCCATTACACGGCGTACTGACAGTGCCTGCACGCGGAAGGGTATCGTTCAGGGGCATTATTAGCGAGATTGATCCATAATGAGACGCCGACATCGCCTATAGTATAAATGAAGACCATGGATGGCCACATGCTATATAGTCAGCAGGGCATTCTGGATATCTTGGCGGATCACTTGGCCGGGGTTTATGCCGGGCGCCCCACCTTGGCCCTGGAAGAAGTAGAGAACTTCCTCACTACTACGAACCTCCCTCATTTGGAGGATGAATTTAGCCAGATGCTGGATGCACCGATTTCGAGAGAAGAAATATTGGGGGGTATCAAACGTTTGAAGTCGGCTAAGAGCCCGGGAAATGACGGCTTACCAGACGAATTTAATAAGAAATATGCGCATATTTTAGTAGACCGCCTTTTGGAGGTGTACAATGAGGCATTTCAGCGTCGGGCACTTCCGCCCTCCATGAATGAAGCAGTAGTAGTTATGCTTCCTAAGGCGGATAGAGATGCACTGCTTCCGGGGTCGTATAGACCCATATCTCTACTGAATATTGATATGAAGGTTTTAGTGGGATCATGGCAGCACGACTGCAGCCGTACATGCAGCACCTCGTTCATTCTGATCAGGCGGGCTTTATCCCAAATCGTAGTACGACCCTTAATTTACGACGATTGTCCCATGTTTGGCATTCACCCGTGCTACACCAGGAGGAGTGCGCTCTGGCACTCCTAGATATCGAGCAAGCGTTCGATTCAGTGGGGTGGGTGTATCTCTGGGAGGTCTTGCGAGCCATGGGAGTCGGGGCTCAATTTTTGAAATGGGTGCAGCTTTTATACTCGGAACCTTGTGCCAGGTCAGAGTGGGTCGGCTGGTGTCACGAGCCTTTCGCCTACAACGGGGCACCAGGCAGGGGTGTCCATTATCACCATTGCTCTTTGCGGTGGCAATGGAGCCCCTGGTTGCGAACTTGCGAGTGGGGATGGAGACATTTGGGATCAAGCTGCGGGAGACTAATCATTGTATTGTATTGCATTGCATTTATATAGCGCTTACTACCCCTGACGAGGCGTCGAAGCGCTTTTTCGGCGAGTAGCACGCTACTCCGGGACCCATAGAGGATTAGTATTGAATTAGTATAGTGAAACATGAAAGTAATTTTAAGTGGTGGATAGGTTAGTCAGTTATTTGGATTGAGAAGGGTAGCAGAGGGAAAAAAAGGCTTGCACTCATATAGAACCTGTTACCCCTGTTGGGTGTTGAAGTGCTTTTCTGGCGAGTAGCACGCTACTCCGGAACCCATAAAGGATTAGTGTTGAAAATTAGTATAGTGAAATATGAAGTAATTTGAGTGGTGGATATGTTATTCAGTTATTTGAATAGAGAAAGGTAGGTGGCGGGATAGAAGAGGGAAAGAGGTTTGTATTTATATAGCGCTTGCTACCCTTAGTGTATGTCCGGGACCCGCTAGTTGCAATGCCGACACTGCTGGGCATACTGGAGAGGTTTGGTCACGTGTCAGGCCTGCGGATTAACCCGGGAAAATCCAAGCTGGTCCCAATGGGGAAGTTGGCCCTGCGCTCGGATGAAGGATTACCGGAGGTGGGGCTTCCATGGGTGTGGACAGCACCCCGATACCTGGGGGTCAGACTAGCGAAGACAGCCGACCAACATTTGGCGCTCAACATTGGTAGAGTGTTGGAAGGTCTGAGAGGATCGGTGCGATTTTGGAGGGAGCTGCCTATGTCACTTATGGGAAGGATAGCTCTGATAAAAATGGTGGTCCTGCCTAGATGCCTGTATGTGATGCAACACTCTTTCTTTAGAATTCCCCGACATTTTTTTTAGCAACTTGGATAAGCTACTTACGGATTTACTATGGGGACCCAAATGTAAGCAGGTCAGTCTATCCACTTTGCAGAGAACGGTGGAAAATGGAGGGTTGGAGGTCCCATGTTTGGAATATTATTATGCGGCCTCGCATTTACAACATGCGGTACATTGGCTGGACGGGGACGACAATTGGGAGAAGGCCCTGCTGGCGGGGACATTTGGAGATCGGGAGTTACCAGAGTTGCTTATGATGGGAACAAGGGTGCCCACATCCTGCCCATACATTGTCCGCCATGTGGCGGAACTAAAAAAAACAACAACAAAAAAACTTTCAGGCCCCTTGTGGACTCAATGTATTATATAATCAGGGCTTAAAACTGGGTACAGACTCAACTTGCCACAAAGGACCAGGGAGCCTCTTTAGCCCAGACCTAGAGAAAATTTAAACTCAAATTATATCCGATCTCTCCTAGCGTACAAGTCATCCTGACCATGAGCAGGGCCGGCTCTAGGGCGGTGCGATCGGTGTGACCGCACTGGGCGTTGACTTGGGGTGGGGTCGTCATTTTTGAAAATGTGTATTATCATTTTAAAAGCACCTGCTGCCTCGTTCTTAGCCTCCAGCAACTTTTAGACATCAATTAAAATGTCAAGAGAAGTCAGGTGATTAATCGTCTTTCTGGAAAGAGAGGGGAGGTTTGTCTAGTGGAAGTTTTGATTCATCCTAATGTAGCGCAGAGGGTTAAAATGGCTGCTGCTAAGAACGTGTACCATGCAGATAACGAAGTGCATATAATGTAAATAGGTCAGTGGGTTACTGCTTCTGTAAGAGAGAGCTCCTTTTGTTACTTGTCGTTTATAAGTCAAAATCCTAATATAGAACATTGAGCTATTAAATGTCACCCTAGAGCTGCATGCACACTGCAAGGTTTATGTTAGAGCTATATGTTTTTTTTGTCCAGTCTTTCATTATCCTAATCTTGTGAAAAGGGTTCATTTGGGTAGAAAACAATTCTTATTATGAAAGAAAGTCCCTAAAAATGATGTTACGTTTTAAATTCTGAATTTGTGCCTTTCCTGAATAAGAACTTTAACTATATTGCCTACCAGTATCGATGACATTTCACTCCTACACTACACCTTGTAGTACTGTCTGATGTAACATTTCCCATACACTGAGCTACACACATATGATTGTCTCTGTGCAATGTGTGTGTGGTGTAAAGTGCCCCGACACCTTACACTGGTATGAGTGGTGCTATAAAACTAAATGAATCTGAGAGACAGTGGTTATGGAGACTTGAGGGGCACTGTTAAAGGGTGCTAGTGAGGGAATCCATGGCAGAGGTGGTCATTGGGGGGGGCGCCAACAGACATTGTCGCACAGGGCGCCACCAGCGCTAAAGCCGGCCCTGACCATGAGTATTCCACCTTACAACGATAACTATGACCTACCGGTCATTTGGCATCCTCACACTGAGAGCACTGGCCCTCTGCCTTTTGCTTACAAGCCTGTTCAAGCTAGGCAGAGATGTCTTGCTGAATATCATGGTGACCATGAAATTCAGCAAGACATTTCTGCCTAGCTTGAACAGGCTTGTAAGCAAAATTGTGAGGCAGATCCTCTGTCTTTTCCATTGTCCGCCTTCACTGCGTCACATCCTTACCTCGCTTAAGTTGATCCTTTGACGCTTTTTTTCCTGACTCATTTTATAGCCCGCTGTCTATCAGAAAAAATGCTCTGTGACCACCTGCACCAAACCTACGGAAGTTAAACCCTCAATCGTTGCAATTTGCAGGAGAACAGAAATTGTGCACCCTTCAAGCAAACAAGTGTCCCTTTACCAGTGCTTAATTTGAGCCAGTGGTTGCTGGGGGACCAGCACTTATTTTTCCCTATCAGATTTTTATAGCGTGCAAGAGAAGTTAAAATACACAGATCGGAAAGATGGAGGAAGTAAAGGACGGCAACCCTGCCAAAAACAGAAATCAGGAACCTGCAAGAGCTAGAAAATAGGGCTGGGAGTGTCTGGTAGTAGATTAAAGAGGTCTGCCCTTGGTATGCGGTGTGCTGACGTTGAAGTGCACAAACCTCCGACTTTTGAGCAGAGCCACGTGCACCAGCACTCTTGCTTTCACATATTAAGCACTACCCCTTGCTTAGCTTCCTCCAAGGGCCATGCCTCAAATCATACTGTGATAGAAGACAGAAAAAGATATGTTGTGTGGCACAAAGAATGGTGAACAGAAGCATATTTTGCAGATTATAATTAAGGCTCCCTGTTTTCCGTTTTTACTGATTTTTACAGATAAATACAGACAGAAAACCATTTATTTTCTTGTCTATTTATTTTTTAAATGTGGATAAAAACGGAAATTGGGTGCTTTTTGAGTGATTCTAAATACACTTTGCCATGACTGTCAGGCCAATAACTGTGTGGATTGATAGGTAAGGGGTTTAAAAAAGAAAGGAATTTTAGTAAAAAGGATCACACAGCAGTAGCTATGCACAAGGCTGATACTGAAATGTGCATATTTTCATGTAAGTGCATTGATTTATCTTCTGCGGGTGTTCATATCACTGAAACCTGGCAGGCATTCAAGCATGACTGCATATTTATTGGTTAAATAAATGCGGAAATATACGTTTCAGCTCTACTTTTTTCACAAAACACATAATAAATATGGATAAATACAGATAAAGTTGACAAAAAATAAATATGGATAAATACAGACGGAAATGACCAAAAAATAAATACCATAAAACCTGGAGCCCTAATTATAATCCACCCAGCGCTGAAGCACCAGGGCTTTTAACCCCTATCTTCTGCATGGAAGTCATCATGTGCTTGAAAGTTGCACTTATCACCTGGTCTGAAATGTGAAAATGCCCCAACTTGTGATTCTGTTTCCCTAGTCTTGAAGTTTTTTTGTCAGAGCTAACCTACAAGCCTGAGCTACTGTCTTCCAGTGAGTGTGCTTGCATCATTTGCCAAAAAGTATTTGTCCGTCCATGCCTAACAGGTAAAAACTTTGAGTTATCTTCCTAGATTTGGGAAAAAAGGGAATGAAGAATCCCCAGACATATTATGATGATTCCTGTTGTTCCCCAAATGTCCAACGGTTTTGCAGGCCAGTTTATGAGTGTGACCCAACAGTGGACTAGGCATAACTTTAAATATTTATTACTAGCCTCCTCATGATGAGAGACCCTCTACCGGAGGAGGTGCTCCAACATATCCATTCCCTTCTGTTAGCTAACAAAACGTGTCATACCCTATCTAATAATAGTAGTGGGGGCTCAACTGTAGGCATTCTTACTAACGACCCCTCCCTGTATGCTGCAAATGTTTCATACCCTGTCTGCCTACGGGTTTATAATGAATACCCGTACAATTCTGGCCTGCTTCTCTAAAACGGTCACTGCAGCAGGGTCACCGCATAAATTTCAAGAGCCACTCCATTTTTTCCCCTGCACCTCTCCGCACCTCCTGAACAAGGGAAAAGGGAAGAAAAAAGCTGCAATACAAGCTGCTGATATCCGCTGTTACATGCTTGTGTTGAAAGATGGGTACCACGATCCAAATAGTTGCGCTGGAGCTGACAAAAAGGCCTAAAGTGGCACTGACTACACCCTTCCGCATTCCACAATTGTGGGCTTCAGGCCCATTACCTACTTAAATGATATCCTCTGTCATCTGCGAAAATCCCCTCCTCCCTTTTTGCCAGAAGTAGTGTTGAGCCAATGTTATCGCCCACTTGAGCCTGACCTAAACTCTCTGCTCCCCATGGTGGGAAGCATGCACTGTATATTTTACAATGAAATTGATTATATTGCCTCCTCATCTCCATTTGAACATTTTTTTTTAATTCCAGGCAAAATGTTAATGTCACAGATATGCATGCGCCCACTCACAAAACTGGTGCAGAGTATCAGCATTAGGTAGGCATATGTCCCTCAAAAACGTCCATCAAGAATAGTGACGGTGCAGAATTCTGTTTACACACTTGTTACTAGAAACTTTTACAGCCTTGGTTTTAAGACGGTAAATTGGGCAGGGGGGACCAAGGGTGGAGCCAGGCAGGCCTGTGAAGGCTGTGGTTTTACAGAAGTCTTTGGTGTAGAGGTTGTCGATTTTCGAGGAGAATTTCTGCTGAACTGCATTTCCCTGAAAGGAAAACTAGAGAAACACCAGGTTGCATCCTTTCTGGAACATGGTAGAGGGAAATTGTGCTGACATGCTGGCCCTCCTGGTAGCCCCTTCTATGCCCGTGACTACTTCTGAACAGAGGACACAATGTGCCATTTTGAGCACAGCGAAGACTAGTTGAAAGAGTAAGTAAAGCTCTTCTCTTCTGTAATGGCACTGAGTGTGAGGACCTGATCAGCTGCTGGGTAGCGCAAATGTGGGGCTGCAAGAGAGGAAGCTGACACTGAGAAGACCACAGACACCATGTGGAGAAGCAGCCCTTCCTAGCACTCAGCACTTTGGAAATTAGGTAGTTTGTGAAATGTATGGAGAGGTGAAAACAACGAGGATGAGCTTGTGCACGCCTCTGTTTTGCACTGTGACCCAGCTTGCTTGACATCTGTAGGACAATGGTAGAGGCTTCTAGGAAATTAAATTGGGTGCATGTGGTAACCTTGTGATCTTTTTGTAGGATAGGTAAGAGCGTTGTGTGAGACATAGGAAGAGAATGTTGTCAGACTCTACTTTTCTAAGTAATAAGGCATTAAGGAGATTTTACGCCGACTTAAAATAATGATAGGTGTGGATCAATTAGATGCTAGGGATACAACAGGGGGTGTCTATGGACTCTGAGGAGATAAAAGTAGAGGCTACACCCTGGGTTATGGGTGGAAAATGAAGAATTGTATTGTTTTTGTTGGAGGATTAGACAGGGCATGTGTTGGTAGTAGAAAGAGTAGAAAAAATTGGAAAGAAATGTATTTAGATTTTAGATGGGTTGACACAATACAACCATCCAGTGCCGTATAACTGTTTGGTGGTGTGTGTGTGTGTGTGTGGGGGGGGGGGTGTGTATGTATTTAAGGGTGAGATAATGCAATTGTTGGATTTTAGTCAAGAAGTAGGTACCAAAGATGATACCTGAGAGTGACTATTGTTGAAGTTTGGATTTAATGGGCTGGAAGGTCCCACATTGTGCCTGTAAAGATAATCATTGTTTGTAAGGACCTGATTGAAAGTGGTTGTGAAGAGTTTAAAGTTGACAAACAACTTGGGTGCCGCCAATATTATACCTTTCTCCATTTGTGAACGTGCCTGTGTATTTTTTAGGTTAATGATATTGTGGTGAACCATGGTTGTGAGCAAGGAGCTTTCCGGGGTAATGGGTCACATCCCTGTGTGAATGATTAACTGTGTAAATGTTGTTGTCCTATTTGGGAAAAGTTGGGTTGGAGGCATAAGGGCCAGAAATAAAATCTGTCAGAGTCGGAAGAGGCTTGATAAGGCTTCTCAGACTGTCAATGTTGTAGTTAGATTTAGGTGCTTTCCGTACATACTATGGTCCTGCATAGTATTCCTCAGATAACAAATTAAACACTAGCACTTAGCATGTTGATGACCAAGATGGTTGCAGTAGAAGTGTCAAAGGCAAGGAGATTACATTGTTAAATTGATAGCCTTAGTCATCAATGACTAATCCATTGATGGACGAAGTCAGCATTATTGGGAATCAATGGGGGTGTGGGGGTTCGAGGGATTCAGAATCTAAACTATGTCTAGGATTTTATGATGCTTTCCTCAGCCTTCCCCTTACTATCTATGTCCCTTCATCTAGGGCTGTGGCACCTTCATTCTCTCAGAAGGTAGCTCAAAGAAGAGGTGGCCTTACTTGAAAGTTGTTCTAAATTGTGAGCCAGATCGGCGTAACAACTTTTACCAGAATCATTATGAAAATAGTAGGATCCACGTTGGGAGTGAAATCAGCTTTCCTTGGGTTTAGGGACTTGGACGTATCGATGAACTGTATCTAAAGAAATCTGGTTCTGCCCAAGAACACTGTGTTTCCCCTTTGTGTGATTTCACGCTAGATCAAATGAAGCTTAATTTTGTTTATTTATGTGTTTAATATTGAAACTTTGACAGGTGCTTTTGTGCAAACAAAACTAGTCTGGGGGTAAAGTAACTAACAGTAATCTTATTTCAAGTTTCTTTCGGGATTTCTTGTGGCTGTCTGCCCCGCGTACAACTGGTTGTCAATTGAAAATGTGACTGCATGCATTGAAAGCAAGTGTACGAGTATGAAACCATAGCCTCTCTGTCAGGAGAACTACAGGCCTATGTCTGACAGACCAACCTGCCAGTGTAATAATGTCATAGACATTACGTGGGATGGTTCCTAACACTGATTTTGAAACATGTCTCTATATTCAGGTCCTTAACTTTACTAAGAAAAACACTTTTCAATTTCTTATGAATTACTGTAAAAACTCTTACAGTGTTCAATGTCGGTCTGTGTCTACATTTCACTTTTTACTTCATCTTACATTCCCTAAAAGTATTTCCTTTTTTAAGATGCTTTGCTTCTGTAGCTTTTTTTGATGCAACATATAACTTTTATACAATGCACACTGAGTCGCCTCCAGGTGTAGGATTGAGCGGAGATTGTGGGTGGGTGTTTACAGCAGCACACGGAGAGGTGGGCAAGCCACTGAAAGCTTGTCCCATGCTTAAGCCAGATGCCTGGCTCTGGCTCAGATTGAGGGCCTCTTGGAACCTCAAGCCTAAAATGAGACGAGCCTACATGAGAGATGATGTGGCACAGTGTCTATAGCTGACGATCATACATGGGAATGAGGTTTGAATCCTAGCAAATCTTCCTGTGCGTGAAACAAATGTGTTATGTAGTCTGTGTATTTTGTGAAGACCTCTTATGTACTTGAGTAAGGTTGATGCTTTGTAAAACTTCTAAAAATAAAATATGGATTCTGGCTGTTACCCACAGTCTAATCTCGTAATCCAAGAATTAAAGACAAAGCTTTAACCTTTGATGTCAGAAAGAGATACCCATCTAGTGGCAGAATTATATAGTGTGAAACTGGAAAATCTAGGATCAATCCCAGCTAACTTGCTTGACACAATTGTGTGATCCTGGGCAAATACTTTATTTCACTGAGCTTCCTCCTGAGAGCACATTCAAATGTGGTTCAGGATGTGCGCTGTAAAAAACTTTTCTTGAGTTTGATTTACTAGCCTACAATGTTGCGCCATCTATAATAAGACCCTAGACCACATAGAGGATACACAAGACAATTGACTTGCCTCTTAGTTCACTAATAGCATTGTCATCAGGACAGAGGAAGGAATATTTCTCAGTTCATTTTTAGAATCCCTCACTTTTAATATATATTTCGCAATGCAGTGATATAATCTAATGTACTACGGTTAAAGAATACAGTTTTTGGAATTTTTAAGACAATTATATTTTCACATGAGGTTTGTTATATGATTTACATTGCAATGTTTTCGCGGGCTCGGATTCTGCACAGGCTCTTCGAGCCAGAGCTGACCCTTGGTTTGGCTCTGGCTTGCATGGTTAGGAGCCCTTATGTCGACGCAGAAGGCAGTGCGAGTGGGCCATAAAGGTGTGCAGACTTCATGCATCCCCAATCCTTAGCCTCGCTGAAGGGCAGAGAGATGGTGACAATTGTATTTGTAGGAAAGTATGTGAAGCCTGGTACACAGTTGTTGAAATATGGTCACTGCCAAAAGGAAACAAAAATACAGAGCAAAAGAAAGTGGTATGAAGGGGTGAAAGTTCGTGATTAAGATATTCCAGAGGCCACTTTCTATCCCTTCCACAGACCTTCCTTATGTTTCTTTCACAGTCTCTTATTTTCAGAATTGAAATATTTTGAATTCTAATTATTCACAACAAAATTGTTGTTGTTCATTTATCTGATACAGTTAACAAGCATTTGCAAAACCAGTAGGTCTGGCTTGTTTTATATATAAAGCTTAGTTGTTGTGTGACATGTCTGGATGCAGTAACAAAAAATTCCAAAAGAGGCACCTGAATGCTTGTCAGGTGGTGCTCTGTGTGAAGCTCAGAATGTTAACTTACACGTTTTGAGCAAGCCCTTAATCACACAGGCCACCTCTCTTTAAAAGGGTTCCTTGTTACGCTTCTTTGGCAGCGCCCCTTTTAGAGACCCCCACCACCTTTTTCATCCCACTTAGAGCTCTGGGTGCAGCAGATGCAGTGGCACCAGGGCAAGGGTGTGAGGCGTGTTCTGTACCCAAACGGCAGGCATGGCGGCCATTTTTTTCTAGCTTGCATTAAGGCTCAAGGAAGTCTCCCAAGGTTGCAGATATGCTTTGACATTTACCGAAATAATGACAGCTGCATTTTAGATTGAACTGAAAATAATTATGTTTGCTTATATCTAACGGCTCGACTCACAAGCACTTCTGACTTTGCTCAATTACTCTGGAGTGTCTTAGCTGCGTCAATTATAACATGATTAAGCAGAAGGAATGCATGATAAAACCAAGCTAGCTTTCTGGTGCACTTGCTGTCCCGGAGGCCACTTCTTTTTTTTTTTTCTAAAAAAAAAAGATTAATTTTTGTTTTACCCATTGCTGTTAAGCTGTTTTCTTTCCCCCTCTATTTAGCATACGTCCACCGGTCACCTCCTCCCTTAGGAAGCGCCTCACACTACACAATTTCAACCATTACATTTACTGTTTTCCTTCATTAAATTAAAACCTCCCGCACACAGATGGTGCGATGGCGGCCATTTTGGCAGCTCCCGCACCAATTAGCCATGTTTATTGAGAGGCCATAACTAATTGCGTTGTAAAGGTTGGGGCAGATGAAACATTTCGCTTTCCAGCTGCCCGCGCCCCGTGAGGGATTACAAGTGACAGGGTGACTGCACTTAACTCCCAATCACCCGCGCAGCGTGAAGTGATTTTGTTGTTCTGCCACGCTGAGCTATTGCTTGTTCATCTAATTCCAACTTCTTGGGCGGAGGCTGCGCTGGTATTTAGACATGACCAGCACGACCTTTGCATTGATTTACGAGTGTTTTGGAAATATCCCAGGGAGGATTTTCTGTCCGTGCTTTGTCCAACTTTGTTTGAAAAGGTATTAGCCTGGCGCACTGCAGGAATCCTGAAAAGTAGGCCAGAATGTGTTTTTTTTCTCCACTCCTCCTTATGAAAGCTGGCATTTCTTGTACTTGGGTATAAAACACATAGTTTCTTGGCTCATGGATGACTAATCGGTTTTATTAAAGGGTATTGGAAGGGCTACTTTAAATCTTAAAGACACAGGGCCCGATTTATGAAGAAAGGTGAAATGTATGCCTGAGGAATTTAACATTTTCCCTGGTTTACGAATTATGCCTGTTGCATTATTACACAGCGTTTCAATCCAAAAAGTGTTGCTTAACAACACTGTAGGATGAAACGGAGATAAAACCTAATCACAAATAAACTCATTGATGTCTATTTTCTTGGCTATAGTTGTGTTTTTTGGGCATTGCAGCAAAAAATCCGCATGTTTGTTTGGATTTTTTATACATATTTTTACATAACTTTTGAAATCTTTTTTTCTTCTCTCTAGTATACAGTATTTTGCCTCACGTAACATAGCTGTCAACCTCAAAAATTAGGATGGACTAACATGGTTACAAGAGCGATTCTGTTAAGGTGAACGAAGGATAAACACGTTGGCAGGGTGATATAGGTTTGGAAAGCGGGTGACCCTATTAAAGTCTATAAAGGCATTTTGTCAAGCGGGTAAAGAGAAGTAAAAGGGGGTACCACCCTCCAAATGCTGGTGAGTTCACAAGTATATATAACTCTTCCTACGCCCTTTTTCCGGTCAATAGTATTGGATATAGTGCAGTTTTCGGCAATGAGCCCATCACTTGTACATGGATCTTTTTTTTGTAGCTTACAAATCCCGAAAAGTGTGAGAAATGCATTTTCACTTGAACCTAAGTGCATATTTATTAAAGTATCCTGTGTTTCCCTTACACTCCTTTTATACACCATTGGAATATCTGCAAATTTAACCTAGGCAAAAATAACAATCTTATGGTTACTCATATCAGAGTAATGTGCGCACTCCTATTTCACAGAGTTCCACTTGAACTCAGACTTTGTAAGTCAGCGAGAATGTACACCTGGAAAAAATACGAAATGCATACGTAAGTCTGAGAAGATCCTTTGTAAATCAGGCCGATCATTATGTAATACGCCTTGGCAAATGCAATAGTCCTGGGAAGCATGTAATGTCTTATTGGCTACTTAAGGATGCATCGCTCTTTTGAAGGATACTCTCAGTTGAGGTTCAACAGAGGCGTGTGCCTAGACTTCAAATGATGTTTCCTTCATGTTTCCCCTTTATATTTGTATATGCTCATCACACTTGCATTGCTCAATCCGAGATTCAGTCCGGGTCTGTAACAGGAAGCCAACTATCAGAAGTATTTGGAGTGTTTTTGCCCTTAAGGAGAAATTTTAATTTAAAATTAAGCAGTATTTTAAAAGTTAGCTGTACAAATGAGATTCTATAAGGAGCTAACTAAGGGAGTAGAATGGCAGGTAAGATTATGTATCACACAACCTTTTTAAAATTACTACTAATAATAATACTGTTCAATTATGACCTTGTGTGAGTTAACAGGAACTGATTTCCATAATGAGGGACAGGGCAAATCCTTGCTGGATACCAGCCCCCTCCTGCAGCAAAGAAAAGATATGCTAGGCTCACACACAAGTTCACTAGACATCCCAGTTGTCACTTTCCTTTTATATTCTCTGGAATTCATGTGGTAGTTAAATTATATATATATATATATATATATATATATATATATTATATATATAATATATATATATAATATATGAACACCTCGAGTGTATATATATATATATATATATATTTCAGGTTTTCGCTTCTGCACTCTTGAGCGGGTGCTCGACCGTGCGAGGGTGAAATCACGTTAAATATGTTTGCATCCACAGTATTCAGGACCAGCACTCACGGGAGAGGGTTACCAATTTATTGGATACAAAATGCAAACAGTCGTGTTTCGGCAAACACCTTCTTCAATATTGGCGGGCGCCATTGTGCTTCATCGTTATATACATTACAAACAGTAGGTTGCCTTCAATTCATTGAGATCAACAATTGACTACCAAATATACCCTGTGACAATCGATCCAATGAGCGCCATCTTGGAGCATTTCTTAACTCACTTAATTAATCATTAATGATAGTTATCCTAGATGCACGGAGATACATGTGTTCTAGTACTCAAACTACTACTATTGTTATGCATAGTATCATTCCAAACATCGCCTCCATCAACACATGATATTAGCACCATAGATGTTTGCCCTGAATGGGCGGATGGCCCTAGTTCACTATCAATCAATCATAGTTATTGTATGTGATTACTTAAAATCGTTACAATTTACAATATATAAAAATATCTTAACATACACAAATGATAAAAACCTCCAACTAAGTCACCACCCAATAACAAAGAAATATGCAATTTTTAAGATCCGAACGACATTGATGATACGCATAAGTTGATTAACTAAAGTGCAAGTGCTGAGCCACCGGCATGAGATGTTATAATTGGAATAATAGTTACTTTTCCTGGGTAGATCTTCCGAGTGGCAAAATACCGTAATATGTGGAGAGGTGTGGTGCAGCGGCCAGGGCAGCTGACTTCGGAGCACACGGTTCACGGTTCGATCCCCGGCTCCGGAGGCAGCTCAGCTCAGCACCATGTGACTCTGGGCAATAGCTCACTTAATTTCCACTCCGGCCCCCAGCGCCTTGAGACCCATAAGGGTGAGTAGCTGCGCTATATAAAAACGGACTTACATTTACATTTAAAGCAGAAACCATCTGCGTTCACTGTTTTAAGGGAACTCAAGCGACTGAGTTTGTCAAATGATGTTAAATTAACTAGCCCTATTGAAGTAAGATGTGCCTGGAAAAAGTGCAAAGCTTTACATTAAAATTTAAAACAATCTTCAAAAATTCTACTGTTCAAATTGTCCCATGATAGGTTAGGCATTTAGTCCGCTTGTTACATGGGCTTGTGAGCTTCTGCAGTGATTGGACTAAACCCATGTCGGCATTGTTCATACTTTTTTATTTTCCTCTAGATCGGCTTGCCGTAAAAGTTTCCTTACTTCTGCCAAATATTTTACACCCGGCAGGACAAGATTATGGAAGACCCTTCCATCCAGCGTATCACGGCTTGCCTGCAAGTGCGAATGTTCAATTAATTAAAAATGGGTTTTAAAAGCAGTCTCCTCAAATCCTTAACTGCAGGACATGCACATAGCAGGTGAGTTAATGTTTCATTAAGAAAGCCACATAATCGACAGTGCGCTGCTTGTTGGTTGCTTTTCCAAGATGGCTGTAGGTCTTTCGAATCGTGCATGCCCAACCGGTAATCTATAAAGCTCTTTTTTAACTCAACGCTGAAATGAGCTACTAAGTAAGCTTGAGGCTTTATAGATGTGTAAGAGTTCATCACAGTCCACCCATGCCGACGTTTGGAAATTGCTTTTTTATCTTCCAAAAAAGATTTCTTCTTTGCTGCATCATTAACAGATTTATTGAAGTTTGCCCGGTCTGCCGTGCTGTCCCATGCTATTTGTATTTCAAGCTTAGCCAAAGATTTTCTCAAGTGCGATCCCCATGAATTTGGTGTTTCTTGATCCATCTGGTTTTTAATTTCTTCCCAGCATTGACTATTCAATGAGCCAAACTCGGATGAGCGAAATTTTTGACATAGCTTCACGAAGCCATTCATGCCCCGGAATTTCTGATTCTGGAGGCCGAATTCCAGCCGAACCTGAGCTGGGGAGGCAGACTTTGGTAGGTTGAAAACGGCCTTGTAAACCTTCGTCTGGAGTTCGTTTAACAGTTCAGCTTCCTTGCCGCACCAGATGACTAGGCCATATGACAATGTGGGAAGAATTTGAGCTGCCATCACTTTTAAGAGGTTGTTATGGTTCGGGCAGCCCACTTTTTTGTACAGTAATCTATATGCGAAGATTAACGATTGCGCTTTTGCTTTTAGGTCCATTTTGTGTTCCTTGTATGTTGAACCCCGCCCCAATTTTATGCCGAGGTATTTGTAGGACGCTTGCTCTTCTACAGTTGCCCCTTTTACGAGCCATTTGAACTTTGTGTTTTTTTAGGGTCCACTAGGCGTACAACCTTGGTTTTCTCTTTGTTTAGTTCCAGGTTTTCCTGGTCCAAATAGGTTGCTAAGTTGTTTATCGCTCTTTCTAATCCAATGGGGCTTTGGCTCAACACCACAATGTCATCTGCGTACTGTAAAAAGGGAATTGGCTCTTTGGCCAGGTTTGGCGGAGGACAATCGGCTGCGTGCAGGTATTTAATGATGTCTGCGAGGAACAAGTTAAATAGGCTCGGAGCCAGGACGCAGCCTTGTTTTAGGCCTTGCTGCGTGTGAATACTGGCGGTTGCACTACACCCATCGCCTAATTTTTCTCTTGCCCAGGTTTCACTGTATAAGGCGATTATTGCGTCCAATAATTTACTTGGTAACCCCCATGCTTTTAGTTTTTCCCAAAGACGGTTTCTGCTCACTCTGTCGAATGCTGATTTCAGGTCGACGAAACATGCATACAACCGAGTTTTCTTTTTTGCCGCTTTTTCAGTTAAAAGTGCCAAGATAGCCAGATTTGTTGTGGTGCCCATCCCTATCCTAAAATCTGTTTGAAACTTAGGGACTATGTTCTTTTCATCCATCCAATCTTGAAGATGAACTAAGAGACATGATGCGTAGAGTTTGGCCTCTACGTCAATCAAGGATATCAATCTGTAGATTCCAGGCTTACTATGATCTCCTTGTTTGAATATTGGGTGAATTATATTCCTTTCCAGGATTTGGGGACGTTGTTCTGTCTGTAAATCTGATTAAAAAGAGGCGCAAGATAGTCTGCCCAGAAATCTGGAGCATATTTAAAGAGCGCATTGGGAAGCCCATTTGGACCTGCCGCCCCTTCTGTTTTTAATTGTTTTATTATTCCTCTTAGTTGTTTGGTGTCAATCAGATTATTTGATTCGTTGCTACTTGTCTCTTGTTCTAGTTCTTTACGTTCTGCCTCGGGCTGAGTGGTGATTTTTCTACATCGAGTCGTTGATTTTGAGATGATTCTAAGGCCGTTGTCGCCGTAGCTTGCTTTTTGTGCTTTGTGCTGCTGTACATGTTTTGCACATGTTGAATCCAGATTTCTTCTCCGATTCCTGCTTCTTGTTGCAGTCGTGAACCCTTTGTCAGATTATTTATGATGCCCCAGAATTCCCTGCTGTTTGGCAACTTACTTGCCCACAATAGTTTTGTCCAGATTGTTTCTTTATACGCTGTTTTCGCTTCCCTCAGCATCTTCTTGTAATTATTCTGTATTTCCTTCAGTTTACCATTATCTGTTTTCCTACCCATTCTTGCCGCCACGGCTTGTAATCGCACCTCTCTTGCGATCCTTCTCTTTTGATCTCTCAATTCGATATTGAACCATGGCTCCCTCCTGGTGTCTGTTCTTTTTTGCCTTCCGTGAATGGCTGGAAATTTTCAGATGAGAACGAGGCCAAATGTTCCCAACTTTTTACTCGCTCCTCTTCTATCGGGGGCCCAATTTGACTCATGTATTCCTTAAGTGTGTCCAGTATGGTCTTCATGTCCAATCCTCGCCATTTTAATTTCCGTAGGTTAAACTTTTCTGCGTGTTGTACTAGAGAGTTTATTTTTGGGACCTGAGCGAGAGTAATGTTGATGTTCGTGATATGCGGGAAGTGATCGCTTTCTATGCGTGGGCAGACTTGAAATGAGTCTATACTTGGGACAAGATTACTGCTGGTAATGGTGAAGTCTATAGTTGATCGACATTTTCCACTCAAATGTGTTATGGCCGCTGGTATATCTCCAGTTATGTTACCGTTCAGGATAGTCAGACCGTGGCTTTCCGACTCGCCCGTTATTGTTTGGAATCCCCAGTCCTCCTGCCTCTTTCTTTTGTTCAGTTTGTTATTTTTAAGATTACTATTAAAATCTCCTGAGATGATCAAAGGGCATAGTTAATGTGATCTTTGTAGCGCATCAATCAGGTTCACTAATATTGTAAATTTTTCCTTCTGATTCTTTTTCTCAGGGTGGATATAGACGTTGACTAATATTAGTTGCCAGCTTAACTTGTTAAAATGAAGCTTACCGGTAAGTTTTATAACTTGCAACCAGTTTACCCCAGCATCTAGTTCTTCTGTTAGCCAACCGTGTTTTTGTGATGCGTATATTGATAGACCTCCTCTCGGATGACCAAAGATTGAAAATCTTTCTGCCAAGGGTATGATGTTCTATGTAACCCGCAATTGAAACTGGGTTCATGTTCTACGTTTCTTGGAGCAAGATTAGGTCTTGTTGCTGAAAAAAAGACAGAGTTTCATGGTCATGACCCATGTCTTTAAAGCCATGGACATTCCACGAACAGATCTTGATCATGTCCAGGCTCACATCCCCAGAGTCACGGTCATGCCTCGGGCCTTCCTTTAATTCATGCCCGTTGGTCCGGCCTAACTGCCCCCGCCTTTTGTCCTCCGAATTTAACCTTGAGTGTTCATTAGGTACGTTCACTATCATGCCCTGTACGGGCTAGGTTGTGGAGCACCGCAGATGCACATGCGGTAGAGTTACAGCCCCTAATTAAAAGAAGAATCAAACTCCCCAAAAATTGTACAAATGGCGCACACAAAATTCCCCAACAATATTCACTTTGACAGGCAACCTATAAGGACAGGTACTCGATTAATTTCCTTCATGGTTCAGCCAGAGGTAGCGTCAATGCTAAAACCTGGTGGGTAACCTTACTAGGTTAAATCCATATCATAAATGTACCCTCAATTCTTCTCCGCTATTCAATCCTGTCGGTGTCCTATTCTGCATGTCAATGATATGTCTTGATTCTAATCTGCGGAGTTTCATTTCTCTATCTCCTCCTCTAACATCTCGGGGTACGTGATCAATGCAATAAAACTTAAGTAAATTCCTATTGCTACCATGATGGGATTCAAAGTGCCTCACTACCGGATATGTTATATCCTTGTTGGTTATAGCTCTTAAGTGCTCAAGGATCTGTACTTTAGTGTGGTGTATAGTACTACCAACATATCTCAGCTGACAAGGGCACACAACACAATAAACTGTGAAGGTCGTATTACAGTTCATGAATTTCATGATTTTCTTCGGTTCAGTGAGACCGGGATATCTTAAGTTAGCACTTTATTACTGTTCACACAGGCTTTACATCTCCCGCATGGAAAAAAGCCCTTCAGCTCTTCAAAAGCTGATCCTATGTTATCTTGGGATAGGTGACTCTGCACCAACTGATCTTTTATGAATCTCGTTTTTCTGAATGTAATTAAAGGGGAATCTGGGAGGTCTCCCCTAATGATGGAATCATATTTAGGAATCTGCCAGTTTCTCCATCGTACCCCTCTTATACTGTTTGCCTCACTCGAGAAAGTGTCCTTGAACAGCATCACATAATGACCTATGCCCTGCAAAAAGTCCCAGAAAATATACACAACTCCAAAGGTGGTACCCCAGGATTAATGTATGTAGTTGACTAAAGAGGTCACCCTCTACATTGTACACCCCTGTCCAAGCAGTCCCTGAAATCCTTTTTATAGCCTTGATCCGTACCCTTGTGTTTTGCTGTAGTGATCATGTGCTTCTTAAAGCTGGATTTAGGCTCCACGAATACCCCTAATAAAATAAAGAAGCATCAGAGAGTTCACAATAATTGCAACATGTTCATTTATTCATGTTGGAGAAATTAAAAGCACCACATGCCTCAAAGTAGTCACTTCAAGGTGTCGACATTAGTTACAGGTGTAACAGTTTGATAAACAGGACATTAAAATATGCTTTTATGTATTTTTTATGGACCAATCATGACATCGTAGACTAGATTGTAAGCGCCTTGGCAGGAGCAAACTGTGTTGACTTTCTTCAGCAACCTCGTCCCTCTGAGAGCTCCAGGTCTGTCTAACGATGGTGTAGATACAAGCACTCTATCCATAGTCAGAATGAGGCCTTGCTGCCATACACATTCTGGCCATGTGCTTTGCAAGACGCTTTTTCCCTCAGATCAGAGATGCTTTTAACTCCCCTCCCCACACTTCCTTCCTTTTCCTTTTAGAGAGGTACAGTCACTTGATCGGAAGACACCTAAGATCCAACAAAGGTTTAATTGATGAAATATCTGACCATACAACCACCTCTCACTCTCCAACATTCCAAAATCACATTCCTTTGAAACTTCAACCTTCCTGGTTACTCAACATGCAAAAGTAATGAAAGACATCACAACACATCACCAACCCAGGTCAAAGGCAACATCTCAAACTTAGGGCCTGATTTAGAGATTGGAGGACAAATGTGACGGATATCCTGTCCATCACATTACAAGTTCTGTAGGATATAATGGAATTGTAATACGGTGGACGGGATATCCATCACGTTTGTGATGGAGTAACCCAGTCTGTCAAAGTCTAAATCAGGCCCTTAGTCTCCACTGTGATACTTACAGTTGACTGCAGTAGCCTAATACCACAGGCCTTGATCGATCACTAGCTATCCCCATCTGCTTCCATTAATACTATATACAGATCAAGAGAAAACTAAAAACAACAGGCAAAATCTTTGCTCCTTCTAAAACACCCTATTGCCCAGTTAACCACATCTCAACCCACATCCAGTGGCCATTCACTTTTATGTTTGAAATAGTGCCGCAATAAAATACCATATCTCAACCCAAGCTCACAGACAACTAACATGTCATCCACAAAAGAAATGGAGAAGGATTAAATCAATGGGTAGCCTAACACCACTTAAAAAACTTTGCTGCATTCACTGAGTTCTCATCAAAACATCCTCTACACACTACTATATAAACAGACATTTACATAATCCCTTTTTCTAAAGAAGTTAAATATTACACCAACTGTGACCCCCCTACATAATTCCAAAGACAAATACGACACAATCAGCAAATTTCCTTAAGAGAAAATAAACAAGGTCATATGCAAAGCAGACCAACAGCATCCCATAACATTAATAAATAGGCTTCCTTCAACCCACTCTCAACAAAAGATCTAGTCGGTATCCTCACGTCCATCCATTACGAGTGCCCTCTTGGGAGTGTTCTTACTCCTCCTCTTTAACATTGTCAGTGCCTCCCTAATCACAGGCATCTTCACAGACATGCTCAAAGCAAGACACATCATACTTCTGAAAAAAACAAGCCTTTGACTCAGATATTTTTTTTTACTAATTTCTGGCCTATCACAAACCTGTCTTTCAATGGAAAGAATTATCTTCTGCATGATTGCCAGTCTTGTTCCAGGTCTGGGTACAGCAGTGAAACTGGAACAATCCAAGCAATTGACAATGCTTTGCTCCTTATTCACAAGGGATGTTGTTCAGTCTTTCTGCATATTTCACCACTATTGACCATCTGGCCCTAACTCAAATCCATTAAACTGGAATGGGGTTTTCTATACAGTGCGGTAATGTTTTACCTCCCATTTATAAAAATGTCACATAGTTATCCAGACAAGATCATAAAACTAACCAGTCACATGTGAAGTACACTAAGGTTTCAGTGTGTTTCCTGTCATCTTAAACACCTACATGGAACTAGCAGAAACATTGGTTATAAAAGCAACCCATCAAAATCCTTCAGTATGCCATGACACATGCTGTACCTGAAGTCTCAACAGCTCTGCATTAAAGATCTGCCCGACTGTCGTAGACAACTCAGGGCCCGATTACAATGCCGTAAGAAACGGCTCCGACCCTTGGTCGGAGCCGTTCCTACGGCATCATAATCTCCTGTTTGGATTCGTTTCCGACCGACCCATTTTGATGGAGTCGGTCGGAAATTAATCCAAACAGAATTTTCAAATGGCTTACGACAGGCTCAGAGAGCCTGTCTGCCATTTGGAAAGCCTCCTGTAATCCCAAGGGCGGCTCTTTCCGCCCGAGGGATTACAATGTCGGATTCCGACAGCCTTTCTATGCCGGCCTTTCCGACACAGAAAGGCTGTGGGAAGTTTACTTTGGGGGCCCCCAGCAGGGCCCCCATGGGTGCAAGGCCTCCGGATGGCGGCTGAGGGGGCACCTATGGTGCCCCCCTGTTGATCCCTGCACCTCAGCTCTTTACAATGAGAGCATGCATTCCGACCCGAATGCATGCTCCCATTGTAGAGAATAGAAGTGCGACCGAACAGTGTTCGGTCGCATCCTAATTGCTGGTTTGGGACCGTCGACAGGAGGTCGGTCGGTCCCAGTTCCAGACGGGCGGACTCAGGTCCGTCCGACGTCGAAATCGGCCCCTAAGTCTGAAGTGCCAACTCTAAATTCAACCAAGCGAAGACCGAATTCCTCTTCTTCACAAGAATCTTAAGAGAAAACCAGTTCCAAGATTGGCTATCACAATTAAAACGTTATGGTGTCGCACTTCAATTTACCACTTCTGATGAACTCAAGAGTTTGTGGGAGCGAAACAGTACCCCAAAATGTGCACATTCCAGAATTCACCTCATTCCGGTTTCCCACAATTTACCGGATTGGAGAGAATGTCAAACCTCTGTTTCATGAGGCAATGTGTCTCCACACCGAAGCACATCCCCAACCATCAATAAGCAGAGTAAAACAGTTAATTAAGTAATGAGGCCCTCTCAATAATCGAGCTCCAGATCAATGAAAAAGTAAAGGGTTTTATCAAAAGAAATTTAAAAAAGCAATACAGAGTCAATAACATGAAGGCTGTCAGATGCAAAGTTATACATAGTATGTAAAAATCAGAAATTATTTTAAGGTTCAATGGGCAGAAAAATCATAAGAGAATTGGACAGCATCCCTAGTAGAATAGGAAAGTATTCTCTCATATCTGGCTGATTCCTAGAATCAAAGGGTTTTTATACACAATTCTTGCATAGAATTATTAGGAAAACTGCAAAATCACCATGGTGTGAGCAAAAGTATAATTTCTTTAGCAAATAAGAACACATGAATAATACACATCATTACCTTAACACATAAGTACAATCTCGATTCTAAAAAGCTGATTCAGCACCTTCTATGCTAATGTTATCCAGAGATGCTAAAAAAAATATGAAACATTTTAGACATTAACACTTTCTCCCAATGAATGAACCCAGTGAAGAAAAACTAGGTAGTTACTTGTTGCAATCCTACATCTGCACCATAGCACGTTCAACACTAGCAAGGAACTGCAGCAGTGGAAATTATGTCTTTAGCTTAACTCTGTGCTCTGTGAAATCTGTGAGAAGAGGATGTGTGCAGAGAGGGACACATGAGTGA
The DNA here is from genome assembly GCA_963921515.1 of Calotriton arnoldi. Classification (NCBI taxonomy): domain Eukaryota; kingdom Metazoa; phylum Chordata; class Amphibia; order Caudata; family Salamandridae; genus Calotriton; species Calotriton arnoldi. The sequence goes on along the minus strand of CAWUFW010003930.1, from coordinate 858,819 downwards.
GCGACAGAGATTGCATCCATCTTGTTCAAAATGGAGTTCTATACATACATGTGGCCTAACTAAAACACATTAATATTTTCACTTCTATACATCACACGACATTCATTTCGATTGCAATTATATTAGTTCAGTTTACATACATCTTCCGAGTAGCTGCACGCGTTATAAATCACTGCTAACATAACATAACATATGTCAAATCATGTGTAAAATTGCATATTACATCATTATTAATGCGCATAGTTATACATTTGAAAACAATCCCTCAGGTTCACCCTCAGTATTGACAGCCCCTTCACAAAACCCATCACTTTGAAGAACAAGACAGTAAGGCACCGATTGTCATTGCTGAAGAAAGTTAACCTCTACCTTTTAGAAACAAACAACTGTTTAAGCTTTCGTTTTTTCGTACCTAGACGGGGGCAGTTTTATTGCTCTGGTAATTCCCTGAACCTGCTCTCTGCCCCCCCCTTAAAAATGCACATTGCACACCTCCACCTGTCTCATCGAATATCTGAAGAAATGTAATCACATCACTTTCGTGTACATGGAATTGCACTGGGTCACCTCCAGCCTTGCATCATATTCAAGATCTGCTTTATCACTTACAAAGCAAATAAGACCAATGCACGAGAATACCTGGCCAAAAAACTGAGCACAATGTGATGTCAATTTAAGTCAAATAGCCAAGACACAAATATCTTCAAATTCAAGAAATAACAAAAGGAGAAAACCAGAAGTCAAACCTTCTGTATCTGTGCACCAAGGATCTACAACACTGACTCACACTAGCCTTGCACATCACTCTTAAAGTTCATATGGGAGCAAAAGATCCACCTCTTCAATTTGCACCACATAAGCCCTTGCTTAGCCTCCACCTAGTACCTGTATGACTATTGGGCTCCTCCTCACTCTAATAAATGTATGCGATCTTATATCATTTCCCCAGGGTTATTCCCTTGTCTTTTGCTGTACAGCGCTCCATTGCTTCGTAGCTATTTTCTTTTGCAGTTTTTATATAGGGCAAACTCTACCCGAAGGTATTGGAGTGCCATACATGAGCACCAGTTACATTACACAAAGACACATTCATTTTTGTTTTTTCAGGCACAGGGAGATTAAATGATTTGCCCTGAATCACATGATGTTGAGCCGACACCGAAACTCAAACCAGTCACATGTGAAGTACACTAAGGTTTCAGTGTGTTTCCTGTCATCTTAAACACCTACATGGAACTAGCAGAAACATTGGTTATAAAAGCAACCCATCAAAATCCTTCAGTATGCCATGACACATGCTGTACCTGAAGTCTCAACAGCTCTGCATTAAAGATCTGCCCGACTGTCATAGACAACTCAGGGCCCGATTACGATGCCGTAAGAAACGGCTCCGACCCTTGGTCGGAGCCGTTCCTACGGCATCATAATCTCCTGTTTGGATTCGTTTCCGACCGACCCATTTTGATGGAGTCGGTCGGAAATTAATCCAAACAGAATTTTCAAATGGCTTACGAGTCGGCAGCTCTGCTAGGTTTGTCCTCCATACAGTCGCGGCTCCTGGAGGGAGTGCTGCGGGGCGGGGGAGGGGCAGGGTGGAGGGTAGTAAACTCCGGCATATGGCCGAACGGAGTTAAGTATATAAATAAATAAAACGAATTACATTGCGCGCGCCGCATCGCCATTTGGCGTTGCAGCGCGTGCAATGTAATTCGTTTTATTTATTTATGTACTTAACTCCGTTCGGCCGTATGCCGGAGTTTACTAACCCCCACCCTGCCCCTCCCCTGCCCCACCGCAGCACTCCCTCCAGGAGCCGCGACTGCCTCCATATATGCATGAATAAAAATGACTCTGCTGACAAAGTGTACAAAGGCGGTCATAAACCTTCAGCTAGGGGCTGTGTATGCAGCCTAAGTGTACAAGGTCAGTTCTAAGTCTGCAGTGTAGGGGCCATGTTTGCTGCCTAGGTTCTCCCGGGCTATCCTAAACCAGCAGAATAGGTGCCATGTTTGCCAAAAAAGATGTACAAGAGCAGTCCTAAACTGCAGAGTGGGTGGCATGTTGGCTGTCAAGGTGCACAGGAGCAGCCCTAAACCAGCAGCGTAGGTGCTCTGTTTGCTGAACAGGTGTACAAGAGCTGTCCTGTATTGCAGCGTGGGCGGCGTATTTGCTGCCAGGGTCTATCCTAAACCTGAAACATAGTCAAGGCGACTGGAATTATGTGATTTTGCAGCACTGGCATTTTTTGCACAATTAAGGATTTGTGTTTTTTGCAACATAATCCATCATTTGCTTCATAATCACCAGATTTTAACAAAAATGTTTCTAGCTCAAACGGATCAAACGTTACTAATAACATGCTGATATATGTTCGCACACGTTGGAAGACTCTTCACAAAGGTTTACTTGTCATCTTACAGTTGCTTATTTATGTATTTTGTTGTTAATCTGGTAATAATGAGGTGAAATCTTTGCCCAGACAGTATTATACTACTTGTAAAAATTGCAAAATAACGAAGTAATACCATCAAAAAACTGCTGCATTATGCCACATAATTTGACTTCTCTTGTCGCATAATTTAGTCAACCCTGCTGTATAATTCGGTGCTGCTCTTCTGCATAATTCCAGTGACTCTGAGCATACTTGCAGTCCCTGATAAGAAGATGTATAGAGGCTGACCTAAACCTGCAGTCTGGGTACCATGTTCGCTGCCAAGGTGTACTGGTTCGTCCTAAACCAGCAGCATAGGTGGTCTGCCTTTTGTTACCTTGGTGTTAGTGCACATCTGAATCAACCTGACAGTTTAAGCGGACTGAACTGTGTACCGAGTTTAGAGATTAATAAAAGTGACATATTTTAATCGAGGTAGCCAGCCTGAAAAGTGGATGGAAGCACGTATGTTTTTTTTCTTTTGTACTGACAGGTGCTCTCCTCCCGGCTTCTGTGTAGCACATATGCCACCTTTAATCATTTCATTGTGATTAAACAATGCTGCCTCCGCGTGAGCCCAGGTAATCTCCCATCGCACACAGTCCTCTTTTGATCTCCTCTGTCTCCAGGTTGCCTGCGGCTGGCTGGCAGTGAAGTGTAAGAGAATCCGGCAGCTGTGGCAGTGTGGGCACAGCTACCTTGGCAAAGAGCCCAACCAGGACATGACAAATTGTTTTACTTCCTCTCATAAAACATGCCAGTTTGGTAGGAGTGGCAGTTCTGGATTTTGAAGACAAGTTTGTTTTTACACTTAGGAAGTGACAAAGTGTTTGCCTGGTAGTTTTTCAGGATGTATGTCAAGATTTAGTTACACTCCCTAAATCCACTAAATCCGTGAGAATATCCAATAACCAAAGCAATCCAGACTGAAAAGGCACAGACTGTCAGGGACTCCTATGAGTAGCATTACTTAATGTATCAGTTCACATTGGCGTGTGCATCACTTATTTTGCCTTCTCTTCATATTTTGTTATAACCTGCTCAGATGTTATTTTCTTTTTTACCCTTATTATTAGTGAGAAATTTTTTTTTAAACAGTTTTTATTGGTTTTAAAATTCAGGGGCAACTCACTAACTGTATCCCATCTCATCACGATCGCTAATACGCTTACATTGTCGAGGTTCTGCGACTTCCGTGTTCCTGTGAGGCCTCCACTTATTTTCGTTCCATTATATCTCCCCCGTATTTTGATCTATACTTCTTATATAATCTCAAACCATTTCCGTTCCCATTAAATAGGGATTAATGTCCATTAAGCTGTCTTCATCATCGAATGACATCTTTAGCTGGTCTATAGCTTACTCACGACTTAAACTTAATTCAACCATTCTTGAAGAGTAACAGGATGTCTTACAAGGGTGCATTAAAAGGAAGTCGAAAGCGCTATATTAAATCACAGTTCTTTGATGTTATTGTACCATTACTAACTTGTTCTCTTTTCTCGCCTATTTTATAATATCCATCCGCAAATTCGAGCCATCGAGCAGCTCAATAAATCCTAGTTGTGAACATTTTGCTCCTCTCTTTAGGGGATCCCCTCTGGTGCAATTGCGACAATGATAGGTCATCCTTATCTATCGCTGGTTCTTCAAATGAGTGGGAGTTTTCTTCACATGCTCTAGCTCACTGTTACTCAAAGTGCGGCCCTCCCGACCTTTACCTGCGGCCCCCTGGTCAACAGCAGCTGTGAGCTGCTCTTTACTTGTCTCCGCACTAACAGTAAAATGATGAGAAATAGACAGTCAAGCATCTATTTAAATGTTAGTTCCTTAGTTAAAGGAAGGAATTAACTAGAAAGTTTGTTTTAAAAGACATATTGCAGCAAAAGTGTGAAAATATGATAGTCTCTCCAAAATTCAAAAAGTGTATTTAACATGCAGAACCTTTTCACATTAATACATCAGATTATATCACACATTATATTATATTGAGAAGTATTATTTTAAAAGTGATAGTTTTCAAACATGAATTTAGAAACATTAATTCTTCCTTCCGGTCCTTATATTTGTGATTAATGAAGAAAAAGGAGGCAAAGAGAAATATAACAATTGCCTAGGATCACACAATTTGATAAAGTGGGGAAGCCGAGATTAATCCCAGGTTTTCTGATTTCTTATTGTGCAATTCAGCCACTAGAAGTACATGCTTTGCTTCCCCTACACCCAGCTTACTGCCAACTCCCTCAACCTGCCCTCCACCCCGCTGGCATCAATGCGGCCCCCGGTCACATCACAGACCAAACTTATTGGCCCCTGGGAAAATGTTTGTGAGTACCCTAGACTGAACTCAGTTTGCCCCTCTCTCTCTTTCCACATCTCTCATCAGTAACATTCTTTCATAGTCAACCCCTTTCAGCATTTCTCTTCTCCAACTCTCTAGACTGGGGGCTTTTTTTTTTTTCCATTTCATGGTTATCTGCCGTTTGGCTAATACCAAGGCCAAATCTATCAATCTACTCATCAAGACATTCTTACACTTGTTACATTAAGGCACAGGCGAGACATTCATGACAGGGCCTGAGGTGAAGAAAGAAATATTCAGAGATTTACCAAATCAAGATGATTTTTACTGTTGATTCTTTTGATATTATCAGAAGCACTGCCTGCAGTAAACATAAATGCATGCCGTCGTGCATAAAACCCTTATACAGCATGTCTTTCAAAACTTCCCTAATTTGCAAATGTGGGCCACTTTTTTAGCTATCTCATTTGCTAATGGGGGACCACTTGCTGCCCGGTTCGACCCTGCAGGCGCATGCATTGCTAAAGTAACAAGCATTGTCAAAGTCAATAGGTTTTGCCTATGCAAGATCTACTGGCTTTGTCAATGTTTTATTAAACATGTTACACAGCAGTGCGTGCTTAGAGTAAAGAAACAAAAGTGCTATGACGCAGCCAGCGTTGACCTCGTCATAGCGCTTTTTTGTCTTTAAACCATGTTGCGTAGCAGCCCGTGCTGCTGTGCAATATGTGGCGGACAGGAGGTTGGAGGGGGCAGGGGAATCGTGGGGGTTGGGGAGGCATAAACATAACAGAGGGGAACAGCCTTTACCACACATTATTTACCACGCATGCCTTTACCATGTATATGCCTTTGCCGTGCAAGGTAACTGCAGTTAAGGTAAAAAAATTTTTTTTTTAATATATATATATATATATATATACACAACAACAAAAAAGAAGCAGAGAACTCTGGGTAGTTCTCAAGTTTAGGTGGAAAGCAGCTCCAGTGTAGAGCACTCTCAACACCAGCGACACTCTTAATTTGCTCTCACCTCAAATGTCTGCTTTTCTATTAAAGTCTTTTGATACACACACACACATAAATATATATATATATACATATATATATTTATCTCCAACACAGTGTCCACCAAGTATGTGCCGAACTCGCAGGTGGGTGCCTCCGATCGTGAGGTTGGACTCACGCAAACATGAACGGTAAATCAGTAAATTTCAAAGAAACGGGCGCGGAGCACTCACGGGCAGTTTATTCCTTTTATTTAAGCAGATGCGTTTCGGCGAGTAGCCTTTATCAATGCTTTCATAAAATGTGCCCAGTAACGTTGAGTTCCTTTTATATTTCAAAAATCACATGCGGTGTTCCTATTGGTTGGTTAAAATCTGGCAAACGAAAGAGGACTGTTAACATCATAGTCTCAATACTTGATTTTCAGCCGCCTTATTTGCACGGTAATTTACACTGATAATCCAGATCTTAAAACACCACAAATATTCAATCATATTCTCCTATGCAAATAGGCACATCCAGTTGCATCCCCCTGTCGTATGTATGCCCTGATGGGCTGCCATACACCCCCAGCATCACATTGTTGTACATCCAAAGATAGTATACATGGGATACCTCCCTTGCCTTGCCAGCATGTATCAAAGTCATTGTACCTCCTCGCAGCGGGTGCCAGTCCGATGACCTCAATCCCCAAATTACATAATTTGTGATCCTTATCGGCTGTCAAGTGCCTCTTTTGTTCCCAATGCTGGTGGTTCAGGCACTAACCATATAATGTCCAGCACAGTGTTCACCAAGTATATGCCAAACTCGCAGGCGGGTGCCTCTGATCGTGAGGGTGGACTCACGCAAACATGAACAGTAGATTTCAAAGAAACGGGCTCGGAGCATTCACGGGCAAACTCCTTCGAGGTATTTTACAGTCCGGGAGATTGTTTTCTGGTCTTCTAATTTGAGGCAGGCCAATATGGCTTGTCTGTAGGAGCGCACCTCTAACAGGTTCCATTGTCGACGTAGGCTTAGAGTAGAGTTGCAGAGGCAAATGATGAACACCAAGTCTTCGGTCACGAGGCTGCATTGTCAACAGGTCGTTTCCCCTTATGCCCTCAGCCAGCGCGAGTTGTGCGTGTTGGAGAGCAGGATCCCAAGGAGATATTTCAGGTATTTGCTTTTTATTCTACAGTTTAGAACTTCTCCCAGGATTTGCTATGGTTTCAGGATGTTGTAACTATTTAATAATTGACCAGGCATAGGAGCGTTTTTCTAGAGTTGCCCTGTCTTCTAATGAAGATATTATTTTAGTAGTTTTATTGTTGGCTCTTTTGAAGATGTCATGGCTTACTGCTGCCGGCCTTAGCTCTCCCAGGTTGATAATTTCATCAAGGTAGTCTTGTGCTGGTTAACGTGATTTTTTAGAGATTTCCTCCGATGTATGATAGTTCATTGAATTTTTCCTCCGATGTATGATAGTTCATTGAATTTTCCTCCGCGGATTTGAGCGTGTGGTAGAGATGGCGAAATTCTGCCCGCCTGGATTTTGGACTGTTTTGTGAGCCCAAACTCCAGGCTTATCTGGGCTGGTGATGTGTGGCGGGGGAGCTGGAAGATTTGCCTATATATTCTTGCAATCGTGGTGTCCAGAGTTATTGTGTCTCTTCCCCGAAGAGCCTCGCAACCATTTGAGTCTTCTGTTTCAGGAAATCAAGAAGTTGCATTGCGGTTAGTATACATGGAGTAACAATGCAGTCGTCACTTGTTGCAATAATTCTATTTGAATGTGCTCTTTGATAACTTGTTCTCTTTAAATATGCATCCCCTATTTTCCCAGTGCCCTCTTCCTGGTTGGAATGGTGTTGTGGGGGAGGAGGAGATTTTTGTTCAACACAGCCCCTTACTGCTGAAGGCCTTACCTCCTACTTGATGAGGACAGCTTTTGGCAGTCTTTACAAGGCAAGAGTTGCCTGTCTCCAGGCAGAGCAATGTAGTAATTGACCATGGCCAAAATAGAAGCTATAAAATCATTCCTACCAGGCCCCTTTCTGTTTCACTGGATCCATAATCTTGTTGGATTTCACTTCTGCAGCATTACAACGTGGAAATCCAAGCGAAATATTGAAGAAACTATAGACAGTGCAGTACTATGCAACCAATACCACGGGCTCAATATATGGTCTGAACACATCTAACAAATCCTTAAAGTGCTCCACAGGTTGCCCTGTCTAGAAATTACAATACTAAATGATGTGCCTTGTAATCATGGGAAAATTCATAGACCTGCTCCCCCATCTGCTCACGCACTGAGAAATTTACCATCCAGCAAGGCCAGTAATATCAGTCAAAGAAATGGTGCCTCCGTGGTGGATAGGAAATAAGCTTAGAAGGAGGTGCCATGGCTGTTATGGGCACAATGTCTGGAACTCACTAGCCACAGACTATCCAGTACAATGTGGTCTTTCTCCAAAGCTTACCATACAGTCTGAAACACACATAACCAAAACCTTCTCCATTTTACCTAGTGGGCCAATTACATCTGAACATATACACTTTGGATTTGTTTATTAAGTTTTGATTAGAAGTGTTAAACAAGTCTGGACAAAACGTTTCAGATTCATCAACAATTATTCTCAAACTTACATCTAATAAATGTAAAATATGTACAGTACAAAATAGGATATTTTCAAACTTTACTTGCTTACAGTTTACACAAATAATCAGTGTTACCCATGTATGGTTATGTGAAATCTTGTACTGTTCTCCTGCACCTATGTATGGCAGCTGGTATTGTGCCACACACAAACAAACATGCACAATTTTGGCAGTGGCGTCTGGCATCTACGGGGAGGGGGGGCAGGCGCACGGGGAGGGCTGGCAAATAAATACAAAAATAAAATAAAAAAGAAACACCTTGCACGTCCTGCGCTCCGGACCTCTTCTTTCTGGAGTGCGGGGCTGTGGGCACGAGCAATCTCCCTTGCCCAGTCTTGGCACTGCTCACATTGGAGGGAGGGGCCTCACTCGGTGCTCCACAGCACACTAGAGGCCTACACTTACTGTCAGCCAAGACAGCTGGGCTGAGAAGTTTAAATTGCTCATGTCTGGCTTGCCGTCCCAAGACGGCCAGCCAAAGGGACATGCGCCTTTTAAAGAGTGCAAAGAGCCCTCTGCCCACCACTCCTCCCTGCTGTCACTCAGCAGGCCCCGCCCCGTCCTGACACTCAGTTCAGGAAGGGATGATGAAAAATAAAATGGTAATGAATTACCATTTTATTTTTCATCTCGGTGGGGCTTTGGGGGGCATTTAAGTGGGGCGACACTCCTCCACTCCAGCAGAGGAGCCGCCCCTGCCATTAGGACAACTGTACGTCTCAGAACAAATGGCAATTTATTTCTAATCATACATCCGTGCACATGATGCGCACACAGATCCATTACAGAATCTAGCCATCCACCAGCCAACGTAATCTGTCGCTAAACAGTATAATGGTCCAGTCTAACCTTGCCGCCTATTATCGGTTGGTTTGCCTCTAACCAGTATAGAGTGCATAAAAACACATTGTCAGCAGACCACTTTTACTCGGGAAACGGTTAACGTAAAACTGTAAAGGGTGTTCAGATTCCCAGGGCGTTAGGGTATCATACAAATGGCAGCAAAGCGCTTTGCCAATGCACAGAATACACCAATAAACAATATATGAATGGCTTTAAAGTGCCAAGGGCACCAGAATAAAAGTGGTCTACACTAAGAAATCAAATAGGTAAAAAAGTGGCCTACGTTTGCCAATCGGGGCAGTTTTGAACTTGCAAAGACACTGTATGGTATGGAAGACTGCATGCATTTGTGCTTGCTGCTGGCAGTGTTATGGTAAAATAAGGGAAATCAACAATAAAAACCAGCCCACAATACCATAAAACATGCCCACAAATAGCCAAAAAGACACGGCCTACACATTGATCTGTCGTACTAGCCCTTGGGGCACAACCAGAATGCCCCCTAGCTCGGTCCGAGCCTGGAGCTGACCTGCATCGCCTACAGCCGCTCCACAAATCTTTCTCCAAATACAGATGATGTGATGTCCTCCCTGGCATGCTGCCTGACTGAGCTTTGTGGATGGTAAATATAGGTGAAGCATGAAGAGGGGGCTGGAGGTGAATGCTTGGTGGGGCAGGTAATGTAGAACCCCATTACTTCTGTTGATCATACTTGGATCTACAACTGTTTCCCGGAAGCAGTTGCCATTTGTGAACGACGGCCATCTTGATGAAGTCCTAGGAGAGGGAAACAAGACCCCAGCCTCTGCAAGCACTATCACTTCAAAGAGAAATCTTCCGACTTGTTTTTCAAGCTCGGCTTCTTGCAAGATTGCTGCGGAGATGCACTGGCAGTAGAGCTGAACAGTCCTAAGAGGGTATACATATTAATAGCCTCTCATAAATCTCTTTTACATGGAGCGCTCACTCTCTCAAGGGTATCCAGTAGATCAGAGGAGGGATTGAATTTGTAATATGTAGTAACAGATATCCCCACCATTAGCGGATTCTAATTCAATTGCATTGTGAAGATGACCACCTACGCTCTCTTCCAGGGCTTGAATATTCCAAACTAGGATTATAGTTGCTGGGGTGCATTAGATAAAATTCCTGTTCTACTTCAAATTTGACTGCTGTATCATGTGCCCTGATGGTCTGCTACCAACAAAAATGTGGAAGGAACTTGATGTACATGTTGAAGAATGATTTACAACTCACTGGAAGGAGCCTTACACTGTACTGCACGTACCTCAGGATACAGTTGTTATAAACATTTCATAGCAACAAGTATTGGCAAAACCACTAGGTTTCACCATTGGGACCTATTTCCTTTGCCTGTGGTTTTTAGCCATCCAGTACAGAACGGATACAACAAATAAAGTAATAAGGAAAGCTGCTATGAGGCGGCAGTTGTGTCCTTTTGCAGGTGCACACACCACACATGCGTGCTCCTAGCAAATGACATAATTACTTTTTAATTTTTTCTTTACCAAGTTGCATCGGTAAAAAAAAAAAAGTAGCGTGGCTGGTGGGGAGCAACACGTGGGACAAGGTGGAGTGGAGCATCAGGGGGGCGAAGCAACATGGAGGGCGTGGTGGGGAGGAGCAGCTACAGGCGAGCAAGAATAAGGGCGCTGGTGAGGGGAAGCAACACAGGTTGAGGGTGGAGAGGAGAAGCAAAGGGCAAGAGATAAAGAGGGCGCAGCTGGGGGAAACCAACTCGATGTGAGAAAGCAATGGGGGAAGTTCACAGGTGAGCGCAACATGGAGGAGGGCAGGAGGAGGACAGGAGTGACAGAGACAACATGGAGTGCAGGGGAAGCGAAGTACATGAGGGAGACAGCCGGTAAACATACGCACTCTCAAAAGAAAAAAAAATAGTGCTTGAAATACAATCAATGGAAGCATAGAAATAAGCCAATCAAGAGATGGTAAAAAGACTATGTTTCATGGCAGAGACAAACATAATATTGACAAGCTAGGACATGAGTAAGAAGCAGACACATGAGAGTGACAGCAAAGCCAACTAATTGTAATCAGTGGTCAGGCTCCAAGCGCCTGATTGTTCTTGGTAAGTCCACAATATTTCTTTTGCGGTGGGCTTGACTTAAAAAAGGAGTTTCCATCGCACACCCTGTGGACAGGACAGCATTTTTTCAAGTTTCCTTTTACAAACCATTTCCTGAACATGATTCCGTCTAATCGGTTCAGTTAAAGCAAAGCAAGACTGCAGCTTCCACAATACATTTCTTTTTACATTTCTTTTTTAAAGTGAAATTGTCGGTTTGAAAAAGTACTTTCCTCCTGACATTGAGTGATCTTAGTACCCTGAGCAACAGTCTAAAGAACTTAATGTATTAAGTTAGTGGTATTTGCGCAGTCCACATCTATGATTGCTATTTAAATTGTCAGTCATCATTTTTTAATCTCAAAGAACTTGAATTTCTTTTGACAAATATGTCTGCTGTGTTCCTCCTCTTGAATATCTGAAGGCCCTAGGGAAATAATAAACCATGAAATAAAAATGTGCCTCTTTTTGAAATCCAGTTTTGGAATTGTTCCTAGATGCTTTGTGCCCAGACAGAAAATAAGTTATAAATCAATAAATATAGACCCAATCAGTACTATATTGTAGACATCTGTCCAGCCGGACAGATATTTAATATGCAGTCAAATAATGTTTACAGACAATAAACACGGAACAGTTTAAGTGGGACACAAGCCTGCATCCAACTTAGCAAGAAAGACGTACAACATAAAGTAAGGGGTTCAGGCAAAGGGAATTGTTTGTTTCAAGCACATTTCTAATAGAACAAACAGAATATACATGAGACACCATTACATAGAAATTAGAACATTTTCACAGGGTGTATATGGTGTACAAGGTGTCGACGGCGTTTGATCCCTTAAAAGAATAATGGGATCATCCTCAGGACATTATAAATAACATGCCTGTTTTCATATGGCTTAAATTGCCAACGTGAAGAATGGAGCTGTGACAAAGGTCTTGAGAATCAAGAAGAACGGAGGCCACCGGCATAGGATCTGTAGGGATGGTGGTCTTAGTTATAATCCTGGGGAGTATGCACCGGAGTCAAGGTTCCGGTTAAGGAGTGCCATTGTGGACATAATTCCAATGAAAAGCAAGCCGCATTTGCGGTCTTGAGCCGTAATACAGGCCAGTGCGTATGTAATCTAGGGTCCGCCTCTGTGACCGGAAACACCCAGGCTGTGACGGACCCTAGATTACATACGCACTGGCCTGTATTACGGCTCAAGACCGCAAATGCGGCTTGCTTTTCATTGGAATTATGTCCACAATGGAACTCCCTTAACCGGAACCTTGACTCCGGTGCATACTCCCCAGGATTATAACTAAGACCACCATCCCTATAGATCCTATGCCGGTGGCCTTCCGTTCTTCTGATTCTCAAGACCTTTGTCACAGCTCCATTCTTCACGTTGGCAATTTAAGCCATATGAAAACAGGCATGTTATTTATAATGTCCTGAGGATGATCCCATTATTCTTTAAGGGATCGAAACGCCGTCGACACTTTGTACACCATATACACCCTGTGAAAATGTTCTAATTTCTATGTAATGGTGTCTCATGTATATTCTGTTTGTTCTATTAGAAATGTGCTTGAAACAAACAATTCCCTTTGCCTGAACCCCTTACTTTATGTTGTACGTCTTTCTTGCTAAGTTGGATGCAGGCTTGTGTCCCACTTAAACTGTTCCGTGTTTATTGTCTGTAAACATTATTTGACTGCATATTAAATATCTGTCCGGCTGGACCGATGTCTACAATATAGTACTGATTGGGTCTATATTTATTGATTTATAACTTATTTTCTGTCTGGGGACCACTGTCTTTAGAAATAGTTCAATTACCCAAAGGTCCCTGACCAATTGTATTTGGGTCTCCTTGTTTTTTCATAGCCTAGATGCTTTGTGGCATGATTCAATTACAGTCGCTGGTGATGGTTTAGTCAGATGATGTGTTGGCTTATACCTCATCGGCCTCTTTTTTCCCCCTAAAGTTCAGCTTTATACACTATGATGTTCTGGTTGGGACTAGCTGGAAGGCTCGTATGAAATATATTGCGCTTCAATAAATCTGGATGCAGCCCATACTGAGCATGGCTGTGCGTTCTCCTATATGAGTTTCTAATGGTAAACTTGAGGGAAGAAGAGGCGTCCTCCTTCTACCCGTTGACAGTGGAGTCGGCCGTAGAGATGTAATTTGGACTTGTCAGTGCCTCCCACACTGAATGTTTGCTCACTGGGAAATGCTCATGCAGCCGGTGCAGGAAGCCACAAGGGGACACATTCCTTCCTCCCCATGGCCGAGAATTACCTTTTTTCTTGACCTTTGGTTCCATATTATTTGGGGTAGTGTCCCCTGAGTTGTTTGCTATTGAGGCAGGTATGTTTGGTGCAAACATCTCAAATAGTATAAAATGATACATGAAGGTTTGAGGTCCTGTTCAAGAGACCTGATCGATCACAAGGATACGGAAAAGCTTGTCTAAAGCGGATAGATATGATGTTGTCTTGGATGTTTCAACAGTAGAGAGGGATAGTTATGAATGTGGGAAGATATGGTGCTTTAGCAGGCAGTCTTGTCTGAGGACCTTTAGGCTAAATTAAGAAAGAGTCTGATAATTTAAGATGCCCAGTAGACCTTGCAAGGCTAGGAGATCAGACAGAATAAATAAGTGTGGAGGGTCCAGAAAGACAGGTAGGTTTGTGATAATTTATGGCGTCACGGAGTCTTCATTAATGTTTAATTTGGAAAAAGTAAGAAAAAAAACCCAAAACTATTTGGACTCAAAGCCTTTTTTGGAGGCTTACCTCTGCCACAGCTAGCGCCACCCACTTCTTTCTACGACCAGTGCCTGTCAACTACTGGTGCGGCAGTACTGGCTACTGCATTCAGTGCCAGGCTGCTTGAGCAGACAGTGTGAGGGCAATTTCCTGTGCCTACAGCAACAAGTAGAGGGTGGTGATATTTAAAACTGGGGGACATAATACCTGTCACAAATAACAGCTAGTAAAGCAAGCAAGCCTGACCCATGAAGGGAGTTCAGATGAAGGTTCGTACCCTGAATTTATTGTAATATTTTAGTACTTTTAAATAACCAAACATTACCCAAAGGATCAACTGACAGAAAATAATCTGGAGTGTATGATTGGCTCAGAATTAATATTCAGTTAGAAAAGGCTATACACTCCTACGCCTGTATGCCATAGACACTGGCCAGGCTACCTGTATAGAGAATTATGTAGGTGCTCCTAATTGAGTGAATTAATTCATTTTCTTGTGTATAGCATACAGCGAGCTCATGTTTTCGAAGATAAATGAATTGGTGCTCAAGAAATTCAGTGATTTTTCCCAGGATGACTCAATTTGGACAAGTAAGAAAGCAGGGATTCAGATTTCATCTCCTGATTCTGCACGCTTAGTCCACTCCTCCTTCCAAGTGATTAACTCTATGTTAAAGTTTTGCTGGACCTAGTTCCAGTTCTCATTTATAGAAGCTCTTTATGAGTTCACATTGCCCATGTATTTTGTGGCCTAGCAAATCCCACATAGTTTATTTTTCATATAGATGTCCTGTTTTGTGACACAAATTACACATGCAGGTGTTAGTATTCACAGGTCCCAGAGCTACATGTAAGGACACTAATGCAGTGCGAGAGAGATTAAAATGATCTGTTCCATTTACCTTCACACTCCTGGCAGGTCACATGTTATGGTTGCTTTGTAGCATCTGTTTTAGTCCAGTTCATTAATCTTTAAACCAAACATTTGGGCTTGCGTCCCACTTCTTAAAGAAATCCTTATTAATATGAAACATTTTCCTATTTCTTCAGCCCAAAACTCAACGTTGGGCCTCACGTGTTGCTGTCATTTATACATTGGTTTGATTGGTGACTGCTAAGGTTTTAAGAAAGAAAACGTGACATATGCTTTTGAGAGGATATATGGTCATTGTTTAAAGCCACGACAATGATATCCAGTTCTGTGCACAATTTCTCCTTTTTCTTTTTAAGCCTTTTATTCAGATTTTCTTTAGTAAACTAGAATTGTTACTTCTTTTGGGTGTTGCTTTTTCGTCTGTGCCTCTCCCCCCAGCTTCACATTACTCTGTCTCCCTCGCCCTTTTGCTTTTCTCCCCTTTGTTCTCTCTCCATGTCTTATCCTTCTCCCCACCTGTGCCCTCTGTGTTGCTTCCCCCACCTGCAGCCTCCACGTTTTTTCCACCTCATGTTGCTTCTACCCCGCATGTGTTGCTTCCTCCCATCCACTTGAAGTAAAAGATTTTGGGCATTTTTTAAAATTATTATTTACCGTTCCACTTTGGATCCTGATCATCAGGGACCCACAATTTGCAAATTCTTGTTCCTCAGAAGCAACTTTTGGTGTGCCCTGAAATGAGATGACCCTCCATTGGTCTCTGCAACCTGTACTCTCAAACGGTTAGCCCTCTCTTTCCCTCCATCCTTTCTGCACAAGACCTGACTAGTTGGCTGCATTTCATAGTTTTTGGGTGCAGTAACTGCACCCACGAGTGATGCATACGGAAATCCCTGTAGAAAATAGGTCTAGAGCCTTGGGATAGATGGGGTCCCATTATGTTTATTATTTTGTGTATTTGAGATGGTCACGCACATCAAGTGCATGATTTTGCAGTACTGATTGTGATAATCAAAGCTGGTGTGCATATTAAATGCTTTGCTTGTGCATGGTAAATGCTTTGTGAACCTGTCACTAGGGTTACCTTCAGCTATTCAGAAAGATTTCCCTCCCTCTTCCCACCCATAGACAAACTGCTTTTCCACTCTGGGAAAAGTTCAAATTCTACCAGGAGTAAATGCCCAACCTTTTCCTTTTATGAGTGAAAACCCAGATAAGAACAGCTGGGAGAAATGTATCAGTAAATGACATCCATTTATGTTTTATTGCTTGAAAATGTAATTCTTTCAATCATTGCAGTGCGCATTTTTACCCCACCTATTTCAGTGAGTATTTTTGAGTTGCCCATACTAGAAAATAATATAGATAACACGGGTGACATAGCGGACCCTTAATGAGCCCACTTTCAAGGACTTTTTTCTGAGGTTTTTGTCCCTTTGATTTTCGTCTTAGTATTGTGGTAGCATTTTGACAATCAATGTATTATGACTGTAATTGTTTTATATACTTACACTGTTATGACCTGTGATTCGTATTTATCATGTTTTATGTATTTATAATACTTTTGCACTGTGCACTTTTACGGTTTGTTGAACCGAAATAAAGTTGGTTGAAGGAGTGAAAAAGCAGCTTTTGCAAGTGTAATCCAAACTTACATACATAGGTAGCCCATCACATTTTAAATAAGACAAGACTTTGCACAGTTTATGTAGCTGTAAAAGTCCAGTCTTTGATATAGTGATTAGTATCTGATCATAACTACAGCAAACAAGAAAACTCTAGCAAGTGAAATTAAGTGGTTGTTCAAAAATTGCAAGATGTAGTCAAGTGCATTGTGCTCTCCTCGATCTTCAGTTGACAGCCAAGGCATTGGCCACAAATAGAATCTGAGTTTATTTACACTAACATTTAGTTAAACCGAGTGAATTCCTAAAAATGAATTTGCCAGGACAAATGAACAAGAACATCCTCAGAAGCTAAAGAAAGAACAAGAGCATGGATGTATCCTGAACTTTGATATAATCAAAACTCTGCCATAATGGAAGTGCTGGCATATTCAGAGCCCTATTGTGATCAGAAAGCATGCCTAAATAGAGCCATATATAAATAGGGACTCTGCATATGCACTCACTGTGACTATACTAACATTTGAGGTAAATAGGATCCTAATATTCTTAGAGTCCTGTTTAACCAGAAAGCTGTATCATCAGAGAATTGCTAAAATCCAAATCCTGACCCAATATGATCCCTGGCATAATCAGTGGGGCTGTTATCAAAGCTGTGATATATTCAGAATGCTGTCATAATTGTGCAGCTCATTGCATGGCAACAAATGGGACAAGCAGCTTTTTTTGAGACAAGTAGATTTTTGAAGCATCTAGCCCATTGGGCAAGTAGATATTTTATAAACCACCATGTTACTTTCATAAATACAGTTAGTGCATTCATGTCCTTTACCCAGTTTCTTTGTGTTTGACCTGTCAGCCTTAGGGTTGTCTTCTCCCAAACATTTTGCCTTCACCACCCTATTTTTCAGAATTTGTTTTTGCTGGCCTTAGGACCTTGTGCACTTTACCATTGCTAACCAGTGCTAAAGTGCTTGCGCTCACTCCCTAAAACAGGTTTACACCTGATTGGCATATTTAATTTAATTATAAGACCCTAGTAAAGTGGTATACCATTAAGCCTGGGCGTAGTTCGCGAAGTAGCGCTACGCGAAGCTACGCAAAGTGCAGTTCGCACTACGCGAGCTACGCGTAGCACTACGCGAACTGCGTAGTGCACTGTTCGCAATGATTGCACAGTGCCGGATGCTTGTCCGCACTGTGCAATCATTGAAAACGGCATCTTGCACAGTGCGAGCTGTCTTTTACTGACGTTCGAGTAGATTTTTACTCGAGCGGCAGTTTTCTCAACGCGGACTGGTAGTTTCTCATCGCGAGCGGTCGCGAGCATACGCGACCACTCGCAATGAGAAACCTGACCTCCCCGCGTTGAGAATCTCGCCGGGAGGTTTATTTTCCACACTCGCGATCGGCAACTTGATGTTGCTGATCGCGAACGAGGAAAAAGACTCGCCGGGATGTCATTTTGCTTGCTC
Organism: Calotriton arnoldi; assembly: GCA_963921515.1. Classification (NCBI taxonomy): domain Eukaryota; kingdom Metazoa; phylum Chordata; class Amphibia; order Caudata; family Salamandridae; genus Calotriton; species Calotriton arnoldi. Next base: position 840,744 of record CAWUFW010003930.1, on the reverse strand, counting down.
GCGGTCGCCAACTTGACGTTGAGGACCGCGAGCAAGCAAAAAATGACTGCTGCACTACGCTACGCTACGGTACGCGTGTTTGCACTGTGCTACGTGCAATTCGCGTTGTGCGAAGTAGCGCAAACTTCGCAAACTACGCGAGCGTAGCGTAGTGCTTTGCCAAGGGTTATATACCATATACCCAGGGGCTTGTAAATAAAATGCTGCTAGTGGGCCTGCAGTACTTGTGCCACCAACTCAAGTAGCTCCCTAAAACATGTCTTAGGCCTGCCATTGCTGCCTGCTAGCTGTTACAAACTACAAATTCGACTTGGCAAAATAATCCCCTTGCCAAGACTTAAAACTCCCATTTTATTACATATACATGATCCCTAAGGTAGGCCCTACGCAGCCCATAGGGCAGGGTGCATTGTATTTAAAAGGTTGGAAATGTACTTTTAAGTTTTACATATCCTGGTAGTGAAAAGCTTCTAAATTGATTTTTCACTACTGTGAGGCCTACCTCTCACGTAGGATAACATTAGGTTGCATTATTACATTTCATAAGTGCTAACCTTTGATTAGGGGCAGGTAGGAAATTCAAGTTTGGTGTCTAAGAATTTCTAATTTAAAAACCTCCTCAAGGGTAAAGTCTGATTTTAAGTCACAATTTTAAAAATGCCACTTTTAGAAAGTTGGCATTTTGCTGCCCTAACTATTTTGTGCCTGTAGCCTGTTCCTGGGTCACATGACTGCGTGTAGTTGGCAGTTGGACTTCGTATATTCCTCCCAGACAGGCACACAATAGATGGATTAGGTGTGCCTGGATGGGCTGTTATTGGCAGGCTGGGGGAGGGAGCTGGGTAGAGCCCAACTTGCAAATCAAAATGTTGTGTCCTACCTTCACACAAAGGACTTCACACAATCTCTTTGTTCCTGTAGTCAGGCTGGAGCCAGGGTAGGTAAGGCAAGAAACTCCAAGCACTTCATAAGGAAAATATCTTGAAACTTCTCATACTGCAAAGAAGGCACCAGGTATAAAAATAGGACCCTCAAACTCACTCTTTAATTGACTCTCTGGAACTATGAAAGGACTCTCAAAGGACTGCCTGCTGCTGTGTACTTTCGAAGACTGCTTTGCTGCATCTGGAAGGCCTGCTCTGCTGCCTGAAGCCTGCCATGAACCCTCAGAGGCCTGCCTTCCTGCTTGAGCCCTGTTCCACTTCTTGAACAGAAGGAGTATTCAGCCTCATGGAGTCCTCGTCGGCTACAGCCTCCAGCCTCGCCCCGCTGGAGATTTTAGACTTCTAAAAAAGGGACTAAGTCCGAACATGAAAATGTTAGCTGTGAGTTCCTTCAGCGGCTCCCCGATGACGACGCCTCTTCCTCGGACACGGCCTGCAGCCTTGCCCCGCTGAAACTTTGCCCTCGCAGACAATTTTTGTGAAATATCTATGTCCGAAAATAGGCGCTAACTAGGCCCAATCCACTTCTATTATCCGACCTGTGCTCAATCGGGGTTGGCCATATTTTTCGACTTTAACCCGGTCTTGCGTGACTAGATGCCCGCAGTTGGCACTTTGATCTTGTAGCTGCAAGTTTTTACCCTGAACCTCAAAAATACATATCTCTGGTTCTACTGATTGGATTTTTGTCATTTTGGCGTCAACTAATTGATTAAAATGTACTGTATTTTTCTAAATTGGTGTAGGATTTTTCTTCTGTTGTGTTTTAACTTTATTACTATTTGTGTGCTGCATAAATACTTTACGCATTGCCTCTAAGTTAAGCCTGACTGCTTTGTGCCAAGTTACCAGAGGGTTAAGCACAGGTTAATTTGGGGTTTGCGTGTGTGTCACCCTTACAAGGATTGTGGCTGTTGCTTGAGTAGGATTTCACCCCCTCAGCCAACAACCACATTTCTCACACTTTGTTTTCACTGAACTGCTCTATTGCAGACCCTCCTGTTTCTTGCCCGCCGGTTGCCGTAGACGGTTTCATTCAGCGTGGGGGTGGGAGCCAACCATCAGGCTCCATGCAGCCAATAAGAGGCTAACTATCAGTTCTGGGGTGGAATAGGAGAGCACGTCTGTTGGGCCAGAGAAAATGTAGGGCACGTAAAGAGTCTATACCTGTTCTTACCTATTCTCTGCAAGAGGTTACATTTGGCCTTATGCATTGATCACGGGTATCTCTGCTGGGCCGTCTCCATAATTAAATGTAAACTGATTGCAGGTAGAATTGTGTATTTTGTACATGGCCAATACCTTTGAAAAAACAGCGTGCTGTTTATTACAATATTGTACGTGCAGGTACAAAGTGAATAGGATTTTCCCAAAAAGAAAATACTTTCTTATTGGCATCATATGATGAGACATTGGTACAACGGATAGCATAAACTAGCTTTATTGTACTATGAATGCAGGGGCTGCTGCCGAATGTCATTTTTTAAATACATGCAAATTCTTGCATTACTACACTAAATGTTAAAATGTTATTTTTTAAGCATGCTGTTCTTCTTGACAACTGTTCTTTTCTCTCTTTTAGGTTCTCCTGTTCTGCATCACAGCCTCACTGTACATGTTCTTTTTTAGGTAAGTGAAATTATCAGATTTCAGGTATTTCAGCACTACTTTAAAAATATTATTATTATACTACCATCCACCTGGTATTTTGGGAGCTTTAAATCGAAACATGAAACTGTACAGAAAAAAACGGTAAATCAATCATGGTAGTCCCCAAACAAAAGGTAGCAAATGCATCTAAAATCTATCTTTATTCGGTGACTGTGTTTTTGTTTTATAATGTGAGCGTTCTGTGGTAGAGGCCTGGCAAGCGTGTGATTATATTTGCTCTTGAATTGTATAATATGCTCAACTACATGAATTTCTATCTTACTACAGAAAATGAGCGCAGCTGTTATGCGACAGGCAACATAAACATGAACAGGGCGAACTCATGTTCTTTTTGTTGGCATTGTACATAAATATAAAATACCTACCTTGATAACATTGTTCTTGTAAAGTTAACGATAAGCCCTGAATTCTTTCTTTGCACAATCATATCCGTTTGTATGGTTTTAGCATAAACAGCTTTTGGTTTTTCTTTTTAGTGATAAGGCCCACACTTCCTGTTGGCATTCATGGATATAGTGTTCAGTTCATGCAGGCAGCCGGTTTTTGCAAATGACTTATTTTTATTAGCGTCATCTGTTTGTAATAGGAACATTGGCAATGTTCAGACTGAATAGAAGCAGAGAGATTGATGTACTTTCTCAAGTTTATGTTTTACATTTTGCAGTTATTTATAATCTTCATTTGTAAATTAAATTATAGTGTGTTTTTAACTTGTTTTTTTGTATATTCTTTAGCTGGATTGTTGAATTTGGTCTTGCAGTGAAAATTTAATAATTTAAGGTGACGCACAGGAAGGCATATGGGTTAAGCCATTATTAGCCCCCTAAATAATGGCCCAACTTTGAGTGAATAAATTAAATCATTTAATTTAAAAGAGGTTGTGTAAGTTATGCCACGTCTCCTTGCCGTGCCCATGATTCACTCTGGGGATAGGCTTCTCTCAGATACCACCTCAGAGAAAATCACACTTAGGGTCATAAAACACCAGTGCATTGCTAGAGCATATGTAGATGGGACATTATTGTTCCACCTGAAATTCACCAGTTATGATGAGCAACAAGACAATAACTCCCCCACCAAGCACAGAATGCGATAGGTTGCTGTGGCCACGGCCCACTTTGGTGATGATCAGCATTCTATGGGATCAGGGCCTGACCTATGATCACCCCCATGCACTCAACACTCCACCCTTAAAAGATGACTGGAAATGGATTTGGGCCATGCTCTTAACCGTGTTTCTGTCCAGACTCCAAAATTTGATGCGTACCGCAGTCTCCTTTGGCCAGGCCATGCATTCCTCACCCCTACTTCTAGAGAAAGTCCATGATCATTGTGCTCTGGGTGAGGGCCACATGCTTCAGTCCTGAATGGTTCTCTCTCGGTAGCAACTTCATTGATGTTATATGTGGCATAATGTGTGAGGTAATGAGCAGGGCATGGGGTGGGGTGTTATGGATCGTGCGTATGTTGTGTATTGTAACCACAATGCTCAATGTAGTGAACTTGGTTAGGGGAATTACCGTACTTTTTTTTAAACATCAAATAGTATTTCTCCTCTGAATAACCCTTTTTTAACTTTTCTTTAACAATGTTTTTATTAATTTCTGTCATGATGGATGTAAAGATTGCCTTGATAAAATTGAGGACTGCACATAGGTTGGCCGTGCACAGTATACCTAGGTATAGGCTGTGCACTTTGTCTGGCAATAGGAGGTGGTCAAAGGCATGCCCTGGTTCTGTTCCAAACTTTGCCTAGAACCTGAATCCCCAGAACCCACTGTGCAAATCTTTGGCTGCACCCCTTTGCTGAACCCCTAACACTGGAACCTCTATCCAGATGGAATAAATGCTGACAGCAACTATCGACTATTCTTTGGGTGGGAGCGCCATAGTCTAAGAAAGCTGCATTCAGGGGCTGTGCTTAGATTGTAGGACTTTAAAGGTAGGTGACAGGAAATTCCTTTTGGCATTATTCTGTCTGTGGATACTGTTTGGCTGGTGGCCCACATTTGTAGCCGTAGTTGCCAACAGGCTAGCTGCTGCAAACATTCTTATTAAAGAGTAGCTGTGGTTCAGTTGCTAGTCCTGTTATTCTCATTATTGCCATCTTGGTCTTGACTTGCTATTTTGGTGTTCTCTAGTCCACTTTCATTTATTTTGTGGCATAATTGCAGTGAAAGTCGGCATGTACTATTGAGTTATTGCTGTGCAATACACTCTACCATGTCTTTTAGAAAAGGTGTAAGCTTATAAGTCTTGTGTATAAATGTATACACTTTAAAAGCCAAAGGTATCTTAATAATTAACGTAATTATTTTAGTGGTTCTTGTCAACTTACATGCATACCATACATGCTTATCGTCAGAGTGCATAAATGTAGAAAAGCACAAACTCTTTCCAAATAGTTATCCAGGTCGCCACTGTTGATCTGGAACTTTCTGACCACGAATAGTTGCATGTTATAGCCAATGTTTAATGTTCACAAACTGGATGAACCAACTGCCTAAAACTCAACACTGACGAAACGGAGGTGCTGCTATTCGTAAAAGACACCCTTTTCTGGTCCTTGGCCTGGTGGTCCTCAGAGCTAGAGCCGATAACCAGCCCCTCCAACTTGGCCAGGAACCTAGAGGATCAACAAGCAAATCTCAATGTCCAGCAAAGTCAGCACTGTCCCATCCACCTGCTTCCATACCCTCAAGCTCCTCAAGAAAGTCTTTAAATGGCTCCCACTGGACACCTGAAGATCTGTCATTCAAAGCCTGATCCCCAGCAAAATCAACTATGGCAACACCCTCTACATCTGCATCACTTCTCAACTCACCAAGAGACTCCCAAGTCATACAGAAGATAAAAGCTAGGCTCACTCTCAAACTACCCTTCAGCACCCACATATCTGATAGAAACTTCTAGCAGCAGATTCCTTAACTTTGAATTACTCCCAGACGTCAGACTGGATTCAGAATTTTTTTTCGTGAGCAGTACCCCTGCGCACCACTAGGAAGCGTTGTTCGGCTCCGTGTGGCGTCGGCGACGTCGTCCGCACCAGAAGTGACGTTTTTGGTGCCTATAAAGGCTCCAGCCAGGCCTGCTGATGTGAGTTATTTTCTTTCTGCGCTAATCAGCGCACATCCTGGAAGAGCTATCTCCTTAGTCATTTTTTGACTAAGCTTTTCTTGACGTTTGTCGAAGTCTTTTGAGGTCTTACCTCCTGGTGTGGCAGGAATGTCATAAAAAAAGGCTGGCTTCAAGCCCTGTGCAAAAGAAACAGTTGATGGACGGAATGCTGGACAATGCAAACATTCACCCCAGTCACAAGTATCTTGGTTTAATCCCTGTGGCACCTGTCACTAACAGATGTCGATGACAGACCCGCATCTTGTTTGCCAATGGTGCCTCGAACGGGTACATGACCTGAAGGCCTGTTTCGACTGCCGCGTCATGCACCTGAAGGCCTTGAGGGAGAGGTCCCTCAAGCTTCTTGCGGCTCGATGTGTGATGCTGCGACAATCGAGGTCCCAGTTGAGAGGAAGGGTACTGCAGCGGTTGGGTGGTGTCCAAGGTTGTCGTCGCACTCCAAGACATCGAGCTACATGGGTAAGTCCAACTTCCACAAGAAGAAATATAAGTTGAAGCGTGATTCGACTTCACCTCGTCCGTCAGCCGATGAGAAGAGGGAGTGTCACCTCTCGAGGCCTGGCTCTGTGGTTGAGCCAGCGCCTGGGCCGACTCCTAACCTCCCCAAAATTCCAGGAGTTGGAGTGACCCTCGTCCAATTAAAATAATTTTATGGGGCCATGCACCCCATATTTGGGCGGCCCACCCCCTCCGGCGTGCCTTCGGGCCTCACCGGTTTGGCAGAGGCCCCTACTGGATCCACAGTGGCGGCTCCGGCACTAGTCTGGCCCCAGGGATCCACAGATGGATCCAGATCGTCTCCGGTCATTCCACCTTGACCCTCCCCAACACTGACCCCGAGACCGGCGCCATCCCCATCCCTGACATGGAGCCGTAGGGGCATCGTCTAGTGCCCACTCTGGCGCCGACTGGACCATGCTGACCAGCCCTGAGCCCTATTCCTATGGGCTAGGACTCGGGGAGGAATGGGAGAGGTCATTGGACCCTGAGGAATACCAGCCTTATGAAGAACAAATGAACTGGTGTGAGGATCTGGGTGAAGCCAGTGGACTGGACACTTCTTCAGATACTGGCATGCTTACTCCCCCCTACCATGGCTACGGAGGAGGGAGCTTCATTCACAATGGTAGTGTGGAGGGCAGCTGAGGTCCTGGACCTTAGTTTGCCCTGGCTGGCAATCAGGCCTAATGCTTTGACGGAAGTGCTTCAGCTGGGAGTGTCCCCATCAGAACCGCTCCTCCCTTTAAATTAAGCACTTACTGACGTCCTGCTTGGGACTTGGTCCAAGCCCAGCACAGAGGCTCCTGTGAACAGGAAGATTGCCTGCCACCGCCCCTCTCCAGGTGACCCAAACTTCCTCACCCAGCACCCCACTCTGGAGAGCTTGGTGGTCCAAGCCTCCAAATCCCACGTAAATCCTGGTGCATTCCCAGCTGCCCCGCTAGATTGGGAATCCAAGAAGCTGAACACTTTAGGCAAGAAAATGTTTTCTTCCACCAGACTGGCACTGTAGTCCGTGAACACTGCATGCTTTTTGGGGTGGTATTCCCACGCTTTGTGGGATATGGTTACGCAGGTGCTGCCAACGGTCCTGGTGGAGGCCCAGGTCATGCTCTCCCAGGTGGTTGCCGATGGGAGGAATGCAGGTAAGTTCATCATTCGATGTGGACTAGACACCACCGACTCACACAGGCAGAGCATGTTTGTCGACAGTGGCCCTGCAACGCCACGCCTGGTTGGGTACTACTGGCTTTTCTGGGGATGTTCAGACCGCACTATATCACACCTAAAAGAGAGACTGTAGGGCATTATAGGGCACACTCCTGACCTTAATTATATACATAAACACAAGAATTGGCATGGTACCCTCAGGACTCTGGTATCTGCCGACTTGGCTAATATGCGAGTCGTTATGAAGGACCTGGAAAGGTCCCCGCTGCCTGTTGCTACCTGTGCTATACCCAATCTCTAGGCAATTCCAAGAATTGGACAAGGATGGCTCACTCACGCAATGTGACATGCTTCAACATTTGCCACCTCGTCCCACCCTGGTAAGTTGGTACTACCAGTGCGGACTCGACCTCAGATTGGAGCTTACCTGAGGGAGTTCTTAGATATTTCTTATCTTTTCAGGACAATGATCAGGTCCAGTTTGTAAGTTAAAAAAACCTTAGGATAAACAACATAGATATAACAAATGAATAGAGGATGAACAGATCGCACCAGATGGCTGTTCGAAGGGGCATGGTAGGATACCAGTGAGATGTCTACCTTGACGAAAGTGTGACAACAGGAGAGACCCACCCCGAACAGACCTTGCAGCAACTAGCTAAGCAGTATTAGGTTGTTCCCACCTAATTATACCAGTGTAAAGGTAGGTCCTCTCATTATTTGTTATATCTATGCATACTCGGCACTTAATATTTGCAGTGCAGGGCTACATAGACACAGCCCTGATGAATGCCTTAGACCCACGGCTAGAGATAGGCAGAAACATGTTGGCATGAAACTTAGTTAGTTACAGTGAGGCATACAGGTCATCATACCTAGTTATGCCTCCTGTATTTACCCGTTGGTAATTTTTTAGTAAACCTTGGATACCACCAAAATAAAGGACACTTTAGTGGTTTATCCTAAGATTTTTAACTTACAAACTGGACCTCATCATTGTCCTGAAAAGATAAGTAATATCTAAGAACTCCCTCGGGTAAGCCCCAATCTGAGGTCGAGTCCGCCCTGGTAGTATCAACTTATCATGTGGGACGAGGTGGCACATGATGAAGAAAGTCACATTACGTGAGTGAGCCATCCTCGTCCAATTCTTGGAATTGCCTAGAGAATGGGTATAGCACAGGTAGCAACAGACCGGGACCTTTCCAGGTCCTTCATAACAACTCGCATATTAGCGAAGTAGGCAGATAGCGGAGCCCTGAGGATACCATGCCAATTCTTGTGTTTATATAGATGTCTAGAGCTCACTCGTGGACATGCCCTGTGAAAGCTCCCGTCACTTTGGAGACAAGGCTGATTCAGTACTGGAGCTCTTTATGGACAGAAGGCTACAGCCAAGTTCTTGGGCCTTTCCATGGCCCCTCGTCACCCTCAAACCATCTTTCCCGCCGTTCGTGGCTACGGAAGGAGCGTGCAGCCGCCTCCTTACCCACCCAGCCACCGCGGCTTGCAAGCTTACCAGCCTCGGTGGGGCCATGGTTGCGGCTCCTACCTGCCCCATGGATCGGGTGGTCAGCTGTCAGCCCACCATCCCCCCAGCAGCCGCAGCCTCCAAACCTTCCTAGTCTGCCCAATTACTATCACGGGCGCCCAATGGGCGGCAGGATTCGCCCTCACCTGTCCTGCTGGCAGTCCATAAAATCTGACAGGTGGGTTTTGCAGATTATCTGAAAGGGCTATTCCATCCCCTTCAAAACTCCCCCTCCTTCCATGCCACCTACTTGCAACAGGCTGACGGAGGACCATCTATCGCTTCTCGGACAGGAAGTGAGAGCTGCTTTGGCCAAAGGAGCCATAGAGCGAGTGCTGACACTAGAAGTGGGTCGTGGTGGTTATTCCCGCTACTTTCTGGTGCCCAAGAAGGATGGAGGCCTTCATCCTACCCTAGACCTACGCTATCTCAACTTTTTCCTCAAGAAGGAGGAGTTCAAAATGCTCACTCTCGCTCAGGGCCTATCTGTTCTGGACCCAGGAGTCAGGATGGTAGTGTTGGACTTGCAGGAGGCGTATTACCATATCCCCGTCCTGCCTGCCCACAGGCATGCGTTACTTGCGGTTCACCGTGGGCCACGAGCACTTTCAATTTGCATGTGCTCCCCTTTAGCCTCACCAGCGTTCCTCGGTTCTTCACCAAGGTGATGCGGTGGTTGCAGCTCATCTGCAGAGATCAGGGGTGCCAATCTTCCCCTATCTCGACAACTGGCTGTTGAAGGCGGGCTCGTCCTAGGCTGTCGTCTCCCACCTCCAGACTACGGTGGACCTCCTGCATTCGCTGGGGTTCACTTTCAATGCTCCGAAGTCACACCTGACTCCCTCTCAGACCCTCCCTTTCTTCAGAGCTGTTCTGGACATGGTGCAGTTTCAAGCCTATCTTCCGGAACGGCGAGTCCAGGATATTCAGGCTATGATGCCGATGTTTCAGCCTCTATCCTGGATTTCAGTGCGACTGACTCTGAGGCTGCTGGGACTCGAGGCCTCCTGCTAGTGACACAACCCTGCTGGCTTACATATGCAGGCTCTGCAGTGGGACCTGAAGTTCCAGTGGGCGCAACATCAGGGGAATCTGTCTGACATTGTTCAGATCTCGGAGGGAACTGTGAAAGATCTGCAGCGGTGGCTAACGAACCACGATTGGGTCAGCAGCAGACCCCTCTCCCTTCCCAATCAGATCTCACAGTATTGACAGATGCAGAATGGGGTGGCCATCTGGGAGAGGTGGAGATCAGAGGACTCTGGTGTCCAGTGGAATCCTGACTCCCTATCAACATGTTGGAGCTCAGAGTGATTCGATTGGCATTAAAGGCCTTTCTACCCTCCATCCAGGAAAGGCTGGTGCAGGTGTTCACGTCCTTTGTCAAGAGGCCCTGCATCTCTGGAAAGCAAGTGGTTCAACTTTTGGTGGGTTCTCTGAACACCCGAGCGGACAAACGCAGCCGAAGATGCCTACCGGATCAAGAATGGTGCCTCCATCCGGAGTTGCTGCAAGGTCTCTTTCAGCAGTGGGGAGAGCCTTGGTTAGATGTGTTCGTCACCGATTAGAATGCGCAATGTCTGCAGTTCTGCGTGCTTGAGTTTCTAAGGCTGCTCTTGCTCGGAGACACTTTTCATCTCAAATGGAGCTCAGGCTGCTTGTACGCCTTTCTGCCCATACCACTCCTGCCCAGAGTTCTCAAGAAGATCAAGAACGACCAGGCCCAAGTCATTCTTGTGGGTCTGGACTGGGCATGGAGAGTCTGGCACCCTGCTGTCCTCCTATCAGGCTGCCCCTTCGGGTGGATCTTCTGTCGCAGCAGTAGTGGAAGGTTCGCCACCTGAACTTGTCAATGCTCTGCCTTCTTGCGTGGAGATGAAGCGCCGACAGTTGACAGCTTTCAACCTTCCGCCCGAAGTCTGTAACGTTATTTTGGCAGCCAGGCATCACTCCACCAATACAGTTTATGTCTGCCGTTGGGCAAAATGTGTGGCATGGTGCACAGAAAGACAAATTGATCCCTTTCTGCCCCCCTTCTCCCAGGTTCTACTGTTCATCTTTTCCCGTTCCCTGCAAGTCTCTGCTCTGGGCACTCTGAGGGGCTATCTCTCCGCCATTTCTGCTTTTCTGTGGCTGCCTATTCAGCCATCCCCCTTCAAATCCCCTATTGTACATAGGTTTATGGAAGGTTTACAACATTTGTTTCCACCATCTCCATTTGTTCTGCCTTAATGGGACCTCCATCTCTTCCTCACTTTCCTTATGTGCGCTCCCTTTGAGCCTTTGCACAATTGTCTCCTCAGGCTCCTTACCATTAAGACTGCCTTCCTGATTGCGATAACATCTGCCCGGAGGGTCAGTGAGCTTCAGGCCTTGTCATCCAACTCTACTTACTTCACCATTTAACCGTCTTCGCACAAGAGCCTCCTTTCTTCCAAAAGTGGTCACTCCATTTCATGTAGGCCAATCACTCACCTTGCCTACTTTTTATTCTCCTCCGCATCCCTCCAAAGAAGAGGAGCGACTGCACCATCTGGACCCAAAAAGAGTGTTGTCGGTCTAACTTGACCGCACACGAGTTCCGGGTGGATGACCAACTCTTTGTGGGATATTTCAGAGTGAAGAAAGGACAGGCCGTACAGAAAAGGACCATCTCATGATGGATCGTACTCTGTATAAAAATCTGCTACGCATTGACTAAAAAGCAACCCCCAGAGGGTTTGTGTGCTCATTCCACCAGAGGTAAAGCTGCAACAACTGTGTTAGCTCGCGAAGTTCCAGTCCTGAAAATCTGCCAGGCAGCCACGCGTGCATCTCGGCACACGTTTACCAAACACTATTGTTTGGACAATGAGGTCTGTAGGGATGGGCACTTTGTCCGTATGATCCTGAAGGACTTACTCATGTGAAATTGGTCCACAGACCCACTTCCGAGGAGGTATTGCTTGGGTATTTATTCAAAGGTAAGGAATCTGCGGCTAGAAGTCTCTATCAGATGAACAAGTTACTTACCCTCAGCAACGCCTTATCTGGTAAAGACTTTATCTAGCTGTAGATTCCTTACCAACCCAACCATCCTCTGCGCTCTGCAAATGGATTTCTAGGACCACTGTTTTTCCCCTTTCACGCCCCTGGCTTTTCCACACCAGTGACTTTGTGACTCCATGCTTCTTGCGTGGAAAGCCACGAAAAGTAACTGAAATCGGGACACCTGGGTGCCGCCTATAAAGGCACTGCGAGTGTAACTTCCGGTGCGGACGATGCCAATGATGTTACGTGGAGCTGACCGACACCACCTGCCGGCGCACTGGGGTAGTGCTCACAAAAAAAATTCTGAATCCAGTCTGATGCCTGGGGGTAATTTAAAAGTAAAGAATCTGCAGCTAAATAGAGTCTCTATCAGTTAAGGCTTTAGCGGCGGTAAGTAACTTGTTAATCTAAACCCCTCCACTGGCTCCCTATCCACAAACGAGGCCTCTTCAAGCTCCTCACACACACCTAAGAAGTATTACACAATCAAGGCCCAGCATACTTCAACAGCCGCATATATTACCAGACACCTCTGCTCGGCCAGCTTTCTCCTCGCCCATGTCCACCACACCTGCTGAACCAAGGCTGGCGAATGCTCCTTTTCTTACCTGCCCTTCAAATTCTGGAAAAACTCCCCATACAAATCAGAGCCGCCAGCTCCATCTTCGAATTCCGCTAGAAACTGAAAATTCGGCTCTGCCAATAGGCTTTAGTCAGGGCTTCACCACCCTTAGCCGTCAGGATACCTTCCCGGGTGATATGCACACTGTATAAAGAAGCATCACATAACACCAATCATTTTACACTAGAGCCTGCAAATGTTAAGATATTTCGGTTTTATGAGACGAGCTTCAATCTTTTATTTGTAGGATTAAGGTATTTTGAAACCCTGGGGAACAGAGAGATTTTGTTTTACATTTTGTGGAACAAATTATACTTTCCTTTTCAATATCATTTTTAAGTTTTATTCATGCTTTTATCACCAACAGCAACAATAGTGACGTATAAAGTAACACAGTATAGCATGGACCGTTACATTATGTGCATGGGTATCAACTGTGTTCAGATTACTCAATTGCAGTGTTTCCATCGCCCTGACCAACTCCATCATCAATATGTGAAGCATTGAAGACCAGTCTTCCAAATCATCAGACAATTTGTCGTGTGTCCGGACCATTTTCATTCTGATTTACTCTGCATTACCCATTGTAAAGGTCTATCTACCAGGATGCCATCATCAGGCAGTTTGGCTTGTGCCACTGAATGGCATTTCAGCGCTTTTGCCAATGCTAGTAGCAGCAGTGCAAATTTGCATTTAATCCTTGTTCAATGATGAATTGACATTTCAATAGGTGATCTCACAATTTTACACAGATTTGTAACTACAGAGTGCCAACACACTTGCAGTTGGTCACAGCTCCCTGTCATATGTAGTAAGTCAGCCCTTCCCTTTTCTCACATGCAGCATTCCAATATTCTAGTCCTGTATATTCTAGACAATTTCAGAGGGGTTAAATAGGTACGTTGTAGGAAGTTAAAATATGCCAATTATATCGGACATGATTAGAGATCAATTGTACATGTGTACAAGTTTCTTTCCACTCCCTGTCCATTAACGGTGTCTCCACTTCATTATGCCATATTTGCCGGACAGGCAACCCCGGTTTCTGTTTTTCACCCTTCAGTGACTTATAACGTCGGAACAGTGCATGAGTAGCATGGCCCGTCGGAACAGTGCATGAGTAGCATGGCCCGTCGGAACAGTGCATGAGTAGCATGGCCCGTCGGAACAGTGCATGAGTAGCATGGCCCAACTCTTGAAGCCCAGTTAGTACCTCCGAAATGGAGAGGGGGTCCGCAGGAAAACCCGTCCAAATCCCTCCCGTCATTCTAGTTATTCGTGACTCCTGAAGGAATTGCACCAGTCCCACCCCAAATTGGAGTAGCGCCTCCTCAAATGTCAGAAAACTGTCTCTATGGAAGAGGTCGCCAAGCGTGGAGCACCCCCTCCTCACCCAGCTCACCATTGAACGATGAATATGCCTAGATAATATTTCTGTAAGGCTGCAACCACCAGATGTCCAGATAACTGGAGAATGGGGAATGTTTAATCTCCCTGTGACCAGCAGCGTCCCACACAACAGTGGTGCAGCGAACCATAAATGAACAGGATGCGGCATTCCTCTTCCCCTCATCAGCAAGACGGGAAGTGGTTCTTCCTCTCAGCATCCCTTCAATAATCTCTTCTCTCAGTTCCCCTCGAACCACTGCGCCACATGCTGAAGTTGTGCAACAAAATAATATAACTCCAGGTCAGAGAGCTCCAGACCCCCCCACCTCTAATTTCAGTGTCAATAGAGCTCCAGCCCCCACTTCCACCTCTAATTTCAGTGTCCAGACATAACGTGCTTCTTTTACCAGCCAAAACCAGTGAATGTGGAGTGAATCTATTTCTTTGAAAGTGGAGTGTGGGATTTCACATAGTGTATTTTGTAAGTGATATAAGCAACAGGGCAAACATTTTTGCAAGTGCAATATGACCAATAATAGTTAAGGGGCGAGCATTCCAAAATGCAATTGACCTCATCAATCCAGCAGAATTCTACCTATAGAACTTGCATATTGTAATTCTGTAGCATGCGAGACCTGAACACCCAAATGTCTGAACTGCTCTGTTTCCCACCCTATTCCTGTATTCAGTAGTATGTCTGAGACAGCTCCAGCTACTCTTCCCAGAGGGAATGCCACCAATTTTGCTCTAATAATACGCAGACCAGCCACATCTCCAAACATTTCCAGGTCAGTCAATAATATTGTCAATTATAAATGCGGATAACGTAAAAAAACATTGTGCCGTCTACATACGGTGAGACTACATGCGGCACATCTCCTATCTTAATTCCACACTCATGTAACACTTCCCACAATCTGATCATTAGAGGTTCTAGGGTCAGGGTGACTAGCAGGGGTCATAAGAGACACCCCAATCAGGTTCCGGCTCCACTTCCCAGCCCGCTGATACCACGTTACCCAGTCACAGTCTAGCTGCGGGTTCCGTATAAAGGAGTTGTGTCCATCATCGAAAAGTTGGTCCAAAGCTCATCCTCTGCAACATCTCAAACATATGGTGCTATCCCTTGGTATCAAACACTTTTTCGATGTCCAGCTCCATCTATGTTCATATGTTTAATGGAGTGAAGCACGTGGGTAAGCCTTTAAATATTTTGTAATATGTTTCTTCCCAGAATGAAGCTGCACTGGCCACCTTGAACCTATCACAAGATAAAGGCCAAGACCTTAGCTAGTAATTTAGTATCAGTATCCATTATTGAGAGAGTCTATAAGATCCCATCCGGATGAAATCTTTGTCAGGCTTGGGCACCATAGCGACCGACTCTCTCATGGTGTCCAGAAATTTCCCTAAAATGTTAGCTTCCATATGCACTTCTAGTTTCCCTTTCAGTATTAATGTTGCATCTCAATTATGGCCCAATTTGACTTCTAGAACCCTCCCTCAATCACTGAAAAGATTCTTGTCACCGAAAATCCTCATTTAAAAAAAAATATATATATGAGTCAATCTCAGGCTTTTCCCCAGGACTCTGGAACTCCTTCCCAAAAGACACTAAAAATATTCTTGATTCTTTGCTTGTACCATTAGATCCAATGGTGCATGTCTGCCTGGGCCTGTTGGCCCCTGTGGCATGATGTATCACATTACTGTTATCTATAAATTACTTTGCTACCCCTATGATGAGGGTGTTGTCCGCCCTTTTAGAAATACTTGCAATAAGTAATTAAAAATATCCAGCTTACTGACATAGACACCTCTGCCACGTTGGACTACCTTGAAACAATAATTAATAAAGCAACTGCTTTTGAAACAATCCCTTACCTTGCTGCCTCGGTTGTGGGTGGCCCTCTCGCCAAATCTGACACAGAGAAATGGAGGAAGTTGTGGCCTGCAGATTATGTTGCTGACTCTGGATCCCAAAGCACTGGCACATGATCGTAGTTTTGGTAAAATAGTGTTGTGATTTTGGGTAACTAACTTCATCTAGCTCTGTCCGAATTTGTAATTGTACATAATGTAGTATAAAGACTGCTAATGTAAAAGAAAGCTTAAACAAAATGTGTGATAAACCCCTCTTGTTGCGTAAGTTAACTACTACTCTCCCAACTTGTCACGCTCCACACTACTATCTCACGATTGTTTCTCATGTCTAGCCTCAGTCTCACCGCACTCTCGCATACATGCCATGTCTCATGTCTAGCCTCAGTCTCACCGCACTCTCGCACACTTGCATACATGCCATGTCTCATGTCTAGCCTCAGTCTCACCGCACTCTCGCACACTTGCATACATGCCATGTCTCATGTCTAGCCTCAGTCTCACTACACTCTTGTACACTTGCATACATGCCATGTCTCATGTCTAGCCTCAGTCTCACCGCACTCTCGCACACTTGCATACATGCCATGTCTCATGTCTAGCCTCAGTCTCACTGCACTCTCGCACACTTGCATACATGCCATGTCTCATGTCTAGCCTCAGTCTCACTACACTCTCGTACACTTGCATACATGCCATGTCTCATGTCTAGCCTCAGTCTCACCGCACTCTCGCACACTTGCATACATGCCATGTCTCATGTCTAGCCTCAGTCTCACTACACTCTCGTACACTTGCATACATGCCATGTCTCATGTCTAGCCTCAGTCTCACTGCACTCTCGCACACTTGCATACATGCCATGTCTCATGTCTAGCCTCAGTCTCACTACACTCTCGTACACTTGCATACATGCCATGTCTCATGTCTAGCCTCAGTCTCACCGCACTCTCGCACACTTGCATACATGCCATGTCTCATGTCTAGCCTCAGTCTCACTGCACTCTCGCACACTTGCATACATGCCATGTCTCATGTCTAGCCTCAGTCTCACTACACTCTCGTACACTTGCATACATGCCATGTCTCATGTCTAGCCTCAGTCTCACCGCACTCTCGCACACTTGCATACATGCCATGTCTCATGTCTAGCCTCAGTCTCACTGCACTCTCGCACACTTGCATACATGCCATGTCTCATGTCTAGCCTCAGTCTCACCGCACTCTCGCACACTTGCATACATGCCATGTCTCATGTCTAGCCTCAGTCTCACTGCACTCTCGCACACTTGCATACATGCCATGTCTCATGTCTAGCCTCAGTCTCACCGCACTCTCGCACACTTGCATACATGCCATGTCTCATGTCTAGCCTCAGTCTCACTGCACTCTCGCACACTTGCATACATGCCATGTCTCATGTCTAGCCTCAGTCTCACCGCACTCTCGCACACTTGCATACATGCCATGTCTCATGTCTAGCCTCAGTCTCACTGCACTCTTGTACACTTGCATACATGCCATGTCTCATGTCTAGCCTCAGTCTCACTACACTCTCGCACACTTGCATACATGCCATGTCTCATGTCTAGCCTCAGTCTCACTGCACTCTCGCACACTTGCATACATGCCATGTCTCATGTCTAGCCTCAGTCTCACTACACTCTCGTACACTTGCATACATGCCATGTCTCATGTCTAGCCTCAGTCTCACCGCACTCTCGTACACTTGCATACATGCCATGTCTCATGTCTAGCCTCAGTCTCACCGCACTCTCGCACACTTGCATACATGCCATGTCTCATGTCTAGCCTCAGTCTCACTACACTCTTGTACACTTGCATACATGCCATGTCTCATGTCTAGCCTCAGTCTCACCGCACTCTCGCACACTTGCATACATGCCATGTCTCATGTCTAGCCTCAGTCTCACTACACTCTTGTACACTTGCATACATGCCATGTCTCATGTCTAGCCTCAGTCTCACTGCACTCTCGCACACTTGCATACATGCCATGTCTCATGTCTAGCCTCAGTCTCACTACACTCTTGTACACTTGCATACATGCCATGTCTCATGTCTAGCCTCAGTCTCACTACACTCTTGTACACTTGCATACATGCCATGTCTCATGTCTAGCCTCAGTCTCACTACACTCTTGTACACTTGCATACATGCCATGTCTCATGTCTAGCCTCAGTCTCACTGCACTCTCGCACACTTGCATACATGCCATGTCTCATGTCTAGCCTCAGTCTCACTACACTCTCGCACACTTGCATACATGCCATGTCTCATGTCTAGCCTCAGTCTCACTGCACTCTCGTACACTTGCATACATGCCATGTCTCATGTCTAGCCTCAGTCTCACTACACTCTTGTACACTTGCATACATGTACAGCTTCTCATATTTGAGAATCTTCTGCTGCTACATAACGTGCCCTGGAAAGAGCCCTGTTGCTCCTGGGAGGCACTTCCATGCTGCTATGTCAAAAAAACAAAATAAAATGAGCAGTAGAATAAAACTTGTTCTTTTTTGCCAGTATTTTTTATTTAATTCTTATCTTAGTCAGAGACATGAGCATGCTGTGAATACGTTGCAGAAAATTGGGTTTCGAAGGCAAAGCAATGCAGCCTACTCAAATCTAAACCAGAGATAACATTGTGAGGGGCTCAGCAGTAACCTTAAAGGTTATTAGGCCATGGAAGATTGTGCAGAATGCATCAAACAATCTCCCAGCAAGAACGGTGGAGCAAAACGCAGAACCTTAATTTAAAAAAAATGTCTTGTACCACAGACTGGAGAGCAAGGGTGGCCGTGGGGACTACAATTTGATGCGGGCAAAGGGGGCAAGGGTTAAGATGGAGACCTTGCTTGGGGTAGACAAGAGAGAGCCGGACAACTATGTGAGAAGATCAGACAGGGAGGGTTCGCAGACTAAGGAATTGACAGTCCTCCTCTGCTGTCGAATTCTGTATTGAATTAATACATGTGTTTATTTTTAATTAGCCTCAGTGACAAACTATATTTTTTCTGCACACAAGGACAAGTGTGAAAATGACCCTATTTTCCTGAGGTCCATTACAGACCTGGAATGTAGTACATATTTGCACAATTTCTTTTTTTTTTTTTGTAAATCTTTTTATTAAACCATAGCCTGTTCGTACATACGAAGAGTGTACCAATAGTCACTCCAATCTTTTGTACATTCAAATTTACTTTACACGTCGGCCATTGAATATTTGCACAATTATACGCTCACAGCATTTCTTGCTTTGTGGAAAAACCTGAGGCATTTGAAGGAAAATGTGTACAATTTATAGTCCATTTAAATATGCATACATTAAGCTTTGGGTCAGTCAGCACGGGGATCTAGATTCTCAAAGAAGGAGAACCGGTAGTCAGTGGGACAAGTCATTTTGGTAAGTGATCGAGTGGCCTACCTGGCAACAGAATAAAGCCTGTGGATCAACACAGAGCGTTGTGTGCGCACACTTTGTACCTTAATGTACAAGACACATGAGCCATCACGATAATGTATTTTAATCCAATGTACACTTATTTGCATTCATCATGATGGAACACCTTATATGTAATTAGTCAGTTGCATCTGAAATATATCCGAGAAAAAGATTCATATTGTTTTTAAACAATTGATAGTGATTGAGATTCATCACCTGTGAAGGAGAGTTTGTAGAAGTGGTTTAAGTGACTAAATAAAAGAAACATCACAATCAGGTATACAAGTTGTCACTGCTGCTAGGTAAGATCATTGTAAACCAGTGCAGAGTTTTTAGAGATCAGAGTGGGAATTTTGGTGCCCATCACTTTTCAACATAGCCTGTTTATCTCACTGTTTACGCGATCATTGCCCAGGGTACGAATATACTAATCAGTTATGTCCATTCCTGCTCTACAATGTCCAGTTTTCCCTGAGGAAGATGGTCAACGTGTTTCAAACCTACTTGTTTCAGGTTGTGCTCAGGACACTGGGTCTGGTGTCCGTAATTCTATTGTGAGATCATCAATGTGATATGACTTGGCAACTCCGGGATTGTTTGTTATAGGCAGATGGTTGGGGTGAGGGGGCGGTCTGACGTACTACGTGTAACTGCAACATGATGTCTGGTGCCTCACTTCAGTTGTCACTGTGTCGTCGTACTTCGGATAAGGGTTGACCTAGTTGTAGCGGGAGGGGGGCATAGTCCGTTGGATAGAACTTAAAGTTATTATGTACTCTTGTGACCTAGTGACACCCGATGAAAGGGACCGACCTCGTTGTCACTCTGAGTTCTGAATATATATTACTTCCGCAGGTGTTTTTGTTCAGTATTTTCATTTCCTGAATGGACTGTTTAGAATCCATAAAAAGAGCCCTACTCCTAGGAGCATGGCACCAGGAGACTGCAGTGTCCAGTTCAGCACTGCATGAAGCCCCATGCAGGAGCACTGCATCTGCAGAAGCATAACTGCCAAAGTTTCAGATTGCTATGTGTGACATTTTCATAATTTCAATGTAATTATCAGTGACAGTTCAACAACTATGGGTGACACTTTCTCGCAAGCAAAATCAAGCATTGAAGATGAGAGGAAACATATAAACATCAGAAATTACACCCATTTGAGCAACAAGAAACTCTAAGAAGATCTTGAAACTGGTGCAAAGCAACTGATCTTTGCAGAATGCATTGTAACCCTCTGTGCTACTTTATGGGGAGTCAAAACTGCTACTAGACCAGTAACTCTCCAGCAAGAGCTTTTACACCCATAAGTTATGTCTAAGCACAGGTCCCTCTCCACCAGCTCAGCCGCATGTGCCCCTGAACCACAAGTAACAAAAGGATCTCTGTGGCAAAAGCAGTAACCCACTGAGCTATCTACATAAAATACAGTTAGGTGATGCCAAGGTACATGTTCTTTGGTGCAGGCTTGTTAACCCTCTGCACTACTATATGGTGCCAGGCAGGAGCATATCGCCCTGCACCTGCAGTGTGGTATAGAAAGGTTAGAGCTGGCCAGATCTAATCTGCTCAGGGAAGGAACACTGTGTCTTTCCAGAAAATTACCGCACTCCCTGCTTCCCAGTGCCTACAATTTCCATGCAAGATGTTTGGCCGCCCCTTCCCTCCTCTCCCATGATTGATTCATACCCATACAAAATAAAAACGAGCGGGAGGCAATTTAGATCGTGTGTTTTAGCTTTCAGTAATGAAATGCACGAGGGTAGTTAAATTAGACTCCGCACACTTAGAACTGTTATGTCTGAAATCACGCCACACAGAAAACAATTACACCCATAATGTGCCATTATGCGAGAGGCCACAACTCTGTGCCGGCAACACAGCCATCAGCCACAACTGTAATCCTTTTCACGTTGAATCATTTTCGACAGCGAATTCCCAAATCAGAGAGCAGTTTTGCCTGCCACCCGAAAGAACACATGTGATTTGTCTCCAGCGAAGAATACAAGGCTTTTGCGTTGGCTGCCTCTGATTGGTGGTTGTGTGGAGTGAATTAGTTGCATTTTAAGGCCCGGCTCTCAGCAGGTATGATCATGGCGCTATTAAAGAAATATAATAGCGTTTACATTACCTAAGACTAGACAGTCAGTGGCGGTCTAGCACAGCGGTACAGTGAGCCAGCTCATAAGAGACTGCAGGCCCCAGACTCGACTCCAGCATCCGCGTTCCGGACTCGCGCAGCATCATTAACCGAGGCTGCAGGCACCAGTTAACTCTCTGTCCAGCACTGCAGCGGCTGCGGTCTGGACTCGAACGGCTCCTTGATGAGAGGCTGCAGCACACACCATACTGGCTGGCGGCACAATATAGATGTGAGCAGCAGCGGGCTGACTCCAGTCAAACTTTGAAACTATCTGATAACTGCTGCCTGCTCACCTCGCTCCGCAGGCGGCCCACCCTATACCATGAGCTCTGTTTTGGCATTGGGTGAATGTGGGGCACAATTGTGCACCATCATGTCACGTAAATGCCGAATAGAGCCAGCGAGCAGAGGTCAGCTAAGCCAGCCCCCAAGCCTGCAGCAGCCAGAGTCTCTGTCAATGACATGACTCTGTGGCTGCCAGAGCAGCGCGACAGCGCGCTGCTTTCCTCTGTGCTAATTACAGCGCTCTGGCTTGACAACTTCAGTAGGCGCTATAAATGCGTGACTTCGTATATCAGTGCAGTGATCTGGACCAACACACTGAAATGCGTTAGCCTAACGCCTGATGCGTGGTACTTGGCAGGGCTGCAGAAGGTTAGCTGCTGTCTCCCCAGTCTCTGTCAGGTACTGTCACCTGAGAAGAGTACGAACAATCGGGAACAATTGCTTGACTGGGAAAGCTCCTGGATAGTAATCTGTCAGGCATCACATGCTCTTTCACAGAAAGATAACATAGTCCAGTAGTAAATGCTCGCACCGTAGAGTCAAAGACCGGTGGATACGCATGGTGGCCATCGTGGACATTTTTGGGTTGCTTTAGTAGAAACAAAACAGGTTCCCGAAAACCCTTTTGCACGAATGTGTTTGGGCAGAGAACCAGACCGGCACTTGGATTCCAACATAGACAACAGGAGCAGTGGTTCAACGTTGCTGCTCTCTGCACAGCTGCAATCGTCCTCTTTTTCACAACCCTAATTAGTCACCAGTCAGAAGTTGGTGACTAAAATCTTTAGCTCCTCTTGCTACACTGCCCAACCACCATCTGACAATCGTGGTACAACCCCATCCCAATCTTCTGCTTCAGCCTTCCACATTCCATCTTCCCAGCAATCCCTATTTGAAAGCTTCACTGTGCATATTGTTTTCAGATGCTTGCCCTCTTTAGTTTCTGATTCCCTTACAAACCTGATACAACAGGTCTCTCTCTTTCTGCTTCGTACGCGTAGAAAGGATGACATTGGCTCTGGTGCAGACAAGGAAAATAGCCCCTTTGACTGTTGATGGGGTAGTAAAATTAATCAATTATCAGGCGTCAGTGGTCCCCTCATGGCTCTGGGCACAGTGCTACTGCACCTGCTGCACCAATGGTAGCACCCTGTGCGCCTATCAGATTATAACACTGTAGTCAACCAGATAGTAGAATAGGCTTCCTTCTGAGATACATCTGTTCCCTCCCTTAACATTGTTTAAGAGTTTGGGGCAAGGGAGGAATAGCCTTTGCTTTCAGTTTCATGTCTCTTGCTCTAGAACAGGGATACTCAAAGTAGGGCCCAGGGGTCGCATGCGGCCCTCCTGACCTTTAGTTGCGGCCCCCTGGTGAACAGACAGAGCAGAAAAGAAGGTGTCCCAGACAACTTATCTTTAGGAACACTTTTAGTTTTAAATACAACTTGCACTAAACATGTAAAAAAATTATAAAACTCTCTGTAAACTACAAAAAGTGTATTTTATTAGCATGCATGAGTGTTTTACCTTAGTAGATCAGATTATATCACTGCATTGAGAGGCGTTTATTAGCCGTGATATTTTTCAAACATGATCATGGAAATATGAATGCTGCCCCCATTCTAAAAACAATGCCATTAGTGAACCAAGAGGCAAGTCATTTGTCAGGTGCACCTTGTGTGCAGCCTTGGTTGCTTTATAATTGGAACAACATTATAGTTTATTAAATAAAACACAAGAGAAGGTTTTGTACAGCACACATACTGAACTTGTATATTTCAAGGGGCTCTCATATGTGGTAATGAAGAAATAGGATGCAAAGTGAAATTAGCCAATTGCCTAGATTCACACAATTTCGTCAAGTGGGGAAGTCAGGACTGATATCAGGTTTTCTGGTTTTACATTTTGCAATTCAGCTGCCAGATGAGTACCTCTTTCACGTTTAACATTAGAAGTTAATGCTTTGACTTTAATACTTTGTGCATGAGAATAGAATGTTAGTGGCAAACAGAACTCATGTGAAGGCACGGTTCGTTGTCCACACCATGCATCTGCTTCGCATCCCACAACGCCCACCTTTCATCAACCCGAGCCTCGCATTGCTGGCATCAGTGCGGCCCTTGGGCATGCCACAGACCGTACTTTGCGGCCCCGGGGAAATGTTTGCGAGTACCCATGCTCTAGAATGATTCTTTAGAACTCTACCAAAATACATGTGCCTGGTTTTCACATTTTTAAGAATTCGTAATTTCATTTTTTTGTTTTTATATAATATTGTATTTTTTCCTTCTCCATTCTCTAAGTATTTTTGAAAGAAGTTCTTCACAAATTTATGTCAAAGCAATTAAAGTGAAGCCGGGAGCAAAGTTGGCTAAACAGTCGACAGATGTGAATCGGTAGTGATTTGAATATAGAAGGTGTTTTGTGGCTTTATTTTAGTGGTTTCTGAGTGCTTATAAACTCTGGCCATTGTTTGTGATTTAAAGCTTACCTGTGGTTTTACGCTTCACCATGTAGGTTTTGAGCCACCTGCTAAGTGGGCATTTTTTTTTTTTTATCACCTGCGTTTCCTTTACTTAGCTCTCCAAATAGGAACAAGACACAATGCCACACGCTCACTATCCCTGCTTTCTAACGCCATGTGCCAGTGTTCTTCCGAATAAATTATTGTATTTGTGGGAAAAGGTGTTTTTTTCTTTAACTTGATCAATCTCATATGAGACTAATCCTTTATGTTGATTTGGCTGATTGTGTCTTTTCGTGTTAGTTTGAAGCACTTATCCATATATTAGCACGACTAGAGTGCACCAAAAATCCTTGAGTTTTTAGAGTTAAACGTGAACTGCAGATATGCAACAACACGTTTACTGGGGCTTTTCAGTGACCAGGGGTTTGCAACAATCCACGAACTGCAGTGGCTAACTATGCGTTTTAAGTATGTGCTTAATTTTGCTCTCACCCTTTTATCTCTCTGTGGTTTTGATTGTGGTTTATGACAGACTATATATTCAGTATTTGACGATTGGGGTAGAACAACATAACCCTGTTTTATTTATTTGTGCGTTAGACTTCTTGTTGTGTTGGGAAGTGCTTCAAACCTTATAATGTTTTTAAAACAGATCATGTAAGCTTGAAGAGTGTATTCAAGCTGTTTAGAGTGACTGTCTTGCCCATAAATGTACTTTAACATTTAAAATTCATTTTCTACTGTTGTGGAACCAGCTGCTGAAAGGTGCAGTTGTTTTTTGCTGGTGTGATGTCATAGCAGTGGAAAGCAACTTCTTGCCTTTTGCTTCATTATGCAAGTCCTTCCTTTCTAGCAGTACATCCAGCTGCAGGACAGGCGACGTCCTGTCATTTTGCAAAGTCTAACCTGCACAGTGTGAAGGTCTTTCAGGCAGGGACGTTGCTAGTAAGAACCTCTATCTTTCACCACAGCACTTTGCAGTGCGTTCATTTGCATGAGACTGGGTACGGGTTGGGAAGAGGGTCCGTCAGATCTTACAAGGAATCCCCTGCATGGATGGAACATGTGGTAGCATCCTACTCTCATGAAGTAGACCAGGGTTTTCCAAAGTCGATCCTGGAGGGCCGGATCCATGCCAGATTTTAAGACAACTACATTTATCTAAATGGGGATATGCTAAAAATCTGGAATGGATCCAGCCCCCCAGAACCGACTTTGGAGAACCCTGAAGTAGACAACAGATGCTGCTTCCTAGCGGTGGGTCCTGACATCATCCTGACTGCCCCTAGAGCTATTTCCAGTGATCCAGATCTTTGGGTGGACATTGACCAGTGGTTCAGAGTGTGGACCTTTTTAGACATTCACATGGGCAGAGAAGAATTTCTTTATTTATTTTCACTCTGCAATGCCACTCCTAGCTTTGCCTTTCCTGTTTTAATATGATAACTACTCTGTGTTTTCTTCAGGTCTTTTTTTGATTCTGAGACATTGAATGGCCTGAAAAATTAGCAATTTCTCTAGCCTCCATGCTTTAAAGCGTCCCACTGGAAGCCTTTTAATGCTCATTCAGTGTTATATATTAACATCGAAGCACACAACCATGGTCTGCTCAAGTGAGCACCAACAATGGATAGACACATGCAAATCAAGGCTGTATGACCCGTCTGCAAAAAATATATCTATTCCATTGTGCAAGAGCGTATAGAGACCACAGTGCACCTTTTCGACGGTGGAATGGGATCCCAAATTGGTGGAGATACCATTCATCATGGGAGGGCTCCATGTTCCCCACTCAACGGCCATATGCAGACTCCACCTCCACAGATACAGTGAAATATAAGACTCATTGTGGTGGTCAGCACAGGGGGACCCTCAGCCGTCATTTAGTGCTGTAAGGCCAGGAAAATGGCAGGATGTCATCTTTACAAAAACGTCTAACATAACATAACACATTGTTCTCTAATTAATTCACCATTCTTAGAAACACTGGATTGCTAGTGCCCATGACTGTGTGTAATAGGCAATTTAAGTAATCCTTAACTTTATTTGTGCGATTCTCAGTAAAAAATATCCCCGGAGACGTCCCTCACCCCAAAAAAAAACAACTCTGGAGAACATGATGAAATTAGTTATTGTGATAGTTATTTTAGATGCAAGAAATCTGGGAAAGGGGCTTCAGAGTTATCCCTTCGTTAACATAAATAAGGGACAATCGGAGCTTCCAGCTTCTGTTCCTAAAAATCTATATAGTGAAAAACATGCCATTTAGTATTTTTAGATTATTTGTACTTCTGATATTTTTAAAAATAGCCTATATCATTATGTGCTGTGTATACAATTTTTATGGAAATTGCATTTACATCGCAATTAAAAGTCTGCTGTTAAAGTAAATCATTCGATTTCACCGATTGCATAACTCCAAATTGGATTTTGGAAACCATAGAGCAGATTGTTGCTTACAGAACTACTGCCAGTACTATAAAATTTGGAAATGTTGTATTTTCATGCTATTCTTTGCCTTTTATATACATTTATTTGCTTTTTTGGATGTGGACTATTCCAGTTAAGCTGTTGTATTACCATGGGCAGGTTAGACAAGATTTTTGATGTGATTTTATACAACATACATAACTTTAGTTCTGTATATCAATAGTGCCGGTCCGTTAAGGTGCACTTTAAATCCCAGAATCCCATACTTAAAAAATCCTCTTTACTATTGATCCTCATTGCTAAAAAGGAAGAAAATAGTGAATTGCCACAATACTCTGGAGATCTCCAAGAAGACACAAAGAAGACTGAATCTAATGACCGTTCACATAGAGGACCTACTTGTTCAAATACCACTCCCACCGCTAGCCATTTCTGATTCTATCTTTGTACATTTGGGTCCGTCGTGGTTTGTGTCTGCTTGGACCTTGTTGGTCCCTATATTGTGGATATGACATTCCTGCAATCTATAAATTGCTTTGCTGCCCCCCTGTTGAGAATGACTTTTAGACAAGCACCAGCAGCTGGATACACTCATGGGTGATAACCCACGCTGTAGAAATTCTGATTGATAGCAAAATAAAAATTGCCAGCTACTTTATACGGGAATTGAGGCTAAATTAGGGTATAATTCTGAAAACCTTTAAACCAACCCTTCTCTGGATTGCTGGCTCAGTTTTGGATTTCATTCTCAACAGATCTGACGCTGACAAATGAATGGAGGTGTGGTCTAATGACTACGTTGCTAAATTTTGAACCTAGATTATTGGATTCCAATCCCAATTTTGCTGCGGCATTATGATTCTAAGTAATTCACTTCATAACACTGTGTTGGAATGTGTGAGCTTGTAGCAATGCTGGTAAAAGAAAATACAAGACTCTGGATAGCGCATAGAATTCTAACATGCGTTTAATACAAAAACAGCCAGCAATCATTCAAAATAAGCAAGGCAATTGCCATTTCAGTGAACCAAACCATTGCTCTCGATTAGTTGGAGCATGCAATGGTAACAGTTCTTACATTTGGATGCTACACTTTTTTTCAATGCAATTGAATGTAAGCAAGAACACATGATAGAACTGAAACACGTAGATAGTCACTAACAAGCAGATGCCAAGATCATCTTGTGGGAAGAATGTGAGAAAACCATGATGAACTGATACAGCTAACACTAACAAGAGCTGACAACTAATTTCTCAAATTAATGCCTTAATGTTTACAATTTTGAATATGGCTAGAGACGAGGGCAGGACCTTAAGGGATGAGTCTATGTTAATGTCCTCCAGGATGCCAGCCACATGTGGCAGAATTCTTCAAGCTTTGGGTACATCTCCTCTTCTGACCTGAATGGTTTCTTGCTGGTTTTCTCACAGCATAGGAATGTTCTATGGCAGTTTCAGTCTGTTCTGTTAATAACAAGCCAGAGTAGGAATGTTTATCGGGACTGCTGATAGGGTGTTATTGTCATCCACTCTGGACTCAAATCAATCTTTATTTCGCATTTGGTTAAATGCATAAAAGTACATGAATAAAACAGTACATATAATAAATACTGCGTACCACGAAGTACAGGTACAATTACAATGCAAGTCAGGCTAAAATACGAATTGAGATTTTTTTAAGGTAAGTAAAACCATTAGCCAGAACTCCATGTACTGGGTCAATAAAGTTAAAGCACATATAAATGACATACATGGGTATAAAAACAAAGTTAAAAACAGAATTTATTTCAACCGATAAACCATTAACCAGTTCATACATGCTAAATATGGCTGTGCAAATCTGGCCGGATTTAGGAACCTTAGCACAAGAGGCAATAAGCATTTACCTTGGTCATACATACAAGTGCTGAGTGTGCAAATCTAGATAACATTAAAAACTGAACACGGAAAACAATTAGAATCGTGGTCTACCCCTGATGTAGCTTCATTTGGATAAAAGGCCAAGTCCATTAATAGCCTTTCAACGTCTTAACGCAACTTGTAAGAAGGAGACCGTAGTGAGACAAACAAATGGGGTTTCTAAATTTTGTAATATAGCAAGAGCCATTGTTGGGGAGCGATAACAACTTCTTCAACAGAGGGATAATATATTGTTTCCTATCTTTTACATAAAAAGTGCAAAAGAACAATATGTGCAAAGCTGATTGAGGTGACTTATTATTATCACGGGCAAGGGGGAGTTGTGAGATGAGAACACATTCATTGGATACCCCAGCATTATCAGTATATAATTCAATCGGAATCTGGTTAGAATATACCAGTGCTGGATGTTCTCAACAAAGGAAAGATACGATGGAACCCCTTGCTGTGAGTGTGATAAACCATAACAGGTCGAAACAGAAGTTTTCCCCCTGCATCCATCCCACCTATCAGAAGCAGTTTTCTTAATAAAAAGTTCCTTTAGCCACGATTTAGGAAAACCTTCACAGAGGCTAGGAGTGTCAAAAAGTTCTGATAGCCCCAGTGATGTAACAGTATGTTTTACGTAGTATAGCCAAGGGATTTTATGATTGTGATCTAAGGACAAAATATCTTTCAGAATCCTTTGATTCAGAACAACGCTGTTCCTTTTCCACAATGACAACCACAGGGAGAGCGGGGCCAGTTTAATAACATCGCTGATGTAAGGCAGATCAGCTTCCTTGTGAGCAACAAAATCACTTCAAGCTGTTGGAACTGCTAGTAGCTGCTTAATGATATTGTCTTCTATTACTTGCAAGTGTGCGATGTCCAATATCCCCCAGATCGCTGCCCCATAAGTAGCAATAGATCTCAATTTAGCCAGATAGGTTTTAATCATTTCCGGTACGGTCTTACTGCCCGTTTTGTTTCGAAAAACGGAAATCTGCGGCTATACTCTTGCCTATACGATCTGCCCTATTCTGTACCATCGCCTTCCAAGACTGTTTTGAATCGAAGACCACCCCTAAATAGTTAAAGCTTAAGACCTGTTCTATTTTTTCCCCATCATGATAAAAACTTGGTGGTTTTTTATTGGCGCCCCCCATAGCTAAAATAAAGGTCTTGGATTTATTTACTTTAAGGTCCAGATCGGACATAAAGGCCATATAATCAGTGATAAGATTTTTTTAGTGCTATGGGAGTCCTTGATAAAAGAACCGCATCATCCGCGGATAGCAGAATCGGAAGGGGGGTGGTCTGTGCTTGAGGGGTGTCTTTTGATGTTTTAACTAAAGCTTCGTACAGATTATTTGTGTAAAGGGCGAATAGAAAGGGTGCCAGAACATAACCCTGTCTGATCCCACTTTCAATTTTAAAAGGTTTTGTGCATTCCCCAAGTCTTCCAAATCGGACTATAGCAGAAGCGTCTGAATAAGACTCTCTAATATAAAATTGGTTATTGCAGCCTCCACTCCCATGGCCTCCATGATATTCCACAGTTTGCTGTGTACGACACAGTAAAACGCCTTCGACAGATCCATGAAGGCCATGTATACCTGGCCTGGCCTTTGCCAAGGAGTACTTAGCAGCTATTAGTGACAAGTTAAGACATTGGTCAAAGGTACCCCTACCCTGCCTAAACCCATACTGCACTTCGGCGAGAATTTTCTTCTACACCACCCAAATTTCCAGCTTATTTAGTAGTAACATACCCATTATTTTAGCTGTACTATCTAACAGGGAAATGGGGTGGTAATTGAGTGGATTTGAGGCATCACCTTTTTTATAAATAGGTATAATTACTGAGGTTTTCCAGGAGAGTAGGGGACCATTTAATGCTATTGAGTTAAAAACTATGGTCAATAGGGGTGACCACAGTAGTCTATTTGTCAGAAAAATATCCATTGAGGCCCCGTCGGGTCCTACTGCTTTGAGTGATGGTGACTGTGACAAAGCGGTCTCTAGTTCAAATGAAAGACAGGTTGTTGCCTTAATAGGCAAGTTGTCAGACATGGGGCGAGAGCCCGCCGCCCTATGAAAAATATCCTGAAAGTAACTTATCCATGTCTCCTCCTCTATATGAACGTCCAAAGAGGGGCCGCACTTATCTGGAAGGGAGACTGAAATAACCACATTCCAGAAAGTTTTACTATCTTTCAAGGCAGATGCTTTCTTTAAAGGTTCCCGACTTCGTGTTTTAGCTCTTTCTGTCTTTCCGCCCTGGCTAACTTATACAGGTAAACACAAGGAAATGATGAACGGAGCGCTGAAACTTTTCAGACACTCAGGTGGTGAAGTGAGCTAAAGAATGATGATGGATTCAACCCAGATCTGTGACTGGGGGTGAGTGTCTGAAAAGTTTCAGCGCTCCGTCCATCATCTCCTTGTGTTTGCTTTGTTCGCCCCAGGGTATGCCCAGACGTGGGTCCCTTGCTCACTTTGCCACTGGATTCAAGCTAGCCTGGCTGATGATGGGTGTTACCCAGAAACCGGTCCCAGGATGCTTGTTTCCGGTTCAGGAAAGACCTGGCTTGGCAGTTCGGGCTGGACTGTTCCCATGAGGCACAGGATCAAGACTGATTTGCATGTAACTGGGTCTGTTCTGAGGTGGCGAAGTGAGCTAAAGAATGATGATGGATTCAACCCAGATCTGTGACTGGGGGTGAGTGTCTGAAAAGTTTCAGCGCTCCGTCCATCATCTCCTTGTGTTTGCTAACTTATACAGGTTCCTTAGTTCCCAAATATGTTCTTTATCTCTTGGTAAGACTTTTAGAGCTTTCCGGAGGTTGTGGGAGGCTACTGAACAGTTCTTATCAAACCATCAGGGCCGGGCTATATCTTTTGTGGGAATTGGGCAGGTCAGTAGGCTTTAAATGTTTGCTTGAATATTAGCAAAGGCTTCTATCACCAAGTTGCTACTTAGTTGTGGGTCTAAGCAGCAATGAAAATCCTCATAGTTGGTTGCTAGAAGATTTGCAAGTAGCTTAGGCTCGTCCACTTTATCCCACTTTAGGGTAAGGCCATTTTTGCTAGCTAAAATAGGTTTAGGGGCGACTTTACTAAGGCTTTTCTTAGCGACACACCACTCAAAGACGCATGTAAGCATTGCATGGTGAAAGAGACCTTTAACTTAGAAATATTGGTATTTAAAGGATCGCACGTAATCATATAATCGATCGCAGAACAACGTTCTGTTCCCTGAAATGTGGGGGATAGTTGGCCAGTTACTAGATCGATTTCATTTCGGGGCTCTAGTTGCCAAGTCATCAGTACATTGTTCAGGACAGTGCCATGTTTATTATGAGTGAAATGAATAATTGGCTCACCCCTATGATCTTCTATCCCACACAGCTTTGTCTCTACTCTTGGGCAAGTCCTAATATTAAAGTCTCCCACCCACAAAATTTGTAGAGGGTCTGGGTGTAGTCCTACAAGATCCTCGATGGCCATCCCTATGTTCTCTGCTACAGTTTCAGGGTTAGAAAAGTTGTTATTGTTGTAATTTATTAACAAGAGGTCCCAGGTGTCATAACCTTTGATTACTAGCATATGAAAGTGAGGGGATGTTTTTATGAATTTTAATACTTTCATTGCAAGAGTGTTAGCTAGCAGTGTCAGAAGGCCCTCCTTGGCTCTGCCCCCGGTTGAGGGTACTGCGGGAGTGCTAAATGAGCAGTAACCGTTTATAAATATTGAATGTGCCTCCCAAGTTTCTTGGATGCAGATAATCTGAAAATCATTAAATCGTTTATTATTAAAGCCTGCTATGTTCCTTGATAGAAAGGTATGAGTCAGATTAGTTGCACAAGGGGTGGGGGCCTCTGTGATATCATAAGGTTGGCTTAGCAAAGGGGGATCATGATTCAAGCCCAATCTTTCCTCCCCGTTTATCCCACTATGTTACCTAAGCCTTGAATTCTTCCTAAAGACTCGGGGTTCGACCTGGCAGAACCTCTGACTGTCGTTCTCCAGTCAGTCGCAGGAATCAAGGTTTGATAGGGGAGCAAATCTATTAAAAGTTAAAGGACCGATGCTGGCGTTGGGCCTAGACCTACTCCCCATGGTTTTTACCAGGTCTCTCTTTGGTGCAATATTGTGTATGCAACAGGGCGGTTTATATAAGTAACCAAGCGGTACAGGGAAGATCTGGGTTCGGGTTATGGGTGCCATGTGGCTAATATAATAAGTCAGCTACAATCTGCGAATTGTCAAAATTTAGAATGATGCAATCGCCCTCGTGTGATTTTGGAGATGAGCGTACCCAAGAGATTCTCCTGCCCATAATAAGATGGTTCCGAGCTAAGTGTCCCAAACTATTATGAGCTGAGAGCCAGTGAGATGATTTGTCCATAAGTTGGGTAGTAGTTTCTTGTAATGTGGGCCTTAGCGTAGGAACATTTACCAGGATTAAAACAAAAGGGCAAGCAGCTGGGGGGAGATTAAGAGTTTGTGAGTGAGTTACACTCGTGTGTTCTAGGGGGATAGTCTGGGATTGGCTGGAAATAAAATTACTGTTAGCCCTGAAAGGTCTAGTTGGAGCACCCCCCACCCCGTGGCTGTTGGGAACACAAGTGTTCTTCAGCGTACGTGTGGATAGCCCTTCGTGGCCTGATTTAAAAAACGTTCCATCTGTGGGGGATGCAACTTTCCCCGTAGTGTAGGGCCCGTTTTTCGTGCCCAGGTTTAACTCTGTTATACCCCCTGAATTAGCCTCCTGCTCATAGCATGCTATAGGTGCAGCCGTATGGACACTAGTGTGGCATTGCAAAGAGTGACTCGTTTTTAGCATAATTTTTGGATGTAAAGCAAACATTACCTAAAAGGTCCTGGATTTTTTTTTTTTTTTATATTTCTTTTTATTAAACAAAAATAAATGCAATAATACATTACAGAGGAGTCAACCACTTAAGGGCATGAGGTACCTTGGGGGAGCAAAATCGTGTAACATAAATACATGAAATGAGAAATGCTACGGTGAGGGCGGGTCTGCAATATCAAAACAGCAAGGCGGTGAGCATATGTCTCCGCGATATATATTCCAGGAGCCCCATACACGGGACCACTTTTTGGGGCAACCCCTGGCTAGGTATACCGTTTTTTCCCTATACATGCACCAGTCTAGATCCCTCTCCCAGGCTTCTATTGTGGGAGGTTGCTCTGCTCCCCACCGCTGCGCAATGTTCCTCTTTGCTATCATGAATCCCAGTGTAGACCATTGTGTCTGGGCGGTGTTCAAGTCAGTAGGTTCCCAGATATTCAGGAGGCAGCGTCTCACCTCAGGGTGAAGCGAGATCGAGAGTACTGTGTTGATGACATCATGAACCTTGCGCCAGAATGGGCTGATGGCTGGGCACTCCCAAAGAATATGTATGAATGTTCCCGTGTGCCCACAGTTCCTCCTACACTCCCCACTTGTCTCCCTTCCCATGTGTAATAGCTGGGGCCCAGTAATGTAGATCCTGTGTAGGATTTTAAGCTGAACTAATCTGAGGCGCGCTGGTATGGCTACTACCCTGGGAGAGGATATCGCCTCCTGCCAATCTTCCTCATCCAGTTCAATCCCGTCCCTTGTCCACTTCTCCCGCAGTGTTTGGAGCAGGTCTTCCCCATTATTGATTAACTTCTTATATATGAGAGAAATGGTTTTCTCAGGTATTGACCCGTCTAGTATTCTATCTTCCAATGGTGAAGAGTCGGGAGGGACGGTGTCTCGTGACAGGTGCGTACGTAGCGAGTGCATGATTTGTACATAGCGGAAGTGTTCAGTGTCTGCCAATTTATATTCTTTTTGAAGGTCAGCAAAGAGCTTGATCCCACTTGTTCCCAACATAACTTTGATGTGTGAAATTCCTATAAGGTCCCACCTGTCAAACCCTTTCGTCTTCCACAAACTACCCAACCTCTCTGAGTCCCACAATGGAGTTGCTAGTGTCAATGTATTGCCCCACCCCAGCGAGTTAGTTGCGCTGTGCCAAACTTGAACGGTATGTGCAGTGGGGCCAGTTAGGGCAAACCGTCTAGGCTTTGAGTATAGTGCTCTACCATACGTCCCTCCCGGGAGGAGCCATCTGTCCATAGCATAGCCAGGGTCATCCGGGCGACCGTAGGTGCCGTGATTAACGGCAGCCAGATGAGCTGCCCAATAGTATTTTTTAATGTCGGGAAGGCTAATGCCTCCTTCATACCACGATAGGGTGAGTTTAGTCAAAGCAATGCGGGGTTTTCCTTCCCATAGCAGAGTTCGCTGGAGGTTCTCAATCTCTTTGAAGTAGTGAGCTGGGACAGGGTCCAGCGTGTTCTGCAGGATATATAGGAATCTAGGGAGGGACATCATTTTAAAAAGGGCCACCCTACCCAAAAGCGAAAGGGGGAGTGTTTTCCAACTAGCAATATCCTTCTGGAGTCTGTGAAGGGGTGGAAGGAGATTCCGCTCGTACCGAAGTGTGGCATCTAGGGAAACAAACATGCCCAGGTACTTAAACCCAATGGTGTTTATCTGTATTGGACAGTTCCTGGGGGAAGAGGTGGGTCACCACTGAGGGCATATAACAGGGACTTACTCCAGTTTACAGTGAAGCCAGAAAATCTGCCAAAGACCTCCAGTATATCCAATACCACCACCAGGGAGTGTTTCGGAGAGGCTAAATAAAGGAGGATGTCGTCCGCATACAAGGAAATGCGGTCTTCCCAGTCCGGGGACCATTTCAGTCCTCTTATCCTAGGGTCACCTCGGATCCACGCTGCAAAAGGTTCAAGGGCCAGGGCGAAGAGGAGGGGCGAGAGCGGACATCCCTGGCGGGTTCCCCTGCTAAGTGGGAAGGCTGCGGAAAGTTTGTTATTAACTACCACTTGGGCTAGGGGGTCACTGTATAAAAGACGTACCCATTGGATAAAGTTAGGCCCAAAGCCCAGTTTAGCCAAGACTGCCCACAAATAAGGCCACTCCATAGTATCAAATGCCATGGTGGCGTCTAAGGACACGACCACCGCTGGCTCTTGAATAGTATGTGCTCTACTCACCACTCCATGTAATCTGCGCAGGTTTAGTGCCGTGTTCCTATGGGGCATAAATCCAGATTGGTCCGGGTGGACCAAGCCGCTGATTATTTTAGCTAGGCGCGTGGCCAATAATTTGGCCAATATTTTGGGTTCGGCGTTCAGAAGGGAGATGGGTCTGTATGATGTGCATTCGGTTTTGGCCTTGCCCTCTTTGTGGATTGTTACTATGGTCGCGAGCCTCTGCTCCCTGGGCAGCACACCGCCCTCTCTGGCCTCCTCGAACATGGCCTTCAGGTATGGTGCCAGTTTATCTGGCCGAAGTTTGTATAGCTCAATAGGGAGTCCATTAGGACCGAGCGCTTTCCCTGACTTCAAAGCGCGGATTGCTTGCCCAATCTCATCTATTGTCAAGTCGCTGTCCATATATTGACGGTCTTCTAAAGTGAGTCGGGGAGCTTAATGTCACGTAGTAGTTCCTGAGAGTCTTCTTCGGAGTGTGGGGTTACCGTTTGGTATACAGTGGAGAAGTGAGTGGCAAATCTATCCGCTATGGTTTGTGGCTCCGTAATGGACGTCTCTCCCGCAACCCTAAGTTCCGGCACCAGCCTGCTCGCATACTCCTTTTTATCGAGCCACGCTATAAGTTTCCCTGCTTTATCTCCAAGGTCATAGACCCTACCTAGCTGCTCCCTGCTCAGCGCCCTCGCCCTATCTGTAACCAGGGCCTTGTATTCATGTTGTTTCAGGCTCAACAGGTGGAGCTTTTCTGGCGTAGCTCCAAGTTCAGGGTCTCCCTCCAAAATACTAATTTCGGACTCAATGTCAACCACTTCTTTGCGATTGTCTTTCTTAACTCCAGAGATCAATGACAGTGCCTGGCCTCAGATTACCGTCTTGAATGCTTCCCACAGTGTCTGAGGTGAGGAAACAGAGCCCTCATTATCTAAGAAGTAGTTATCCATGGCTTTCACTAGGTCATTCCGGATTTTGTGGTTTTTTAGGTACCAGGGGTTAATGGGAGCTAGCCTGCCCACCGTGGAGCGACTAAGGGCTATGTGTGTCCATATTGGCGAGTGATCCAAAATGCCTCTAGCTAGTTGTTTGATGTCCTGTATGCAGTGGGCCTGTGCTGCTGGAACCAGGCAGTAATCCAACCGGGAGAGACTATTGTGCGCTCCGGAGTGAAAGGTATATTGCTGCTGATCTGGATGATATGTTCTCCACCCATCTACCAGCCCCATGGAATTGAGGAAGTCAGGCAACCATTGAGAAGAAGGCCCCACTTCTCGCGGGGGATAACGGTCCAATACGCCAGAGACTACTGCATTAAAGTCACCCCCTATAATCAAGTGGCTTTCTGGAATAGTGAGTAGGATAGAGCTCAGATCCGCAAATGTTGTGTTCTGTAGTCCCGGTGGGACGTAGATTGACATAAATGTGGT
The DNA here is from genome assembly GCA_963921515.1 of Calotriton arnoldi. NCBI lineage: Eukaryota > Metazoa > Chordata > Amphibia > Caudata > Salamandridae > Calotriton > Calotriton arnoldi. The sequence goes on along the minus strand of CAWUFW010003930.1, from coordinate 803,673 downwards.
GGGTCGCCCCTCCCACATGCCCGACACCCCAACATATCTGCCCCGGTCGTCCACCCACGTGGCGCTCACAGCTAGGGGAAAGGAGTTTTCATCATAACGCCCACTCCCCTTGAACCCGAGGTGAATCCTGCATGGGCCACCATTTTGTATCCCCATCTGTGCATTGCCTTACACATGTTGCCAATGAGATGTGTTTCCTGTAATAGGACAACATCCGGGGCTTGGCGTTTGATATACTGGAGGACTACACTACGCTTGATCTTGTCCCCCAGTCCGTTAACATTCCAACTCAATATCTTAATATTCCCCCTCTTGCGTACCCATTAGTTAGCTCAAAAATTACAGACTCCTCTGTTGTAAAATAAAATTGAAATAACAATGTGAAAACAATACAAACGTAGAAATATGAAACCCCTCCCAACTGCCCCCCACCCTGCTTCCCTGCACTGTGAGCGTAGAACTGCCCATAAAAACTCTGCAGAGTGCCTGTCGCCCTGAATGAACACTAAAAGTAGAAAACGTGGGGACATGCCATACCAGTTAGCTGACCTTCCCCACTCAGTAAATATGAAAGTCCCTCAGAGAGTCACGCACCGCAGTTCTGGGTAGAGACCGAGGGCCGGGGGCCACTGCGTTGGAGTTCGGCCCCCACCCCGCCCGTTACCTGTCTCAGGGCTTCACAGGAAAGCGTCCGCTCCACGGAGAGCCCACATTTCTCTTAGTCCTGTCACTCACGCTGCTGAGAGGCCTCCACCTCCGCCGCTCCGCTGCTGTCCGTCTCACGATTCGAGTGTAAGTCCAGCCACTCCGCCGCTTCCGCCGGCCGCTCAAAGAACCAGGCCTTTCCCTCCGCCTCCACCCGGAGACGCGCCGGGAATAGCATGGCGTACTTGAAACCATGGTCTCTCAGTGTTCGTTTAACAGGGAGGAAGGACCTCCTTTGTCTCTGCACTCGTTGTGTAAAGTCCGGAAAGAAAGAAATGTCTGCATTCTCGTAGCGGAGGCCGAGTCGGGTCCTGGCATTCTGGAGGATTATATCTCGATCGCGGAAGTTCAGAACTCCTAGCTAACAACGGGCGAGGCGGAGCCCCGGCCTGGGGCGGCCTCCGGGAACCCTGTGGGCCCGTTCGATGACGAAGAACTTGCTGAGACCCTTGGGCTGCAGATGTTGTAGGATAAGGTCCTCCACAAAGAGGTCTGGGGACTGCCCCTCCGCTTTTCCGGCACTCCTAGGATCCGTAGGTTATTGCGACGCAGCCGCCCTTCATAATCATCCAGTTTTAACTCGGTCGCCGCACGGAATGTCCGCATATCCTGCATTTCCTCTTGGATCTGTGCCACATCTCCCACCAAGCTAGAGGTGGTAATCTCGACCTGCTTGACTTTTTCACTAAGTTTAGACAGGTCTGCTCGGATTAAATTAACCTCTATGGCGATTGTGTCCATTTTGTGTTCCAGAGAGGTTTTTACACTGGAGATGGCCCCCATGACATCCCTCAGGGACAGTTCCTGGTCTTCCCCCACCTTGTTCACTCGCGGGGCTGTCCCTGGATTGACGGCGTTGGATCACTTCTTTGGGGAGGGTGTAGCGATCTAATTTGTTGGACTGCACCACCTTAGATCCCCTGGCACTTGCCGACTTGCTCTTCTCCATGTCTGCTTAGTGACACTCTCTGGGCCCCTTGATAAGTCCAAGTTTGGCTCCAACCTGAGCCGTGGCCCGGTCACGGACACTGTCGCCCTTCACCGCCTGACCCACAGAAATCAGCGGCACCCAATCAAGGGAGCGGGAGATGTCGCGTTCACCGTGCCCCGGGCTCCGGGCGTCCGGAATTTCTGCCCGATGTCCTGCGGCCGCAGAAAGGGCGGTGGTGCAGCTGCTTCACCCCCAGTTGGGCGCCGTCTATTTGTGGCAAGGGTGTGTAGGCAAGCTGTTGCTTTCAAGGCCACCGGGCCTGCCCGGCGTCCAGGGTTTCACACGTCTCCAGTCGATCCCCGCCTCACCCCTGCATCCACGGATCAATGGGGGAGGGCAGCCACCCCGGGCTCCAGCGAATCGCCCTCGCAATGGGATGTGGAAAATTCAGAGGGTGGTGAGGGTCCGTACACCGCTACTGCCCACGACTCCCAGGTAGCCTTCTGCCGCCACACCCTATCACTTGGTACCTTGGGCCTTCAAACCTGGTGCTCCAGTCTGCGCCGATCCTCCAGCAACACTCATGACATGGACCCACTACCCTCGGCGCCTCCGCTAGGTCCCAGCAACGCCACAGATAGTCCCCGGCACTGTACTGGTCCCAGCAAGCACGGATAGAAAGAGGTGAGGGCGTAATGTAGTGCGTCGGCCTGCTTTGTAAATCGAGCCCCTGGCTTTGAAGTATCTGTAGGCCCTCGTTTCACTGTGTCTGCAGTCTCCGGCTCATGTGGTGTTCAGTCGCCTCCCTCACGTCCCATGCCTTCGTTAGTGGGGTCTCCTGCCACCTCACCTCTCCGTTCAGGCTGTATCTATCTCCGGGTTCAGTCACAGCCAGCGCCCCCCGCAGGTCCCAACCGCTTGCCCGGTCTGTTTACGGCACTGTGCCGACCCGTCGGCCCCAGGTGGTAGAGGCCGAAGTTGTATTGCGCTGCAGCGGCCTGTCCCGAAAATCAAGCTCCCGGCTTCACGGTGCTCACAGGCCCTCTTCTTACGAGGGTCGCAGTGTCTGTTTCGGGCGGAGCTCGGCCCTCGCATACGGCTCAATGCCCTCCGCTATTGTTCCGGTGCGATTCCCAACCTTTGGGATCCGGATTTGTGTGGCGGATAGTCGTGGGGAGATCAGCTACGACGGAGCTCCCTCTTTAGGCGGCCATCTCGGTTCGGGTCTTGGCCACGCCCCAGGTCCTGGATTTTTAAATCAATCGAGTCCAGCCTTAACAAAATGGGATGTAATATCGAGGTAATCTTGATGATAAGATCCTCTGTGTTGTAGTTTTGTGGTAATGTCTCTTTAGCTGGGGTAGCAGGAACTATGGTTGACCGAGTGGGTAAGGACTTTCTGGGTTTCTCAGATTTAGTTTGTACTGGATCTTTTAGAGTTCCTCTTTTCCTTTTACCTGATGCAGTTATTGGTGCGGTAGGCATGTTTTTAGTGAGTTGTTGGGATGAAACAGGATGATCGGTAGGGTTGCCTGTGTAATTACTTAGGGCATAATTTGCTGTTGTGAGCCGTGAGTAGCTTGGTCTACTATGTCATTGTTAAGAATCGGCTGCGAGCCATTAGAAACAAAACCCCCCTCCCCGGAAAACAGTCTTTTTTCTGCCATGGCAATCTCCTGTGTGATTGCATTGGTAGCTTTGAGCAAAAAATTGTCAATGGTGGACATAGTTACCCCTGCCTGGATGTTAAAGTTGCCTTTTTCTTCCCCATGACTGACCTGGAACGCCAACAGCGTACTCAAAAAGCTGCTACCGATAGGTGAACGTTAGAGGGGGGGCCCAGCCCAGCCTCCTCCGGGCTCCAACTGGCGTTGTCGGGCCCGCCCTTGGCCCGGTCGTGGCCCCGGCGTGCGGCCCGGGTGCGCGTCCCACACAGCGGGAGAGAGTGGCGCTGGGAGGGCTGGCTCCGCCTCCCGCGCCAAAGCAGGAAGTGGCAAGACACTGGGCGACCTTGCTGCGTCCCATTACAGTCAGTCATGGTAGAGTCCAGTTGTGGTGATTCTTGTGACATTTGGATAGCAGAGTCATTCAGTCGACACTCATTATAGCCAGCTATGGCAGAGCCCAGTTGTGGTAAATTCCTATGATATTTGGACATCAGTTTCATCAAGCATGCACTGATTGCAGCTGGCCATGCTAAATTCTAGTTGTTGTATTCCTGTAGCTTTTGGGCACTTTTTAGCAGATTGTCTGATGGCAAATGTTGTTCAGTTTTGATGTCGGGGGACCCAGTTGTTCTGTATCTTTATCACGGGAAGAGCCAAGCCTTTTCTTCTTTTGAAAACGTTAAATGGTCTTGTATGTTTCATCACACTTGACTGGCCAGGTGTTCCAGAGTGTACCACCTGGACTGAGAATGCTGTTACGTCAATAGTCGTTTTCTGATTTTCTGATAGGAAGGAACGAGGAGTCAACGTGCTAGTATTGAGTGCAGTATTGTGTTCTGGGAGTATCACTGGAATTTCACTTGTAAGTACCACAGGTCTTTCCCTCGGATCCCTCTGAGGAGGATTCAGAGTGCTTTAGAGACAGAGTGTCTGCCTATAAGCAGCCAGTGTAGTGCTTGAAGCACTGGAGTCATGTGTTCTCTTCGGTGGAGGTGTAGTAGCAGTCTTGCAGCACTCTTATGGATCCTTTGCAATTTTCGTAATAGGAATGTTAGAGCTCCTAGGTACAGGTCATTTGCGTAATCCACCAGCGATATTACTAGGGTCCCTGTAGTGTCTGATGGGTACCCCAGGTGGGGGGTAGGTGCGTCTTAGTGCCCGAATTGTATAGAAAGTAGTCCTAGTTATCTCTTTAATATTTGCAGTCAATGATAGATCTTAGTTCATGATCTATCTGAGGTTTCTTAATGCACCTGGTGTAGTTTGTGGATCCTCCAGTTTTGTGGGCCTTGTGGTTGTAGGTTCGTAGCTGTTTAATTTCCTACATGCCATGTTCTCCGTTTTTGCAGAGTTTACTTTTAGATGGCTGGTCATTATTCATTCATCTGTGGCACAAAGGTACTCCTTGAGCCCAGATGTGTCTGTGTGCTTAGGATTTTCCAGTTTTATGATAATCTGTGTGTCATCTGCATAGTTGTAACAAGTGAGTGTGAGTAATATGATCTGGTCCAGTAAAGGTTTGAGGTACATATTGAACAGTGGTGGAATTTTTTAATGTCATGGAATGCTATAGTGCATGGCATGAGGTTGTGTACTAGATTTCCAAAAATCAGTCTCACTGCCAAACAGTCAAGACTGATATAAAACCAAATGATGGTAGCAACACCTTGTTTTTTGCGCTCTTCCAGTTTTGAAAAGTAAGTATTTTCACAATCCCGGCTTATCATCTTTTGAAACTCTTAATTCTGCTTGCTGCGCAGACACCTGGGGGAAATTGCGATTTCCAACTACGGAGTTTGAACAATTTACTCAATTACTCCCATTTAGTCCGATTTAACTGTTTGTGGGACTTTTCTCTCTAAACCATAGACCAGTAACGTAAATTTGAGATCATTATACTCGGAAGACTGGGAGAACAGGTAGGCGTGCAAACACTCTATGGAAATCCTTAAATCTACGAATCCCTGCCGTAGTTTTTCCGCACTAGTGGCCAAATGTACAAATTTGCAAACCAAGGACATGCAATTTTTGCAACACTGGTTTGCGAACAGAAATGCAATTTGAAATGCGACCTATGTACTAACAAGTTCCATCACAAATTGATAATTCGTAGAAGATCACAAAACGACCTGCATATGAATATTAATTAGGCAGGTTGCGACCACCTGTGATTGAATGCCAATGCAGGGAATGTGGCCTGCAAGGCACATCAGACCTCCGTGCATGCATTTGCCTAAAGGAACCAGTGCTGCTTTTCAATAAATAAAGATTCCTCTTTTGGAAAAACATCAGGGGGAAGGCAGTGGTCCTCTGGACCACTGTCTGCTCCCCCACCCCCCAAAACAAATTCTGATTGAATTCACAAAGTGGAAGGTGTCCCAAAGGGACAATTTCGCTTTGTGAATCAGTTACCCCACCTTCTTTGAGGTGTGATTCGCAATTAGGAGGGACGCCACCTCTTAAATGTAATTCATAATGAATCTCAAAACCCATTTTGTGAGTCGAAAGAGCTTTCCGAACTTGCACAATGTGTTTTGTATATACCAAAAAGGAATTTTGCAGTTGCAACTCTGTGAATATGCAAATCTCAGAGTTTGGGATTGTAAAATGGCTTTGTGCATCAGGCCCTTGGTTGCCAATACCTCATCTGTGGAAACCAAGATAGAGTAGAATCTGTGATACTGTGGATCAGATTATTTTACTCTCATTCCTTGCCAAGATCAGCCTGGGAAGATCTGTTCTTAGCTGGATTCACTTTTTCTACATGAACCTTTGGTCCATTAAAGCTTGTCATTGGCCATGGATTATTTATTCACATATGCTGAAGATATGAATGCTTTTTGAATACTGATTTGTCAGTGATATGCAGCATAAATGCAGGGACATTTCCTTAAGTTGAATGGTAGTGAGGCTGCAGTACTACTTTGTAGTATAGTACTATGGTTTACTGATTTCTGGAAAGATAGTTTGGGACTCTCCCTCAACGTTTGAGCTCTGTGAGAAAACCTGCTACAGATAGATGGCAATCTCTCATTTAGTAAAACCAAAGGGGATGATGGACGGAGTGTTGAACATTGCAAGCACTCACCCCCAGTCAACTGATCTGGGTTTAATCCATCATCATTCTTTAGCTCACTCCCGAACCCCAGTTCAGACATGGCCATATGCAAATCAGTCTGACCCTGTGCCTCATGGGAACAGTCCAGCCCGAACTGCCAAGCCATGTCTTCCCTGGACCGGAAACAAGCATCCTGGGACCGGTTTCTGGCTTACAGCCGTCATCAGCCAGGCTATCTTGAATCCAGTGGCAAAGTGAGCAAGGGACCCACGTCTGGGCATACCCTGCCAACTTAGGGCGAACATAGCAAAACCAAAGGGGATGATGGACGGAGTGTTGAACATTGCAAGCACTCACCCCCAGTCAACTGATCTGGGTTTAATCCATCATCATTCTTTAGCTCACTCCGCCACTCCCAGTTCAGACATGGCCATATGCAAATCAGTCTGACCCTGTGCCTCATGGGAACAGTCCAGCCCGAACTGCCAAGCCATGTCTTCCCTGGACCGGAAACAAGCATCCTGGGACCGGTTTCTGGCTTACAGCCGTCATCAGCCAGGCTATCTTGAATCCAGTGGCAAAGTGAGCAAGGGACCCACGTCTGGGCATACCCTGCCAACTTAGGGCGAACATAGCAAAACCAAAGGGGATGATGGACGGAGTGTTGAACATTGCAATCTCTCATTTAGTACCAGACATCAATGGAGTTAAAGTCTCATCTCCTTCAACTCACCTGCAGCTCGTATCCTGGCCGCATGTTGCTACCATTCCTGCAGAATGAATTCTGGTTGCAAGCTTATATCAACCTGAATTGACTTTTTTTTTTAGCTCTCCCAGTGTATTATAAAGCAGATGCAATGGCTGCAGAATGGAGTCACCTGGTTAGCTTCAAGAACACAACAATGTTGGGAAATCTCACCATTAGTTTGCCTACCTCCAGTGCCTGCACTGCATTAGACAGGGTGCATAGTGCACAAGACCTTAATAGGCATAGAGTCCTCTTTTCTCAACAGCTGCTTTGAGACATAGGTGTTCATGCGTTCTCTTCTCTCATACCCAGGAAAAATGTGCAAAGGTTTTAATAGCAAGGCACACTCTAGAGTCCATGGTGTTTTGAAGTAGACAGTCACTCTGTACCCCTACCTCTTTGCAAACAGAACAATTGCTTAATCTCCCTAAAACAGTTTTTCGAGTTCTTAGTGCCTTGAAGCACTACTTGGAATGCTGATGCTTTAGACCACGAGTACTCACAAACACTGTTCCATGTGCCAAAACGTATGGTCTGTGGTATGACCGAGGGCATCATGGTTGTGGGGGGCACGTAATGGGAAGTGTATGGTGGGATTAGGGGAACAAAGCATGTTCAAGGTGAGGACTGAGATTCGTGGAGTCGTTTTGAGGGTTTAATTTCATATGGACCTCTAAATTAAGCTCCTAGTCTCTAGAAAAAGACATAGATTTGACAATATAGTGCTGTTCTGTATCTGAGTTGCTATCCCTCAATCTCGCACTGGAGTACACCTTCTCTGCTCGCTATCACTACTATTGGGGAGTCAAATGGGCAAAGAAGTAACTCAGTTATTGAATTGGGACAAAATAGAAACTTAGGCCTCACAGTCTCTTATGCCTTCATCTGTAAACATTAGGAGTCCTTAGAAACAGGCTCAGTTAAGGTAGAGAGTGCTATAAAACCCCTCGACAAAGACCCCCCCCCGAGAAGGTGTGCAGTTCACAGGGTTGGGCAAACACCCACCTTCCAGCCCTAGTCATGGTACAGTGGGAAAGTTCCAGCCACGGCACTAGAAGACTTGACATTTAATCATAGCTTCACCACTGCCAAAATATGCTGTTTGAGAACTCTTTAATAAAGGTCTTGGCAGGTTCCACAACACAGTGGCATTTCTTTGATGAAACTAGTCCCTGAGTTTCACCATCGGAACCACTCGCACCTCAGTTGTAGTGTTATGAGCAAGATGGAAACAATGGAGCCAGAACACATGGTTTTTAGGTCTCGCCTGGCGTTAGCAGCGCGCATGCGCTGCTCTCGCCATGCGAGGGCCTTTTGGAATCCATACGGATTCCATATGTGCACGCGGACGGACAGAAGATGTGCACGCGGGGACTGGATGCTTTACTCGCGGCGTAAGATGGACGCACTATATTTTTCACACTGGCGGCGCTTTCGCTTGTTTTTTTAGCTGTCCCCAGGCCCTTTGCAAAGGTTGTCCTTCGTTCCTCTCTCCATGCTCTTCTCTTGTGGCTTCTGTCACTGTTGGCTCAAAACTTGCAGGGGCCTCCGCGTGAGCCGGGTCATGTCACCACAGGACTATCACTTTTTACTGCCCGCCCCTCTTTTATTGAAACAAGCAACTTCTGTTTGTTCAGGGGGCGACTGACCAGGGTCAGTCAGCCGGGTCACTTTGCTACAATCAGCTGTCCCCGGGCGAAGCGCAATGCAGTTATAAAGCCGCAGCAACAGTTTAGCAAAACAGCACTCCTTGCGTCGCCTGCCGCTCGTGAGCCTTATTCCCTGGCTCCCTATACGACTTATCGGCGCTCCGTTCTATTTAGGTTCGAGGTTCCTGCACTAACTTGGAACTCAACCTCTTACACCGACTGCCTTCCACTGGTCAGTCGCCATGTTTATTGAGCATTGTCTCGCGGTTAATTTCACCCTTCTCTTTCGGTTGTATTGATCATTCAACTAGCGACCGCACCATTATCACAATCGCACCCTGCAGCCGTGCCATGTTTGTTAGCTTGTTTCACACCTTGTGTTGCACACATGATTGACAGCTCTCCACGGGCGTGCAAAAACTGGAGGACTTGGACTCTGCGAATATTTATAAGAGCACTTACAGATTTTCTTCTTTAATCCTCTTCTCCCCCTTCTCTCGCCGGTAGTAGAGGCCAAACCCGCTACGTTTTTTTTTAGTCCACAAGCCACCCAGACTGCAGTGCGAGCCCTTACACCCAAGATGCATTGTGTCCCTCCACTGACTGCCTGCCCGGTTGTAAACAGAGGAGAGATCTTCGAGGAGGAGTCCCGTTCTGATCGCTAAGTTGAGCCCAGGGCAAAACATGCTTTTATATAGTTCTGAGGCTATCGACACACAGCACTGCTGCAGCAGCACACAGCACTGCCACAGCAGCACACAGCAGCTGCTACAGAACCATCAGCACACAGCACTGCACACAGAACCAACAGCATGCAGCGCTGCCACAGAAACAACAGCATGCAGCGCTGCCACTGAAACAGCACTCCTTGCGTCGCCTGCCGCTCGTGAGCCTTATTCCCTGGCTCACTATACGACTTGTTATCGGCGCTCCGTTCTATTTAGGTTGGATCCTTTTCATGTTTTTAGGTTTTCACACATTGCACTTGGCCATGTTTTAATGTTGCACTGTCTCTTTACACAGACTGCACTGTGCCACAGCGAGGCTCCTGCACTAACTTGGAACTCAACCTCTTACACCGACTGCCTTCCACTGGACAGCTCTCCACGGGCGTGCAAAAAGTGGAGGATTTGGACTCAGCGGATATTTATAAGATCACTTAGATATTTTCTTCTTTAATCCTCTTCTCCCCCTTCTCTCGCTGGTTCCCCCATTTTTCTTCCCCCCCTTTCCTTCTCTCTTCTTCTAGTAGGCATTTTCAATTTAAGCATAAGGGGTAATGTCCTACATGTATCCAGAGAAGGTAGCGCCTCGAGGCCAAGGTGTAGGTCCTGGGCGGCTCCTGGTGCCTCTGCCCCCAGGTTATTGCAGCAGGGAGGAAGGGGGGGTGGACAGGGGGGCTTCAAGAGAGGGGGAGTGAAGGCGATCATAGAGGAGGGAGAGTGGCTGGGTTAGGCATTCTTGCCAGGGCTGCGGGTGCGACCCCCCCCCGGTCCGGCCCTGGCTCCGCCCACTGCGGGGGCCACCTTCAAATTACAAACCGTTTCTGGTAGCCCATATAAAGGATCAACACCCCCACCCTCTAGGGGTTACAAACCAGCTGTTGAGTTCATTAAACAGGCACTTGCAATGCAATAGGTCTCGCATTTACACGAGTTTCAGCTATTGGCATTGTAAATGACAATGCCTTTTATTTATGTTTTAAACACAAAAACAAAAATAAAAGGCATTGTTATTTGCAATGTCAATAGCTCAAACTTGCGTAAATGCGAGACCTATTGCATTGCAAATGCTTGTTATTAATCCTGGCCTCCTCTTGTGACAAATTGCTTGCTCTTGAGCAATCGATTTTTTGGCATATTTGTCTGCTTTTTTTTTTTTTTTACAGAGAGAGGAAAAATGTAAATCAAACTAAACACCGACAGAGTAAGTATGTGATAAAAATACAGGACTAACCTAACAGTAACTTGATTTTAACCATGGGGAGAGAACACCGAGTCTGATGATTCACTCACCAAAATGTGGTATAGTGAGAAAGTTAGGAACCTTGAAACAAGAAGTCCTGCACTGTGGTTTTGCTACTCCTGCCTCACCGAATTGTTTGGTCAAATCATATCCTTCCTATGCCTTTGTCCCCTTAATTGCCATTATGTGATAGAAGTGGATGAGCTACCGAAGGCTCCAGCCAAGCTACAGACGGAGCCCTGGCTCCGGCTCAACTCAGCTTGAGGTTCTCTTAGATCCTCAATCCCAAAACGAGGAGCCCTCACGTGGTGTCTCTCTGCCACCTACCCTCTGACCTCATACGCTAAGAACGTTTGATGTAAAGCAAGAGAGAAAAAGAGATTCCGATCTAGTGAGTGAATTGTAGAATGTGAAACCAGAAAACCTGGGATCAATCGTGGCTTCCTGGCTTCCCGGCTTGACCAACTTTTGTGATGACAGCTGACTTGCCACTTAGATCACTGATTGCATTGTTCCGAGAGACGGAAGGGGCGCATGATTGTCACTAAGTTCATATTCGAGAACTATCATTTCTACTAAGTGCCACTCAATACAGTGATATCTGATGTTCTCAGGTGAAATACTTCCACATGTTACAGACATAACACTCTTTTGAATTTGAAAGAAACTTTATCATATGTACATGTTTGTTGCATAATTTATTTAAAGTAGGTGTTTCTAAAGAAAGTGGACACCTTCTGTGCTTCTTTGTCTTAACATCAGTTAACTTGTAAACAAGTAATTGCAGGTTTAACAGCTTCTAATTCCACAGTGGTCAATTAGAGTCAAGTGATGAAGGTGACTTTGAGCTAGTCCTGGTTTTTCACCCAGTATAACCGGTTGGGACCAGTATTTTTTTTATCCTTTACAAATATGGGTCTAAAGTTCCCAGCATGCTTGCTGTTGTTGACTTTAAAACCAGATATGGCTACAACTCACCCTCATCGCACAGAGCTAGCCTACAGTGGTATAATAATATTTGTTTATTTAAGAATATTAGCAAACGCCACACATTCCCTTTATGGCCATTTCAGGCTTAACTTAGCAGCAAGTTCCCATCTTTCTATCTGTCTTTGTACAGTGTGCCTTGTATTAAACATACTATCCCAAGGACCTTCATGTTCAGGTGCGCTAAGTGAAGGAGCCTACCATGGGATGCTTGATGGAAAGCAAAGGAAATCTGGTTTTGTGTGAGAAATGATAAAATCAGGTGATGTGTGACCCCTGGTATCTTTCACCATAGTAGAAAGCGGTTGCATCCCCTTCAGGTCACTTCAGCGTGTCTGTTCTGTGTGTAGTCACTGATGCCTGCTGGCTGTCGTCTGTTCGCCCAAATAGTACATGGCGGTGCCCACTACTCACACAACCCACCCACCCACACAGTGGTGCACGTGGATTGCTTCACTGGAGAATCCAAAGACTAAATAACCTTGAGCTCTGATCTGTCTTGTCTCTTATTTCTGAAGAGTTTCCTCCATGAAATCACCCTGACAGTAGAGTGCGGCAGTACTGGGCTGTTTACACGACTAGTGGCAATGTCTCATGTGAGAGTCTTTTCATGTGTGTGCTTGCAGTACATAGATATAGGTTCGGTCTTAAAACACTCTTTTCTGACACCTCTTAGGGGCACTAACAACGCGCACTGGAAAATGTTTACTTTGGAAGTAGGGAGTAAAATACACTCTGCAAAAAAATATAAATACAGACAGTGAGTCATACATTAAAAGCTGACTTATCTCAGCTCTGTCTGCAATGTGGTTTCTCGTCACCTGCCACCTCCCATCTGACTGCGAACTGCCACTGTTGAACCAAGAGTCGTAAATCACACGGTGCAGACGATCACATAGGCTGAATAACTGAGGGTGGCTCTACTAACACAACATCCCTTTGTGAGTCACATGTGCAAGCTTGCAGCTCTCAGGATAACTAGGGGGAATCTATACAAATACCGTAAATATGCAGTAAGATGGGACAGGCTTTTGTATGCACCAACCATACATCACTTACAGGGGCCACTGCTCCCATGAACCCTCACTGTGTAATCCCTGCTTCCAACCTGTTGGAGCCTGTTCAGCTGAAAAGACTGAGGCCTCAGTTAGAGTTTAGCGGATGAGGAAAATTGGTGAAAAGGGGCCGATGTCGTGTCCACCCACACTCTGTCCCCCCAATTCAATATAGGGTCTGGAGAAGCACCATGTTTCTGACAGCATGTTTCTCGGCTGGCTCCACGCAAGACACTTTTGTCACGTGGCCACTCGATCACATGACTGTCAGTCACTTTATGACAGAATCCACACTATCTAGGGCAGTTGTTCGGTCATATATTTTCCTATTGTGGACCTCCAGGAAAAGTCTTGGGGCCGTGAAAAGGAAACCAAAGAAAAGACCCCCACTCGCTGTAAGAAAACTCCCAGCGCCTCAAGGATACTTCTTTTTTGATTTTCAATATCAAAATCCTGCTTTAAAAAATTACGTTTGAAAAACAAACCTTGCCGAGCTGGTGCCTTAAACATTGCATGTGCTCAGCAAAACTTCATTGCCTTCAGTAGAGCTGCTACGGCGGTGGCCCACCTGAAGACATCGAGATCTCTACCTCAGGGGCGGCTCCTCGGCTAAGGCGTCGGTGCTCTGTGAGCAGGTGAAAAAATAAGATGATAACGCATTGTTATTATCATTTTATTTTTCTGTCCTTGCTCAGCTGGTTAGGGGCGGGGCTGGCCTGTGTCAGAGGAACAGGGAAGGAGTGGTGGCACTCTGAAAGTTCACATGACTGTTTGGCCGGCCCTCTTGGGCCGGCCAAACCGTCATGCGCACTTTGCATGTTCTCCACCGAGGCTGTATTACAGCCTGTGTGGAGAACATGCCTAGGCTCCCAGTCCCTCTCTGAGCCCCGAACCACAGCGATCAGACCAATCACAACGCTGCATTGCAGTGTTGTGATTGGCTTAGGGGAGCCTAGAAGTCTGGGTGCTTCCTGTTCCTGCCCTGGAGTCCTGGAAGCAGGCGAAGAGGACCGAGAGGCAGCGGCACACAGGTAAGTGTTTTTATTTCTTTTCATTCCCTCCCCCGCCCACCCACCGCTGCTAAGTAGCAGCCGCTACTGCTCTAGCTGTCTGGCAGACATCTCAAACTAAGGCAGGCAGTTTTCCGCTAGGCCAGCGGATTGACATCCTCCGCAGATCTGACAGACTGGCAGACCATCCACTATGCTTCAAATGAGGTCCTCTATTACAAAGAGTTGACCTTGGACATAAACATGCCCAAGCTCCAACATGATCATGTGTTGGATTTCAAACTTCCTGTTTCAAGATCAAGATACCCACTTAATTGTAGCAATTTCAAATTCCTTCACATTTGCAGAGCATCAACATTTTAAATGTTGATATATATATTCATATGCATATATATGTAGGTATATATATATATATGTATGTGTATATATCAGGGGCGTAGGGAACCCCCCGCTTTAGCAGCTTAAGCGGGAGCCCCCACTGGGCCTGATAAGCTAGTGAACTGGGTTCTCATAAACATTAATTAATTGTTTTTGAGCCTCTTATGTCTGCAGACAAAATGCCAATAAATAGCATTGCTACCAAATACAATGATAGAGGGTTGTGAGCTTTCAGATGGTATGCTCAGGGAAGGGAACACAAAGAAAAAAAGTTGAATAGTAGGAAATGCAGAGAGAGAAACACATTGGAAAACAATGAGCATGACAGAGAAAGATATGAAAGAAAAAGGGCGGATGAGAGAAAAAAGATGGGTAGATACAAAGGGAAAAAAGGAAGGAAGAATGACAGGAAGGAAGGAAACGTGAAAGGAAAAATGGAAGAAAGGTAAAAGGTAGGATGAAAGGGTAAATGAAAGACTGGATGGAGTGAGGGGATTGACTGGGGAAAGTGTGCATGGATGGGAGTATTCCAGAATGCACAGATAAAGAAGAGTGAATAAATGGGTGGTTAAAAGATAGATGGATACATGAGCATTTTGATGAATGGATGGGTGAAAAGATGGATGGGGCAATGGGTGGGTATATGTCAAGGTGAAAGTATGGACAGATGGATAGATGAATAGATAGAAAGATAAATGGATGGATAGATGGAAGGCGAGTAAAAGGAAATCTTCTTAGGAAGCTTGCTTTAGCTTGCGTTGAGCTATCGGTCTGATTTGAGATATGTTTCAAGTGGGGGTATTTTACCTTTCTAGCTACTCCATTGGGGTGTGTGTGTCTCTTAATTTGAGCTGGTGGATTCCGGTGCTCAGCACTTAATTATCAACACCGGCACTTATGACAGTGTACCACAATGTGGCTCTGTTTGTCTAGTTTAGAAATGAGCACAACAACAGTTGTTTATTAATTCAGTGCACATCAAAAATTATTAATACCTGCCGCCCAAGGAATTCTCATAGCTTTGGGGGCCTTGGATAGTCTGAATTGTCAAACTTGTAGGAGTGTGATGGTCAGTATTTGTGGTGGGACTGTAATTGGCCGGGGAATGGGGGGTGCAAGCTGCAGTTGCCTCCTGGCAAGTGCCCTGGCACTTTTTATTTTTCAAATTAAGCACTTTATAGATGTATGTGTGTATATATTACCTACTGGTGATAGCCAGTAGGTTGTTATAGTTAGGACCAAAGTTTCCATAGGAAAAGCGTTTTTCTTTTTCCAATAACTTTGGCGACGCTTGACGAATCTTAATTAAATTTTCCAAAAACTTCTCCTTTTTGGTTCAGCTGATGTGTTGAAAATTTTGGGGTGATCCGTCAAGCGGGGGCCGAGAAAAAGGGGGATCCCAAAATTTGTTTTCCCCATGTTGTGTATAGGGATTTTTCATTTTTTAAACACAACTACAGCCCGAACCGCTGAACAGAACTACACCAAATTTGGCAGAAAGCTAGACGTTGGTCCAGAAAGCGTGCTTTTTGTGATCTGGTATAAATCCGTTCAGTAGTTTCAGAGATATTTAAGTTTAAAAATATAGCTATCTGGTGACACGAGTCTTTGCAGTAGACTCGTGGACCCTACTGAAATTTGATTGGCTGCCAACACTTCAACCAGGAAGTGTTGGCAGCCATCTTGGGACTCAGCTTGAAGCTGAGTCCACCAAAAATGTTTAAAAGAAAAATGTCAGGGTAGGAATAGCCTGACCCCCCCACCCCCCCCCCCCAGATATATTGGGCGGGGGTACCACAGGTACTCCGCCGGGGATTAAAAGCATTTTTTAAAATTGAATTTTGCTGTGAATTTGCGGTTGGACCCGTGGATCCACGGCAATTTAAAAAAAAAAAAAAGATGCGCAGGTTTATGCGTCTCTTTTTCATGAAGCACCCAGGTAGGCCAAATCCTGGGGGCAGTGTTTTATAATATTGCAGGGGGTGCCCATGCGGCACTCCCCGCGCCCCTTGGACTACCACCTCCACGGGGCAAACATAAGTAAACCGATGCAAGTGGACCGTACGGCCCCCGCAGCCCTGGGGACCACCACCTCGCCAGGGCTATTTGTTAAATAAGTGCGGTGGAGGCCCCATGTCCTCTCCCGCAGCCCAGGGCATCGCAACCTCCACGGGGTATAAAGAAAGCGGGGGACCGCGAGGTGTCCTCCCCCACAGCCCCAGGGGTTGCCACCTCCCCAGGGCTTTAAATATAAATAATGCGGGGCGTGCGGACCACCCTTCCCCCCGCAGCCCCGGGGACCACCACCTCCACGGGGCAATTACCATAGAAATGGCAGGGGGCTCAAATAATATAATGGAGGGGGCCTGTAGCGGACCCCGGGGACCACCATCTCCCCGGGGCTTAATGAAATTAAGGAGGGGGGGGGCACGTGGCCTCCCACCTGGACCGAAAGATGGCCTAGGGGACTGCCACCCCCCAGGCCGGCCCCTGCTATGTTCCTGGGTGCCCATCACCAGGACATAGCTGTTTGCTATGGCTTGGCAGGAGCTTTACCGCTCCCTCCAAGCCATAGCAAATTGTGCTCCCTTTCAGCAAACAAGAGTATTGAAAATGCTCTCACTTGCTGAAAGCGAGCACAATTGCTTTGACAGAGAGGGAGCTGCATGTTAGCATCTCCCTCTGTGTCAAAACAATACAGGAGTTGGGGAGCCGACAGGCCGTGCGCCCCCCCCCCCTCCCTTTAATAAATTTAAAAAAGGCCGATCCCCGGGGCCAAAATCTGTCGAGGGAGGGGGGCTTCATGGCCCCCCTCTCCTATTGAAAAATGGGCATGTCGCTCATTCCCCTTTCTTCACCACTCTGCAAACTCGCCTCCTGGCGCACTGCTGGTTGGAGGATGAAGTCCCCTTAGGTCCAGAGGGTCCTTGGGGGCCAACAAGCCCTCTTGTTACCTCCAGTAAGTACCACACAGTGGGATTGCTGAGAGGTTTTCAGAGGCCATACCCCCTTTCTCTGCTACTCTGCAAACACGCCACCTGGTGCACTACTGGTGGGGGGGATGAAGTCCCCTTGGCTGCTGAGGGTCCTTGGGGGGCCAACTACCCCTCCTGTTACCTCCAATATGTCCCACACAGTGGGATTGCTGAGAGGTTGTCAGAGGCCATGCCCCCTTTCCCCATGACTGTGCAAACGCACCGCCTGGCGCACTGCTGGTTGGGGGATGAAGTCCCCTTGGCTGCTGAGGGTCCTTGGGGGGCCAACTACCCCTCCTGTTACCTCCAGTAAGTCCCACACAGCCATATTGCTGAGATGACGTCGAAGGCCACAACCCCTTTCTCCACCACTCTGCAAGCGCACATCCTGGCGCAATACCGGTTTGGGAATTAAGTCCCTTTGGCTCTAGGCTCATTAGTATTACAGAAACAATAGTAATTTAACTTATGCAGAAGCTTAGTATATATCTTTAAGTCCCAGAAACTATTCTGAAACACTTACACTCACTGGATGATGTCACCAGTGATGTCATTTGAGATGTCATCAGTGATGTCATTTGAGATGTCATCAGTGATGTCACTGACCATTTCATGAGTTATGTAATATGTAAGGTCATTAGCAGTGTATTGCAGGGGCGTAAGTTCAGGTAACTATAACTGCTGAATTTCACTGGTTTTGTACGAGTGAAATCTGAGTGTAACTATAAAGTCCCTGTATCCTTTGGTTTTTTCAATGTGTGTGTGTGTGTGTGTGTGTGTGTGTGTGTGTGTGTGTGTGTGTGTGTGTGTGTGTACGTACAAACACACATATATATACTCTTTATTAATCTTCTAATATTTAATTTTCTAAACCGCCCCTGAGTAGGTGTCACATGCCCCAGGTTAAGAACTTTGCTGTAGGTTTCATATCTTCTTCTGCCTTATTCATTTGCAGGAGACCATTCAGACCACAAAAAGGATTGTTCTTTACTATAATTCTCCAACAATTCAAGATATTAGAGAAATAAGTAATGTGGTGTATCCAGTTGTATAGTGATTTGGAAGGTGGTCTACCATTGTTTCATTCTTAGAGTGTCTAATAATTTCTCCAATAATATGAGGTTTACTGGTCAAAAATATGCAACCATCTTTTGCCGAAGTTTGGTTCAACCTAAGCTTCTCCATCCTGAAAAATGGGACTGTTTGGGTGCTCTTCTCCCTCAGGGAAGAGAAGGAGGGTGAGGAGCGGAAACAGGGATTGGAGGGGTGTCTGGACCTGCCATGCTTATATATCTTCTCCTTTATTTTTGTTCCTTGTTTTAAACATTGAACATTTGTATGTTGATATAATTGTGATAGATATTACCTAAAAAGAGGTTTCAATTTTGAAAAACCAAAATCTCAGTCCATGAACCACCATTCCTTTCTGGTCTTTCTTTTTCTCCCTGGGACTTTGCTAGCACTTATTTCTATACATGAGTGATCTGCCAAATTGTAGTCCTTGGCTTAGGTCTTTAACTTGTTTACTTTTAGTCTTGGAAATCTGGACAATTTCAACTAATGGTTATTGACTATCTAATTTAATTTTGAACTTTATGAACATTATAATACATGGGATTCTGTAATCCCTGTATATTTATCTTTCTCTCATTCCTTTATAATCGGCCACTTGTTACGCACCCAGTTGCCGATCACAAAGAAAAGACGTCAGACCTCGACCATTATAAGTTACTACAGTCAAGTTTTGACATCACAATGCCTGCCTTCAGAGCCAGGAGCCAAGGTGAAAGGCAGGTCAGGTCATGGAGCATAATTGAAGCAGCTGTTTAGCAACAAAAACTGTACTTTGCTTTTCTTTCTTCTGCTCTATTTTTCTAGCTTACAATGACAAGCAGAGAGAGCATGTTAATATTTTGTTCTTATTAGATAGTTAGAGAAGAGCTAGAATCTTTCTGCATGTTTCTACACATTCAGAGCTGATATAGGTTTTTTCTTTTAAAAAAAACAACTAACTTGTATTGAACTGTTTCTAATATCTGTTTGCAACACATATTCATCAGGTTTTTGATGGTTTTAATTTTGCAGTAGAGGTTTTATTTTTATTTTTCATGTTTGCAAATATGCTCGCTCTTTCATATGAAAGAGCTACACACCAAGGTTTTAAGTAGTTTTTGGGAAAGGTGATGGTGTGATCATGTATTAAATGGGATAAAGTACCCCCTGGCGTATGTAATATGGATATTGCAAGTCACCTCGGAGTTCCATAACCTTATAAAGGAACTTGACCTTTGGCCCAGTTCCTCTATATAGTCATGGAACTCCTCTGTGACTTGCAATATCCTTATAATGTTCGGCATTGGGTACTTTATCACTTATATTATGCCAAGCATTTGGCAAATCGTAATAGATATGGAGTTTATACATGAAAGTGCTTCTTCATTAATTGTCATCATTGTGTCTGCATTTATGGTGGGAGCAGTAAAAGAAAAGGATTCAATGTTTGAACGATTTGGTGGGTGGAGTACTGAGTGGATGAATGGATGAACGATTGAATGGCATGATGTTACACGTTATATTAAATATATATATATATATCTCACCAAATGGCTCCACTCACGGCACGCTATCCCGGCCGGTGCTGGCGTTCGGGGTGGAACCAAGTCCCTCATATATTTTCCACCAAATGAAGTTCATGCGCCGCACTCCAGGACTTTAGTTCTTTATCAATATGTTTTTCTCACACCATCCCCAAATGGTGTGGGAAAATAAACTTATTGATAAAGAACTTAACTCCTGGAGTGCGGCGCATGAACTTCTTTTATATATATATATATATATACACACATACCCAAGGGGTCTAAATGCCACCGAAGAACTGTATACTTGTTTATAAATTTCCTGCGAGAGATCAATATTTTAAGGTCACACTGTTTAATAGGCCATCTATAAACTGCCATTTGGTGTCTAGATATTATCTAACACACTCTGCCTGCCGCAGTTTACACAAGTTTTTAACAGATAGGGTGAATTAGTAGTTTTTTTATAGGGTTTTTAACAAGTTTTTTATTACAAATTGATATATTTGCACAGCACTAGCACTTTAAATCTACAAAGTTAACATGGAGCTAAGAGAGAACTGTACTGTATTTGCGAAATTTGCACTTTGTTAAAGGACTATTTATTCTAATTAAGGTATTTATACTGAAATGTTTTACATTAACGATTTTATGTAACACAAGAATTGGGCCTTTTAAACAATAAGTTTTAAAGAATTTTTAGCAGATGTGCATCACAGACGGAATGAAATTGTTTGATATAAAATTGACTATCAACTGTAGGGAATTGTAAGCATAATCAATTGAGTTAAGGTATTTCACCGGAACATCTACTTTTTGCAAAAAGAAGTGTTTTGCTATTATTTCCCCAATTCCGTTTGAATTTGAACTGTTCTTCTGTTTCCATGGTTCTTAAAATTAAGCACTTGTCACTTTAAAAATACCGGTTGAGTAACAGAAAAAAAGAAAACAAGCATTAAAAATGCAATATGTCTCGCCTTTCATTAAGTTAAAACCATTTGCTTTGCTATACAATACCATTAGCAAAGCAAATGGCTTTAACTTAATCAAAGGCGCGACCTATTGCATTTTCAATGCTTGTTTTTATTTTGTTGTCCGTCCCCAGCCCCCCCCCCCCTCCTACCCCGCCACTTTGCCCAGATACCAGCCGCTACTGGGCCATTGTCAACAAAGCTTCACACCTGTTAGGCAACATTTTGCAAGTTCATTTGTTATTACAGTTGAGGAAAAGGGAAGGACACACTCTGTGCAGGCTGTGTGCGCATGCAGAAGTCGTGCACCGTACCTGCAAAGCCACAGCTAGTTACATGAATGAATCATGTACGGCGTCTTGCAGGGTGACATGCCAGAGCTTAACGTTTCAGTAATTTTCAACAGACGAAAAGTGGTCTCCAGCAGCACATTGACAAGTAGTGAATAGGGAACCCGAGCAAACAGCAATAGTTTCTGACAGGTTAGTCAAGCGCATTGTGGAAGAGGATGATATCACAGGGTGGATAGCTATGTTTAGCAGAGTGAACACCCTTAGGGCAAAGGTTAATGCCACCGCAGCACTTGCTGGTTACTCATTCTCTCGAAGCAGAGCGCTAAAGCTTCAGCCTATTTGTTTAGAAGACTCAAACTGGGGAGGACTTCAGGAAATGCCGCGACTGGTCTGCAGAGACCGCAAGTAAATGCAACAAGTAAATATATATGTACCTGGGATTATCAGGCTAGACAAGGATTGAGGGACCTTAGTTTTTGAAATTTGGATGAAGGAGATTCCTTCACATGTGCCTCTAGTCCACTAGCCTCAACAAGACGTGCGGCCAAGAAACGCGCTCTCTGGTGAGGGAGGGGGAGGAAAGGCAGATGGCGCCTCGCCAGCGATGCGAGGAATGGAAACGCGATCTCTGGTGAGGGAGGGGGAGGAGGGGTGAGGGAGGGGGAGGAAAGGCAGATGGCGCCTCGCCAGCGATGCGAGGAATGGATGGCAGCTGTGCGCGTGCACGCCATCGTGAACGCAAGCTGGTCGCCAGCCGAAAGCCAGTGGGTTTGCACTTCCAAAACCCGCTTACTAAAACTCTCGGCCAGACCAGCGCAAGCGCTGGTGCAGGCCGAGACCTAAAAAGAGGGGGGAAAAAACGGTATAAAAAAACTGCTCACCTGACAGAGCGTGTCATGTGATCAAGGCCCGTGACGGGCTGAAACGCGTCATGGCTGTAGAGGTCTTCGAGCAATAAAGCATTGTTTTGCTGCACAACGTTGTGGTCCGTGCTCCGTTCGTTCGTATGGAAGGTATTTCGAAGTGGTGACGGAGTAAACGCAGATACATATATATATATATATATATATATATATATATATATATATATATATATTCAAAAGTTATATAACTAAATAATGCTCAAAAATATAGTAATCTACCATCTGCTGAAATAGATGTTATCTACAAACCAAAAATCAGGCAGCAACAAAGAATACATTTGCCACTGACATTTTTTGCCACTCTGATACCTAGAAGTAAAGTATTATGTATTCTATAATGCAGTCTCCTGGTGGTGCTGTGACTCTAAGCAAACTGTTATAACAAAAGACAAAAAACATGGTCAAAGGAAAAAAAACTCATAAATATTGCACTTTACAAACACGGTAATTGGATCAACAACAAATGTTATCTTATGTTGCTCATTAAAATGTCATACTACATTAAAGGTTGACCATATAGTCCACAACCATGGTGCGCCATTTTACATGTGAACATAAGAGTGCCAGTCCCTTCTCTCTGCCCACATTTGGCACTCCTTAGCATCATGTGCATGCGTGGAGGCACATGGAGGAAAGCAGGACTGGTGTGCTAAGTGGTTTGGAGACTGAAGATTCCAATCATGAATACATGCAGGATTAAGTCTATGGTTGAGCAAGGAACTGATGCTGCACAGAATGTGGGTGCTGAAGGTGGCTGCGCTGCATGCTTACTATCCCATACCGAAGCGGGCAGAATAGAGCACAAAGCAATGTGGACTCCTCTTTGCAGTGGCAGGCTGCACCAGGACACTGGGAGCGTGTGAGGATGGAAGATGCTTCTTGTGCTGGACTGTTCCCATTGGGTGCAGGGTCAAGACTGATTTGCATATGGCTGGGTCCAAACTGGAATGGCATGGTGAGCAAAAAAACGATGGATTTGGGCCCAGATCTCTGTACTGGGGTGAATGTATGACATTGTTCTGCATTCTGTCCATCAATTGTTCTTTTTGCATTTGTCACCCCGAGTGGGACGGGTATGCCCAGACGTGGGTCCCGTGCTCTCCATGCCACTGGAGTCAAGCTATCCTGGCTGATGAGGGCTGAAAGCCCGAAACCGGTCCTAGGATGCTTGTTTCCAGTCCAGGGAGGACCTGGCCTGGCAGTTCGGGCTGGACTGTTCCCATTGGGTGCAGGGTCAAGACTGATTTGCATATGGCTGGGTCCAAACTGGAATGGCATGGTGAGCAAAAAACGATGGATTTAGGCCCAGATCTCTGTACTGGGGTGAATGTATGACATTGTTCTGCATTCTGTCCATCAATTGTTCTTTTTGCATTTGTCACCCCGAGTGGGACGGGTATGCCCAGACGTGGGTCCCGTGCTCTCCATGCCACTGGAGTCAAGCTATCCTGGCTGGTGAGGGCTGAAAGCCCGAAACCGGTCCTAGGATGCTTGTTTCCAGTCCAGGGAGGACCTGGCCTGGCAGTTCGGGCTGGACTGTTCCCATTGGGTGCAGGGTCAAGACTGATTTGCATATGGCTGGGTCCAAACTGGAATGGCATGGTGAGCAAACAAACGATGGATTTAGGCCCAGATCTCTGTACTGGGGGTGAATGTATGACATTGTTCTGCATTCTTTCCATCAATTGTTCTTTTTGCTTCTTGTGCTGTGGCACACCACCTAGCCTAGGTTCCCTCCTTCCAGTCTGGCGCTGCTGCTGCTAAAGCACAGGGAAGGAAGGAAGGGAGTCCACTGCCACTCCATTCCCAGACCAGTATTCAGATATTATTTCCTTCAAAGTTAAAATCTGCTGGCTGGCCTGGAACAGTTTGTAAGCATAGCTACACCTACAATAATACCTTCAAAGGGTCCCCTATAACGTCCCGTACAGCAGCCCTAGTGAGACACCTTGCAGCAAACCCTTAGAGTATTGGCCTTCTGAAATACAGACTTGCGTGATGGACAGATGACACTGAAGGACGGAGGTGCATTACTGCCTCCCTACACTCAACCTGCCGTCTGCTAACTAATCTGCAATTTACAGCACAGATTACTGCACCTCTGGCTCCACTAGCAGGACTCTCACAGGCAGGGAAAACCTAGGGAGGCAATGCATATGCAGGAACCTGCAGTAAATAAAAACTTTTAGTGTGAACACCTTGTTAGAGGTGGGTTGAATGTTTCATTCCGCCTGCGGAATTGGGCGATTCAGCTTTACTCTTGTAACGTGGAGTTCTGGCCAAATTCTGCCAATCGCCGCGTGGCAGATTTTTTTCCCGTGAAGCTCCAGAAATGTGAGTGAGATTTGGCGTCTCCTGGCCCCATTTTCTAACGCGGGCGGTCATGGTGAAAGGGCTGCTTCTTGAGTAGATTAGCTGCCGCTCGAGAAGATTTTCGACTCTAGCGGCAGCAAAATCAACTCGAATGGCTGGGCACGCTTGCACACCGCATGGTGCCATTTGCGCTGATTTTTCAGCGTTGCTCGCGCTACTGGGGCTAAATTGCAGCACAAGCAGAGTGACATGCATATTGCCACCTATTGGTGGAACTCCGCAGAATCTTGCAGAGTTTTTATGTAACTCCGCGAGTTCCGCCTCCACATTGTCAGCTGATAAACTGATACAGCCTCACTCCAAGATGGCCACAGAGTTGTGCGAGTTCACAGCTCTTGTTGTTGATCTCTTGAGACTCATGACACGTTCAGAGGGATCTAAATAGCCTAAAATGAATAGTGTTAAAAAAACACAAAAATGACCAGACAGAAACATGTCACCCTCCATCAATTAAACAGAGGCAGCCCTGCATATGACTGCAATCCATATAGGCAAAAAATAAATGGGTAAAGAATGCCCAATAGAGGAATAAAAATACATAAAATATTGAAAAGGCGTTTTTCAACATGAAAAACAGTATTGAATATTGATACAATAAGAAAAAAATGTTTACTTGAAGAAAAATCAAGAAACCTACAGGGCCACTGGAATTTTGCAGCAGGGGAGGGCCGATTTATTTGGCAGAGTTGCCTAAATTATGCGGCATGAAAAACGGCAAAGTATGCGGTGTAATGTGGCACTTTTTGTGATAGTATTACTTCATTCTTTTGCCATTTTTACACTTGTTAACACTGTAAATATTAGATCTGATGCATTTTAACTTATTGCCCCCTTTATTCTCAATAGGATGCATAATAGGATTCATGGCTGTGGAGGTGATTGAATTGAAATAGTAACATTTTTAAATCGATTATTTCATATTGGCTGTCCGAAGTGTGGGCACCAATTTTATATTTCTTTACCTCCTCCTGTTGTGTATATCAGTTTAAGATTGTACGCCCCTCGCCAATATCGGAGATGGTTTTCTTTTCTTTGATGACGTTTTGGTTCCCTCGGATCTTAGATTTATTTTTTCTAGAGTAATTTGGTTCCGCCGAATTATAGACATCTTTTAAAAGAAACACGCAGACAACAAAATACATCACAAAGTTATTTGAGCCATCTAGTTTGTTTTCTGTATAAGTTTGACTTGAGGAAATGAGTCTACACAAGGTTAGAATCTTCCTTTAGGTTTTCCAGCAGGTATTTGCTGTGCTTACACTTGGGGCGTGGTTTACACCACCTTTTTTTTAGTTTTAACCAAACATACAAATTTTAAGCGTTGCTTCAGTTGCTTCGCGGAAACAAAGCCCACTGCGAGTTTTTTTTATGCAACCCTATGTAATATTTGTTTGGTATGTTGCTAAACGTATGATCAGCTTGTCGCAAGATAAATTAAATTGAGAAGTCCACGCTAAAAGCTGCGTGTTGTCACCGGAGTACGATCAATGGGCTATACTATAGTAACAAAAGGTGCTTAGAAACGTTACAACACCACATATAGCGCTGTATGAAAAGAACCTTGTCATTGACATAGTTTGTTGCGATGTTTACTCTGCATTGTAGTCCATGTCAGTCCACTCTTTGCTTTGACAGAAATAAGTGTTGTAGTTGTGTAGTTGTGTTCAGTTCCTCAGGCCGCCCAGTGACCAGGGGGGGGTGGGGGGGGGGGGCTGCGGCCTGGGTCATTAAACTGCACCTGTCCTATCACTTACCGCCATATGGCAGATGGGAAACCTGGGAGGCACCTGGCCTTCACTGAGAGCCGCCACTTTAGCGTGCGCGCCTCTTTTCATTCAGGCAGGTTGCATTCATGGCGCTACACACGAGAGGACGCTTCCTCCCCTCAGACAGGCAGAGCAGAGACGGGGGCCGCACCACAGGCCGCGCCATGCCGGGTTCCACCAGGATCCCCTTTCAGCGCAGATCCGGTGTCAGATACGTGACCGCGGGCCCGTGAACCAGGAAGGTGTTTACCTGCAAGGTGAGCTAAAGAGGAACGGGAGACGCTTTCAAGGGCTTACATTTCAGGCGCCCCCTGCCCGAGTCTTCCCCAGAGGAAGAAAAAGTGAATCTCCTCCCCCTTTGTTCGGGCTCCGTGTCAATCACAAGGGCCCTTTGTCCCGCAGCGCATTGATGTGACTGCGCCTTGGCCGTTCATCATGTTCCTGTCATCCGAAAATGCACAATAAAAGCGGGGAAAGTGGCTTCTGCTTCCCGGGCCCCGTGGCAGCTGTGGACCTCGGCGGCTCCCAGCTGCCCGCCTCTTTCTGCAGCGCGTTGGGCACAAACAATGCTGTACATTACCTTGTGATTTCCAGCTCCCTGGGCTCGGGTCTCAGCGCGGCTGAGGTTACAAGGCAGATGATGGGAAACGCAAGTGAGCTTCGCAGATTTCGTTTCTTTCCCTTTGATCCTGCCACAAAAGCTTAATCTCTTGCCCTGCAACTGTGATGGACGCCTCATTTCCGGCAGTCAAAGGTTTATCTCCAAGAAGAGCCATTCATCATTTGCGAGGCCTTAAATTAGATGCTGGAGTTTGTATGTGCGGAAGAACTATTGTTTAGGTGAACCCTCTCGGCGGCGCACCTCCGATGATGCACTGTAACTTAATAACTACTGCAGGCCACTTGCCTGAGCATTTTCCTGTTCCTGAGTCACCAACACTTCACATTTTTTCCTCTCTGACTTCCAACCATGCCTCGTTTATTTCCCTTACGTTCTACACATAAAGTGACTAAACAGGAACTGGGGTGTGTTCTGCACTTGCCATCCAAGGGATTTCATATTTAAGAATAGATGACAGTTTATGTGTAAGGTCCACTTGTTTAGTTCCTGCTGCGTAAAGATTTTTTATTTTGCTGAACTGTGACGGAAACTTTGGTGAACTTTACCACAAGCACGCACATTTTGTAATTTTGAGTGCCTATATTTCATATCAATCTTGCTGGTGTTTTTCCCTGTACCTTCCAGCAAAAGGGAAAACCAAACAAGTTTCTGAAGTGAGTCCAATCATGACACTAGGTAGTGGGTCTCTCATGCAGTAGCGGCCGGCACGGCTCGGGGTGGCGGGGCGGAGTGTAGGGGGGGGGGGGACGCGAGGATTCTAAAAAAAAAAAAAAAAAAAAAGTACCTTACCCCTGCTTCTCTCCGTCGTCTCTTTTCGGGAATGGAACAGGAAGCAGGCAGCCAGGCTCCCCTGACCAATCACAACACTGCAGTGCAGAGTTGTGCTTGGTCTGAGCGCCGTGGTTCGGCACTCAGCTAGGGACCTGGGCAAGTTCTCCACGCAGGCTGTAATGCAGCCTGCGTGGAGAACATGTGAAGTGCGCATGACTGTTTGGTCGGCCCCAGAGGGCCAGCCAAACAGTCATTGCACACTTAGGAGGGTGCTATTACTCCTCCCCAGGCCTGCTGTGTGAGCAGAGCAGCCCCGCCCCATCACGCAAAGCTGCCGCAGCAGGACAAGATTAAATGATAATAACATTACGTTAGTATCATTTTATTTTTCCTTTCTTTCACTGCTTCAAAGCAGTGAGCGCCGCTCCTCCGCCTTAGCAGAGGAGCCGCCACTGCTTTGATGGAGGGTTGGCCTTCCTAGCCTCGTTGGTGGGCATGGATAAAGCAGCGAGGCCTAGCTCAGAGGAGATAATGTTAGTCTGACTTGGGGTACAGCCCAACACTTTTCAGAGTTGCAATAAACGTCTGACCACAGCTCTGAGGCTTGGGCAGGGTATTCGTGATCTTCCACAGAACAAAAGTGCTTTCTCTCCACGCAGCTGTGATTATTGGCCCGGCTGCTTGAGCCAGCAGCAGTCTGGCGTCCCGAGCTTGAACTTTCAGGGTTACACGTGACATTTTAATGCTGTAAAAGTGTCTCAGATAACTAGATAATTCACAGTGTTTGTTCTTGCATGGAATCTCACAGGTTACTGTAGTAGGTAAGGGTTTTGGTGTTGATTACCACCTGTGACAAACCAGGGATACAGAAGAATTGATTTGTGCGAATCGATGTTAGACTTTCATTGGAGAGATGGGGTTTTGCTTAGCCAAGTGCAGTTTTGTATGCCTTTCTACTTTTATGACAGTATGTCTGTTTGTTGCCTTGTCGAAAAGATTACACTCAAAACAGTAGGCCTGAGTTGGTTATTGTGACAAGCTACAGTCCTGATTGGTGCACTGCAGAGTCGGACTGGGACAGAAAATAGACGTGGGCAGCAAAATAAAAGTGCCCCCAGTAGTGAATTGGATAGCTAAAAAAGTGGTTTATGTATGCAAATTGGGTCAATTTTGAACTTGTAAAGCCAGGCCGTACAGGTGGTTTGCAAGGTATGGGAGACTGCATGAATTTGAGCTTGCTTCAGGCAATGTTTGTTTTTCAGTAAGGGAAATCAACAATAAACACCGGCTCAGCAGACCATAAAACAGGCCCATAAACAGCCAAAAATAATCCCACACCCTGACCTGTCAGACCAGCCCATTGTGCACTGCCTATAGGCCAGTTCAACCTTGGTGCACTGGGAAACATTACGTCCAATGCCATTGGTCATAGGTACTGCATGGTCTAGCTCAAGATTCTCCAAAGTCGGTGCTGGAGGGCCTAATCCATGACAGATTTTTTAAAATAACTACATTTATCTAAATGGGGATATGCTAAAAATCTGGCATTGATCTCGCCCTCCAGGACCGACTTTGGAGAACCGTGGTCTAGCTTATTAATTGTTAAAACATTTTTAAGCTAGTAAACCTTTAATAATTGATCATTATCAGAAAATGTAACAAGCTATAGACCGGTATTTTGTTACATGTAATCTCACAAATTACAGTAGTAGGCAAGGGTTTTGGTATTGGCCACACACTCTGAGAGTTATCACTGTGATGATTCTTGTTAGGCCCTGTTGAATGGGGTTGTATATGGTTTTGCAAGCTGTATTTTTCTACATATTTGCAATTTTATAACTGTTTGAATGATATTTGCCTGTTTATGTGCACTTGAATAGGCTGGAGTTAGCATGAGATAAATATACATGTTAAAAACGGTGATAAAATAGTAAAGGCTAGCAGAAGTGACATCAGGTGCCTTTTGACTGCAACTCTGGGATGAACGCAAGGGACATCACTTGACCTATTATTCCCAGGACCTGAGAGGGTCATTTCTTTACCCTTGACTATTACTTCGGAAGGCAAATGAAGATAAATTTAGGGTTCCTTTCTAAAGCGTTCTGGTGGACTTTTTCAGAGGGCCAGAATGCTATTTGCTTCACATGTATCATGGGGAAAATTACATATTTCTTTTCCCAAATGTACATGGGTGCGTTGTTGTTCCACATTATGTCGTTAATGTGCATTTTATTTTTTAGGTTGGAGTTAGCCAACACCTTTTGTTTTTCCTAAAAATGTCCTTAAAATATATACATGCATAAATACATTTTCAGTCAGCCCTCTTCATTCATTGGCCTGTTTGTAATGTGATTCACATATTGCTTCCGTTCACCATTGCATAAGGCATGGGGCAACCGGTCAGCCCACCTCCGGTTTTGTTTCACTTGTGAGAGTGTGAAGGCGTTCTGTCAAAGCACAGTGTCTTCATCCACAGTAGAAATAGTCTGCTTGAGTGCCAGGGACCGGTGGGCCAATGTATCCTTTTATTTATTTAAATCCTCGTTTGTAAATTTGTTTTATTTATTTCTTTGAGGGCCAGGCAGCTCCCCAGACATTGCCCTGCTGCTTGCAATGCACCGCATTCTGCGGGTTCTGCAGGCAACACCAATCTTTAAA
Source organism: Calotriton arnoldi (assembly GCA_963921515.1). Lineage (NCBI taxonomy): Eukaryota > Metazoa > Chordata > Amphibia > Caudata > Salamandridae > Calotriton > Calotriton arnoldi. The sequence goes on along the minus strand of CAWUFW010003930.1, from coordinate 773,592 downwards.
TGGACATTAAAGCATTCAAAGATGGCCGTCCATGCATATGTGTATGCATGGAAGCCTTCTTTGAATACTTGTAGTAATAGTAATAAAGACCAGTCAAAGACGGCCACCCGTGAATGTTCATGCACTGGCAGCAGCAGTCTTCCAGTGGTTTTTCACAATGTTTAGCAAAAACCATTACAAGATGGTCAGCCCGTGTCCTCACACTCGCAGGCGCCCATCTTTGATTTTTTTTTAATATAGTTTAATAAAAAAAAAATCAACCTAAATGAAGAAATGGCAAAACCAGTGACTCGACGGCTATAGCCAGATCTATTGGCTGCATTCTTGTGTGCCTCAATCAATAAAGTGTACTGACAGGCACATTCATAAGGTAGGTACTAACTAACGAAAAGAATAATGGCATTAAACTGACATTTGTGATACAGTGAGATTGTGAAGCATATCACTATGTGATTCATCTTCTTAATGTCAATTGAGTATTGATGGATACGTGGGAGGAAAGCATCTGCAAAATATCCTCCTAAATATTTTGATTTACTTTAAAAAGAATTAAAATAACAAACATGAAAACACGTTATTAACAACAAGACCAGTCTCATTACATTGCATTTACAGTCCAGAAGCCACAAGAAGGAAATATGACTGACGCCAAGTGAGAGACGGAAATGAGGAGACCCAAGTATTGCAAACTGGAGCCCAGGGGTAGCAACTCAGTTCTAGCTGTGGTTACCTCAGTCGACTCCCATGCAATCAATATCAATGGAAATGTATCTGAAGCCAAAATATAGTGGTAACACAAAGCACTGAAATGCACACACTTCATGCTGTTTACGATTACGAAATGATCGCAAATAGCATTATCTTGAAAGAGATGCATTATACCTCTCTGAGGTTATTGTTTTGAAATGGGTAGAGGATTCAGCACAGCATATATCGACGTTTTACACATATAGGTTGTGTGTGATTACTAATTGATTGTGCACGATGTTTCAAAAATAAAAGCAAGGAATCCTGATTACTTTGTATCATCATTGGCAAACATTACTAATTGCCAACATCAGAAAGCTGACAGAAACAAAAGGAACACAGTAGCAACCTGCAAAGCAACAGTATCTCAGCTCACTGGAAACAAAGTATCTCAGACTGTTTTGAATAAAGGGGCCAGGAAAATCTCTGTCTCCTCCATAGGTTAGTGTTTGTTCGTCTCTTAAAATGTGGGTGTCGTGTGTCCCTTCTGTCGCTTTAACCTTTGGGTTTAAGCTGCGTTAATGCTTCTACTCCTTTGCTTGTTCACAAGCACACTGCCCCATGTGTTCATTTTTCCGGTTCATACATATGTACATAATATTTAGTGGAAAGTAGAAGCAAAAGATCAGTGCCGAGAAAATAGGATAGTTTGAAAGAGAAGGAAAATGAAAAGTTAAGAAAATTGGGCAGTGCTTAATTTGAGCCAGTGTTTTCCGATGCTCAGCACCGGCACTTAATCGTCAACACCGGCACTTATATCGCGAACTCGACCCAAAGGTATTGGAGCGCTTTTCATGAGTACTAGTGAAGGATACATTCATTTTTGGTAGGCAAGGGGAGATTAAGTGATTTGCCCAGAATCACAGGATGTCGGGCCTACACCGAGTCTTGAACATGGTTCCCCAGCTCCAAAGTCGGCAGCTCTGGCCATTATGCCACATCCTCTCCCCACTTGTGGGGTTTCATAGTTGGTAGTTGGTTTTGTTATAAGCGCCGCCAATAGGAGCAATGGGCTGGTGTATGCTGCCTCCTGATGAGAGCCCCGCCACTTATTTTTTCACAAATTAACCACTGAAATTGGGTGACTTTTTAGAAAAGTGGAGCACATTAGCATCTTATTGCAAGCAGGGTCAGAAAACGGGGGCTTTAATCCAGGTCTCTCTTGCTGTATGCCCACAGCCATTTTTGAACAGTTATAGAGCAATGACTGTCTTTGTGACAGCTTCTGGCATTTTGTAGCATTTGCTTTTATTAGACTTTACTTTTTCAAGAGTCAGTGGTTGTCTTTGCCCCAAAGGTGCTAGGCCACCTTCATTGTCCATTGAAGCCAATAGGTGCTGCTTGATAGCAACATTCAGCGATAGCTTTGTGTCTAGTTAATACCGCTGTTTCAAAGGTAAAATTAGTAAATACATCATACACCCTGTAATGATACAGAGGGTTTGAGCTATAGTGGTTAATACTATGGTTGTCTTTTTTTCAGTCTATTATGCCGTAGTCCTTATTTATGTAATGTAATGTAATACAGTATGTGCAGCGCATGATTACCAGGAAGGTGTCCTGGCATTGGGGGATTTCAAATTGATGCAAAATGCTGAAAGGGCAAATTATTAGTTGGAAAATAGAAAAAATTGTCAGTGCTTTCCAAAAAGGTAGCATCTTATTACAAGGTCTGAGATGCAGTAGCAAGGAATGCTAAAACGTGACTGCTGTACCCGTAAAGGTGTGGCCTCCGGACCTGGTGCAGTGAAACCTAGCAACAAAGAGAAGATGTGCCTCAGGAGAATGAAGGAAGCTTGAGGTGTGGTAATGCACAAATCTATCTTGAGTGTATTTGGATCCAAAACAGTGGAAGGTGCAGAAGATAATGCACATGGCTTTAAAGGTAACCCGTTTCTTAATGGGTAGCCAGTGCAGCTTTCTGAGTGCTGCTGACATTGAAGCACATTTGGATAACTGCAGTCACAGCCGGGCAGAAGTATTTTGGGTGATCCAAAGCCTGTGTAAGATGCTGGAAGGAGAGCCCAAAAGTAGGGCATTACAGTAGTCTGACCTACATAGGATGGTGGCCTGAAAAACAGTCTGATGGCTGGAAGCCGGGAAAAAGGTAAGAATCTTATGTACAAGCTTCAGCGGCACAAAACATTTAGACGAGAGCCTGCTGACGTGAGCAGCACGAGAAAGCCTATGGTGAAGATGGATGCCTAAATTACGAACAGAGGAGGCCGGGGTGGGATCAGTGCCCCCTTACCTTTGGTATTGTCATCTGGATCCTTTCCTTCTAGTGTGGCTGGTTTTGTTCATATCTTAAATATCTGCATTAGAGACAATCTCCATTGGTTAAATATCAGCATGTTGAGTAATGTTCATTATAACCACCATGCCCTTGTCGGGTGCGCCTAAATTGTTTAGGTTTCCAAATCTTGATCAGGTTGTATACATCACTTAAAAATGCACAAAGGAACCGCTATAGGAATTGATATTTAAGTCATCACACTACCTGTGAATTTGCACAATAGAGCCATCTAATTTCACATTAAAACCAAAATGTCACCGGCCAACTAACAGAGTCTCTTAGATCCTGCCCATAAGTATGCCATTCTTTTCTTTGAGAAGCAGAATGGCTCATGCGATCCTCGTCTTACATTTCCCTTCGTGAGAATGAAGTCACAATACAATTTTTAAAAAATGGTAGCCTGGGTGCATGCATCTCTGCCCCACCCCAATACCCCACTAGCTTACAGTGATCCCGTTTTTTAGGTCTCGCCTAGCGATGCAGCGCAAAGCGCTGCTCGCTATGCGAGATCTATTGTTGCCGACTTTTGCTCCGATGCGGGACAGGAGATGTGCACGCGCATGGTGCGAGCAGGAGTGGTAATAGCGCCGCAAGCCGCACGCGTGCACATCAACTGTCTGTGCCGAAGCTTTAACAGACAGGAGATGTGCACGCGTACGGCTCGCGGCGTTATCACAACGCCTGCTCGCACCATACGCGTGCACATCTCCTGTCCAGGCAGCCGATGCGCACGCTCACGGCGTGTCTTCAGCTTGTTGAAGTACTTTTAGGGTCGAAAGCAGTGAAGAGTCTACTGGGACTGTAAGACCCTGATTTGAGAGACAGGAGGTAAGTAATATGCCAGGGAACTCCAGCCTATGTCCAGAGGGCTGGCGTGTATTTATGGGGCAGTTGGCTGGTTTGATTCTAATAACGCGTACGGACAGGAGATGTGCACTCCGTACGCGTGCACATCTCCTGTCCCCGCGTAGGGCTGGCGTTTCAACACAGCGCGCGCATGGCGCACTTTCACTTTCCCTCCCTCCCCCGTCGGCTCCAGATCATCAGGACATGTGCACGCGTCGGACAGGACAGGAGATGTGCATGCGGCGTTTCAACACAGCGCTTTCACTTTCTCTCCCTCCCCATGTCGGCTCCAGATCATCTCGGAAGCTCCCGGGGACCCTGCAGGGCGTCAGCAGTCTCGGAGTCTGCTTGTCTTTTCCAGCTCTAGGTGGCCTTTGTTGAAGGTTGAAGACACGTTAGTACACCTATTGTTATGTGGACAGGGTTTAAATGCGCATTTAAATAGATTTGGCGCATTTAGAAAATCATTTTAAAGTGCGCTGACTGCAATTTTCTGGCCGGAACGCGGATTGCAGTGGATTTTTTTATGAGTCCAGATATAGCTTTGGATTGGAAATAAAAATGTGTTTTTTTTAGGCCGCGCAGAGCTGCTTAAAAGCCGTGCAGCAGCTTTGAAGGTCAGCAGATTTGAGGTGTTCAGACCGACGTTTTCCATTAGCGAGTCACGTCGGGCGTGATTGCTGTGCCAACATAACTCAACATAAACGTTCAGAGCCCTGAAATATTTCATTTGTCGAAATCCTTTGAGCCTGGATTCGTGTTCTCCTTGCAGTCTCCTGCAAGGGTTCCGCAGTAATATCATTCTAGTCAAGTAAATACATGTTAATCATGTTCGTGCCTTCCAAATTCGTTCTTCAATGTTTGTTGTCCGTGTCCTGTAACTAATTATGCAAGCACTAATGAAGGCAATGGGACCACGTATGTATTGGTTTCCTTGCGTTTTATGTATAAAAATGTGATCTGTGTAAAAATAGAGTACTAACAAAGAGACATGGCAGTGAACTTGCTATGTGTGTAGTGGCTGTTAAAGGGCCAGCCCAAAGAATGACGTGTTTTTGTGCTATTGTCTTCAAAAGCCTATCAAATGCGGTGTCGTCTGTAGTGCTTTTCGTAAACGGCATCTCCAGTAAAGTGCCACTCATTAGGTGTTTAACACCATTTTCTTCAATCATGGGCAATCTAGCGACCTGCGTGATGCACACGAAGTAGTCTTTCTCGGTGTTTCCCGCAGTGTTTATTATATACATGCTATATTGTATATTTGTTACAGTGAACGGTGAGATTTTTGTTAATTGATAAATTGCAAAGGTGTTTGTATTTTTAAAATGTCAATGATCGGACGATTCTAACAAACTGAAATTTAAATCGGAAGGGACGTCTTTTAAACCCTTTCTAACACGTAAATTTCCTGATGGGTCCCAGTGTAATACATTTTTAATAAAGTGCATATTTTCCCGTTCTTTTACTTGGCAATAACTATGAGATTATTAATTGTAAGCCAATCTAATCACTTTTTTACTGTCAAAACATGTAGGCTACATCACACACAAGTGCACTATACAGAGTCAAGCATGCATTGTTAAACACCTTTGAGAGAGATGTCTTTTACAAAGTCAGGCACAATTTTAATATTTGCATACGCTCTGCTTGTTGTTAAATTGTGCTCAGTACAGGGCATAGCCTGTTAAATACGACTATCAATTTTCAAAGAAGGAAAACACTGAGTAACAGGGAGTTGGAAGTGATGTGGTAAAAACAGTGTGGTGAAGAAGAGTCAAGGGCTGAACCAAGTCTTTTGACTACACAGACAACATCCACGTCCTTGTTTACAGTAAACCTAAGACAAAGCTTGAAGTATTAATGTATTCTGGGTATGTGTACGTTTGCATTAATTTGAACCAAACAAGTGTTTGCAGAACAATATGTGTATCTTAGTGTCAGATGCCTTAAGTTTGAAGGGTCCCTGAGCGCATCACAGTGGTGTAGGTAGCGTGTAATAGGTTTATGGTTCTTACTACTGCATCTATTCTTTTTTAGGTCTCGCCTAGCGATGAAGCGCAAAGCGCTGCTCGCTATGCAAGATCTATTGTTGCCGACTTTTGCTCCGATGCGGGACAGGACAGGTGCACGCGTACGGCAAGTCCTGGACAGGAGATGTGCACGCGTATGGTGCGAGCAGAAGTTGTAATAATGCCGCAAGCCGTACGCGTGCACATAGACTGTCTGTGCTCAAGCTTAACAGACAGGAGATGTGCACGCGTACGACTTGCGTCTTTTTACAACTCCTGCTCGCACCATACGCGTGCACATGTCCTGTCCAGGCGCGGCGTCCAGCATACCTCCCGCTCAACCCCACTCACCGGCTCTTGTGGGGACTCAGCGCTGAATCTTGCTCCGGCCGCACCATGCGGCATTCACGAAGGCGGGGTGGGCTCCCGCCGGACTTCCCTCTGCGGGGTGGGCTCCCGCCTCACTTCTCCAACACACGGGGCTCCCTCAGCTCACGGGAGCCCCGGACACCTCCGGCCGCACGCTCCATGCGCCGCCCATGCGCCACGCAACTGACGTCGCTCAGACGATTTCAGCTGCCCGGACAGCCGATGTGCACGCACACGGCGTCTCTTACTCACGGCGCACTCCACAGGGCTTGTTAATTTGGCTCGGGGTCTGTTGTAGTGTTTCTGCCTCTGTTCACTTTATTTCCTGTAAGCATTCACTCTACTGGAGTTCATTTGGAGGCATTCAGTATTTCTCACACCGTTTATGGATGCTGGGCTAAGTGCGATTAACTTGCCTCGGTAAAAGCATTCATACGCTCCGGCTCGAGCGTGCACTCAGTAGTCCCCTCGGGCACAAGCAGGCATCCACTTCTGTGCTTCCTCGTTGCTTTATCTTGCAGCTGACAGGGAGCACCCCTGCTGCCATTCTCTTTGGCCAAATTCAGCAGTACAGCATTGGAGGTGCCGCAGGGAGCTCTGGAAGGTGAATATTATGCTCAGGCTACTTGTTCGCTGTGGGCGAGGGTTTTTACATGTTCCACTGTCTCCCTGAGACAGGAAGCACGTGTGCGTGGAGAGAAAGGATGGGGGCCACTTAGTACCTGTAAAGCCTCATGTGCCCCCACTCCCCGCGCCCCTGCGGAATAGCCCCCAGAGCTGCTTCGTGTCACCCGCCCCCGAGGCAGCCCCGGTTTCCGGTGATTCACGGCTCTGTCTGCCAGCGACTCGTCCTCGCGGCCAGGTCTGTCACCGGAGTTCACATCAGCATAAGGACTGCTGCTGCACGCTCAAAAGCCCTCGACCGCCTTTTTAAATGACAAGCCAAGTTTATAATTACCCATGCTTTTATCCAGGGAAGTCTGTGCCGTGTGTGAAGGCAGACATGCCGTGTGTGTGGGAATGTAAAAGGGACTCAGTATTTTCATCATTGTAGATAAAGAGTATATATATCCCGCCAAAACATATATCGGTGTTTTCCTGCATTCTGAAGAACAATAGATTTGAGTGAAACGGTTTAGACGCTTTAAGACGCGCTGATGGTATTTGAACATGTCCTGCAACACGTTTCCCTCTTCAGCTGCGATGTCGTGCACGCCGTGTACTCTGTGACAGTAGTGAGTGCACACGTGGCTGGTGGATGTCTGATGCCTGATGTATGATGATTGATGTCTGTTGCCTGATGTCTGTGGATGTCTGATGCTTGTGGATGTCTGATGCCTGATGCTTGTGGATGGCTGATGTCTGATGCTTGTGGATGCCTGATGTCTGATGCCTGATGCTTGTGGATGCCTGATGCTTGTGGATGCCTGATGTCTGATGCTTGTGGATGTCTGATGCTTGTGGATGTCTGATGTCTGATGCTTGTGGATGTCTGATGTCTGATGATTGTGGATGTCTGATGCCTGATGATTGTGGATGTCTGATGCCTGATGTCTGATATCTGATGTCTGATGCCTGATGCTTGTGGATGTCTGATGCCTGTCTGATGCCTGATGATTGTGGATGCCTGATGCTTGTGGATGTCTGATGCCTGATGCTTGTGGATGTCTGATGCCTGATGTCTGATGCTTGTGGATGCCTGATGCTTGTGGATGCCTGATGTCTGATGCCTGATGCTTGTGGATGTCTGATGCCTGATGCTTGTGGATGTCTGATGTCTGATGCTTGTGGATGTCTGATGTCTGATGCTTGTGGATGTCTGATGCCTGATGTCTGATGCTTGTGGATGTCTGATGCCTGATGCCTGTGGATGTCTGATAATTGTGGATGTCTGATGTCTGATGCCTGTGGATGTCTGATGTCTGATGCCTGTGGATGTCTGATGATTGTGGATGCCTGATGCTTGTGGATGCCTGCTCTCTGATGCTTGTGGATGTCTGATGTCTGATGCCTCATGTCTGATGCCTGATGGATGTCTGATGCCTGATGGATGTCTGATGCCTGATGGATGTCTGATGCCTGTGGATGTCTGATGCCTGTGGATGTCTGATGCCTGTGGATGTCTGATGCTTGTGGATGTCTGATGCTTGTGGATGTCTGATGCTTGTGGATGTCTGATGCTTGTGGATGTCTGATGCTTGTGGATGTCTGATACATGTGGATGTCTGATACCTGTGGATGCCTGATGCCTGTGGATGCCTGATGCCTGTGGATGCCTTATGCCTGTGGATGCCTGTGGATGCCTGTGGATGCCTGATGCCTGTGGATGCCTGTGGATGCCTGATGCCTGTGGATGTCTGATGCCTGTGGATGTCTGATGCCTGTGGATGTCTGATGCCTGTGGATGTCTGATGCCTGTGGATGTCTGATGCCTGTGGATGTCTGATGCCTGTGGATGTCTGATAATTGTGGATGTCTGATGTCTGATGCCTGTGGATGTCTGATAATTGTGGATGTCTGATGCCTGTGGATGTCTGATGTCTGATGCCTGTGGATGTCTGATGCCTGTGGATGTCTGATGTCTGATAATTGTGGATGTCTGATAATTGTGGATGTCTGATGTCTGATGCCTGTGGATGTCTGATGCCTGTGGATGCCTGATGCCTGATGCTGGTGGATGTCTGATGCCTGATGCTGGTGGATGTCTGATGCCTGATGCTGGTAGATGTCTGATGCCTGATGCTGGTGGATGTCTGATGCCTGATGCTGGTGGATGTCTGATGCCTGATGTCTGATGCCTGTGGATGTCTGATGCCTGTGGATGTCTGATGCCTGTGGATGTCTGATGCCTGTGGATGTCTGATGCCTGTGGATGTCTGATGCCTGTGGATGCCTGATGCCTGTGGATGCCTGATGCCTGTGGATGTCTGATAATTGTGGATGTCTGATGTCTGATGCCTGTGGATGTCTGATAATTGTGGATGTCTGATGTCTGATGCCTGTGGATGTCTGATGCCTGTGGATGTCTGATGTCTGATGCCTGTGGATGTCTGATAATTGTGGATGTCTGATGTCTGATGCCTGTGGATGTCTGATGCCTGTGGATGCCTGATGCCTGATGCTGGTGGATGTCTGATGTCTGATGCCTGATGCTGGTGGATGTCTGATGCCTGATGCCTGATGCTGGTAGATGTCTGATGCCTGATGCTGGTGGATGTCTGATGCCTGTGGATGTCTGATGCCTGTGGATGTCTGATGCCTGTGGATGTCTGATGCCTGTGGATGTCTGATGCCTGTGGATGCCTGATGCCTGTGGATGCCTGATGCCTGTGGATGCCTGATGCCTGTGGATGCCCGATGCCTGTGGATGTCTGATAATTGTGGATGTCTGATGTCTGATGCCTGTGGATGTCTGATGCCTGTGGATGTCTGATGTCTGATGCCTGATGCTGGTGGATGTCTGATGCCTGATGCTGGTGGATGTCTGATGTCTGATGCCTGATGCTGGTGGATGTCTGATGTGATGATTGTGGATGTCTGATGTCTGATGCCTGATGCTGGCATATGTCTGATGCCTGATGCTGGTGGATGCCTGATGTCTGATGATTGTTGTTGTCTGATGCCTGATGTCTGATGATTGTGGATGTCTGATGCCTCATGCTAGTGGATGTCTGATGCCTGATGTCTGATGCCTGATGCTGGTGGATGTCTGATGCCTGATGTCTGATGCCTGATGCTGGTAGATGTCTGATGCCTGATGTCTGATGGATGTCTGATGCCTCATGCTGGTGGATGCCTGATGTCTGATGCTGGTGGATGTCTGATGCTTGATGTCTGATGCTGGTAGATGTCTGATGCCTGATGCTGGTGGATGTCTGATGCCTGATGCTGGTGGATGTCTGATGCCTGATGTCTGATGCCTGTGGATGTCTGATGCCTGTGGATGTCTGATGATTGTGGATGTCTGATGATGTCTGATGTCTGATGCTGGTGGATGTCTGATGCCTGATGCTGGTGGATGTCTGATGCCTGATGCTGGTATATGTCTGATGCCTGATGCTGGTGGATGTCTGATGCCTGATGTCTGATGATTGTGGATGCCTGATGTCTGATGATTGTGGATGTCTGATGCCTGATGCTGGTGGATGTCTGATGCCTGATGCCGGTGGATGTCTGATGTCTGATGCCTGATGCTGGTGGATGTCTGATGTCTGATGCCTGATGCTGGTGGATGTCTGATGTCTGATGCTGGTGGATGCCTGATGCTTGTGGATGTCTTATGCTGATGCCTGATGCTTGTGGATGTCTGATGCTTGATGTCTGATGCTTGTGGATGTCTGATGCTTGATGTCTGATGCTTGTGGATGTCTGATATTTGATGTCTGATGCTTGTGGATGTCTGATGCTTGATGTCTGATGCTTGTGGATGTCTGATTCCTCATGTCTGATGTCTGATGCCTGTGGATGCCTGATGGTTGTGGATGTCTGATGCCTGATGCTTGTGAATGTCTGATGCCTGATGCTTGTGGATGTCTGATGCCTGATGCTTGTGGATGTCTGATGCCTGATGCTTGTGGATGTCTGATGCTTGTAGATAACTGTGTGAGTGTGTGATGTGTGTGCCTGTGGCAGTTTTGATCCTTATACACATATGACTCCTGAAGCACAGATGATTTATAAGGGCGATAAATCACATTCATAAAATGTGCTTAAGGTGTTACATGTGCACTGTTGGAACACCGTACAAGTGTCAAGTTGGTGCATTATATTTGCTTATTGCTTTACAATACAAGGGACTTTTTTATTATTAAGTGTCACCACTTTGCCAACTGCTCCTCACTGAAACTCTCCAATGCAGGGTGTCTTATACTTCAGGGTTAAATGTGAGTTTAAATGTCTAGGAATAAGTCAGTAACACAAACTACCAGTGGGATGTACTACACCCAGACTTCTCAAGTCACTATGTGTTCTAACACACCATCACCAAGTGGGGAGCGAGCTTAGAGTGCTCTTCCTAGGCTCCCTGCCCTACCTCCCTGGCTAGAAGAATCTGGAAGGGGGTGGCTTCCATTGCAGGAGGTACAGCTCCCGCCTCCTGGCACATCCTCTCCTGGTACATCAGCTGGTCTCTCCATTCAGGAACACTCAGTAGCTGCCCCCACAAGGTGCACTCTGGGGCAGTAATACTCCCTGCATTTTATCGGGGCTCACAGGCTCTGCTGGCCCCCAGATAACTTCAGAATGTCAAACTCCTCAGCGAGGGATGTCTAACATAGACCCAGGAGGGCCCCACCCAGTGCTTAATTTGAGGCAGTAGTTTACGGTGCTCGACACCAGCAATTAATTGTCAACATCGGCACTTATCACAGTCTGCCACATGGTGGCGCTGTTTGTGTGATTTAGAGATAAGCAGAACAATAGTTTTATTATTTCATTATACATTAAAACAACAGATACCTGCAGCCCAAACCATTCTTATAGCTGTGGAGGCCTCTAACAGTCTGAATTGTCACACTGGTAGCAGTCTGATGATTAATAGTTGTGCAGGAAATGTAATGGCAATTTTGACAGGGGCAATGGGTGGTGCAAGCTGCAGTGGCCTCCTGGCGAGAGCCCTGGCAATTATTTCTTTACAAATTGAGCACTGGCCCACCCCTGTCACATTTTGGGGATAGCTACATAAGATAAATGTACACACAGTAAGTTAAAGTGCATTTATGGGATCAGCACTTACAGAGAAAATCTTGCAAAGATGCTACCCCTCCTGGACATACCTAGTACCCCTCTCAAACCCAACAGTCACTGTGACAATGTTGCACCTTTGCAAGCACTTTTTGGACAGGAAGCGAACAATGCTTCACAGTTGGGAGGGTGCGAATAAAACGTCAGGAGTGCATGTGGGAGCGGGACAACAAACTGGCACAGTGAAGAAACGAAACAGGATTTGGGGGCCTGCGAGGAGGAATCCTCCTGAAACAAGCATTTGCAAAGCAATAGGTCTCGCATTTACGCAAGTTTAAACTATTGGCATTGTAAATGACAATGCCTTTTATTTATGTTTTGGTTTGTACAACATAAATTAAAGGCATTGTCATTTACAATACCATTTACAATACCAATAGCTCCAAAACTCGCAGTTGCGAGACCTATTGCATTGCAAATGCTTGTTTTTTAATCTATGTCCATGATGAAGTCTGAGACAGGGTTGGCCTGAATGGAGATTTTTCATAAGTCTGGCATGAGATTATGTAAAACTGTGAAGAGCCGTTATGGTCAATGCTACAGATGTCTATCCTAAAATGTTTCTGAGCGCAGCTTAACTAAACTGAGCATGTGTTCTTCGGCTACAGTCAGTGCACGTCCTAGCGATGTGAGAGAAATGTGCCTCTCCATAGTCACAGACACTTTGTGGCACTGACTTTGACCATGAATAGCAAGAGAAGGGAAGCCCCTGATTGTGTAGTATCCCAGGAAAAAAACTATAGGAGTGATGGGAGTCATGCAGGTCTGTCTGCATGAATGTTTAGTGACCCTCACGAGTAATAAAGCACTTGTCTGGAGACCTGGAAGCATTTATATGATCTTTAGGGAACCCGTGAGCTCACTTTGTCCTGATTGTGGAAAGTCCCCTAAGTAATATACGTAGTTAGAAAAAAAGTGTAAAGTGTTACAATAGTTCATGTGAAAATGAAATTGAACCTCCAGAAATAGTGAGGAATAAGTTTGCAGGATGACCTTACCCTACAAATCATAAAGGAAATTTGATATTACAGAGATTGTTATTTGATAATCTTCCTAGTCCACATAACTGTAGCAGGAAAAGTACTACATCAGGTCAGCTATTTAATGTCACTGGAAGCCATGGTTTCAAATGTGTATTCAATTAAAAATGAAAAAAAAATGTTTTTACCATCCTAAAGTGGATGGTGATTTAATCTTTGTTTCACAAGGTAAGACTTTTTAAATCAAAGAAAAAAATATTTTTTAAAAATCACGACTAAAACATGATTACAGAAATAAAACACTACATAGATACAAATATCCCTAATTTTACACAGTGCATGATAATTTTGAGAGTAGGATCCTACTCAGGGCAACTGTTACACATAATAATGAACTGGCTGGTGCCTTGGAATAGGAGTAAAGCTGTCCTTGACTACAAAATTGATGGAAGTATTCTCTGAACTACTCCAGGCGCTGATATCAACTAGTGGCGACCTGCAAAACCCCACTTGGATTCACAACTTAGCATTGAGAAATCTGCGGTTACATAGAGTATTTGCCAGAAAGAGCATTACCGAAGGCAAGTAACTTTTTCTACTGATGGATACTTTTAATCGCAAATTCCTCTCCTTGGAATAGATACCAAAGCAGTACCTCCCCAAGGTGGAGGATCTGTTGAATGGGCTCAGACCAAAAGGTCTTGCAAGACCGAATGAGTTAAATGCCCCTCCTGTCGGACCACGCTGTCAAAGGAATAGTGCTTTGTGTATGTGTGTATTGACACCCATGTCGCTGACTGGCATATGTTAAGAATAGTCATTCAGCCAGTGTAGTGGTGGAAACGTTGGCCCTGGTGGAATGGGCTCTCAGACCTTCTGGAGGCTGCTTCTTTCCGGTGCATAGCAAATATTGATGCAGAGAACAGTCCACCTTCACAGAGTCCTCTTCTGCACAGCTTTTGATTTCTTTGCCTGGAGAACCCCACGAAAAGCCGATCGTCCACACGGTGCTGCTTACTAGGATCAATGCAAAAGCTTAAAACCCTTTTGTGTTCCAGCAAATTGAGTTTTCCCATCTCTTTCGAGGGGGGCAAAGATCGCAGGCAGGGTTTTGAAACGGCTAAAGTGAAAGGCAGTCTCAACGTTTGCCAAGTATGATGCCCTGTGCCGTCTCTCCCTACCCTTTCACCCCGCCCTCACCACCCCTTCGAGATCACTGCTTGTTTTTTAAGTGATTTGCCTAAAATCACAGGATGTTGAGCTGACGCCGAGACTCGAACTCCCGAGTCGGCAGCTCTGACCGCATGCCCTTCACAGCATGTTTGATGCCGTTTCATTGCTGTTTTTTAAATGTTGCCAGATGAAGTCATTTATAAGCTCAAATGCTGTTCCAGTCACATTGCGTGCCGTCCCTCCCCACCCCCTCATTGTTTTCATTTTCACCACTGCTTCATTTCCTGCTTGCCTTGTGCCGTCTCTCCCTACCCCTTTCCCCCGCACCCACCACCCCTCCGAGATCGTTGCTTGTTGTTTAAGTGATTTGCCCAAAATCACAGGACACCGCTTTCATTTTCTCCATTGCGTCCTGTTTCCTACTCGTGGCAGCCTGCTCGCCCTCTGCCGTATCTCCCCACCCCTTCACCCCACCACCCCTCTGAGATCGCTGCCTGTATTTTAAGTGATTTGTCCAAAATCACAGGACACCGCTTGCCCATCAGCGACTCGGCACCCTGAAAGCTCCGGGGCCACACAATATGCTGCATTACTTTGTTTAACATATATGTCTCCCCGCTGGATAAACTGATTAGATTTTTTGGGTTAAGGGCTTCATCCTATGCTGATGACACACAAATAATTGTGTCTATCACAAAGGAGATAGAGGCCTCCGCCATCAATTTTAACAATTGCATGCAGGCTGTGGCCACCTGGATGGTAACCAACTACCTGAGACTGAATGGGGATAAAACCGAGGTTTTGATCTTTGGTAGCTAACAATCTATTTGGACCCATTCCTAGTGGCCAGAAATGCTGGGTCAACTTCCCAGCCCTGCTGACTCCACAAAACATCTTGGAGTTCTGGTTGACAATAACCTGTCCTTTAATCTCCAGGTTAATAGGACAGTATCATCCTGCTTCTGGGTGATTAAGACCCTTAGGAAGGTGTTTCAGTTTCTTTCCTTTCCTGCACATAAACAAGCAGCCGTGGCACTGATTATAACCAGAATGGATCACTGCAATGTGCTCTACCTGGACATTAATAAGACAGCCATAGCCAAGTTGCAGCTTGTCCAGAATGCAGCAGCATGACTCATTCTGGATCTTCCTAAATACCATTCAGTCTCTGCTGCTATTCGGAAACTGCATTGACTTCCAGCCACTAAACGAATTACCTTCAAAGCCTTATGCATTGTTCATAAGGCACTTCACAATAGAGGCCCCGAGGGAGTTAAGCATCTCTTTCAATGATATATACCATCTAGACAGTTGCGGTCTGCTGGAAAACATCTGCTGGTTATTCCCATGTTTCGGAGGGCAAGATGGGGAGGGAGAGCTATTGCTGTGGCTGCATCTAAGCTTGGGAATACTCTCCCTTATCTCCTGCCTGGAAGCTCATCTTCCTTTCCGTAAGGCCCTGAAGACCTGGCTTTTTGCCTTTTAATGTCATTTTTAGCTCAGGGATGATGCTCTTGCCATCCTCAGTAGACTAACTGCATTAGCACCTTGACGCCTTTGGGCATGTGTTTGCGCTTTATAAATTGCCAAATCAAATCATTATTAAATCCTTATAAGGTCCCAAAGGCGAGACCTATTGCTTTGCAAATGCTTGTTACACTTGTTAACACTGTCTGGGCATAGGTTGCACCTTATTGGTAGCAGTTTAACACTCAAATTTAACAATAAGCAATAAGCAACAGAAAGGTAACCGGTCGACCTGTGCAAAGGGCCTTCCACTACGTGGCAACACGTTTCACTGTGTTTTTAATAACTTTTTAACCGTTTGAGCTAAAAACAATATTTCTTTTTGTTAAAATCTGCAGATGATAGATAATGTGGCAAATCCATAACTATGCAAAAATGGCAAGCTGCACAATTGCATAATTCCAGTGGCCCTGAACATATATATTTAAATGCATATAATATTTGGCAGATCTCATTTTTCAATGAAATTGTCCGTTTTTATGTATTTTGGGTACACAAAAATTATTTTCTTTAAACATTAGACCTGATTGCATTTCCATACATATCTAGCTCATACTTCATGTAAGCATCCAGTTCGCATGCACATCTTGTTGCTTTTAGTGGGTCAAGCCTTCTTTTCAAGGTAGCCTCTACATTCACCAACCAGCCCCTGATAGCTGTTGCCGCACGTGAAAACAATGCACCTCCATCATTGCAATATTGAAGGTGCTGTTTTGATATTCTCACATCAGGGCTTTAGAATAATGATAAACCATGCAAAAGACAACTCATTTACAGTCCTAGCCTGAATGATCTCTACCAGAATGTTAGAAATACTAGATCTGATGCGTTTTGACCTACTGCCCCTTTATTCTCAATAGGATGCATAGTAGGATTCATGACTGTGGAGATGATTGTATTGAAATGGTAACATTTTTAAATTGATAATTTCATATTGGGTGTCTGGAGTTTGGGCACCAATTTTATATTTCTTCACCCTCTCCTTGAAATGGATACCAAAGAAGTACCTCCCCAACGTGGAGGGTCTGTTGAATGGGCTCAACCAAAAGGTCTTGCAGGACCCAGTGGGTGAAATGCCCCTCCTGTCGGACCACGCTGTCAAAGCAATAGTGCTTTGTGTATGTGTGTACTGACACCCATGTCGCTGACTGGCATATGTTAAGAATAGACATTCTGCATGCCAGTGCAGTGGTGGAAACCTTGGCCCTGGTGGAATGGGCTCTCAGACCTTCTGGAGGCTGCTTCTTGGCCGGTGCATAGCAAATATTGATGCAGAGAGCAGTCCGTCCTCTTCTGCACAGATTTGACTTTCTTTGCCTGGAAAACCCCACGAAAAACCGATCGTCCACACGGTGTTGCTTACTAGGATCAATGTAAAACCTTAAAACCCTTTTGTGGTCCAGCAAATGAAGTTTCCCCATCTCTTTCGAGGGGGGCAAAGATCGCAGGCAGGGTGATCAAACAGCCAACGTGAAAGACAGTCTCAACTTATGCCAAAAATGCTGCCTAAGTCCTCCGCACCAAACTGTCCTGGAAAAAGGTGGTGTAAGGACCAGGAGCCTTAGGTGGACAAGTCCGCACCTAACCCCAAAGGGTGACAGACAACCACTCCCCCCCCCCCCCCAAACACAGTCAACCAATGAGAGTGCTCATCACAATATAAAGGGTTGTCATTTCAAATTCTGCAGTTCTACTGGCTTTCTCAAGTGGTCACCACATCCGTATATAGAAGGCAGGCCCATCCGCCTGGTCAAGAGGTGACCACATCAATGTACAAGGCAAGCCTATTGGCTTTGTCAAGAGGTCACAAAATCATTATATAAAGGCAAACCTATTGGTTTGTCAGGGGAGACCACATCGTTATACATGATGGGGGCCACATGGCCACCCTCCCCAAGCCTTATTAGGCCCTGAGGACCCCATCCCCTGGGGTCAGAATTTAAGGGGCGGGGATGTGCAACCCCCTCCCCGAGCTTAAATTGGCTCCAGGGACCCCATCCCTAGGGGCCATACACAAAAAAGGGGGAGGGGGCTGCGTGACCCCCGAGCCTTATTATGCCTCGGGGACCATATCTACCAGGGCCAAAACCTAAGGGGGAGGGGGTATCCAGCCTCCCCCGTGCCATATTAGGCCCAGTGGACCCGATCCACCAGGGTCACAATCTAAGGGGGGGGAGTGCAGCCCCCTCCCAGACCCTTATTAGGCCCAAGGGGCCCCATCCCCAGGGCCTTATTGTTATATTTTGTTTTATCTTCAGAAAAAGAGAAAAAAGAGGGTTCCCAAAGCAAATTTCCCCATGCATTTTTCATAGACTTCTGTAAGAAGCTCTACCACAAATACTGTGCAACGGAATTACAACAATATTAACAGGAAGCTTGGTCTGAAGATTGTGCTTATTAGGTCTCGTCAAGGTAGTGCATGTGCTGCTTCGAGAGATGCTGTATCTCTCCTATGGGCTTTGAGCACGCCCCTCGCTTACCAATTGTTCCTGTGTGTGCTTTTGAAATTCCTTTCCTTTCTGTGGCTAATTGTTCACATTTGTCCCTCCTTTCTGTGGGTGGTTCTTGCCCCTGGCGACTGCCCCTGTTACATGTATTATAACTTGTTTGTTTATTTTGGTTTGTTTCCTTGCACTCCATTTTCTTTGTTTTGGTTTTTGGTAGGCACGGGGGGGAACTGACTGACTCAAACCCGGTTCCCCAATTCCAGAGTCGGCAGCTCTACATGTAACACCACATCCTCACTCCAAAAATTGCTGGTTTTCTTTCTAAATGCCTTCTCATGTTACCATGACTCCTGGCTTGTGCAGTTTTTTTTCCCATGTACTGTACTCGCACTGAAGAGAAAGAAGCCTCTAGTCTTGCTATAAATTTACTGAAAACTGCTGATAACACATGTCTGGTTTTCAGGAAGTATTCACCGTAGCTGCTCACATTCAGTAATCAACTGATATCCTTATGTGGGCTGGAACATGTTTCAAGCGTTTTTCCAGAAGCATTGGTCTTGTTGTTTACGTGGGGCCTTGTTGTAACACAGCCATCTTAAAAACCCCTGACTTCACCTTGTCAGTGCTGCATACATGCCAACATTTTAGCAAAGGGAAGTGGGATATTTTTAAAAAATAGTTGGGAAAATTTATTTTTCTCAATTGACTTCTATCTAGGCCTGAATCAGGTCTATTGGCATGTATGGGACTTGCAAATGTGCTGCTGCTGGATCAGCTAACTGAAAAGCAAACATAGATTTTTTCCCTACCTGTCAGGAGCACAGAGAAAGCGATATGACAGTCAGAGAGAGCACGACAAACTTGTTGTGCACTGGCCTGCAGGAGCAGGTTACTGGCACTGCTTACGCTGAATCACACAAGACCTGGCCCTGTCGGCTGAAGTCAGCAGAGGAATCAGGTTTTTGCATGCAGGAATCTGGAGGCGGGAGACTAGTCCTGAAATCGGTAGTCTCCCATCTGAATCAGGAGGGTTGGCATGTATGTATCGATGGGCCAGCTGGTGGTAATTCTGGCTCTTCATGTTAGTAATAATGCGTTGACATTACATTGAAGACGAGGTGCTGTGTCAGAGTGCATTATTTGTTTACCTACTTTTGTAAATAAAACTTTGCATTTGAGAAGAACCCATTGTGCCTCTGGGCCCTTTCCAACATTGCTGGCAGGATAATATGGACAGGGTTTGAGAGCAAACAAAGCACTCATGATCTCACATTCGCCACAACAAACCGACTCTAGCATGCCTCCTTCAGATCCAGGTTGATTCTGTGCTCACTCTGGTAAGCTGCTCCTCTCCTCTTCCAGCCCCAGAGGGGCTCGCACTTCCCACGTTGTACACTCTTCCAGCCCCAAAGGGTCTCGCAATCCCCTGTGTGGTTACATACGCAATGTTAACTATATATTCACAAGCTATTTTTAAACTGTTGTAATGGTACATGGGTATAATTAGCATGGCACACTAAGCAAACACATTTCCTGTTGCACTGTTGTACATGCGATTTGCAATTAAATGCTTCAGCCACTTCTACTGTGCGTTTGTAATAGATGCCCCTGCGCACAGGCAGGTAGGCAACAGAAGCATTTTAAAACCGGGTACAAGTTTTTCAAAATATTTAAATTGTTTATAGTTGGTAAACATTGTCCTAATGATTTTTTTAATTTATTAGAAAGTTAATTTCCTGTTACTAGAAATGCCACATGCCACACCATCTCAGCACAGCACCACCTCCTCATCAGTGCACCACCATCAGCACAGCTCCACCTCTGCCCCAGCGCAGCTCGACCTCTGCCCCAGCGCAGCTCCACCTCTGCACCAGCACAGCACCACCTCTGCACTAGTGCAGTACCACCTCATTACCAGCACAGCTCTACCTCAGCTCAGTGCAGCATCACCACCTCAGCATCTGCGCAGCACCAGCACAGCATCACTCAGCACCACCACAGCATCACTTAGCACCACCTCAGCACCAGCGCATCTCCTCAGCATCACTAAACACCTCCACCACACCACCTCAGCATTAGCACAGCACCACCTCCGCATCCTTGATTCACCACCAGCACAGCCCCACCACAGCAACAGCACAGCACCAACCCAGCATCACTCAGCACCAGCACAGCATCATGTTAGCACCACTAAAGCATCACTCACCACCCCCTGAGCATCACCTTAGTATCATTCAGCACCACCTGAGTACCACCTCAACACAAGCACACTACTACCTCTATATCACTCAGCGCCACGTCGGCATCAGAGCAGCACCACCTCAGCATCAATGCAGCACCGAATTAGCAGAGCAGCACCTCGGCATCAGCACAGCACCATCCCAGCATCTCATCAGTGCACCACCACCAGTGCAGCACCATATCAGCACAGCACCACCTCAACATCCGCAAAGCACCACCTCAACATCAGCAAAGCACCATCTCAGCATCAGCACAGCACCACATCCGCATCAGTGCACCACCACCAGCACAGCCCCACCTCAGCACCAGCGCAGCCCCACCTCAGCAGCAATTTAGCACCAACGCTGCACCACTTCAGCATCAGCGCAGCATCACCTCAGCACAGCACCAACTCAGCATTACTCAGCACCACCTGAGCACCAACGCAGCATCACCACCTCAGCATGACTCGGCAACACCACAGCATCACTCAGCACCACCTCAGCATCACTCAGCACCACCTCAGCATCACTCAGCACCACCTCAGCATCACCACAACATCTGCACAGCACCAGCTCCTCATCAGTGCACCACCACCTCAGCATTAGAGCAGCAGCACAGCAGCACCAGCGCAGCACCACATCGTCAGCACAGCACCACCTCCAAATCAGTGCACCAGCGCAGCCCCACCTCAGCACCAGCGCAGCCCCACCTCAGCAGCAATTCAGCACCAACACACCACCATCTCAGCATCGGCGCAGCACCACCTCAGCATCAGTGCAGCATCACCTCAGCATCAGCGCAGCATCACCTCAGCATCAGCGCAGCATCCCCTCAGCATCAGCGCATCATCCCCTCAGCATCAGCGCAGCATCACCTCAGCATGAGTGCAGCATCACCTCCGCATTGGCGCAGCACCACCTCAGCCCCACTGCAGCTCCACCTCAGCCTCAGTGCAACTCCACCTCAGCCCCAGCGCAGCTCCACCTCCGCACCAGCACAGCACCACCTCTGCACTAGTGCAGTACCACCTCATTACCAGCACAGCTCTTCCTCAGCATCAGTGCAGCATCACCACCTCAGCATCTGCGCAGCATCACTCAGTAACACCTCAGCATCACCTGAGCACCACCACATCACTGCTTCAGCCCAGCACCATCTCAGCATTAGCACAGCACCAGCTCCTCATCAGTGCACCACCACCTCAGCATCAGAGCAGCAGCACAGTGCAGCCCCACCTCAGCAGCCATTCAGCACCAACACAGCACTACCTCAGCATTGGCGCAGCACCACCTCAGCATCTTCTCAGCATCAGCGCAGCATCACTTCAGCACAGCACTAAATCAGCATCACCAGTGCAGCACCACCACCTCAGCATGACTCAGCAATACAGTTTCACTCAGCACCACCTCAGTATCACTCAGCATCACCTGAGCATCACCTCCTCACCAGCACACCACCACCTCAGCACCACTCTGCTCCACCTGAGTATCATTCAGCATCACCTCCGCATCACCACACCACCACCTCAGCATCACTCAGCACCACCTCAGTCTGCCCTCAGAATCTGGCACCTGTTGATTCTCGCCTAGTGTCCCTCTGCTGCTCATGTTGTAATTCAGGTACTATTTCCCAACCTCCACCCTCCCGTTGTTTATGTCCTCTCCCCCCCATAGTAAAAAAAAAAACTATGGAAAACAAGCATTAGAACAGGCAGGAAGAAGTTGCCAGCATTGCAAGGACAAAAAAGTAGAAGACTTTTTTTTATGTTAATTGTTTTTTTAATAGGGTTGTTTAGTTGTATATAATGTCTTCTTGGTTATATATAAGGTAACAAAAATGCTTATAACACTTTTTATTATAACTTTTCAACATGCTGCACAGCAGCCACAATGCTCTACAGCGAATGTATGTCGATACTTCGCATACCATTACTTCGCATGATTTTAGTGTGATGTTTTTACTTAGCATAAACCATTACTTCGCATGTTTTTACTTAGCATAAACCATTACTTTGCAAGTTTTAACTGCGCATGCATTTATAATGTAAATGGTTATAAATGTACTATGGTTTATGCTAATTAAAAACATCGCACTAAAATCATGCTTACACTACACTACCTTACACTACTTAAACATCACTACACTACCCGAAACCCTAATACACTACCCCCTACACGACCTTCCCCCTGCCTGGACCCTACACTCTAACACTACACTTCACCACCCCCCCGACACTACCCTAAACCTTATAACACTACACTACACAAACACCACACCACTACCCTAAAACACTACTCCCTGCACGACCCTCACCCTTCCCCCAGTCCGCTCCCTACACTACAACACTACCCTGCACTACACCCCAACACTACCCTAAACCCTAAAACACTACCCTACACAAACACCACAACACTACCCTAAACCCTAAAACACTACCCCCTGCACAACCCTCCCCCGACCCCCAGTCCTGCACTACACCCCGACACTACCCTAAACCCTAATACATTACCCTACACTACACTAACACCACAACACTACCCTAAACCCTAAAACACTACCCCCAGCACGACCCTGCCCCTACCCCCAGTCCCTTCCCTACACTGAAACACTATCCTGCACGACCCCCCGACACTACCCTAAACCACTACCCTACACATACACCACATCACTACCCTAAACCCTAAAACACTAGCCCCAGCACGACCCTACACTACTCAAACACAACCGTACAACCTAAAAGACTACCCCTGCACGACACAAAAAAACTACACTTACCTCTCTCTCCTCCGTGGTTCCTCTCTTCTCCGGCTTCCAGCGGCTTCAGATCTGCACGTCGTTGTTTGGAAACGGAAGCTCCTTCTAAACAACGATGTGGATAGCGCATACCATTACAACGCATGCGTTGTAACAACGCTTGCGATGTAACAACTTGCGCACTAATGGTACGCGTTGTAACATCGCAAGCGTAGTAACGCTTGCGAAGTAATGGTATGCGCACTAGCAGCCGCGCACTAAAGGCTGTTTACCCTCTACAGCATGGTTTGAAGACATTGGCAAAGCCAGTATCTCTGGCTAAACACTTATAAGGTCCCAAAGGCGAGACCTATTGGCTATGCCAGTGCTTGTGGTGATTTGGTGTAAATCCGTTCATAAGTTTTTGAGAAATTAAGGTTTAAAAATATTTGTATATCTGGATGGTTGGGTCCGCGAGAGGCTCGCAAGAGTCTTGCAGGAGAGCTAATTTAAAAATAGAGCGTTCCGATTGGCCCAGGGAGCATTTTTTTCTCTTGGCGAGTGCTCTGATTGGCTGCCAGCAATATGAAAAAAATGTTGCTGGCAGCCATTACAGGATTCGGGGACTTAATCCCCTGCCCTGAAGTTTAAAAAACAAAAAGATTTAAGGGCGCAGGGTAGGGATACCCTGGCCCCCCCACCAGGCCCCATTTGGGGTAGGGGGGGGGGGGACCAGAGGGCAAAAAGTAAAAAAAACATAATTGGCTGATTTTACTGCGATCCTGTGGGACTCCTAGGAGATCGTGGCAAAAAACTAATAAAGTGGCACCTCTTCCATTTAATTACATATATACGACAACATTAATGGTTTGAACTCTAAAAACGACAGAAATTCACCAATAATAGCTAGCAGAGCTAACTATAACTTGCACCCCACCATGCACTGCTTATGACCTCACATATTACATCACTCATGGCATGTTCTATGACATCACTGATGACATCATCCAAGCTTCTTTTGTATACATTACTCTATAAACTAGTATGGCATTAGAGGTCTGAAAGTAAGTACAAAATAGCTCAGAATAATATGAACCATCATTAATGACATCACAGATACAACTACCTTAGGTGTAGCAAGCATGTGTTATGTGCAACACTGACCCTTTACCATATACTGCACGGGTAACCTAGTTCACATTAACAATCAACTACAGATATATGGGAAACCCTCATTGTACACGATGTTCAATGTGTATACAACTGTTCAGACAAAGCCAAGCTCCTCAAGATACTCGGCGTCTCTTCCAAAATTACTCCCTACTATGGACAGCTTTTATCTGTATCAAACCCCTCACAGTCACTGAACCTACATTGAGAAATGAAGTTGATATGATTAGATAAGTGGGTACTGTAAACAGAGTTTACTCTGGACCATATTGTTTGCAGACCGTGAAGAAGCTCTCATGAGAAATACACCACAGAGTATTAACAAGTATCTACTAAAAACAGTGTACACTCTATACAACACTTGTCAAAAAAGGCACCATTCACTTAAAATATCCAAGGTCTGAAGGTGCTTAAGACAAACTGTGGTGAAAACTTTACAGATAGCCCATCCTCTGAAGCAAAAGAAGCACATGTACATAGATTAGTACCTGGTGCACACAGTCATCTATGTTATGTAAAAATGATCATGCTGAGACGATTTTGTCTAAGAGCTCAAGACTGCTTACAATACTTAGTATCTACTACGTAGAATCTTTGATCTGTTGAAAAGTCTTTTCTGCAGAACCAAAAAACTTGTGTGGGACATACTGGACACAAGTCATCAACTGTCATCTACACACAGAGTTACTCTTCAGTAAAAAGATTTATAACGTGTTCAATATCGCTACACACCTAGGATGCCTTAAAAGCACACGCGTTTTGTAAACACACCCATTAGCTGGACAAAGGCTGTACAAAATTAGGTAGAAAAGTAATGTGGTAGTTACCCGCACTATGTTACTATAAGACAAACTAGCATACTCATTGGATGATTTAATCAGTGATGTCATGAGATGTCATCAGTGGTCATAAATGATGTCATAGAACAGGTCATGAGTGATGTAATATTTGAGGTCATAAGCAGTGCATTGTGGGGGCGCAAGTTAGAGTTAGCTCTGCTAACTATAACAGGTGAATTTCTGTTTTTTTCAGTTCAAAATGTTGTCACTGACATATTCAGCTAACTATAACATTACTTTAACCTGTTTTTTTCAGTATGTATATATATATATATATTATCTACTGGCGGTCGCCAGTAGATAGTTATAGTTACAACCTATTATCCATAGGAAATCCGCGACATTCTATTTGCAATAACGTTGGCGCCGGTTGACGAATCTTCGCGAAAGCTTCCAACTTGTTGGGGCGCTCCGGTCCGCTCCTACCCTGAAAGTCTCGGGGTGATACGTCAAGCGGGGCCGAGAAAAAGGGGGTCCCAAAACGCGTTTTCCCCATTCATTTTTCCATAGGAACCTTTAGTCGCAGCTACAGCCCGAACTGCTGAACGGAATTACCCCAAATTTGGCAAAGAGGTAGCCCTTGGTTCAGACTGGTGCCTTTTGCTAAAATGGTGTAAATCCGTTCAGTAGTTCCTGAGAAATTCACAATTAAAATCACATATATATATCTATGGGCGCGTCGGATCCGCGAACCCTCCCGATCACGAGCTGCATGCTAATTGGCTGTCAACACTCCAAATCAAGAAGTGTTGGCAGCCATTTTGTCCCTCGGTAGAACCGAGGGACAGAAACAAGTGCGCAAAGCGCAAAAAGGGGGCAGGGTAGAAACACCCTGACCCCCTAGGTCTGCTCAGGGGGTCCCACAAGGACCCCCTGGGCAGAAAAAAGATTTTTTTTTTTTTTAAATCGGCGGGATGCGCTTAGGGTGCGCGTATCCCGCCGAGAAAAAAAAAAGAAACAAGTGCGCAAAACGCACAAAGGGGGCAGGGTAGAAACACCCTAACCCCCTAGGCCTGCTCAGGGGTTCCACAAGGACCCCCTGGGCAAAAAAAAGCATTTTAAAAAAAAAAAATCGGCAGGATGCGCTCAGGGTGCGCGAATCCTGCCGAAAAAAAATAAATAATAATGTGTGGGGGGCCTCAAAGGGCCCCCCCAAGCCCCGGGGACCGCCACCCCCCGGGGCTTTTTTAAAAAAATGGTGCGGGAGGGCTCTGAGC
Organism: Calotriton arnoldi; assembly: GCA_963921515.1. Classification (NCBI taxonomy): domain Eukaryota; kingdom Metazoa; phylum Chordata; class Amphibia; order Caudata; family Salamandridae; genus Calotriton; species Calotriton arnoldi. Next base: position 747,274 of record CAWUFW010003930.1, on the reverse strand, counting down.
CCTCCCGCAGCCCCGGGGACCACCACCTCCCGGGGCTTTTTTATTAATTTAACAACCTGTGTGGGGGCTCCAGCCCCCACACGCCTCGAGACCGCCACCTCCTCGGGCGTGGTGAAGGAGGGCGGGGCTTCAGGTGACATGTGTGCAAACAGGTCCCGTGGCGCGTTTTAAGATGGGAATTAAATCCCCTTCAATCCTGAGGGTCCCTGGGGGCCAACTAGCCCAACAGGTACATCCAGAAAGCGCCACAGAGCTGCGTTGCAGAGAGGTGTAAAAGGGGTGTGGCCTCTCTACACGTCTCCTGCAACGCAGCCCCTGGCGCATATTGGAGGTTCCTGGTGGGCTAGTTGGCCCCTAGGGACCCTCAGGATTCAAGGGGACTTAATCCCCCAACTTAAAACGCGCAACGGGGCGCGTTTGCACAGATGTCACCTCAGGCCCCGCCCCTCCCTTCACCATTGTGCAAATATTCCTCTAAAATCAGCCGAAATACGAATTCCGATTTACTCACCTGTTATCAGGAGAGACCTCAGTGCTGCATCTTTCAGCCCAGTACTGATCCTGAAAAGTAATTTTAACCGTACTTACCGGTAACTTGAATTTCCTTCATAGGCTAACATTGACTGGTTTCACTTGGAAATTCTTCTAAGTGTGGAGTTTTGGAACTTTAAAATATTCCTCTAAAATCAGCCGAAATACGAATTCCGATTTACTCACCTGTTATCAGGAGAGACCTCAGTGCTGCATCTTTCAGCCCAGTACTGATCCTCAAAAGTAATTTTAACCGTACTTACCAGTAACTTGAATTTCCTTCCATAGGATATCATTGCCTGCTTTTTGCTGAAAAGTTTCTAAGTGTTGATTTTTGAAACATACAAATATTCCTCTAAAATCAGCCGAAATCCGAATTCTGATTTACTCACCTGTTATCAGGAGAGACCTCAGTGCTGCATCTTTCAGCCCAGTACTGGTCCTGAAAAGTAATTTTAACCGTACTTACCGGTAACTTGAATTTCCTTCATAGGCTAAAATTGACTGGTTTTCAGCAAAAAAGTTTCAAAGTGTTGATTTTCACAAACTACAAATATTCCTTAAAAATCGCCTGTATGACTTAAACGCATTCTTTCAACTGTTTACAGGAGATGCACCAGTGCTGGATCCAGGATCCAACACTGAGTAAGAAAAAGTAACGATAACAGTTTTTACCTGCTAAGTGAATTTCCTTCCATAGGATAACATTGGTGATTCTATGAGAAAAAGTTTCTAAGTGTCAACTTTTAAAATACAATAATATTCCTTAAAAATCACGACTGTAACCAAAACGCTTTACTCAACTGTTTACAGGAGATGTACCAGGACTGAATCTAGGATCCAGTCCTGTGGTTACAAAAGTAATCCATAAAGTAACTAATTGCATTTAACTAGAAATTCACATTGAGCTGAATGTTGCATTGTGTTTGAAAATGTGTTGCCCATTGCAACAACTGTAACTACTGTACTTAAAAGTCTATTGCCTATCTGCAAAGTATTTAAACTAAAGTAATTCATTCTGAGAAAGTATTTTTTGTAATGTAATGTATAATGTAATTACAATGTAATTTAAAAAATAAAATATGTAAAAAAAATTGTTTCTAAAAATGTAGTAAATCAGTATGAAAAAAATTAATATAACAATTAATACATTTAAAAATTGTCATTTACAAAACCTTTGAAATTCACTGAAAAAACCGTAGGTTTCAGGCACGTTATAGTTAGAAATTAGCATTTAAAAACCTTTGAAATTCACTAAAAAAACATAGGTTTCAGACACGTTATAGTTACAAATTAGCATTTAAAAACCTTTGAAATTCACTGAAAAAACCATAGGTTTCAGACACGTTATAGTTAGAAATTAGCATTTAAAAACCTTTGAAATTCACTAAAAAACCATAGGTTTCAGACACGTTATAGTTACAAATTAGCATTTAAAAAACCTTTGAAATTCACTGAAAAACCATAGGTTTCAGACACGTTATAGTTACAAATTAGCATTTAAAAACCTTTGAAATTCACTGAAAAAACCATAGGTTTTAGGGACAGTTATAGTTAGTTGGACATTGCACTCGTACAAAACCCGTGAAATTCCCCGTTATAGTTAGTTCAGCTAACTATAACTTGCGCCCGCAATGCAGTGCTGATGACGTCACATATTACATCACTCATGACATGGTCAGTGACATCACTGATGACATCACTGATGACATCTCAAATGACATCACTGATGACATCATCCACGTGATAATCTGATGCACCTCCTCACACCCTAATATAACCTTTGATACACCCACTCTAAATTACAGACTGCCATTCGCAAAACCATAGACACTCCAACACCAGTACCTACATACCCACTCACTGATTCTTAGGTCTACACACACACATCCACTCACTCACCCGTACAGTCACTCATACTTACGGTCACTCAGTACAGGACTATCATATGCACTCTTACTCCTATATAGACACTCAAACAACGCCACTCATCCATAGAGATACTCACACACCTAGTCAGTCATGCAAATAATTAAACACACTGCCATTTACTCACCTATACAGTTATACACACACCAGCTCACTTACTCATACAAATAGTAGCACATTGTTACGCTCTTATACAATCACTGATACAAGCACACACTCATCCATACAGCCACTATCACAATCACTCACTCTTGCTTATAGCTATTTATATACTCCAACACACATATATACTGCCTTTCACATATGTAGTTACTCACACATGTACCACTGGGACATACATTCACTCACTAACACACTCTTACACACACTTACCCACCCATACAGTCTATCACAGATGCACTCTTGAAACCATCCACCCAGTGAATCACCCACTCACACATCTATGCACAGAGTTGCACACACCCCTCCCACACAAACACTCAGGCACCCATACAGATACTCAGACAAGCATTCAATAACTCATATAAACACTCATGTAGCTATTCACAAACACATGCAGCCACTTACACAGCAACAGACAGACGGATACAGACATTCATCCAGTTTAGTCACTAACCCATGCATTCAGTAAGATACGTTAAATCACTCACTTATAGAGTCAGTCACGCACCTACTAAATCATCCATACAGACACTTACACACCCACTCATTCTTCAATACGTCTTTTCCTATATATATTAAAAATATTTAAACTTTACAGAAACACACAGTCACTGGATGATGTCATCCGTGATGTCATCAGTGATGTCATCAGTGATGTCATTTGAGATGTCATCAGTGATGTCATCAGTGATGTCACTGACCATGTCATGAGTGATGTAATATGTGACGTCATCAGCAGTGCATTGCAGGGGCGCGAGTTATAGTTAGCTGAACTAACTATAACGGGGAATTTCACGGGTTTTGTACGAGTGCAATGTCCAACTAACTATAACTGTCCCTAAAACCTATGGTTTTTTCAGTGAATTTCAAAGGTTTTTAAATGCTAATTTGTAACTATAACGTGTCTGAAACCTATGGTTTTTTCAGTGAATATATATATATATATATATATATATATATATATATATATATATATATATATATATATATATAGTGTGTGTGTGTCTCTCTCTCTCTCTCGTTACTATGTATATTTCTGTACAATCCATGCCTATTTGCTTCATGGTGCACACACGTTTGCATTTAAAAAGTTGTGAGGGGACTTTCTATATATTCATGTTGTGAAGCACACATTTCTTTGTTGTACACACATTAGCAGTACAGTAAATTGTGTTCCTGTGACCTGATTGCTGGATGGTATCAGGAAAGAAAAGTTGGCTTGTGGCTGGAGATTTGCGGTCTTGTTTCTGGCTTTTTGCCACAAGCTCAAATTCCTAAGCGGGTTGGAGGGAGTGAGAGCTATAATGAATGATATCTAACACATAAACCGCTCTAAGCGAAGAGCATACATTGTGTCCTTTTATCTCAACACTGACAAATTATTTTGGACAGTTTATACTCCATTTACATTTACATGTTGCATTTGAGTACCAAATGTGCACATTAGACTGAACAAACAGTTGAACCTGCTGTAGGGTTTTTGGCACAATTTGTTGCTTTGGCGACCAACTCGCCTTTATACTTTCCACTGCGATGTAATGGAACATGAGAGGTATTATTGCACAATTCAATATGCGACCTTCTCTGTTTATGGAAGCGAGAACAAAAAGAAAATTGGTAATCTTGTAGAAAGAGGTTTGCTGTTGCCTTTTTAAGTTTCCTACATTCCTTGGTTGTGAAAAACAGACGCACTCTGTTGGCGATTGCATTTCAAACAGCACATAGATAGAATGGAAAGTTGCAGACCATAGCTGGGTTTATTCCTAACACTGCCGCCTGTTCTATTGCATCATGGGTGGGAAAGTGTGACTTTTTCGAATCTGCCAGGCTGGTCCTGGAGCTGCATAAAGCCATGGAAAATATTACATTGCACTTAGTGATTCGAACCCTGTTGCAGGAGGGTTAGGATTGGGGAGGTTTATCCTCCAATTTTATTTTTTGGGGTCAAACAAATAATTTTACAGAACAGTTCCCCAAATATATTTCCATAACATCCTTATACTTTTTTTTGTTACTTGTTTTTATTAAACACTGCATCAAAGGATATCGATAATATTCCTCATGCACATACATTTACATCTCGACAGTTTTTGTTGCAATAGGTTAATTACATGACTTCACTTTTGCTTCGCCCTCACTGCACGTGAACATCCTTATACTTGACAAACAAAATGTAAATAGTCGGTGTCAGTTAGGCTCAGTGCACTAGAGTGGCATTTCTCTGCAATAGAAAAATCATGTTTATTGCTTCCCAGGTCTCTTGTTTAGGCGGGAGTAGGGCCGGACTGCGAACCCAAAGCAGCCCTGGCAAATGTTGTCAGATCCGCCCCCATACGGTGCATCGCGAGTGCAGCGAGTGAGCCTGACCACTACAAAGGGGGGGTTGATATTGATATTGTTTTATTAAGCGCGGGAAATGCCCAAAGGCGTCTTGGCACTGACATCAGAACATGGATCGCACCGAATAAGCCAGTCTTAAAGACAGGCTGAAAAAAGCCACGTTTTAAGTTGCTTTCTAAAACTAGATAAACTTGACTGAAGTTTAGGTTCCTGGGGGGAGTGTGTTCCACAACTTGCATGTGGAGTGCACAAAGCTCCTGCCTCCCCATGAAACTTTATTAGAGTTGGGAATTGCCAGAGCTCTGGATGCAGTGGAGCGCAGGTGTCTTCTAGGTATGGACCACTTAAAGGTTTTCTGCAGAGGTTTTGGACCAATCCCACAAAGGGATTTATGGGCCGTACAGAGTGCCTTAAAGGCACCCGTTTCTTAATCGGGAGTCAGTGAAGATTAACTAACGCTTGTGACACTGAGTGAAATTAAGGTATTTTCTTTAAGAGACGGGCAGCAGCATTCTGTAAAAGCTGGAGTTTATTAAGTGTGCCTCTTTGAAGACGACCCTGGTACAAAGCATTGTAGTAGTCCAGCCTCAACAACACCAATGCAATGACCACTGGGCTTTGTAGTTCAAAAGGGATGAAGGGAAGAATTTTCCTAAACATTTTTAAAATGAATAAGCAAGATGAGGTAATTTTGCTAACCTGGTCTCTAAAAGTAAGGTTAGCATCGAACATCTCCCCTAAATTCTTGACTTTCAGCGCTGGACTAGTGAGAGTACCAAGGGACGGAGGCCACCAAGAAGAGTTCTAAAATGAGGTGTCCTTGCTTCCCCCAAATAAATTTGGGGACAAATGGTGCATTTGACAACACATTTGTCATTATATATACAATTGTATTAACTTTTAAAGCATAGTAAATTGATGACCTTGTTGTGCACCAGGATACAACAATCTTTGTTGGGGCTCTCCAATGATTCCCTCACTATCACCCTCCAACAGTGCCTCTCATCTCTCCATAGCCCCTCTCTCAATTTGTTTTTATTGCGCCTCTCATACCAGTGTAGGGAGTCGGAGCACTTTACATCACACACACATAGAGACAATCAATCATACGTAAATCAGTGTATAGAAAATGTTACAAAAGGCAAAGGGGACTAGAAGGTGTAGGATTCACATGTCATCCGAACTGGTAGGCATTGTTTAAGAGTGCTTGGTCTGGAGAAGCTCAAACTTAGGATTCAAAACATAACACAGTGGTTAGCTCTAACTTTAATAATAAGAATTTATTTTTACTCAAACAATCTTTTTTTTTTAGCAGCATCAGGATAATGAAAGACTGGAAAAAAAACATAACTTTCTAACCTGTACCATGCAGTTTGCATCCAGCTCTTTGATGGCAGTTCTTAGCTCACTGCACTAGATTTCGATGAACTGCAGAGTAACAAAAGCATCTCTGTGACAAAAGCAGTAACCCACTGAGCTATGCATATAAAATATTATTCTTTGATATGCATGGTACACGTTCTTTGCAGCAGACATATTAACCCTCTGCGCTACCTTAGATGAGTCAAAATTGCCACTAGTCAAAACTCCCATCTCTCTCCAGCAGGTACATTAATCACCAGAGTTAACTTGACACTTTTATTGTTGCCTGAAAACTGTTGAATATAAAAGGAACCTTGCAGTGCTTTTAAAACTGCTGCACTGCTACAAAACTGGCCCCCACTAACAAAACCGGGGCCCCACTAACAAAACCAGCCCCCACACTAACAAAACCGACCCCCCACCCTTCCAGCCTCCCGGGGAAACGCCTGATGCCCGGTAAAGCCAGTCTAGCCTTGGGCGGGAGTATACTGAGCATCACTCTGATAGCCGCCCTGTCCTTCAGCCTACCAGGGGTGGTCCCATGTCCCTTTAGACCACCTCCCTTTTTTAGAAAGTGAGTTTTTATTCACCGACTTACCTGACTTATCACACCATTATGCACCAGTACTGGAGATATAAGTCGTACCATACCTTTCACATGAATCCTGCTTCACTCTGCACAAAGCCTTGAAATGTGGAGACAGACCTGCATTCCAGGCTTTTTGGCGTTGTGAGGAAGGCTAATGTCCTTTCACGCTATGATTACTGTAACCTGGCTAAGGGCAACAAAATCAGATCGCCAAAAAATGTCTTACGGCAAAGAATGGGTTTGAAGCTGCCGTCTCACTGTTCGAGAAGTCCTCTGTTTAAGAGTTATTTTTGTATTTATTTTTTGCTAAACCAGGGCTCTTCCACGACTCAGGTAAGCCAAGTGAGAGGACTTTCTGCGGAGGTAAATTCCTTGAGCGGATGGGAGCCGCGGGTCTTCACTGTGCAAGATGTGATTGGGCAGCAGCAACGCCAGTTAATTCTATCTTGGAGTTCGTGGGACCCTAAGATAGAATTCAGGGTTGTGCTTGCCTTTTACGATCTTTCCAGAAGGCCACAAAGCGGTATTTCCTGGAATTTTCCTGAAGCACCCATTATTGTAAATGCAGCCTACGTGGCTGTTTGTCAAGAACTTGTCATCCGTTAGGTAATAAACCTTTTTTAAAAGAAGGCCATCGTGCTTTTAGGCTTAGGCACTTAGATTGATAAAAAGGGGTGTAATTTTCTTTCTCATTCTTTTATTAAATTGTGTGGTTTTTCTCTCTGCAGTATTTCCCGCTTTTATTAGTTTAACACAGGTTAACATATGATTTGATAAGTGACACAATCTAAGAAAAATGTTAATTGAGTAACTTTTGCTGCTAAAAGCCTGCTTTAATCCACTAGCATAGTGGGCCAGCTGGAACCATTAGCATTCTCATTACAGATGCATACATGCCAACATTTTAGAAGGGGAAGTGGGAGATTTTTAAAAATAATTTGGAAAATGTATTTCTCCCATTCACTTCTATTGAGGCCTAAATTGGGTCTATTGTCATGTACTGGGACTAAAGGAAAATATATTATTTTTTACCTTACCTGTCAGAGCACGGCGAAAGCGATATGGCAGGCAGATAAAGTGTGTCAAAAATGTTGTGCACTGCCCTACAGAAGCAGATTGCTGGCAGTGCGTACTCTGAGTCACACAAAACCAGACCCTGTCTGCAGAAGCCTGATGAGGAATCAGATTTTTGTATACAGGATTCGGGAGGCAGTAGACTAGCCTTGAAATCGGTAGTCTCCCACCTAAATCGGGAGGGCTGGCATATATGGTGATGTAATGATATCTGGGTGCGGTAAAACCACCTGAGTAAATTCTGGTTCCCGCCTGGTGCAAGTTTTTTCCCCATAGGGTTATCTCTCATTTCACATTCCGAAAAGTCTGAATAGTGGGTTAGTGTAGTATTACAGCACTTACTCTCCCCTCCAGAGATGCAAAACTCTGAATTGAGAGTGTGAGCACAGGTTTCTGTTGTGTTACCTCTTAACATTTTGGCAGGGGAATAGCCTAAGTGAGTCAAAAATTACTTGACCACTCAAAATTGGAAGCTGTGTTTGCACCGGATTTTGCATGGCCCTCAGAACGAGAGTCATATTGTAGTGAACTCAAAGTATTATAAGGATGCTGTAATTTTCACATAACAGAGGGACCTATGCGTTCCACCTACTTTCAGAACATGTGCACTCTTAATTTTTGATTTGGTAATTGTGGTATGTAAACATTTGAAACTTAAAATGGATGCATTCCAACTTTGTAGTTTTCTGTTTTTGATATATGTTTGTCCCTTAATGAGCTGCTCTGTCGTCCCTGGGATTTTGGATAATTCTTGTTGAATCCTTCCCAATTCAGAATGTACCGATTGCCCCATTTTTCGATTTATCCCTTTGTAGATGGTAGAGAATTCAGTATTGATTGATCTCATCTGTGGGTCAGTCAGGTTTTTTTGGTGCTTAGTCACAAGTACAACCTCTTACTCCGTAAGCTGTTATACACAACACTGCAACAGTAATGAAGTCAGGGAAGATCTAGGGTTGAAGGATGTGCCACCTTTAACTGACGTGGTACTAGTTGTGAAAAAGGTTGAATACATGATGTTGTGTTTGGATGAATTGAGGAAGGGTTGTTTGAAGAAAGCAGAGGTGACTGCTAGGGCAGTTAAGAATCATGAGAAAGTAAGTGAGAAAGATAAATTTGGATGGCTAGTGTTACAGGTGTGGTCAAACTGGTCATATGGCTATCAGCAAAGAGTGCATTGCTAGAAAGCTACATTCAAGAAATGTGGAAAGAAAGGTAAGTGGGAAATTTTGCACGGATGAAGATCAAAAGAAGGAATTAAAAGGTATGAAAGAGATTTGAGATAAAATAGTGTTGCAATTGAGCACTAATGGAAGAGAAAATTCCTGATCCTGATCGTGGGAAGGTAGATGGGAGAAACATTAAAATAATGCTCGATTCTTGTTCACATTTGGTTATCACATGTGAAGACATCTATAAGAAAAATGTTTAGCGATTGTATAGTTGCACAGAATGGGCATTAGTCATGCAGAATTGGTTGGTAAAGCTATAAAAATAATTGATTGTTTCCAAGTCGTCTTGGAGTTTCGTGAAAGAATGGTGGGGGGTAAAGTGTATGTATGGTCACAGGTGATAGCATCATTGGATGGCAACTATAAAAATGATCGGGGGTGTTTCTTAACTCTGTCAAACCACAAGTATGTGTGCATCATGTTGTAGAGTGTCTGTAAATCCAGAAAGCATATCTGCAAGTATGTGAATCTGAACTAGGATGTTTGAAATCTTATATTCATAATATGAAAAAGGAGGCTCATCTGGTAGTTTGAAGGGTAAATGGATTGCCAGGCACTGTTCAAGATGCTGAACCGAGAGGCTGTAAGCAGTGTTATGGAGTGGAGTTAATGGTGAAACCTTGGCAAGGTTTCCTGTCCATGCAGTGTTACAATTTACCAGACAGATCATGGTAAGAGGTAACATCGGATACTGTTGGTTAACTGAGGGGAGAACAATCTACTTCATATGTATTTGTATTACCTGATTTGTTCTCTAGACTGTCTGAGCTCATGTGGTTGGGAGATATTTCAAGTATGATAATGTTTTTAGAGGACGTTTTCTGTAAACAGGGATTTCCCTAGTCATTATTAACTGATAATAAAATGCAGTTTTGTTCAAGAGTAAGAAGGCTTTTCTAAAAGATTGTGGTATTTGTTTTGAACAAAAAAACTGTTTTCTCTATAATGTGGAAATGAATGGGATAGTTCAAGCTTCAACAGAACCATCAAAGAGGGATTTCAGATGGTCAAAGCTAATGGTTTGAAGCAAGCTGGTTTCCTATAGGATTTCACCTCATGTAAACACAGGCACAACCTCATTTGAGTTATTCAAAGGATGTAAAACTAACCCTAAACTGGTTCTGGGCTAGATGGAGTGGTAAAGCCAGGGTGGACGTGTCTGGTAATGATGTTTGGAGGACTAGGGAGATGGAATTGCAAAAGAAGTGAAATAAGTATAATGACAAGAGGAGGTCTGCAAAAGAACTGATTCTAAGACTTTGGTTTTTGGATGAAGATAAAAGCACCCGTGGTTTTGGCAAATGAGTTAAAACCACAGAGGGTCATCAAGCCTTTCAGAAGCAGTGAAACTAAGAATGGTAGGATCTGGAACCTGAGTTGAGTTGCTGCGCTCCAAGGTAAACATGAACGGGATGGGGGTGGAAGTTGTGTAGTTGTGGGTCTTGGAAGAGCTTGAGTAATTACCTCAGGAAGGGGACGAATTTCTCAGAGAATATGGGCTGAGGGAAAAAGAATTACTAAAAACAGCTTATCTCAGAGATTCTGTTTCTTTCTCATTGGTGTAGCCTACCTACTGTGCTCATTCATGACTTTCTGTATTTCTATACCTGTGTTTTGTTTTTTTCTCTTTCAGTCCTGCTCATTCCCAGTATTATTTATTTACTCCTGTTTCACTCTCCACCTCTTGCAAAGTCTTTATTTAATTTTGACCGTTTGCTGTGAAAAAGGGAAGATGTGTGGTATCTCCCTGTAAAGGGATGTAGGTGGAATCCAGATGAAGATCTCAAGCTAGCTGATGGTTTGAAGAGTGTTAGTTGGTTGGAGACTGCCTGTGGCTGAGGTGTCGATGAGTTGTCCAGCAGTTTTTGCACACAAAGGCCCAGAGTTAGGAAGAAGCAGCACTCAGCAGGATTACTACAATAAACGAGCATTGGCATAGCCAATAGGTCTCGCTTTTGGGACCTTATAAGTGATTAGCCATGCAACACTTGATGTTTAATGAAGGATATTGTGCTGGATAACTAAACACTTATAATGTCCCAAAGGCGAGACCTATTGGCTATTCATTGTGGGGGCCTTATAAGTGTTTAGGTAGAGCTATTGACTTTGCCAATGTTTCTAAGCTGTGCTGTAGAGAAGTGTGGCTGCTGTGCAGCATGCTGAGAAGTTGTAATTAAAAAGTGTAAGAAGCACTGAGTGATGCTGTGCTGGCCCTGAGTTATGCAGTGGCGGCGTTGAATGATGCTGTGCTGCCCCTGAGTGATGCTGTGGTGGCCCTGAGTGATGATGTGGTGGTGCAGACTGATGCTGTGGTGATGCTGATTGTTGCTGTGGCGCTGCAGATTGATGCAGTGGTAGCGCATAGTGATGCTGTGGTGGTGCTGAGTGATGATGTGGTGGTGCTGAGTGACCCTGTGGTGGTGCTGAGTGACCCTGTGGTGGTGCTGAGTGACCCTGTGGTGGTGCTGAGTGACCCTGTGGTGGTGCTGAGTGACCCTGTGGTGGTGCTGAGTGACGCTGTGGTGGTGCAGAGTGACGCTGTGGTGGTGCAGAGTGACGCTGTGGTGGTGCAGAGTGACGCTGTGGTGGTGCAGAGTGACGCTGTGGTGGTGCAGAGTGACGCTGTGGTGGTGCAGAGTGACGCTGTGGTGGTGCAGAGTGACGCTGTGGTGGTGCAGAGTGGCGCTGTGGTGGTGCAGAGTGACGCTGTGGTGGTGCAGAGTGACGCTGTGGTGGTGCAGAGTGACGCTGTGGTGGTGCAGAGTGACGCTGTGGTGGTGCAGAGTGACGCTGTGGTGGTGCAGAGTGACGCTGTGGTGGTGCAGAGTGACGCTGTTGTGTTGCTGAGTGTTGCTGTGGTTGCCTAGAGCGATGCTGTGGTGGCGCTGAGTGATGCTGTTGTGGCCCTGAGCGATATTGTTGTGTGCTTGACTGACACTGTGGTGGTGCTGAGTGTTGCTGTAGTTGCTGATGGTGTGGTGGCGCTGAGTGATGTTGTGGTGCCCCTGAGTGATGTTGTGGTGGTGCTGAGTAATGCTGTGGTTGTGCTGAGTGATGCTGTGGTGGCGTTGAGGGATGCTGTGGTGGCGCTGAGTGATGCTGTGGTTGCGCTGAGTGATGCTGTGGTGATGCTGAATGTGTTATGTAGTGGAATTATGCAGTGTGCATTTGTATGTTGTGGTATTGCATAGCAGTTAATTGTGTGGCGGTGTTTTTGAATTATGTAGAGTTGATTGCTTGTCTTCTTAAGCCAGCTGAGTGCAGGACGCAGCCTGCATCAGTTGGCTATATTGTCCATGTGATCTCGGTGGGCTTTAGATTGCTGTTGACTTGTGATGGGCTTGCGAAAAAACGTGATGAATGTGAACACCCCCACTTGTGAGCCGAAAACAAACACGTGGAAAACATTGGGCCGGAGGTTTTCAAGTTTACCCGAAGTGCTTCAGGTGACCAGCAGTTGCATTATAAAAAAACATATTTTTTTTTGTAGGCACAAAAACGCCGTAGACGCACACAAGGTACACAGGAATAAACAGTTGCATTATAAAAAACATATTTTTTTTGTAGGCACAAAAACGCCGTAGACGCACACAAGGTACACAGGCATAAACAGGGAACTGGCTTTAAAGCTCTGCAAGCGGTGCCGCGTGTCAATTTTGTATAGCATGAAGTTAACCTAAAGATATTACAGCGCTTCTTATCCAAATCGGTTGTATAGCGCTTTATATAAAAAAAAATTGTATTACAAAAGGACATTGTTTTGCACGTGGAAAACATAGCGCCGAAGGAGTGGGGAGCTAACTTCAAAGGGCTACACCTACCGTATGTCAATTTTATATAGTGTAAACTTAACCTAAAGATAGGCTCTTGTATCTGCGACAAAAGTGAATTGATGCATACAACATAACGCCTCCTATTGGTTCCCACTAGTGTGTAGGCAGAGTGGTGTCTGTCTGTATGTTCACATGCATACCTTCATGCAGGGGGTTGGAACCGGGGGTCCTACTACTGTGGAATTTCAACAATTGGGAATACATCTCTGCAGCTCTCGAAGAAGTGCCTTAGAGCCCGGTGAAAATGCAAGCCCTCTTCAAGGAGCTAGACTGACATAAAAAGTGGTGTTCACTTCGTAATCATACACAGTGTACACGCACACACACCCACACACGCACACACACACACGCACATGCACACACCCCCCCACGCGCACACACACACACACCAACTGAATGCACACATATTACATATGTACGCAGATAATACACAGTGTTTTGCCCCACACACAAAAATTCACAAATACATAATGCAACCAGCAGCAGCTACAGGATGCTACAGTTTATACGCGGGGCCTGTGTGTAGGGAACTGGCTTTAAAGCTCTGCACGCGGTGCCGCGTGTCAATTTTATATAGTGTAAACTTAACCTAAAGATAGGCTCTTGTATCTGCGATGAAAGTGAATTGATGCATACAACATAACGCCTCCTGTTGGTTCCCACTAGTGTGTAGGCAGAGTGGTGTTTGTCTGTATGTTCACATGCATACCTTCATGCAGGCGGTTGGACGCGGGGGTCCGACTACTGTGGAATTTCAACAATTGGGAATACATCTCTGCAGCTCTCGAAGAAGTGCCTTAGAGCCCGGTGAAAATGCGAGCCCTCTTCAAGGAGCTAGACTGACATAAAAAGTGGTGTTCACTTCGTAATCAGATTTCCATTACAGTCAATTTAAATTATAACCCCACGCTCAAATGAGGAGGGATTCATGAAAAGAAATCGTAGAAAGCACGGCAGATCCTCTGTGTACAAGATATGCAGACATGGAGTACTTTGTTTGCAAACTTCAAAGGATAAATAGCCTGTTGCCGTTAATAAACTACTGTAGAGGCAGGTGAAAAGTGGTGTGGACGAATGACTCCAGGTTTTCCTTGTAGCACTCACGAAGCCTGATGGAAAAATTAGAACTTATAAAGTTTACATTTTAACATAACCTGTCTATGCGTGCACGCGCATGTAACCATGCCAATCATGGCACCTTGGCTTTATAGGATTTATCTTTCTACCATGTATGTTATGAGTAAGTGTGAAAAAAGGCGTGGGAATGCTAACAATTGACATGTATTCTTGTGGAGAATTGCCCATTTTGATTACTAGGAAGTCTACTGATGCGGGAAGGGATGCTTAGGCTCCGGTGCCCACTGTGTCAATGGACTTATGCTGCCACTCACTGGTTAGGCCTAACAAAGTAAACAAGTGCAATAGGTAGGGAAGAAAATGAAAGTGACGCGGTCGCGGGAAGAAAATGAAAGTGAGCGGGCGCGGGAAGAAAATGAAAGTGAGCGGCCACGAAAGTGATCGCGCGCTGTAAGGGTGCCGCGAGCTATGCGATGTGCGCGCACCATGACGAGAGAGGAAAGCCAGATGGCGCCTCTGCTCGTCACTGTGCGCGTAACCGCACGCTCTATGCCACCCAAAAAGCTGTGGTCGGCTTTTTAAAGCCCACTCACTAAATGTCTCGCCAGAGCAGCGCATGCGCTGGCTCAGGCAAGACCTAAAACAGGAAACAGAACTCCAGTTAATTCATTGGTATAAACGCAGTTGTGAAGTCTCGATTTGATAGGTTAATTCCCTTTTGTAAGCGGGAGACTTCAGTGGTATTTGCGAATATGCACAGGTTGCACTTAGTAGAAATACTGCTTTTTTGCTCATGCATTATTGAGTTTTTGCCTTAGGAAGCAAGTGTAACCCCTACTTCTCAGCACGTTATCCATTCTCTATTTGGCTCAGTAGAAAACGGCATATCCAAAATAAGAAACTGGATAGAGATTGACATCGGAAAAAGGATGCCTACCAGTAAATGTGGTACTCGTAGATCTCTAGACTATCTAATTTTACTATGTCCACACTTCAGTAACTTACAAGCTACTCATATTAGAAATTAAGAGTGATTGGCAAAAAAGGTATTGTGGAAAGGAGCTGTGCCACTTTAGGAAGAACGGGCCTGTCTAATGTGGTGCCACATTTATGAAACAGCTTATAGTTGCTACCTTCTTCATCACAAAGTGACACTGTTCCAGTATTTGGCACAGAGCCTTGTGCATTAATGGTTCCCTGGACTACAGAGAAGTAGCTTTTTTCTTCTTCATTTTCTTTGAGGTGCCCCTGTTCAGCATTAAACGGTCCTTAATATTTTGTTACTTTCCAAAATAGACGTACATTCTAGGGCAAATAATCGTGTCAAGTACAAAATAAGTTCTTTGGAATTGTGCACAAATTAAGCCACGGTTAATGTTTGCCTTATTTATATTATTGTCCATTTTATGCCTTCACATATGTAAATGAGGTTGTGTCTGCTGCCACAAACACCCTCCATGTATGCATTTTATCTTCTGTGCTTTTGCGCAAGCCGACATTTCAATCTTGTGAGAGAAATACTCCTTAATATTCTGAAATGTTCTAATTCCAAACATGTGGAGGGCTGAGGAATAGCGTAATAGCACTATACTACAAATCATCTAAGAGAAACATATTCCAGACACTGCAAGGCTGAGAAATGCTATTGCGTAAGTATTAACTAAAGATGACTAATAGTCACTCTGGCTTTAGTTGCCTTTGCCCGAGTTACAAGAGCAATATTCTTAGGAAAACATAATAATTCATGCATGCTTCATCTTGCCAGAAACTTCCAACTGTGCTAATGGGAATAAATACATTCATAATTCATATCAAGGCTGAATGGGAAAGAAGGTAGTGGCATTTATCAGCAGAGAAATGCCAGATTCATTCCATGGAGACACATTCCTTGAAGGGAAACTTTGCTGCTTGGTTCCATGTTGTATTTCCTGCCAGGTTTGTGTCCCATTGGTCAACATGAGCCAAATTTCTCTTCCCTACACAGGCTTACAGTTTGGAATCACTGGCCGGCGCAGTCATAATGGGAACTCTTATGCAATGGAAACCATGTGTGCCTCATTAATCAACATAAGGTTTTGGCAGAAAAGTTACATGCCTTCTGCTCGAGGCCAACTGAGACCAGTGGTCTATGTCGGAAACCAAGCGTGTCCCTTGAGACACCAGCATGAAACTTCTCTCTGCTTACAGTCTCCAGACACAAACTGTTAAATACATTAATCACACTATTGTGTGACCACAGTGGCCTTTTCAAACTTTGTCCATTCCTAATTCTATTTAATGTTTCCATAGTTCTCATTCTGTAAATCAAGAGACATGGCAAGGATGTTCTTTTACTAAAGTGTCAGTGCACCGGAAGTGACATCATGCACCCTTTGACCTTCGTCGATAGCATGACAGAGTTCACTGATTTTCTGCACTGAACCCTTCAACAGTCTCTTCTCTGGGAGAGGAAATTGATACTTAGTGATCCTCCAGGTCAGGGATAGCAATAAAAGTTAGGATAAGAAACAGCTAAAATAATCAGTTGTAAAAAAGCTGGAAAATGGTACAGTTCTAATGCACTCCATTGAATCTTCTGAGTAAAAACATTCAACACTGTAAATGATTTAATCTCAGCAAAGACAGTCTCTAAAAAGCGCAAGGACCTCATTTAAAGTTAGGCTGGATGGCCATCCCTGTCACCCCACCTGGCCCTCCTGATTCAGAGTTGGAAGCATATTTTGCAGCCACTGTGCTCCAAAAACAACACCCATGTAAAAAGCAGGAGCAGCTTTGGCCGAAAATGATCCATGACAGCAAGGCCACAAAGTCATTCCGGGGTGGCAGACATGTCATCACTTATGTTATTTGTGAAAATCAACACCCAGAGCGTAGTTCCAGCTTCAGAAATTACACAACGAAAGGACTCGGTGCTAGGAGATGTCCTCAAACAAGTGGCTAATATTTCACACCTTTTTCTGTCTGGGACTGCCAGAAACAGTGGCGGTGGGAATGGCTGATGCCACTCTAAGTTGAGTGGTCCTTGCAGTGCCATTCTGCTGAATATACGGGTATTGGATTTGTTGCAATGGTTTTCTAGAGTTGGCAGTGTTTTTGTCATCATGAAACAGCTTTCCACTACTCTGTATGTGAGACAGTTGAATCGAGAGTAGGGTTGACAGGACATCCATCAGTTTTTGGCAGATATTCAATTACTACCATCCTCTTAAATGAGGCAATAAAAGTCTGTCAAATAGCTCAGTGGGCCATGAGCCTCAGGTTGACAAAACCGCCAAGCCAGCTGGAAGTACAGACTGTACTCAGTAAAGGATGTGACCAAAAGACATACTAGTATCTGTGTAATGAGGTTCGGTACCAATCAGAGGTCATTACAGGTTGCAGTGTTGTGGCTATAGGTCAGGCTGGACCCATGCACTCCAGCAGTCACACCCTTTCAACTATGTGCTGATGGAACCAGGCAGTTCAGGTCCTAGAGGAGATACAAGCACACATACTTAATTTCTTCTTGAAAAAAGCTGCACAGGAAGCAACATTAATTTTGGTGGCAGATTCTGGATCCTACTGTGTTTCATGAAGAGTTGACTTCAGTCATATACTAGTTCTACTTATGTTCACTCTTAGAGACATTTTGGGTTGAGCTGTTGCTGTCTTCATGCCTTAAGACTTCAAGGTTTTGGACATGACAAATACCATGGACATCTATTCAAGCCTTCGAAATATTTGACCTCATGTAGTAAGTAAGTGAGTTCCTGCAAGTTGAGCTGTACCACTGGCATTGAGAACAAAGCTAAGAAACAACCAGCCAAGTGTTGTAATGCAAAGATTTGTGATACTATTTATGAAGCTTAACATGAAAATAACTAGTTTCATTCATGAATATTCCTATAGCAGGGCTTGCCCCACATCTTTGAAGTCTGTAGGAACAGCTTTGGAGTATCAAAGGCGAGACTGACGAGGATACAGGGTACTCGGTTTGTGACTTAAAACTAGGCCTTCAGAGCCTTTTTTCCACTCTGTGATAGGTTGGTCCCATAGACAAGAATGATTAAAGCTTTAATACATTTTAAAATTGTCACACTAAAAATTAAAAAAAATAAGGAAAGCCAGAAACCTCCAACATAAATATCAAATTGAAACTCATAATCTACAGTTTGTGATTACTTTGCTTATTGTGATCACTTTTCTGTTCCCAAAACACTGTCCTCAAAATTACAGATTGTGATCCGTGCTCTTAAGCAACCATGGGCCATTGTTATTCTATCGGGTTTCAGCACTGTAGATAGCTACAAACTTTCCAGAGTTATAATAGTTTAGCATGTGTGTCTACATGTACAACTGGGGTAACTTAGGAAAATAGTTGATGATTGACTTCAAGGAAGTGCGTCTATTTAACTGACTACTGGTCCTACTTATGTATGGCAACTTTTGTGAAACAAGCTCAGTGCAAAAACTGTCCAATTAGGTTGAAAATAAACATTGTAAAAGTAAATATATTGGGCTTAGATGACCATGGTTAAGTTATTAACGTGCCGTCTGGATAACTCAATTTCTGGTTTTGCTTCTTGGAATTTACTGGTCATGACTGAAAAATTATAACTGGAAAATTGCAACTCCGGTGGCCAAATGGATTTTGAGCTAGAAAACAGACTAGGTTTGGTAGACCAAAACAAAAGATAATATCTTCTGAATGTTTTTCATGTTTAAGAAATTCCAGTAGTGGATTGTGCTAGGTGAGCTTGCTGTTTCCTCATCTCCTGAGTTACGGCCTCCTGAAAAAGTGTAATACAAATATCACGGACCCCGAAAAGGAGAACGACAACAGGATAATGACACCAAGCCCATGAGGGAGAAATCGTATGGGTGACAGGGGTCAGAGTGGGCTTTGTGTCTCAGGATAATTTATGGTAGGCTCACAAAGACTAAAGAGAATTTACAGGGGACCTCGTAGTCTGTCTATGAAATCTGAACACAGCTAGCACTCTCGGCAGCCAGCTGCTCGATCACTTCGCAGCCAGACAGCATCATTGGAACCGTCAAGTATTCATCTGGTTCTATTCCTCTGGCAGCCAGGCTACAGAGATGGTGACGGACCTATGCTCATTTCATGCTTGGCAGAGGCTAGTGTTTAGTGGGAATGAGGCACAAAGTGGTGTGGGTCCCTCACAAGAAAGAATTCAAAGGTTCCTACAGGGGACCATGCTCGCCTGCTGAGTCACAGATATTGGTGCTGTTGATGCCTGTTTGAGGTATACCTCCTCCGTGTCTGCTGAGGGGTGTTGAGGTTTTCCTGGCACTGTGGGTCCATGAAGCCGGAGTCTTTGGACTCAGTTTGTCCAGTCCCTGCTAGCAAGTTCATTAGCAGCAGAGCAGTCAGCAAGTCGATGGGCATTGCTTCTGGTTTCGTCCTACTTTTAAGATGGCAACATGCAGCTCCAGTGGCAGGGTTCATAAGGTCTGGTCACGGTGAAGCAAACTTTTAATTTCTCTCTATTGATTTTGGGCTGTAGCCGACTCCGAATCGGGTCCCAAATGCCCAGTTTATAATGCCCAGTTACATTAGAGCTGGCTTCACTGACATTTTCCCCTTTCTAAGGAGCAGGGTGTGTGGCTGGGCAGAGCAAGCTGGTCCTGCCCCAGAAACATGCTGCCCATTAGCTGGTCTATGTGCAAGCACAACGCTAACTTGAAAGGACTTGGTGTACTTGCCAGTGAGTCCCTGAAAAAGGAGTGGACAGTGGGTTGACCATTTTGTTTTTCTGTGGCAGCATCTATCTTCCATTTTTGCTACACTGTCAAAGGGTTGCTCGTAAACCCTCAATTGTGAAAAGCAAAAAATGGATTCCAGTAGTGTTTTCCATCATTCCTTCTCAGCAATCAATCCAATTATCACATTCCTATTTTGTTCACATCTGTTCCATTGTTCACAGTCATCATTCAGTGGGAAAAAACCCCAAAGATTTGGGGATGATGACATTAGGCATCTCAACTGGGTGCATCTTTTCTGCAACCCCAAAATGATGAAAATTAGCACCATCTTGAACCCAAGAGTGTGGGTATTAATGGGTTACCCTTTCGAGGCTGACATGGTGGGGAGGTGATATCAAGGCTCTCCCTGGAAAGTGCTAGAATTGTTTCTGAGATGGGCTTTTTCACTTCATGCTCCATTAGGCAATGCCAAAAATCCAAAAGTACTGGGGTACTTTGGGAGATAAGGGAAGAATGACAGAAGGAGCCAACTGGAGAAAGCAGTTGAAGACGTTTATCCTCACGCAAAGTATAGGAAGCTAATTATGCATTACTTCATTTCAGCGTACAATTCAGAAGTAATATAAATTAGATTATGTTGAATGTATTTTTCTACCACATTCCTGACATATGTAGTCATATTGATCTTGGCAGTCTGCCTTTCTGCACATTTCTAGGCTTTGGCAGTGACCCGAGTCCTGGTAATCTGGTATAGCTTTGGATCTGTGCAGTGTAGTGCTTAGTGACAATTCCTATTGGTTATATGGAGATCCCACCTTGGTCATATGGTGATGAATTGACAAAGCGAGTGATTGTACAACAGATTAAATTTCTCACTTTCTAGAAATTAGCAGGGACGTCCACTGCATGGCAGTCTGTGATGTTTGCAGCTTGTGATGTTGCATCTTGTTGCAGAGTACCTGTGCCTGGTGGTATGTTGGATGTGGGTTGAGTGTCATTGTTTTCTACTATACCTGCAGCTACTTGAGTCAGTGAGGAATGTACCTTCCTATTTGCCAACTTTATCACCACAGTCCTGTGTTGTGCTCATGAGGTTTCCAGAAGGCCTGTCAAAAGTGCCTCTAATGGCCGTGGATGATTGGGTTGTACTGTTGATGAATATCGCTTTACGAACCCTATACTATTCATCCTTAACAACCACTGAGTGCTATTTCTCAGCCATTATTTGGTCTCCTCTCAGGTTATTGGGTTGGTAAATATCAACCTGTGTACAAGCAATTAGCCCATATATAGGGTGTTCCATTATCAACTGCAAGGAAGAGGAATTGTATTTACCAAATTGTTTGGAGAAGAGCTGTTTCCAGTTAAATGTTGTTTCTTTGAAGATTGAGTCCGACTTGGGCTTCGAGGAGTGGCAAAATGATGAGCTGTAAAAAAAATTATATTGTATTTTAGAAAATTTGCTTTAAAAATTGTCTTTGGTAACTAACTTTATCACACGTGGATAGACCCTGAATTTATCACAGAACATATGAAAAGGAATTGTGGAGCTTTCGCACCGACCAGTTTAAGCAATGTCATACCACATATTAGTTAGTAAGAAACATTAATTAGAAAAATTAATTAGTGTGCATTTGTACACTGTTATTGAACAGCTTACTGTCGATGTCATCACATTACATTTACATGTCAATCATCAACCTGAGATAAAATACATATATGATGAAAATGTTGTGAGAAATGTTCTCCTGCTATAACTGTGTAGAAAAACAATCAGCAGTCGATCATGCAGAGCTATAAAGTCACTATATTGCAAATTACTAGAAAAAGTACTTTTTTTATTTAATCTTTATTTGTAATTTTTGCTACAAGTACATACAATGAAGCCAATTACCGAAGTTGTAAAAACAATGTTTACATGTGTGGTACAGCAGGTGACCAAAAGAAAAAGGAATATAACAATAAGCATGAGTTATAAAATTAAAGGGGAAATGTAAAAAGCCATGACATACCTTAACAAGCATTGGAAATGCAATAGGTCTCGCATTTTTTAAGTTGGAGCTATTGGCATTGTAAATGGCAATGTCTGTTACCTACTAAGGGAGGATGGAGGGAGCAGTTTGTGTCGGAGTGCCAAAATGCTCTGTTGGAGAGTGACTGGCCAAAAGTAAACCAAACAAGCAGCGACTTTTAAAAAAAGAAAGCATGTGTGGACCGTGTAAGTGTGTAGCCATGAAGCATATTTTTAACAACTAAGCTTGGGGAATACTTGGATATTACTTTGTGCCAGGGAACAAAACAGAGCCCGAGAGAGACCCATTTCAAGGCCCCCTTTTAAAAACTGCCGGTGCTCAGCACCGGTGAGACCCGGCCCACTTAAAGCCCTGGGTTTTGCACTCTAATTGTGGAAATAATCGTAGGTATTGGTGCTTGGGTACCAACTCATGCACGTTTTCCATCCTAACCAGGTGGTTTTCCCATTAAATGATTCCTCCTTGGGAAATGTGAATAGGAAAGAAGGATGGCAGCACAATTCAAACACACTACTGCAATTCCGGTGAAAACAGGTTTTTCTACCCACAATGGTATCATGAAAAAGCCCGGGAGACGGGCCCTTCAAGTATATGACCAAATGGTTGTGCAGTGGTTGCCTCTCAGACAGTGTGTTCTGGACTTGTAAAGTCTAAGTTGGGCAAAAGGTGGGCGCATGTCCCGGTTTATCCTCTCCCCCAGCAGACACTGCTTTCCATTTGTAACAGTGTTTTTTTGTAAAGGAAGAAACTCCCCCACCCCCAACTATTGTACTGCAGTGTCCTTACTATATATTTTTCCTTGGCTTACCATAGCTCCCTCTCACTTGAAATTTTGTAACCAAGGATGTGACCTGATCTATGTTCTTGCTATCAATATTTTCAATAAAAATATACAAAAAAAAAAAATCACTCAGTGGTTTTGCCTGTAAAGTTTAGGACATGACTATAGTCTCCAACAGGGACCCGCTTCAATGCCCGTTTTAAATTCTTCCGGGTCTGAGACCCAGACGGACCCAGCCCACTTAAAGCCCTGACGATTGATATTAGGTAGGTTCAGACGCCTTTAGGTATAAACTGTGCAAATAAACTTGGGATTCTGAGAGCGAACAATGTCTAGTGATGAATATGTAATGTCAAGTTTAACAATTTCGCTATGACATTTAATTTTTACATGTAAGATTGTGTGGGGAATTTTTTTTTTTTAGATGGATTTTCATGTAACATTTGTATTGTGCTGTTTTGATAAAACATTAATCACGTAACTATATATATATATATTTTTTTTTAACATTTATTTGTAGGTTGAACCAAATGCACTGTATCCATAACTTCATTAAAATTAATTAGAAAGATACATTGTATTTTATTGCATTAGTACTTATTTCGTTATTTAGCACTTAACATACTCTTTGCAAGGCCTACAGCGTTCATTAGACTTCGAAACATTGCAGAAAGAAGTATTAGATACATTTAGAAAGTAAAGTTTTTTGCGTGGTTAAGGTTTTCACAAAACAGCACAATACAAATGTTACAAGAAAATCCATATAATAAAAAAATATATTTATATTATTTTTATTTATTTAAAGGTTGAACCAAATGCACTGTATCCATAACTTCATTAAAATTAATTAGAAAGGTACATTGTATATACACACGCACACACATCCCCACATGTTAGTTTTCCATTAAGAAGAAATAAAAAAGTATGAGCAATGTACACAGGAACAAACTTGCATTGTATTGTAATTGCATTTATATAGCGCTTACTACCCCTGACGAGGCGTCTAAGCACTTTTTCGGCGAGTAGCACGCTACTCCGGGACACCAAGAGGATTAGTGTTGAATTAGTATAGTGAAACATGCAAGTAAATTTTAAGTGGTGGATAGGTTACTCAGTTATTTGGATTCGGAAGGATAGCAGAAAGATAGAAGAGGAAAAAAAGGTTTGTATTTATATAGCGCTTGTTACCCCTGATGGGGTGTTGAAGCACGCTACTCCGGAAACCCATAAAGGATTTGTGGTGAATTAGTATAGTGAAATATGAAAGTAATTTGAGTGGTGGATATTAGTCAGTTATTTGGAGTGAGAAGGATAGCGGAGGGATAGAAGGGGAAGAAAGGTTTGCATTCATCTAGCACTTGTTACCCCTGATGGGTGTTGAAGCGCTTTTCTGGTGAGTAGCACGCTACTCCGGAACCCATAAAAGGATTAGTGTTAGTGTACACACAGTCTCTCACATACATTCACAATGCACACACACACCTGTAAACACACACTCAGCCTTTCACATTCATTCATACCTTCACACAGACGCACACCAGTACATACAAACACACACCAAATACACACCTGTACACACACAGCCTCTCAAATACACTCACACCTGCGCACACACCAGTAAATAGAAACACACACCTGCTCGCGCCCAGCATCTCACATACATTCACACAGACACTAGTACATACACACACCTGTAAAAACACACTCAGCCTTTCACATTCATTCACACCTGCACACAGACGCACACCAGTACATACACACTCCAAATACACACCTGTACACACACAGCCTCTCAAATACACTCACAAGTGCGCACACACCTGTACATACAAACACACACCTGCTCGCGCCCAGCATCTCACATACATTCACACAGGCAGACACTAGTACATACACACACCTGTAAAACACACTCAGCCTTTCACATTCATTCACACCTGCACACAGACGCACACCAGTACATACAAACACACACCAAATACACACAGCCTCTCAAATACACTCACACCTGCGCACACACCAGTACATACAAACACACACCTGCTCGCGCCCAGCATCTCACATACATTCACACAGACGGACACTAGTACATACACACACCTGTAAAAACACACTCAGCCTTTCACATTCATTCACACCTGCAAACAGACACATACCAGTACATACAAACACACACAAAATACACACAGCCTCTCAAATACACTCACACCTGCGCACACACCAGTACATACAAACACACACCTGATCTACTTGCCTTCGTAAAGAGTAGTGCGACCAAGCTTCATTGGGGGGGGGCGGGAGTAAGGGGCCCTCACGCGCTCAGATCAATCTCATCACCTCAGCCAGCAAGCTAACAAACAATGGGGGGCATAACTGGCCGTATGAGTCAGCACAACCCTCAAAGGCCAAGGCACACTCGTCATACCGTCCAGATTTCCCTCTTCAAGAGATCCATAGCCATGACATCAACCAACCCTTGCGCGCTGCAAGCCCAAGGCGCACCAAGGGCAGTTTAACGCAATAAAACACTCCCTGCCTTTCTGCTCGGCAGACGGGCTGGGCCATTTTGTAGTCATGTGCATGCTTTTAATGCGTATGTGCACATATAGAACAACACAGCCCAGCGGAAGCAACATCGTTCTTTTTTAATGATGCATTATGGGATTTGTAGGCCTGATTTTATGAATGGAAACAGCCAGAGTGCAAATTCCATCAAGAAAGCCATGCAAGCAGCAGCCTTAGCTATTAAATAGAAGTCTTGGCCATTACCCAAAGATCAGATATGATAATTTGCCGAGCTCAGAGGACTTCACGCATCACAATCAGTGACAAAAGGGAAGATCTACAAGTAGATGTGGGCAACAGACTGACAACACTAAGGAAGAAGCAGCGGCATTTAAAAATAAGTGTTATTTGTTTTATTAAAAGTAGGAGGACGGGGCAACGGAAACAACTCGGGGCAGAAGCAACAGGGAGAGGGCGCATGCGTCATAGGATACAGAAGCTCCATGGGAGATGGCAGGGGAACACTGAAGAAACACAGGGGAGGGGGGTACATGGAAGCAACACGTGGAGGGTGAAAACGCAGAAGCAACATGGGGAACGGGGAATCAACACAGAGGGCGCAAGGGGGGAGCACCAGG
The DNA here is from genome assembly GCA_963921515.1 of Calotriton arnoldi. Taxonomy (NCBI): domain Eukaryota; kingdom Metazoa; phylum Chordata; class Amphibia; order Caudata; family Salamandridae; genus Calotriton; species Calotriton arnoldi. The sequence continues at coordinate 721,482 of CAWUFW010003930.1, read as the reverse complement.
CATAGAAGAGGAGTGCACGGGTAAAGAGGAACGTAACAGGGGGTGGGGAAAAGCACATGGGGTACAGAGAGCAACACTATGCAGGGGAACAGAAATGCACAAAACATAGGGACAAATAGTAACACTTGGAAGCAGTGAATGGGAACCAGGAGCAGCATGCGCTCACCTCTCCTGGGCTGCTATACATGTTTAGTCCCCCGCCCGCACTGCTTTCTCCCTCCACGAACAAATATGCTTGCTGGCATGGGCTAGCGGTAGCGTACCAATGGCCCGGACTACACTTTCATCTTCCGTTGCGTTGCTGTTTTCTTGAGTCACTTCCTACCAGCATTTTGGTGCAGCCATATCGGTGGTGGTTCGTGTCAGCTATACTTTTCAGAGGGTGTAATGTAAGCTACAGAGCTGCCGACTTCATGAGCGGGAAACCAGTTCGAGTCTCTGGCGGCTCTACCCCATGCCTACGTAAAATATGCCATCAAATTAAACAATGGAAACAAAATTACAAATGCCGATCATACTGCGAATTTGTCTTAGTATGATAGGCATTTGTAATGTTATTTTCATTGTTTAATTTGTTCTGATGGCATATTTCCCATCCAAAGTCTGGGCGTCAGCTCTACCACATGTACTAAGAAACCCACTGCTGCGTTTGTGCTCGGAGGGTGGGGGGACTCCGATTGCGAGGAGGGAGGGGGAAAGCCAGTAATAGAGGCAGCAACAGAAAGGAAAGATAAGGCGGCCGTAATATAAATGCTGTTCAGAACATGAAGCACGGCGTCCGTGAAGCAGACGCCGTGCTAATATACAAGCAGAGGGACAACAAAAACAAAACAAGAATGGATGTGTCGTTTTGTTATGGAACTGGTGCTCATGTTAAGCGCTCCAATACATTCGGGTCGAGCTCGCTCTATATAAAACTGCAGGAGAAACCAGTGGTGGGCGCGCACCACAGAGGAGCAGGGGAGGGAGCGCGGCAGCGAGGCGAACGCGCGCTGCTGCGCGTGCTAGCCACCAGTGGAATGGGAGGAGCAAAGGCGGGACATGCGCCCGCCTTTGCCCAATCGCGTGCTGTATTTATTTTAAAAAAGCACGCGAAAGCCAATACCAGCAGGCGAAAGCAAAACCACACGCACGAGCGTGTGGTTAGCTTTCTAAAGCTTTCTGGAGGTCTCGCTTTCTAGAGGTCTCGCGCTGCGCGAGCAGGTCTGCGCACTGCAACGCTAGGCGCGAGACCTAAAAAAGCAATAAGGAACATTAGGTGCCATACAACGGTACCGGGGAGTGACAAATATAACATATGGACAAAGGACATATAGTTAATCTGTTTCATCATCTGTAGAACCAACCATAGAGAACAAATAATTCCGCAGTGGCTTCCAAATATCTTTGGGCCTGGATGTGACTGGCTGTAGGGAAACATAAAATTCAGAATTAGTGTCACAGTAGGACAAGTCTTTCAGCCAGGCTGCCACTGTGGGGGGTGTGCAAGCACACCAATGAAGTGAAATTTGTTGTTTAGCTCAAACTAGAACAATAGCAGTGAAACAACGTAGTCCCAGTGGCAAGGGCTTAACATACCCCAATAAAGCCATGAGGGGTTCAGCAGAAAGTGGTTGTTAGATCCAGTGTAAAGTATAAGAGGTGAAGAAATAAGTAAAGTATGCACAAAAGTGTCGTGTCAAAAAAGGACCCCGTACTGTGAGAAAGAGTAACCACTTTTCTCAAAATAAAATAGAGTTATGACTCACACATCTCAGTTTTATTCCATGGTGTGAACCTACTCAAATTTAAAACCAGACTGCATGTTTCAGACCACTTTAAAGTGAAAACTTTTTCTTTTCTTTTCACGGATAAGAAAGTTACCGATGATGAGAAACGTGGGCAAACTGGTGAGTACCTACCAGCAGCTCTCTTGGTGATGCTTACGTGAGGTACTTTCTTTCCTTCACACCTTTTTTTTCACACACCTTTCAACAGAAAGGGGTTGTTTGTACTTAGGGTAGACTGGTAATTGTGTGTCTGGAAAAGATAAACTTTTTATGTAGGACATTTCGGACCGGATATGACTGGCAATTGATTAAAGCCAGCGGTTGGGTGGAGACATTAGGAGTATCCCTCCTGGTCCCTAAGAAAGTTTAATATGTCCTAAACAGTAAGGTTTTTTTTGTTGTTTTTTATTTTGTTGTTTTTGTTGGATTGATAGGAAACAGTGCCATTTTACATGCACACTGTTCATTCCTAAAGTTGCCTTCACTTTGTCACATCAACGTTTGATACACATTTGCATTTGTGACACTTGGGTTAGTTTCTAAGAAACACCGACCTTGCTGACACGGAGATCTTCGTGAAAAAACGATCATGCTGCCTTACCATTATGTGCAAGGCCATCATGTGCGTGATACAAATTTGTTATTATTACGTCCATATTGCGACACAGCTATCTGTGGAATACAAAAGGCAAGGATGCCTTTTTCTATATATAACCTTTTGTTTCCTTATACAATCAGAGGAGACACTTCTGCTGACTTCGAGGGCTCCCTGCATGCTGGAGCTTTCGCCTAGCAGCTGACCAACACCTCCATGAGGGGGTCCTACACCCTTACCCATCAGGTAAAGGGGTTAGATCATCCAGAAGGGGGTTTCTTGGCAAGACACACATTTACACTCTAGTCACATAGGTTAGTGGTTTGCATCGTAGGAGTACGCTAGATTGTTATGACACTGTGTATGTATGCCTATATAAGTTGTCTCAACAAAATGGTGGAACTCTTCGTTCTATTTACTGTCTTCACACTTATCATAACTTTCTTCTGCTTCTGTCTATAGATCATTGCAGTACATATGTTCTATACAAGAATCGCTTCGGTTCAATAAATATTGAGCCCGCCCCCTTTGTGTATTTGTATAATTCTGAGCGAAAGAAAGCACGAATGACTGAGTGAAAAGTTCTAGGTCAGTAGTTGTCAGAACTGTTTGCTCCCTGCCTAGGTGTAAGGGGTGGCTAACGGTGGCACTGTGAGCTAGCTGGTCTACTGGACAATATATCCTGCGGAGATGCATGGAATCAATCTGGCACCATCCTAAGTTTATGCCGTCCACAAATGTGCAGTTCCTACTGATTAGTGGAAACTACACAGCAAGGGGTATCTGTGGGGGGTCCAGTAGAGCTGATCTGTACCAGATTTTCAGAAAAACCACTGACTAGATCACGGGTACTCATAGTACGGCCCGCGGGCCGCCAGCGGCCCGGCAAGCCTTCCTTGGCGGCCCGCGGACCTTGCAGACATCATACCTGTTTTTTTGTGTTTTTTTTAAAGTGTCAGCAAACACCGCAGCGCGGACTCTGAGAGACTCTGCTCTATGGGGGCCGGGCGATTCTTTAAAGACCATTCACTTGTTAATGAGGCTTTGTTGTAGTTTACCTCTTCTTAGCGCCCTGCATCTCCACGAGATGCAGGGGCGCTAAGAAGAGGTAAACTACAACAAAGCCTCATTAACAAGTGAATGGTCTTTAAAGACCTGTGAAGTGCTCGAGTGCGGCTGTGTGTGTTCCCGGGAAGCTGTCTCAGCCCCGGCTGACACACGCGGGGTGAGGTGAGAGAGGGTGACAGAGAGAGGGTGACAGAGAGGGTGACAGAGAGAGGGTGACAGAGGGAGGGTGACAGAGGGAGGGAGACAGAGACAGAGGGAGGGAGACAGAGAGAGAGGGAGGGAGACAGAGAGAGAGGGAGAGAGAGGGAGACAGAGAGAGAGAGAGGGAGGGAGAGGGAGAGAGAGACAGAGGGAGACAGACCGAGAGAGAGACAGATGGAGACAGACCGAGAGAGAGACAGATGGAGAGAGAGACAGAGGGAAAGAGAAAGAGAGAGAGACAGACAGAGAGAGAGGGAGACAGACAGAGAGAGAGGGAGACAGACTGAGAGAGAGGGAGACAGACGGAGAGAGAGGGAGACAGACGGAGAGAGAGGGAGACAGACGGAGAGAGAGGGAGACAGAGAGGGACACAGACAGAGGGAGGGAGAGGGAGGGAGACAGAGAGGGAGACAGACAGGGAGAGGGAGGGAGACAGAGGCAGACAGAGGCAGACAGAGGCAGACAGAGGCAGACAGAGGCAGACAGAGGGAGACAGAGGGAGACAGAGGGAGACAGAGGGAGACAGAGAGACAGAGGGAGACAGAGGGAGACAGAGGCAGAGCAGAGAGAGAGAGAGGAGGGAGGGAGACAGACAGAGGGAGGGAGACAGAGGGAGGGAGACAGAAGGAGGGAGACAGAGGGAGACAGAGAGGGAGGGAGACAGAGGGAGAGGGAGGGAGACAGAGGGAGAGGGAGAGGGAGACAGAGGGAGAGGGAGAGGGAGACAGAGAGGGAGGGAGACAGGGAGGGAGGCAGGGAGGGAGACAGAGAGGGAGGGAGACAGAGAGGGAGGGAGACAGAGGGAGAGGGAGGGAGAGGGAGGGAGACAGACAGAGGGAGACAGACAGAGGGGGAAAGAGAGAGAGGGAGACAGAGAGAGAGGGAGACAGACAGAGAGGGAGGGAGACAGAGAGGGAGACAGAGAGGGAGACAGACAGAGGGAGAGGAGGGAGGGAGACAGAGAGGGAGACAGGGAGGGAGACAGACAGGGAGGGAGACAGACAGGGAGGGAAACAGACAGGGAGGGAGACAGACAGGGAGGGAGACGGACAGGGAGGGAGACGGACAGGGAGGGAGACAGAGAGGGAGACAGACAGACGGAGACAGACAGACGGAGACAGACAGACGGAGACAGACAGACGGAGACAGACAGACGGAGACAGACAGATGGAGACAGAGAGAGAGGGAGACAGGGAGGGAGACAGAGAGGGAGGGAGACAGAGAGGGAGGGAGACAGAGAGGAGGGAGACAGAGAGGGAGGGAGACAGAGAGGGAGGGAGACAGAGAGGGAGGGAGACAGAGGGAGACAGACAGAGGGAGACAGACAGAGAGAGAGGGAGACAGAGAGGGAGGGAGACAGAGAGGGAGACAGAGAGGGAGGGAGACAGAGAGGGAGGGAGACAGGGAGGGAGGCAGAGAGGGAGGGAGGCAGAGAGGGAGGGAGGCAGAGAGGGAGGGAGACAGAGAGGGAGGGAGACAGAGAGGGAGGGAGACAGAGAGGGAGAGGGAGACAGAGAGGGAGAGAGGGAGGGAGACAGGGAGGGAGACAGGGAGGGAGGCAGAGAGAGAGGGAGGGAGACAGAGAGGGAGGGAGACAGAGAGGGAGGGAGACAGAGAGGGAGGGAGGGAGAGGGAGGGAGACGGAGGGAGGGAGACAGAGAGAGGGAGACAGAGAGAGGGAGACAGATAAAGGGAGACAGAGAGAGGGAGGGAGGGAGGGAGACAGAGGGAGGGAGACAGATAGAGGGAGGCAGAGGGAGACAGAGGGAGGGAGTCGGGGGAGACGGAGGGAGAGGGAGACAGACAGAGGGAGACAGAGGGAGACAGAGGCAGACAGAGGCAGACAGAGGCAGACAGAGGCAGACGGAGGCAGACGGAGGCAGACGGAGGCAGACGGAGACAGAGGGAGACAGAGGGAGACAGAGGCAGACAGAGGCAGAGGGAGGGAGGGAGACAGACAGAGGGAGGGAGACAGAGGGAGGGAGACAGAGGGAGGGAGACAGAGGGAGGGAGACAGAGGGAGAGGGAGACAGAGAGGGAGAGGGAGACAGAGAGGGAGGGAGACAGGGAGGGAGGCAGGGAGGGAGACAGAGAGGGAGGGAGAGGGAGGGAGGGAGAGTGAGGGAGACAGAGTGAGGGAGACAGACAGAGGGAGACAGAGGGAGGGAGTCGGGGGGGAGACGGAGACAGACGGAGACAGACAGACGGAGACAGACAGAGGGAGACAGACAGAGGGAGACAGACAGAGGGAGACAGACAGAGGGAGACAGACAGAGGGAGACAGACAGAGGGAGACAGACAGAGGGAGACAGACAGAGGGAGACAGAGGCAGACAGAGGCAGAGGCAGACAGAGGCAGACAGAGGAAGAGGGAGGGAGACAGACAGAGGGAGACAGACAGAGGAGGGAGACAGAGGGAGGGAGACAGAGAGGGAGGGAGACAGAGGGAGAGGGAGACAGAGAGGGAGGGAGACAGGGAGGGAGACAGGGAGGGAGGCAGGGAGGGAGACAGAGAGGGAGGGAGACAGAGAGGGAGGGAGACGGAGAGGGAGGGAGACAGAGAGGGAGGGAGACAGAGGGAGAGGGAGGGAGACAGAGAGGGAGGGAGACAGAGAGGGAGACAGAGGGAGAGGAGGGAGGGAGACAGAGAGGGAGACAGACAGGGAGGGAGACAGAGAGGGAGGGAGACAGAGAGGGAGGGAGACAGGGAGGGAGACAGGGAGGGAGACAGGGAGGGAGACAGGGAGGGAGACAGGGAGGGAGACAGAGAGGGAGACAGAGAGGGAGACAGAGGGAGACAGAGAGGGAGACAGAGAGGGAGACAGAGGCAGACAGAGGCAGACAGAGGCAGACAGAGGCAGACAGAGGCAGACAGAGGGAGACAGAGGCAGACAGAGGCAGACAGAGGCAAAGGGAGGGAGGGAGGGAGACAGACAGGGAGGGAGGGAGACAGACCGAGGGAGGGAGACAGAGGGAGGGAAAGGGAGGGAGACGGAGACCGACAGAGAGAGAGGGAGACAGAGAGAGAGGGAGACAGAGAGAGAGGGAGACAGAGAGAGAGGGAGACGGAGAGGGAGGGAGACGGAGAGGGAGGGAGACAGAGAGGGAGGGAGGGAGAGGGAGAGGGAGGGAGACAGAGAGGGAGACAGACAGGGAGAGGGAGGGAGGGAGACAGAGAGGGAGACAGACGGAGGGAGACAGAAAGAGGGGGACAGAGAGAGGGAGACAGACAGAGGGAGGGAGACAGAGGGAGGGAGGGAGACAGAGGGAGGGAGACAGAGGGAGGGAGTCGGGGGGAGACGGAGACAGACGGAGACAGACAGACGGAGACAGACAGACGGAGACAGACAGAGGGAGACAGACAGAGGGAGACAGACAGAGGGAGACAGACAGAGGGAGACAGACAGAGGGAGACAGAGGCAGACAGAGGCAGACAGAGGAAGAGGGAGGGAGACAGACAGAGGGAGGGAGACACAGGGAGGGAGACAGAGGGAGAGGGAGACAGAGGGAGAGGGAGACAGAGAGGGAGGGAGACAGAGGGAGAGGGAGACAGAGAGGGAGGGAGACAGAGAGGGAGGGAGACAGAGAGGGAGGGAGACAGAGGGAGAGGGAGGGAGACAGAGAGGGAGGGAGACAGAGAGGGAGACAGAGGGAGAGGAGGGAGGGAGACAGGGAGGGAGACAGGGAGGGAGGCAGGGAGGGAGACAGGGAGGGAGACAGAGAGGGAGGGAGACAGAGAGGGAGGGAGACAGAGGGAGAGGGAGGGAGACAGAGAGGGAGGGAGACAGAGAGGGAGACAGAGGGAGAGGAGGGAGGGAGACAGAGAGGGAGACAGACAGGGAGGGAGACAGACAGGGAGGGAGACAGAGAGGGAGGGAGACAGAGAGGGAGGGAGACAGGGAGGGAGACAGGGAGGGAGACAGAGAGGGAGACAGAGGGAGACAGAGAGGGAGACAGAGGCAGACAGAGGCAGACAGAGGCAGACAGAGGCAGACAGAGGCAGACAGAGGCAGACAGAGGCAGACAGAGGCAGACAGAGGCAAAGGGAGGGAGGGAGACAGACAGGGAGGGAGGGAGACAGACAGAGGGAGACAGAGGGAGGGAGACAGAGGGAGGGAAAGGGAGGGAGACGGAGACCGACAGAGAGAGAGGGAGACAGAGAGAGAGGGAGACAGAGAGAGAGGGAGACAGAGAGAGAGGGAGACAGAGAGGGAGGGAGACAGAGAGAGAGGGAGGGAGACAGAGAGGGAGACAGACAGGGAGAGGGAGGGAGGGAGACAGAGAGGGAGACAGACGGAGGGAGACAGAAAGAGGGGGACAGAGGAGGGAGACAGACAGAGGGAGGGAGACAGAGGGAGGGAGGGAGACAGAGGGAGGGAGACAGAGGGAGGGAGGGAGACAGAGGGAGGGAGACAGAGGGAGGGAGACAGAGGGAGGGAGACAGACGGAGGGAGGGAAAGGGAGGGAAAGGGAGGGAGACAGACAGAGAGAGAGAGGGAGACAGAGAGGGAGGGAGACAGAGAGGGAGGGAGGCAGAGAGGGAGGGAGGCAGAGAGGGAGGGAGGCAGAGAGGGAGGGAGACAGACAGAGGGAGACAGAGGGAGGCAGAGGGAGACAGTCGGGGGGAGACAGACAGAGACAGACAGAGGGAGACACAGGGAGACAGACAGCGGGAGGGAGACAGACGGAGGGAGGGAGACAGACAGAGGGAGGGAGACAGACAGAGGGAGGGAGACAGAGGGAGGGAGACAGAGGGAGGGAGACAGAGGGAGGGAGACAGAGGGAGAGGGAGACAGAGGGAGAGGGAGACGGAGGGAGAGAGACAGAGAGGGAGGGAGACAGAGAGGGAGGGAGACAGAGAGGGAGACAGACAGAGGGAGACAGACAGAGGGAGACAGACAGAGGGAGACAGACAGAGGGAGACAGACAGAGGGAGACAGAGCGAGAGGGAGACAGAGCGAGAGGGAGACAGAGCGAGAGGGAGACAGAGCGAGAGGGAGACAGAGAGGGAGGGAGACAGAGAGGGAGGGAGACAGAGAGGGAGGGAGGCAGAGAGGGAGGGAGGCAGAGAGGGAGGGAGACAGAGGGAGACAGAGGGAGACAGAGGGAGACAGAGGGAGACAGAGGCAGGCAGAAGAAGAGGGAGGGAGGGAGACAGACAGAGGGAGGGAGACAGAGGGAGGGAGACAGAAGGAGGGAGACAGAGGGAGAGGGAGACAGAGAGGGAGGGAGACAGAGGGAGAGGGAGAGGGAGACAGAGAGGGAGGGAGACAGGGAGGGAGGCAGACAGAGGGGGAAAGAGAGAGAGGGAGACAGAGAGAGAGGGAGACAGACAGAGAGGGAGGGAGACAGAGAGGGAGACAGACAGAGGGAGAGGAGGGAGGGAGACAGAGAGGGAGACAGAGAGGGAGGGAGACAGAGGGGGAAGATAGAGGGAGATAGAGGGAGGGAGGGAGACAGAGGGAGGGAGACAGATAGAGGGAGGCAGAGGGAGACAGAGGGAGGGAGACAGAGAGGGAGGGAGGGAGAGGGAGAGGGAGGGAGACAGAGAGGGAGACAGACAGGGAGAGGGAGGGAGGGAGACAGAGAGGGAGACGGACAGAGGGAGACAGAAAGAGGGGGACAGAGAGAGGGAGACAGAGGGAGGGAGACAGAGAGGGAGGGAGGGAGACAGAGGGAGGGAGACAGAGGGAGGGAGTCGGGGGGAGACGGAGACAGACGGAGACAGACAGACGGAGACAGACAGACGGAGACAGACAGAGGGAGACAGACAGGGAGACAGACAGAGGGAGACAGACAGAGGGAGACAGACAGAGGGAGACAGACAGAGGGAGACAGACAGAGGGAGACAGAGGCAGACAGAGGCAGACAGAGGCAGACAGAGGCAGACAGAGGAAGAGGGAGGGAGACAGACAGAGGGAGGGAGACAGACAGAGGGAGGGAGACAGACAGAGGGAGGGAGACACAGGGAGGGAGACAGAGGGAGAGGGAGACAGAGGGAGAGGGAGACAGAGAGGGAGGGAGACAGAGGGAGAGGGAGACAGAGAGGGAGGGAGACAGAGAGGGAGGGAGACAGAGAGGGAGGGAGACAGAGAGGGAGGGAGACAGAGGGAGAGGGAGACAGAGGGAGAGGGAGACAGAGAGGGAGGGAGACAGGGAGGGAGACAGAGAGGGAGGGAGACAGAGGGAGAGGGAGGGAGACAGAGGGAGAGGGAGGGAGACAGAGAGGGAGGGAGACAGAGAGGGAGACAGAGGGAGAGGAGGGAGGGAGACAGACAGGGAGGGAGACAGACAGGGAGAGAGACAGACAGGGAGGGAGACAGAGAGGGAGGGAGACAGACAGGGAGGGAGACAGAGAGGGAGGGAGACAGGGAGGGAGACAGGGAGGGAGACAGGGAGGGAGACAGAGAGGGAGACAGAGAGGGAGACAGAGGCAGACAGAGGCAGACAGAGGCAGACAGAGGCAGACAGAGGCAAAGGGAGGGAGGGAGGGAGACAGACAGGGAGGGAGGGAGACAGACAGAGGGAGACAGAGGGAGGGAGACAGAGGGAGGGAACAGGGAGGGAGACGGAGACCGACAGAGAGAGAGGGAGACAGAGAGAGAGGGAGACAGAGAGAGAGGGAGACAGAGAGAGAGGGAGACAGAGGGAGAGGGAGACAGAGGGAGAGGGAGACAGAGAGGGAGAGGGAGGGAGACAGAGAGGGAGGGAGACAGACAGAGGGAGACAGACAGAGGGAGACAGACAGGAGGGAGACAGAGGGAGACAGACAGAGGGAGGGAGAGAGACAGAGGCAGAGGGAGACAGACGGAGGGAGACAGAAAGAGGGGGACAGAGAGAGGGAGACAGACAGAGGGAGGGAGACAGAGGGAGGGAGGGAGACAGAGGGAGGGAGACAGAGGGAGGGAGACAGAGGGAGGGAGACAGACGGAGGGAGAGGAGACAGAGAGGAGGAGACAGACAGAGGAGGGAGACAGACAGAGGGAGACAGAGGGAGGGAGACAGAGAGGGAGGGAGACAGAGAGGGAGGGAGACAGAGGGAGAGGGAGGCAGAGAGGGAGGGAGGCAGAGAGGGAGGGAGACAGACAGAGGGAGACAGACAGAGGGAGACAGACAGAGGGAGACAGACAGAGGGAGACAGACGGAGGGAGACAGAGGGAGGGAGACAGAGGGAGGGAGACAGAGGGAGGCAGAGGGAGACAGAGGGAGGGAGTCGGGGGGAGACAGACAGAGGGAGACAGAGGGAGACACAGGGAGACAGACAGCGGGAGGGAGGGAGACAGACGGAGGGAGGGAGGGAGACAGACAGAGGGAGGGAGACAGACAGAGGGAGGGAGACAGAGGGAGGGAGACAGAGGGAGGGAGACAGAGGGAGACAGAGGGAGACAGAGGGAGAGGGAGACGGAGGGAGAGGGAGACGGAGGGAGGGAGACAGAGAGGGAGGGAGACAGAGAGGGAGGGAGACAGAGAGGGAGGGAGACAGACAGAGGGAGGGAGACAGACAGAGGGAGACAGACAGAGGGAGACAGACAGAGGGAGACAGAGCGAGAGGGAGACAGAGCGAGAGGGAGACAGAGCGAGAGGGAGACAGAGCGAGAGGGAGACAGAGCGAGAGGGAGACAGAGAGAGAGGGAGACAGAGCGAGAGGGAGACAGAGAGAGAGGGAGACAGAGAGAGAGGGAGACAGAGAGGGAGGGAGGCAGAGAGGGAGGGAGGCAGAGAGGGAGACAGAGACGAGAGGGAGACAGAGGGAGACAGAGGGAGACAGAGGCAGAGCAGAGAGACAGAGAGAGAGGGAGACAGACAGAGGGAGGGAGACAGAGGGAGGGAGACAGAAGGAGGGAGACAGAGGGAGAGGGAGACAGAGGGAGAGGGAGACAGAGAGGGAGGGAGACAGAGGGAGAGGGAGACAGAGAGGGAGGGAGACAGGGAGGGAGGCAGACAGGGAGGGAGGCAGACAGAGGGGGAAAGAGAGAGAGGGAGACAGAGAGAGAGGGAGACAGACAGAGAGGGAGGGAGATAGAGAGGGAGACAGACAGAGGGAGAGGAGGGAGGGAGACAGAGAGGGAGACAGAGAGGGAGGGAGACAGAGGGGGAAGATAGAGGGAGATAGAGGGAGGGAGGGAGACAGAGGGAGGGAGACAGATAGAGGGAGGCAGAGGGAGACAGAGGGAGGGAGTCGGGGGGAGACAGAGACAGACAGAGACAGACAGAGACAGACAGAGACAGACAGAGGGAGACAGAGAGAGACAGAGGGAGACAGAGGGAGACAGAGGGAGACAGAGGCAGACAGAGGCAGACAGAGGCAGACAGAGGCAGACAGAGGCAGACAGAGGCAGACAGAGGGAGACGGAGGGAGGGAGACGGAGGGAGGGAGACAGAGGGAGGGAAAGGGAGGGAGACGGAGACAGACAGAGAGAGAGGGAGACAGAGAGAGAGGGAGACCGAGAGAGAGGGAGACCGAGAGAGAGGGAGACAGGGAGGGAGACAGAGAGGGAGGGAGGGAGACAGGGAGGGAGACAGGGAGGGAGGGAGACAGAGAGGGAGGGAGACAGGGAGGGAGACAGAGAGGGAGACAGAGAGGGAGACAGACAGGGAGAGGGAGGGAGGGAGACAGAGGGAGACAGACAGAGGGAGACAGACAGAGGGAGACAGACAGAGGGAGACAGACAGAGGGAGACAGACAGAGGGAGACAGACAGAGGGGGACAGAGAGAGGGAGACAGATAGAGGGAGGGAGACAGAGGGAGGGAGACAGAGGGAGGCAGAGGGAGACAGAGGGAGGGAGTCGGGGGGAGACAGAGGGAGGGAGAGGGAGACAGACAGAGACAGACAGAGGGAGACAGAGGGAGACAGACAGAGGGAGGGAGGGAGACAGACAGAGGGAGGGAGACAGACAGAGGGAGGGAGACAGACAGAGGGAGGGAGACAGAGGGAGAGGGAGACAGAGGGAGAGGGAGACAGAGGGAGAGGGAGACAGAGAGGGAGGGAGACAGAGAGGGAGGGAGACAGAGGGAGGGAGACAGAGAGGGAGGGAGACAGAGCGAGAGGGAGACAGAGAGGGAGGGAGACAGAGAGGGAGAGAGACAGAGGGAGACAGACAGAGGGAGGGAGGGAGGGAGACAGAGGGAGGGAGACAGAGGGAGGGAGACAGAGGGAGGGAGAGGGAGAGGGAGACAGAGGGAGGGAGACAGAGGGAGGGAGAGGGAGACAGAGGGAGAGGGAGACAGAGAGGGAGGGAGACAGAGGGAGGCAGAGGGAGGGAGTCGGGGGGAGACAGAGGGAGGGAGAGGGAGACAGACAGAGACAGACAGAGGGAGACAGACAGAGACAGACAGAGGGAGACAGAGGGAGACAGACAGAGGGAGGGAGGGAGACAGACAGAGGGAGGGAGACAGGGAGGGAGGGAGAGGGAGACAGAGGGAGAGGGAGACAGAGGGAGAGGGAGACAGAGAGGGAGGGAGACAGAGAGGGAGGGAGACAGAGGGAGGGAGACAGAGAGGGAGGGAGACAGAGCGAGAGGGAGACAGAGAGGGAGGGAGACAGAGGGAGGGAGACAGAGGGAGACAGACAGAGACAGACAGACAGAGGGAGACAGAGGGAGACAGACAGAGGGAGGGAGGGAGACAGAGGGAGGGAGACAGAGGGAGGGAGACAAAGGGAGGGAGACAGAGGGAGAGGGAGACAGAGGGAGAGGGAGACAGAGAGGGAGGGAGACAGAGAGGGAGGGAGACAGAGAGGGAGACAGAGAGGGAGGGAGACAGAGAGGGAGGGAGACAGAGAGGGAGGGAGGCAGAGAGGGAGGGAGGGAGAGGGAGGGAGACAGAGAGGGAGACAGACAGAGGGGGAAAGAGAGAGAGGGAGACAGAGAGAGAGGGAGACAGACAGAGAGGGAGACAGACAGAGAGGGAGACAGACAGAGGGAGAGGAGGGAGGGAGACAGAGAGGGAGACAGAGAGGGAGGGAGACAGAGGGGGAAGATAGAGGGAGACAGATAGAGGGAGGGAGGGAGACAGAGGGAGGGAGACAGATAGAGGGAGGGAGAGGGAGACAGAGAGGGAGACAGACAGGGAGAGGGAGGGAGACAGACAGAGGGAGACAGACAGAGGGAGACAGACAGAGGGAGACAGAAAGAGGGGGACAGAGAGAGGGAGGGAGACAGAGGGAGGGAGTCAGAGGGAGGCAGAGGGAGACAGAGGGAGGGAGTCGGGGGGAGACAGAGGGAGGGAGAGGGAGACAGACAGAGACAGACAGAGACAGACAGAGACAGACAGAGACAGACAGAGGGAGGGAGACAGAGGGAGGGAGACAGAGGGAGGGAGACAGAGGGAGGGAGACAGAGGGAGAGGGAGACAGAGGGAGAGGGAGACAGAGAGGGAGGGAGACAGAGAGGGAGGGAGACAGAGAGGGAGGGAGACAGAGAGGGAGGGAGACAGAGAGGGAGGGAGACAGAGAGGGAGGGAGACAGACAGAGACAGACAGAGACAGACAGAGGGAGACAGAGGGAGACAGAGGGAGACAGACAGAGGGAGACAGACAGAGGGAGGGAGACAGACAGAGGGAGGGAGACAGAGGGAGGGAGACAGACAGAGGGAGGGAGACAGAGGGAGGGAGACAGAGGGAGGGAGACAGAGGGAGAGGGAGACAGAGGGAGAGGGAGACAGAGAGGGAGGGAGAGACAGAGAGGGAGGGAGACAGAGAGGGAGGGAGACAGAGAGGGAGGGAGACAGAGAGGGAGGGAGACAGAGAGGGAGGGAGACAGAGAGGGAGGGAGACAGAGGGAGAGGGAGACAGAGAGGGAGGGAGACAGGGAGGGAGGGAGACAGAGAGGGAGGGAGACAGAGGGAGACGGACAGAGGGAGACAGAGGGAGACAGAGGGAGACAGAGGGAGACAGAGGGAGACAGACGGAGACAGAGGGAGACAGAGGGAGACAGACGGAGACAGACGGAGACAGACGGAGACAGACGGAGACAGACGGAGACAGACAGGGAGACAGACGGAGACAGACGGAGACAGACAGAGGGAGAGAGGGAGATGGAGACAGAGAGGGAGGGAGACGGAGGGAGAGGGAGGGAAGACAGAGAGGGAGACAGACTTGGAGAGGGAGGGAGGGAGACACAGGGAGACAGACAGAGGGAGACAGACAGAGGGAGACAGACAGAGGGGGAAGATAGAGGGAGACAGATAGAGGGAGGGAGGGAGACAGAGGGAGGGAGACAGATAGAGGGAGGCAGAGGGAGACAGAGGGAGGGAGTCGGGGGGGAGACAGAGGGAGGGAGAGGGAGACAGACAGACAGAGAGACAGACAGAGACAGACAGAGGCAGACAGAGGCAGACAGAGGCAGACAGAGGCAGACAGAGGCAGACAGAGGGAGACAGAGAGAGGCAGAGAGAGGCAGAGAGAGGCAGAGGGAGGAAGGGAGACAGACAGAGGGAGGGAGACAGAGGGAGGGAGACAGAGGGAGGGAAAGGGAGGGAGACGGAGACAGAGAGAGAGGGAGACAGGGAGGGAGACAGAGGGAGGGAGGGAGACAGAGAGGGAGGGAGACAGGGAGACAGAGGGAGAGGGAGGGAGAGGGAGGGAGACAGAGAGGGAGACAGACAGGGAGAGGGAGGGAGGGAGACAGAGGGAGACAGACAGAGGGAGACAGACAGAGGGAGACAGACAGAGGGAGACAGACAGAGGGAGACAGACAGAGGGAGACAGACAGAGGGAGACAGAAAGAGGGAGACAGAGAGAGGGAGACAGAGAGAGGGGGACAGAGAGAGGGGGACAGAGAGAGGGGGACAGAGAGAGGGGGACAGAGAGAGGGAGACAGATAGAGGGAGGGAGACAGATAGAGGGAGGGAGACAGATAGAGGGAGACAGATAGAGGGAGGGAGACAGAGGGAGGGAGACAGAGGGAGGGAGACAGAGGGAGGGAGACAGGGAGGCAGAGGGAGACAGAGGGAGGGAGTCGGGGGAGACGGAGGGAGGGAGTGAGACAGACAGAGGGAGGGAGACAGACAGAGGGAGGGAGACAGACGGAGGGAAAGGGAGGGAGACAGAGAGAGAGAGGGAGACAGAGAGAGAGAGGGAGACAGAGAGAGAGAGGGAGGGAGGGAGAGACAGAGACAAACAGAGTGAGTGAGACAGAGGGAGAGAGGGAGGAAGGGAGAGAGAGGGAGAGAGGGAGAGAGAGGGAGAGAGAGGGAGAGGGAGAGAGAGAGAGAGAGAGAGAGAGAGAGGGAGAGATAGAGAGAGGGAGGGAGACATAGAGAGAGGGAGGGAGACAGAGCGAGAGAGAGAGATAGAGAGAGAGAGAGAGAGATGTGTGTATGCCGGGTCTGGTGGCTCAGTGGACGAAGGCGTCCGCTGCAGGGGCCTGTGTTCAACCTCATGGTCATAGGTTTTTTTTTGTTGCTCTATCCCCGCCTCCCTCCCCCACTGACCCCGCCCCCACCGGTGCGGCCTTCGGCCACAAACCACACTGTAAATTTGGCCCCCGAGAGAAAGTTTGCGAGTACCCATGGACTAGATCAATGAGTTCCATTCAATGTTACTGTCTGTGAATGTATTTCATGTTTACAGCCTGAAAACCAGGCATGAATGTTACTCTCCTAGAGCTATGCTGGATAACTGCGAACTATTCCAATCGTCCACTCACTAACTTATTTGATGTGAGGTAGAAGCAGATAATGACTGTGTTGAGGAGGTGGAACAGCAGCCATCACTGTCATGAAGTAGGATGATGAGTGTAACAAACCTTGTGAAATGCTTCACATTTTGAATGCAGTTTGACGAGTGTAAAGGAGTCTTAAGGCATCTGAGATGTCCATTTGTCATCCTTCTTCTGTTCAGTTTTATCACAATAATATTTTTATGTGCGTTGTATCTCCCACATCGACAAGGACTGAGCATCCACCACTATGGAAATCAACAACAAACAGTGCTGTTGCGTGGTATCCTGGGCCTAAATGCAAGGAAAGGATGCCATAATTGGTGTGAAACCGCCCGTCAGGGCCTCGGGCCAAGGTGCCGCTGCACATCCTGCACTATTGATGGTCACGCCCGTGACAGAAACCACAAGACAGACAGACAGACAGAGCAGCGTTAACAAAAGAGCGCTAATGAGGATGCGTGTTCAGTGTTTTTCTAGGCGCCAGTGTTAAGAACACAGCGGCGGGTGCTTTTTAGCGCCCCACCGCTGGTTGAAACCTCTCCGGCTTCCGTAGGTTGCTGCACGCACGGTTCATGCCTTTGACGTGGGTCTGGCGCTTTAGAAAGATCTGTCATCGCCTGGAAGTGCTTTTTGTGTTCTAATTTATGTTGACAGTCTGTTCTTACAGACACGTCGCTATATCCGTTCAGATGCTTTTGCAGCTCAGGCCAAAATTGTAATCTTTTCTCGTCACTCGAACATGTTTCCTGAGCATTGCCACCTCGGTAGTTTGTTTTGTGTGAACATAAAGGGTATAGGGGATTTGCACAAAGTTTACTTTGGAGAGCTGACCACTAATCTCATTTATTGTGTGGGTTTGTTAACTTCCCCATACAACTACCTTTACAGATGATATTGAAAAGCAAAAACCAAAGTAAAAGAAACCATGTGAACTTTACCGACTTTAATTTCAAATAGCGCTTGCCATAAATACAATATTTCCTAATGATCTGAGAGTATTTGGTTGAAAGAATCGTTTATACTGTGAGACTACAGGCAGGATGTAAGTGAGCCTTGTAATGGGAAAAGGACACTTGAGCAAGGATTAGCAGCTCTGTAGGCACAGTAACATTCTACTTCCTGCAGTGCTTCCTTTGCACTCAACAATTATCGTTTTCGGACCTTCTGCAGTATTCCGGTGCTACCACTAGATGACCCCATAAGGCTGCTGCTGTCTTATCTTGAATTATGGACACACCCACCCTAGTTTCCTCAGTATCCTAGCTGACCAGATTTTTTGGTAAGGGTGTGGAATCAAGACGTCCTCAGAAGAATGGAGCAATGGAACAAATAGAACTAAAGACACGAGAGTGTCAAATCCTAACACCCTTCTTCCTCATTGCAGAGGATAGGACTTTATTAGACTTACTACTGGCTATTGTGACTAGATGGATACTAGATCGAATGGAAATCAGCTAACCACATTTCCTTACACACATGGTGGGTATGGATCTCATATACTCTTAGCACAGACACACTGTATCTTAACCAAGGTACAAATCCAAAATATTACCCCAGTCTGTGGAAGTCTATCGTTCATGCAAAAAATGAACCCCCTGGAGTAACCGCATTGACCCCACCAACCCATGCGGTAAGACGGACACCATAGGCCGGGCTATTTTGTGATCAGTAGGTCACCTTGTACTGTATCTGGCTCTTCATTCCCCTCCTTCTTGTCCTCACCAACCTTTTTCTAACTTCTATACTCCTACAGGGTAGAAAACCAAACAATAAGTATCACACCATATCTTGTGTGGTGTGTGGCTGGTATAATTGTATAAAATGTTTATACCATGACAGCTGAAAAATAAACTGTACAATGATAAGCGACCATGAAGTGTCTGTTATCTACACATTATATAATTTTACCATGTAAATTACGCTATATTTCAACTTGTTTTTTCTGACAAGAATCATCTTCACCCCATTAATGTACCTTGTATTTCCTTTCTACATCTCTGTATCGCTAGTCATTGTGTTGTTGGGTAAGCACACAGGCAGTTTAAGCACAAAACCAGCAAGTGTGGCAGAGTGGAGATGTACATGAGGGAGACAGCTGGAAAACACATGCACTCTCTAAGAATGCTTAAGCCAACAACAAAAAAAATGTTGTGCCTGAAAATGGAGCATTGGAAGGACACTGATAAGCATAGGCTCCAGGGGAGGGACAAGCTCAAGAGGAGGAAGCCAATCAATCAGTCAGGATGTATAAAGCACGGCTAATCACCCGATAGGGTATCCATGCGCTTGCAGATCCTGGAGGCTTATTCGAACAACTAGGTCTTGAGGGCCATTCGGAATTCCATAAGTGAGGTGATGGTCCGGAGGTGCGTGGGGAGTTTGTTCCAGGTCTTTGCTGCGATGTGGGAGAAGGAGCGTCCTCCACTTCTGCTTCGGTAGATGCGGGCAGTATGGGCAAGTAAAAGGGAGGCGGAGTGTAGTCTTCTCAATGGTTGGTGGAAGTTCAGGCAGTTGTTAATGTAGGTGGGTCCTTGGTTGTGTAGAGCCTTGTGGGCGTGGTCAGCAGCTTGAATTGGCATCCCCTCTGTACGGGAAGCCAATGGAGTTTCCTGAGGTGGGGTGTGATGTGGGTTAGTCGGGGAAGGCCGAGGATGAGTCTGGCTGCGGCGTTCTGTATGGTCTGAAGTCTCTGTAGAAGTTGTGCGGCAATTCCTACGTAGAGGGCATTGTGTGGGAGGAAGTGAAGCCCACATGCCCTAATGAATTAGAAGCAAGCAAACGAGCGACAATGAAGCCAGCCTATGGTAATATGCGGGCCTCAGCACACCTACAGAAGGCGGTCCTCATCACCCATACAGTAGCGCAAAACAGATGGGAGGCTGAATTGGAACAAAACAATCAGGGGCAAGTAATGGGGGAGATCTTCCACGTACGTACGGCAGCATCCAGTGCCGCAGGCAGGGAGATCATGGTTAAGATTGCTCAGTATTGATATTACACCCCAACCCGAATATACTCTTGGTCCCAAGGCAGATCCCCGAACTGCTGGAGGGGATGCGACGTGCCAGGCACGCTTGTCCATCTCCTATGGCACTGCCCAAAACTCAAACCCTTTTGTGCATCTGTCATAAATAGCATTAATGAAATATTCCACACAGACATCCCTCTGTTTCCTACATACACTATCGTAGGCTTACCTAATGCCCTCACGTTTCCTCTCCGCTTATATAAAGGGAGCGTGATGGCCCTAGCGCTCTGCGCAGCTGAACAGACTATTCTCACCCACTGAGGCAAAGGAGCCCCCCCCGGAATATGGAGCTTGGTTCCACCGCCACTGGTATTTGTTGGGGATGGAAAAGATTTCTGCCACGCTTGAGGCAAGGGAGTCAGCGTTTGAGAAATCCTGGGGTCCATGCATCGCTTTCCTAGCACAGGAATCTAGGGAGCTCACATACCCCAAATGTCTTAGAGCATTGCAACTCCTCTCTCCCCTCCCTAATTTCTTAAGGCGTTACTCAGCATATAGCTGTTGCTTGGGGAACTAGTGGTGCTACTCCCTGATGGGTGTTGCGGATAAGAGACTTGGAAGACATTGATGAGTAATTTGAGAGTGGCTGTGTGGGTGGAGGAGGTTTGGGTTGGGGGGCTGGGGAGGGGGAGGGGTGGAATCCCCCCGGTTGTGGCGGCAGGTTAGTGGTACGAATTCAGTTTTATGCTTTATTCAACAGTTCCACTGGTCTTTGGATGTAGGTGGTATATGCTGTAAATGAATAAACAGATTTAAACCAAAAACAAACAAAAAATCAGCAAATGTGATTGGGAACCAGTGAGTGCAAGGAAAGGGAGAGTAGACTTGTGCTCTGTGCAGTGCAACCTTTCCTTCAAATCACCCCTGAAAATCACACTAGCTTGATGAAGAAGATGACAATAGTGAAACCAATTAAAATTATGAAAACAAAATATTGTCTTGTGGTTGTCTTATTCTAACTAGATCTAAAACGTGTGTTTCTTGTGGTCTTTACTGTTGTGGGCTAACAATATGCCGACCTTCAAAGCCTAGACAAAGCAGTGTAGGCCCCATGGCAATTTTGTCACATTTGTACTACACTTCTGATAATACTCATTACCAGACTGTGGTCATGGCAAGGCTGTGTGACGGGGCCATATCTATGGAGGTCAGCCTTCATGTTTGATAGTTCAGGGGCATCCTATGTGTCATACTGAAGGTTGTTGTAACATTCTTGGTTGCACAAATGTCACACTGCAGGATTGTGAAATATTCCTAGCAAAAGGAACTCTTCTTGAGAGGCTAGCAGCTTGTAACGCTACAGAAGGCATCTTTCCAGATATTCGACAATGATGATAAAGGCAGGGTCTTTATTCACCATCTTCTCTACTAGAGACCCCATACCAGAGATCCCCACAGCACTGCAGAGCGCAGAGTCCTTGATTTAAGAGCCAGCTTGCATTCAGTCATTCTTGTAGCAAAACATGTACATACAGCTTTCTGTGGCAGGACAGGGACGAATGCTCACTCTCTACGGACTCTCTTGGGAACAATAGTTAGTCAAGAAGTTATCCTACACCTTCCTGGGAATCTTTTTCCTAGTCCCGGGATGGGTCTGCTCAGCTTTTCTGCAGTAGGATCAGCAAGTCTTTCCAGTAACATGGTATATTTGTAGTGCAGTCTAAGGATGGGATTGGATATTTGATATTCAGGGTAGAGTACCATAATTTGTGAAACACCTAATACTGGTGTGGTAGAGGGGGATGGCTACTGAGTAGGGTGACCAGTTTGGGACTGTTGTTGGTGCTGAATCTTTTCTGTATGTTTGGGTAAGCGCACATTGTGCTGGGATGGTTTGTGCTGCATGTTTTCTTTGTGTGTAAAGACAATTGAATTTATGAATTTATTTATTTATTGTTCAGTTAATTAAAACCATAACAATATTACAAACACTATTTAAAAAAGAGCATATTGCGTAAAAGTTACATTTCTCTAAAAACATCTTAAAATGTATGTAATTATAAAAATATACTTCTTGTTTTATCATTGCTCAGGTTTAGCTTTCAGTTCTTGTTCATGAATACGTAAAAATTTAATCAGTTTACAGTTCATTTGGGGGTCGGTGGAATCCAGTCCTCTTATGATAGCTGTTCTACATGACTTTATGCCCCTGTCCAGGAATGCTCGCCGTAATATTGTGGTTCGTGCTGGTTGCAGTATCTTACAGTGGCATACAAGATGAATCAAGTCTTCCTTTGTGTGTAAAGACGATTTTACTGCTGCTTACAATGCCAGTTATGTGCCTGTAAGGAGAGAGAGAGCGAGAGAGAGCGAGAGTGTGTGTGTGTGTGTGTGTGTGTGTGTAAACTCTCTCTCTCTCCACCCCCCCTCACTCACTCACTGTTGCTGCCTCGTCCTTGTGTGGACGAAACTTTGCACTGCTGCTGTGCGCCTGGCCCTGATGTGTTGAGGGCCTCTGTGCAAGGAAGCATGAATTGCTGCTGCCAGCGTTGTACCTGTGGCAGGTGTGGCTGTACTCGGAAGATGGAGTGACAAGAAAGATCGGATTTATTGAAGAAATCAGATCACAGCTTGTACCTACTCCGAGCAGCGAATGACGGCTATGCTGTCCTTGGAAGAACATGCTGCCGCCTATGATGGCATTTGGAGGTAGCCTTGGGTGCAGTAACGTTTCCTGCAGTTCACCGCTGGGAGGTTAAATTTACTTCCTTTTAGACTAGCTCCTTGTTTTCATTCTTCCACGTACGTAATTTGTCTGTTTTCTGATAATAGCAATTTCTTTTTCAGAGGCTAAGATTCCCTGATCTCTCATTCATCCATTGAGATGGAACTGGTGAGAACTAACAGGTGCCCCAGTTATCCGTGTTGCAGAGTCCTGTGGGTGCTGATAGAGTGTCAGTGTCAGGAGTCATATGAGAACTGTGGGAGAGTCCACCGCTCACTGTGTGTGCGTGTGTGTGTGGTGTGAGCGTGCCGAGGTACGAGCTAACCGGCCTACTGAAAGTAGGCACTTAGAGCGCTGTGAGCTCTGAATACAGGAAAGGTTTGTACGAGCCTCATTGTAACAAGCTGTGTGCTGCATCATCCTTACAAGAAGGAACTCCGTGGAGTTCACAACACCGAGGCTGAGGTGTAAACCTTTAACAGGCGTAAGATTGCCTTACGTCTGCTAAAAGCAGTAAAGTCCATGCCTGGTCCATGCATGATTCACTAAGCTGAATAGATGTTACATATGCATGTAAATGGGACTGACATATGTGTAATGCAAACAATGGTTGCCTCCCTGAAGGACATGTACATTTTGAGTTAGATAAGAGCAAAGGGGTTTCCATGGGGAGTGTCAGAGGAGGCGTTATGGAAATATAATGATAATGTAGAAGTACATTTTAGGTGTGAAATAATTTCTAGACTTCCTGGATGATTGTATGGTCCACCCTACACTCACACCCAATACTTTTAAACCAGAATGACTCCTTCCTTACTCCGGATCAGCCAGCTTCTGTGCAGCTGACTGGACTACGGCAACACCCTCTACGTAGGAATCGCTGCATTCCTCCTACAGAGACTTCAGACCATACAGAACGCCGCAGCCAGACTCATCCTCTGCCTTCCCCGACAAAACCACATCACACCCCACCGCAGGCAACTCCACTGTCTCCTTGTACAAAAGAGATGCCAATTCAAGCTGCTGACCCACACACACAAGGCACTACACAACCAAGGACCCACCTACATTAACCACCACCTGAACTCCCACCAACCGTCAAGAAGGCTATGCTCCACCTCCTTTTAACTTGCCCATACTCACTGCCTCTACCGAAGCAGAAGTGGAGGACGCTCCTTCTCCCACATCACAGCAAAGACCTGGAACAGCCTCCTCACGCACCTCTGGACCATCACCTCATTTCCAGAATTCCGAATGGCCCTCAAGACCTGGCTGTCTGAATAAGCCTCCGGGACCTGCAAGCGCATGGATACCCTATCGGGTGATTAGCCTCGCTTTATAAATCCCGATTGATTGATTGAAGACTGAGTCAGCTCAATCCAAGCACTAGGGATCTCCCTAAAAAGTGCATTCTGTGTGACATCACTCTGGCTCACTTTAAACTCACATCCTAGCCTTTAGCCCACCCATCACCAGGATCTCAAAGACTGCACTCTACCAGCTACAGCTGTCGTGACTGTTCATTTCTGGCCCAGTGTTGCCATACCTGGTTTTCCTGGGTGCAGGAACACCGGACCAGATTTACCAGCTAGTAATTCCAGCTGGTAAATCACAAGAGGCTTTAGCTGCAGGAGTCCCAGGCCCTGACAGCATGTTTTTTGGCAAGGGGTAAGAATTCCCTGCCAGGGCTCCTTTTTCCTCTACCCTCCCCCTCACCCCACCACTCGCCCAACACCTGCCTCCTACTCATATTTACCACTAGCTCTGAGCAGGCAGTAAATGTGCGTGTTAATCCCCACAGAACAGGGA
Source organism: Calotriton arnoldi (assembly GCA_963921515.1). Taxonomy (NCBI): domain Eukaryota; kingdom Metazoa; phylum Chordata; class Amphibia; order Caudata; family Salamandridae; genus Calotriton; species Calotriton arnoldi. Next base: position 697,685 of record CAWUFW010003930.1, on the reverse strand, counting down.
AAATGAGCAGAACACCACCTTGTAAAGCCGGGTCTGCATTGTTATTCCCCATTCTGGCGGATTAACTTTTAAATGCATGGTACTGACAGGGGACGTTACCCCACTGTAACATTAGTTAATATGTGTAGTTTGCACCTACGGGTGCCATGAAACTTGCAAAGAGAGTCTACATTGGCTACATAAAGCTAAACCGTTGGCTGCTTGTGACTTGGGAACAGCAATGAAGTGGTCATCCTGGTGATTAATATTATTATTATTTATTATTATTAGGGAATTTTAAAAGTGCAACTATCACTCAGAGGGAGGCTCTAGGCACTGTCTGAGGGACTATGGTACTAGGAATGGCCATTCAGAAGCCCCCAGAATGAACCTCCTAAAAGTTAAAGAGCGCGATTTTAAGTTTTTTTCTGAGTTTAATAAGACATGACTCCAGACCAGTGTTAATGGGAATACTGTTCCAGACCAGTGCTGCTTGCAGCCCTTAAGCTCTGCTGCTCCACTTGTCTTGAAACTTGGGAACTGTGAAATGTACCATTACGTCACAGCGGTGGAGGGCGGGGCTTTGTGTGGCTCTATATTTTGAAAACTTTTTACTAAGAAATTTCGAGGAACTATTGTAATACGTCTTCAATGCCACTTGCACATAATGTGTTTGCTCCCAAGACACCAGTTGTTTTAAATAAGGAGGGATACAGCCGCATTTTTTAGCATTAAAGATGAATCTACCTACAGTAATTTGAATGCATTGCAGTCTTTGAATTCTTTTCTGGGGTGAATCGAAGTAGAATTACAAACTTCCAAGCGACATTGAATACTAGCATTAAACACAGCCACAGTGATTCTGTGCAGGAAAGCCAAACAGTTATTGGCAAAGCCAATAGGTCTCACCTATGCAAGATCTATTGGCTTCGTCGATGTTTTTTAGACATGTTGCACAGCAGCGCGAGCTGATGTGCAAGATGGCTATAACAAAAAAAAAAAATAGTAAGTGCTATGACGCGGCCAGCGTTGGTGGTGTGATGTCATAGCACTTTTTTTAAGCCATGTTGCCCAGTAGCCGCCCTGCTATGCAATACGTTTATAAAAAATAAACAAGCACTGGCATAGCCAATAGGTCTCGCCTTTGGGACCTTATAAGTGTTTAGCCATGCAACAATTGTGCTGCATAACTGACACCTGGTTAAACACATATACGGTCCCAAAGGCGAGACCTATTACCCAATAGGTCTCGCCTTTGGGGCCTTATAAGTGTTTAGGCAGAGCTATTGGTTTTGCCAATGTTTTTAAGAGCATTGTGGCTGCTGTGCAGCATGTTGAAAAGTTATAATAAAAAGACTTATTAGCATTTTTGTTACTTTATATATAACTGACGACATTATGTACAACTGAATGACCCAATTAAAAAAGAATAAACATAAGAAAGGTCTTGTCGTTTATTTTGTCGTTGCAATGTTGGCAACTTCTTCCTGCCTATTCTAATGTTGAGGTGGTGCTTAGTGATGCTGAAGTGATGCTGTGGTGGTGCTGAGTGATGCTGTGGTGGTGCTGAGTGATGCTGGGGTGGTGCTGTGGTGGTGCTGAGTGGTGGTGTGGTGGTGCTGTGGTGATGCTGAGTGATGCTGTGGTGGTGCTGAGTGGTGCTGTGGTGGTGCTGTGATGCTGTGGTGGTGCTGTGATGCTGTGGTGGTGCTGAGTGATGCTGTGGTGGTGCTGAGTGGTGTTGTGGTGGTGCTTAGTGATGCTGTTGTGGTGCTTAGTGGTGCTGAGTGGTGGTGTGGTGGTGCTGAGTGGGGCTGTGGTGATGCTGAGTGATGCTGTGGTGGTGCTGAGTGGTGCTGTGGTGGTGCTGAGTGATGCTGTGGTGGTGCTGTGCTGGTGCTGAGTGATGCTGTGGTGGTGCTGTGGTGGTGCTGAGTGGTGGTGTGGTGGTGCTGAGTGATGCTGTGGTGATGCTGAGTGATGCTGTGGTAGTGCTGAGTGATGCTGTGGTGGTGCTGAGTGATGCTGTGGTGGTGCTGAGTGATGCTGTGGTGGTGCTGAGTGATGCTGTGGTGGTGCTGAGTGATGCTGTGGTGGTGCTGGGTGATGCTGTGGTGGTGCTGAGTGATGCTGTGGTGGTGCTTAGTGATGCTGTTGTGGTACTTAGTGATGCTGTGGTGGTGCTGAGTGATGCTGTGGTGGTGCTGAGTGATGCTGTTGTGATGCTGTTGTGATGCTGTGGTGGTGCTGAGTGGTGCTGAGTGGTGCTGTGGTGGTGCTGTGGTGGTGCTGAGTGATGCTGTGGTGGTGCTGAGTGATGCTGTGGTGGTTCTGAGTGATGCTGTGGTGGTTCTGAGTGATGCTGTGGTGCTGCTGAGTGATGCTGTGGTTGTGCAGAGTGATGCTGTGGTTGTGCAGAGTGATGCTGTGGTTGTGCAGAGTGATGCTGTGGTTGTGCAGAGTGATGCTGTGGTTGTGCAGAGTGATGCTGTGGTTGTGCAGAGTGATGCTGGGGTTGTGCAGAGTGATGCTGGGGTTGTGCAGAGTGATGCTGGGGTTGTGCAGAGTGATGCTGGGGTTGTGCAGAGTGATGCTGTGGTGCTGCAGAGTGATGCTGTGGTGGTGCAGAGTGATGCTGTGGTGGTGCAGAGTGATGATGTGGTGGTGCAGAGTGATGATGTGGTGGTGCAGAGTGATGCTGTGGTGGTGCAGAGTGATGCTGTGGTGGTGCAGAGTGATGCTGTGGTGGTGCAGAGTGATGCTGTGGTGCTGCTGAGTAATGCTGTGGTGGTGCTGAGTGGTGTTGTGGTGGTGCTTAGTGATGCTGTTGTGGTGCCGAGTGATGCTGTTGTGGTGCCGAGTGATGCTGTGGTGGTGCTGTGGTGGTGCTGTGGTGGTGCTGTGGTTGTGCTGTGGTGGTGCTGAGTGGTGCTGAGTGATGCTGTGCTGGTGCTGTGCTGAGTGATGCTGTGGTGGTGCTGAGTGGTGGTGTGGTGGTGCTGAGTGATGCTGTGGTGGTGCTGAGTGATGCTGTGGTGGTGCTGAGTGGTGCTGCGGTGGTGCTGAGTGGTGCTGCGGTGGTGCTGAGTGGTGCTGCGGTGGTGCTGAGTGATGCTGCGGTGGTGCTGAGTGATGCTGTGGTGGTGCTGAGTGATGCTGTGGTGGTGCTGAGTGATGCTGTGGTGGTGCTGAGTGATGCTGTGGTGGTGATGCTGAGTGATGCTGTGGTGATGCTGAGTGATGCTGTGGTGGTGTTGAGTGGTGGTGTGGTGGTGCTGAGTGGTGCTGTGGTGGTGCTGAGAGATGCTGTGGTGGTGCTGAGTGGTGGTGCTGAGTGATGCTGTGGTGGTGCTGAGTGGTGTTGTGTTGGTGCTGAGTGATGCTGTGCTGGCTCTGATTGATGCTGTTGTTGCGCTGAGTGATGCTGTGGTGTTGCCGAGTGAGAGATAGAGTGAAGATATAATGCCCAATTAGAGAGGGTGGTGAGAGAGAAAGAGAGAGAAAGGGTGTACATAGAATAAAGAGTGGAGCGGGATAGAGAGAGAGAAAGAAGGGGAGAGAGAGTGAATGAAGGAGTTTGAAAGAGAAACAGATAAAGGGGTGAGAGAGAATGAAAGGCTCAAAAAGATAGAGAGGGGAGAGTTAATTAAGTAGAGAGAGAATTAGAGAGGGAGAGAGAAGGAGAGAGACAATAAGAGTGGGGGTGTGGAGTTTAAATAGAGTGAAGAAGTGACGCGGAAAAAGTAACCTTAAATATAGCTTTGTGCTTTGCGCGAATAAATATTTAAAAAAAACAGTGAGAGACAAAAATACTGGTAATTAGGCTGTGACTCCCAATATAAAACAAATAGCGATATAAGGTGAAATCAACCCACCGAAGCAATATTTCTAACTAGACAAAAAAAAGGTTGCATTTCAATGCTAATCGCTGTTGTTTTTCATGTGACTGTAGTCCAGGGCCCTCAGTTGGTAATGTGAGCTGCTACTGCGATTGAAACATCAGAGTCCAGAGAGTTAATGAGCCATGACGAGGAAATGAGGAAGAGATAGGAAACAACAGATGGCAGCTGCGCGTGCACGCCATCGTGAACTCAAGCTGGTCGCCAGCCGAAAGCCAGTGTTTGCACTTCCAAAACCCGCTTACTAAAACTCTCGGCCAGACCAGCGCAAGCGCTGGTGCAGGCCGAGACCTAAAAAACGGGAGGGGGAAGTAACACAAGGGAGGTGTGGGGAGAGGTAAATGAGAGCAGCAACAAAGGGAGAGGGGCATAGCAACACGAGGAAGGGGGAGGCAGCAAAAAAGACAGCGGGAGGAGGTGGGCATGGGGAAAGCAAAATGAGGGAGGAGGGAGCACAAGAGGGTGGCAGCAACACAGAGAAGGGATGGGTGGGTGGGAAAAAAAAGCACCACGCTCAAGGGGTAGGGGAGAAGAAAGAATAGTACATCAATCACGTCGATAGCAGCAGACAGGCAATAATTAAGTTGAATCAATCTGTACTTGGGCTATGCACTACAGAAAGGAAAGGAAGGGACGCTTGGCATTCGCTGGCCTATTAGGAGGCAGCAATGAAGAGTGACACTGAAGGCAACAAATGGTAAGCAATAGGCAGGCTCCAAGCCCTTTATTGTGAACAATATGTCTCGCAAGCGAGAGTGAATGCAGTGCGTGCGCTGTTACGACCTAAAAAGGAAAAATGCGTTGCAGGTGTGAATGACGGAAACAAGATCTAGCGCCTGTGGAGATTTAATGGCTGAAGTCAAGTTTGGCGTCCATCGTTGTCCCTATGTTTCTTTCAGACTCAGGGCATCTTGCCACGATGCAGATGAAAGGGATGCATCCCCGGTTTTTATTTTGTTGTCTGCAATCAGAATGTCAAATTTCAAAGGATTGAAATAAAGATATCTGTTTCTCATCCAGAGGCATGTGGAAACTAATGTGATAGTACGCTCATGAGCCGCAGTGAGGGGATCTTTTCGGAGGTTGGGTGCCATCTTTGTACATATATATGTAAACCTGGAAGTCTTGTGAAAGGTCACCCAGAGGTCATAAGTGCAGGGACAAGTAACGGAGACATGGAGGAGCCCTGCGGCACTTCCCATTTAACCTGTTCAGGATCTGAGTTAAAAGTGCTAAGGTTTATACTGCCTGAAATCTATCGGACAAAGGGATGACAAGCAGTTTAACAGGGTATCTTCTGCAGATGTGCTCTTGAGCATCAGGACCAGTAGTTAGTGGTCTGTCAAACAGGTGGTCTGGTAGGTCTAATAGCTCGTCCAACTCACCTTTATCCATCATCATTTTTAAGTGTTCGGCTACAGAGGTCACTGCTGGTTCAATGCCCCAAGAGCCTCATGTAGCAAGCCATTGACTGAAGGCACTGTCTGGGCTCTCCTTCAGAGTACAAACAGAGTTTGGGAATTGAACCCAGTTCATCAAGAATTACACCGATTTGCCCATATAGTTTGATAGCTAAAGCTATATTATTGTACTGGTTTCATATGTATTACTGTCGCATTAATAAAGCTAGGCCCTATTCCTTTATTATTGTGCTATTAGTGGCATTAGAATGCCACTTATTGTACTAACAATTGTTATATATATGGAGCTCACCACTCCAATGCCTTTTCAACTTTCAGAAATGTATTTACCATACACAAATATTAGTTATTTTAATTACCTCCGAATGATGACAAACGGAGTCAGCCCTTCCACTCTCTGAGCCTGTGATCTACAGACCTTTGGTTGGGCGCACAGCCCACTGAGCTACCTTACTTACTTCAGACCCCATCTATTTTCTATAAACGGAACTGGCTGGCGTAGCCAAGAAATACATCTCGCATGTGTTACTGGTTTAATAAACAGTAAAGTATTTTTAAGACGAGGAGGAAAGTGTTTGTGCACTGTAAGCATTACAATATGGGTTTAAAATACAGAAAATCCTACTTTGACTAAACTTACTCACACATACAACCAGTACATGTCAGTCCATTTATTATCGGCTGCCTTGTGAAAAAAAAACTGTGTTGAACTGAGGAAACTATTTACTAAGTCAGGCATAGTGATTGAAAGCTAAAATGGCGGCGCGAGCTGCGTTAGTATTTATGGGAGATAATTTGAGGTTAACGTTTTTATTTAAAACGAGACCTCTGCATTGAATGCCACAGTGTTGAAGTGCTCAGGGCCCACCTACCGCAGTAAAGGCCTTTCATACAGACTCAGGCCTGCGTAAAGCAAGTTCTTTTAGCTGCAGTGAATGCAGGCCTAAGGTCGCGGCTCAGGGGTCACTGATATTGTGCAGTGTGTGTGATTACATGGATTTATCGGAGCCCATTCTCTTCTGTCTCGGCTGTCCGCTTGAAGTTATCCCGACGCCACACAATCAGTAAGCTCTGTTTACAGGCATTCTAATGCCCGCTCTGGGTTGTGTTGTTTTTGAGGCTGGTACACGCCTCCAGCTGAGCAGCGCCCTCTGAAGTGATTGATTTTGTGGACTCATTCCGACATCCCGCTGCCTGGGACCTTTCAATGCTTTTCTAAAGAGAGATCTCACTCCAGATACCCAAGCGATTGATGGGGGAACTGCTCTCCAAGATTTTTAATTTATCACTTTTTTGTCAATTTGCGATAAACTCTAGATATACATAAACCTTGAAGTGCGCCAGTTGAAACCTGGGGGTTGGTTTGAAGTTTAACCCACAACTCTTGGTGATTGCAGATTCCTCGCTGAAACAAAAAGAAAACTTTGCTGCATAGACAAAGTGAAGTCCCATCGTTAAACCCCGATGTCTCTATTAGACCTCTAAAAGCAGAACACACACCAATTTATCACCTTAATTGAGGTGTTCAGACACGGACATGTCCACTGCTTTGCCGTCACTGTTTTTGTAGCTACAGGCGATGTGTCCCGAAGGGCGCACTGAAAAGATCGGCGCCATGAAAAACAACCCAACAGCTAAAAGGTGAATTAATATTTGAGTGCTGTACTCTCATCCCTGAAGCAGACTGGCTGTATAAATAAACAGTTGCCACGCGATGCTTTGTTTATTTAATAACAAACGCATACCTTCGTAGGAAACTCGGAAGTTTGGCTTATGGAGATCTATATTAAGGATAAAAATGTGTGTGTGTGTGTGTGTGTGTGTGTATATATATGTATATATGTATGTGTATATATATATATATATATATATATATATATATATATATTTCAGGAAACTCCAGGTACCCCCCATGGCAAACATAACTGGATTCTCTGGTACCCCGATATACATAAAGGGAACCGTGGACCAGTCTAATGGTCGTTGGTGAATCTGGTTTCTCTGCATCTACAGTGTTAGCAGCTGCAGATCTCCGAAGCATTTTGAGCATGTGTGCGGACTCCGAGCTCACCCCTCTCCAGCAGAGTACCACAACAGATTGCAGATGGTGCAGAACGCGGCAGCTAGGTTGCTGACAGACACTCCTAGGTTTATGTCGGTCAGAAACGACCTACGTCACCTTCACTGGCTCCCGATCTTACAGCGAGTCCAATTCAAGGCTCTCTGCACGGTCTTTAAGTCCCTGACTGGAACGGGCCCTGAAGACTTACAAAAGCGCATCCAATGGTATGTTCCAGGGAGAACATTGCGCTCAATGGAAGCAAAGCGGGCGGTCGTTCCTAGAATGAGAAAGGCTAACTGGGGTGGGAAGAGCTTTGTCCTTAGAGCCACCAATGCCTGGAACGGTCTGCCGTTATATCTAAGGACCGGTACTGATTTCCTTTCGTTTAGGAAAGGTCTGAAAACCTGGTTGTTTTCAGCTTAGTCTCAGCTGGGCTCAGGGGGGGAGGTCTTCAGGTATTTACTGCCCCAGGCATACAGTGCTCAGCGCCAGGACACCCTTGGGTAACAGTGCGCTTTACAAACCCATATAACATAACATAACAGCGTGGCTGATGTAAGAGGATTGTTGAAATCCGGCTTCCTCTTTCGTGCTTTTTGGCTACATTTGGTTCAGACTATTGGCAGTCCTGTTTTGTGATCTGGCACCATTGCCCAGGTTATCACTTGGTACCATGGAGTATACCAACAGGCAGCTGATCCCACAGCACCTCGAGACCCTCACGGGTGAAGCAGCTGCGCTCTACAACTGCTGATTGATTGACAAGTCACTATTTCTTAAGCTGAGATATGGTCCATGTCTTCGTGAGATTGTGTTGCAGTTTTGCTGAAATGCTTGCTATAGCTCACTTTCTTTAAACCTAGATGCAATGCTTCTCTGTATCATTACTAAATCCTGGTTTGTTCTTAGCATCATGAATTCTCGACCTAACAATTTCCCTCTATGTGATGAACAAGGTTTAATCTTTGTGGAAGATAAGGGAAGCCCTTTGACTCAAGGGATGATGTACAGTTTCAGATCTTTTACACGATGCTTCACAATAGTATTGGGTTTGTTTGCTTGAAGTGATTTCAGAAACTTGCCGTTTGGCATTGAAAAGCCTGGATTTGGTCACTTTAGGCGGGCCTGAGTTGTGTGCATCAGTGTAAATGGAGTTAAAGGCGTTGGTGTTGAGCAATAGCAAAGAACCAACGGCGGACTCCAGTAGCCGCACCTTTTAGCTGTGTTCCCTTGTTAGTTTATAACAGTGTAATGAGAGTTGGTGTGCACAATCAGCTCCTGCACCTGCCGTTGAGAGATGCAAACTGCTGGGCAGATGTCCAATACTTCGAGAAAAAGTGGAGCGGTGCACTCCCAGATTATTCCGTTTCAATAATAAAGACTGTTCAGTTCCTTTGTGAAAAATTGATTCTTTATTTCATAATCCATCAAATTGTGCAAAAAGCCTCAGCCAACGCGTTTCGTTCAAATGATTGAACTTCGTCAGGGCAAAACGGAAGATGGGTGAATTAAGGTAGTGGATTAATCAGGTGCGGAATAGACCAAGTAGCCACGTAAGGCCCAAGGTCGGTGTGCGATGGCGAAGTCACGTGTCAATCAGTGACTCCACGTACAGCGTGAGCCTCCTTGATAAGGGCCCGGTTAATAACCTGGAGTAGTAATAGTGGAAAGCTCCTTCCTCGTATCACCTCATGGCAGTATCAAGGAGGCTCACGCTGTACGTGGAGTCACTGATTGACACGTGACTTCACCATCGCACACCGACCTTGGGCCTTACGTGGCTACTTGGTCTATTCCGCACCTGATTAACCCACAACCTTAATTCACCCATCTTCCGTTTTGCCCTGACGAAGTTCAATCATTTGAACGAAACGCGTTGGCGGAGGCTTTTTGCACAATTTGATGGATTATGAAATAAAGAATCAATTTTTCACAAAGGAACAGAACAGTCTTTATTATTGAAACTGAATAATCTGGGAGTGCACCGCTCCACTTTTTCTCGAGGCGTTGGTGTTGACCTAAAGTATGTTTTGCACGGCAAGCCTCTGGGAAAGTATTTTGGAGAAGGTTTGTATTGTTAAAAATTACTTTGTCTGTTGGACTGGATAGTATGTAAGTTTGGTGGTGAAATGTTGCCCAAGCAGGAATTGTGCCGAGGACTGTTCATACAAGTAGAAAAGCACGAAAAGATGATTTCTTGTGGCTATTGGAATGGATTTTTTTTTTAATTCAACTTTATTGTTTTTGTGAAGAAGGATGTTGAGGCTAATCTTTTTAGGGCAAATGAGGCGGCGAGCAGGGGCTTTCCGTGAGCAGAGAGGATATCCCAGAATTTGGTAGCTGGTGGTTCAGCATTCACTCATTAACCCAGGTTATCAGTCACTGGGATCTGGTTAAAGATAGTAGCTTGGGATTGCAGGAAGTGAGCGAAGCAGGGATATGGGTGAATTCCATATGAGAGTCAGTGGTTTCCTCCCTTCTGTCCTTGGTGACCTCCTTGCATTGTTGATACTTCTGAACTGGGAAATAAATGAAGGATGATGCTAACTGTATCAAGAAGATGGTTTTGTTCAAGGGGACTTCGGCTGACGAACCTTCCATAAGTGACTCCGGTTTTGCTGATCTGACTGTGCCTGGTGGGTCCTCAAAGGAGTATAGTAAAGGGTACCATATGGTAGTAGGTTGTCCAATTACTTCTTTTTGTAATCATACCAATTACTTCTTTTTGTAATCATACCATGTCATGCAGGTAACTTTGGTACATACATTCACAGATGACAATCTGAACAGTAGGTACTCACTGCATCCATGTGTCTTGGCCAACAGACATTCATACTAAGCCACTCTTCTTCAACTTGAGGGGTTTTGATAAAGTACATGAGAGTTACCCACAATGCGGCAAATTAAAAAAAGTACATGTATCTCTTCCGATCTGTCAAAGGAGGAGCAGAGGTCCTAAAGACAAGAATTGCAATGAGGGAGTGATGTGTGCCAATATCTGAAGCTTGTGTGTGCCAGTACGGTCAAAGAGTAGTAAGCTGATATGGCAGAAGCCAGTCATTAATTAGGACTGTATTATTTTATAACTTCAGTCACATTGGTCTGTTATGGAATGTCTGTGTTGAGCATGGACTCTCATTAATGTAAATGCTTTAAGATATTCCTATCAGGATAAGACGCATCCTTAGGCATGTAATATTGGAGCATCAAATACATTAGTTTTGACTGCTTGACTCCCATCTGCAAATATTGCACCCTTTCCTTTTTTCGACAATACTTCTTTAGTTAAAAACATTTGCCAGTAACTTGCAGCAAAGCACAGCTCTGCCCTTACTAATATAGCACCAGACAGTGAGGAGCAGACATACTCATCTCCTCACAGGCTCATGAATCTAATGTGTATCGTCTTATGAAGATTAATATACACATTGATATTTTCAAGTCATGAAGTTAATTAATATTATTTTAGCACATACAGGGCAGAGCAGTACTACTGACAGACTGGCTACTTAAATCTAAGCCTGGGCGGTGAACTCCGCTCCATTCGCGGAGTTTGTGGAGTTTTTTGGACTCCGAGCTTCGCGGAGTGGGGTTTTTTCCTCGCTCGCGCTTGACAATTTACTGATGGCAAGCGAGGAAAATCCAACGGTAGACCACTTCCCAGCGAGTTTTCTCAATGTGGGCGGTCGCGGATCGTTGCTACTGCTCGCATTGAGAAACCTTCCGTTCGTGTTGTGGAAACTGCCGCTCAAGTAGAACTTTTAATCGAGCGGAAGAAAGAAGCAGTGCCCTCTTGCACTGTGCGAGATGCCGTTCGTGCTGATTTTACAGCACGGGACCAACACCCGGCCCTAAACATTAGTGCGAACGGTGCTAGGTAACCCACTCCACCGCTCGCGGAACTCCGCGTAGCTTGGCGGAGTTTTTTTTTCTTCACTTTGCGGTGTTCCGGGCACCGTAACTCCGCGAACTTTGCCCAGGCTTACTTAAATCGCTCTGATATATTCTGAGCTGTGCTTATTAATGAAATACAATATTTCAGAACAAGAATATTAAATACTTGTATTGAGTTAGTGGGTCTGGTGTTAGAGAGTGGATGCCGGATACAGTGTTAAGCTGCAGTGTTTAATTCATACCCATTAAACATTACATTAGGAACCTAGTTGTTTGATCTTTTGGATTGCCAAAAAGAGCTGGAGTGGAAAACTTCGCCCATGAATATTCACAATAGAGAATAATGGGAACATTATTACATATTGTGCAATGGTGTGTTGGATATCAACCAAATATTTCATAGTAGTAACATTTAGAGGGATGTGTTTGAAAACGGCTGTGCATGTATTCGGAATGTGGCTCCATACATCTATCTAAAGGGCTCCATGATTTCCCTCAAACACTTTTTGAGCTTTAAGTTGATGGTATACATTATGTGTCTACTACGTTAGCTTTTTCCATTTATGAAAGAGGCGTGGGTTCATTTCTCAATTATTTGCAGATATGTGTCTCATTGAGTGCTATAACTCAAAGTTCTGAGCTGTAAGAAGCAATATCCTCCCTTTTCTGACAGTGTACTGTAGTTTCATCCCAAGCTGCCATGGTTAGTCGTATCAGAAAGTCCCGCCCCTTTATTAATAATGTGTTACAAGCCCTTATCATATTCATAAAGAGATTGTTTCAAAGAGTACCCTTTTGTGGTTGCATTGATGTGTTTATGGAAAGCAACATTGAGGTGGTCAGCTGCCACACTCAATCATACAGCTGAAGAAGAAACCACCTTTGAAGCTTTACATTGGTATTTATGTATATTTGGTTCCTCAGGCACCCTCTATTCTCAAAAGGTAGGAGACTGGCTGTTGAAACAAAGGTACGTGAGGACACCCCATTTTGCTTGGTTGTGGGACTTAACAGTTTTGCTACCCGATGTTCAATCAGATGTAATCTTACTTCCGGGTTTTATCAATTCTTTTCTCTCCCATTAGCAGTATTGAAGTCAGTTCATAACTTTTCTATTGAAAGCAAAGCAATGAGATTAGTATATCATTCAAATTTGTGGTCACGACCACAGCTTTAGAAAGCTTGCTGTTCGCAGCTCGCGCACTCAAAGGGCAGGTGGGAACACATTGAAATGAGCTCTTTGATACCAGAGGGCCGAAGCTACCCTTCTTGGGCTGGGCTTCAATGGCTCTCACTGGAGCTCCTGGACTCATGTCTCATGAAAGTAAAACAGCATAGAATTCATTGTGCACCTGTAATGAAGGGGAAACTAATTCCTTCCCAACGTTATTTTGTTCAGTATTGTCATATTGTGCACTTTTTTAAATGTGTATATTTAGGCTCGGTATTTATGCTGAGCATTGACTAAGTGGCGTTTGAATTGTAATGAAACAACTAATAACTGTTGAAATAAAATAAAAAAACATTGTGTTAGCTTAATGGTCGCCCTCGAACAATAGCCTTGCGCATGCCTGGATGTTCTACATCCTGCTCCACCAGAAAGGGGTTAAAATGGGCTTTTTGTAATCATCCACCAGTAGATGAGGTCTGTGTGGTTTAGTGTGGGGACCTGCTCTGATCTTACTCTGAGGTTGTGTAGCTTGTATATGAAAGCCGGGTGGCTGACATCTGCGGGCTGCTATCAACATGATGTAGGCAGTGTCTGTTTAATAATTGTGTAATCGCTTTCAGTCCAAGTTTACATAATACATCACGTATTTAGTCTTAAAGTGGCAAAGACCAAAATATCCACCGTCCTTCTTTTTGTTATGACTGTCTACTCTCTGTACTCCTTCTGCAGCTGCAAAAAGAAACTAGAGAGCTTATTTATATTAAATTTCAGTTAACAACCGGATAGGCTTTGTATGGCAAGGCATTACAGTGAAATATACATACTGGACTGGGCTAGTGTTTCTTATCTGTCAGTTAAATTAGTTTTTGTGTTCAATACTAATTTGCAAATATTCCTAGGTAAAGTACCATTCAGAAAATTAAACATTATAGGCCTGTGAAAGCCCACGACCTCACCTGCCCCACTTACCTGATAAAGTGACTACAGCTCCCATGGAGGTCCCCAAAGAAAGCTGGCAGCACCTAAAGGACAAGTTACTTACCTTCGGTAATGCCTTATCTAGTAGAGACATGATCTAGTCGCAGATTCCTTACCTTTGAACTTCCTGGCGTCAGGCTGGATCCGGAAGATTTTTGATAGCAGTACCCCTGCGCGCCGGTAGATGGCTTCTGTCGACTCCGCGTGATGTCATCGGCGTTGTGTTCGTTGTGACGTCCACAGGAAGTGACTACAACTTCCGGACAGATCGCATGAGTCAGCTGACTAGCAGCTGATCTCTCCCCTTCAAAAATAGGATGCCTCTCGCCACGCGCAGCGGACGCGCTTGAGGTGAGACAGACCTCGTTATTGCTGAGACCAGGAGCGCCTGGGAAAGGGCTCCTCAAACCTGCACTGAATTTTTAAAAATTGTTGATTGTTTGTTTTTTAAAAATTGCGCTTTTAGAACACTGATCGCCATTACTGCCAGCACTCACCTACACTTCACGCATTCCCCGGTCCACCGCCGACTAGCGGTTTGAGTGGAGGGAATCACAAAAAACGGGCACACAGGAAGTGACTACAACTTCCGGACAGATCGCACGAGTCAGCTGACTAGCAGCTGATCTCTCCCCTTCAAAATAGGATGCGTCTCTCCACGCGCAGCGGGCGCGCCAAAGGCACGCCAAAGGCAAGCCCGTCTGCGCCCGTCCGCGCCTGGACCGGGCCCAGGGTCACCTTCCCTGGCCGTTCCCAATCAATCCCACACACAAACTTCATCTCCTACTCCAGTAAACAACTAAAAGACATATCCAACACCTTCATCAACAAACAGATATGCCCCCACCTCAACCTGGAAATCCTATCCACCCAAGCTCCCACACACTGTCCTAACTGTCCTTTCACTCTAAACACTACACAAAAGCACCCACCCACCATGGGCCCCCCGTCCCCCAACAATCATACTACAATCAACTCAGCTCTTATAAACGCTCGCTCCCTACCCAAACATAAATATGAACTATTAAATCTCCTAGAAAACCACAAACTCGATCTCCTTTTCATAACAGAAACTTGGGGAGATCTATCTTCAGGACCAGACTTCTCCACAGTAACCCCGGACGGCTTCTGTGTCTGCAGATTCGACAGATCCACAAAAAAGGGTGGTGGACTAGCACTTATCCACCGTGAACATTACTCAATAAGGACAGAGTTAATCCCTATCAAAACATGCGAAGCGTTTACCTTCACAATACTACTCACACACACATACTCCTTCAAAGGCATTCTCCTTCAAAGGCATTCTCCTTTACCGCCCACCGGGACCTCGAGCCGAGTTCCTCTCTTCCATAGGGCATCTCCTAGAACCCTTAGCTGGAGAAAGCAACTTCACCATACTAGGGGACTTCAATTTCCACATGGAAGCTCACAACGACCACCACACCTCAACCCTCTTAGCAGAACTAGAAGCAACGGGACTCTCTCAATTAGTAACAAAACCCACCCATTCAGCAGGCCACACTCTGGACGGTCTATTCACTAACAATAAGCAAATCACTCTAGGAAACATTCTCCCCTTCCCCTGGACTGACCACTGTGCGATCTTATTCAATATCCACATAAAAAATCACACTTCCATTCAACCAATCTCTCCTCCCCCGAAACAATTCAAGGCCTGGAACAGTATCTCCCCTACTGCTCTCAAATCACACCTCCTGTCCTCCCAACAAGACCCACCGTATGAACCTGAGCAAGCAGCCACGCAATACACCCAATGGCTCCACTCAGCCTTCAATACCTTAGTCCCGCTAAAAAACACCTCCAAAAACAGAAAAATACCATCAGCCCCATGGTTCTCAGAAGCACTCAGGCTCGAAAAATAAAAATGCAGAAACATAGAAAGACAGTGGCGTTGGAACTACACCCAAACCGAGAAAACACGCTATAAATTAGCACTTACCAAATATAAACACCTCATAATCTCAGAAAAAAGTAAAATCTATCTTAACCAAATCGAAACTGCACAAAACTCCACCAAACAACTGTTCCAGGTCGTAACCAGATTATCAGGCCCCAAACCCATCCCCTCCATAACTCCCACTCAAACACTCTGCGATTCTCTAGCCACATTCTTTCAAGAAAAAGTTAGTCACATCTACACTAACTTTGCTGCTCATTCTTCTATCAACAACCAGACCATTGCTCCCACTGACAACACTAACACACCTATCCCCACTCATCCTGGCCTCACCAAGAGTAGCACCCTCCCTACCCTCCTGGAATTCAACCAAGTCACGCCAGACCAAATCGTAGACTATATTTCCTCCATCAAATCAGGTTCCCCCAACGACCCATGCCCCCCCACCATACTAAAATTGATACCCGAGATCATCGCCCCAGTACTAGCCACCATCTGTAACTCTATGTTCACCACAGGAACATACCCATCCATTTGGAAAAAACTGTCATTAAACCGCTACTAAAGAAACATAACCTCGACCCCACAGAAACAAAAAACAATAGACCTATTGCCTGCCTCCCCTTCCAAAATCTTTGAAAAAGTAATCAATACTCAATTATCACAGTTCATTAATGAAAACAACCTCCTAGACGACACCCAATTTGGATTTAGGAAGGGCCACGGAACCGAAACAGCCCTCATCAAAACCTCATACGAAATCAGAATGATACTCGATTGGGGTGGAGCTGCGGCTTTGGTGCTGCTGGATTTATCAGCAGCATTTGACACGGTCGATTATACTACACTTATTGACCGTGTCTCTACCATAGGAATCAAAAATAACGCCAAAGCCCTCCTAACCTCCTTCCTCTCCAACCGCTCCCAATCAGTAACGCTAGGCGACTTCACATCCCCATCCTTCACCTTCCCCTGCGGTGTTCCTCAGGGATCCTCGCTGAGTCCGACCTTATTTAACATTTATGTGTCCGACTTGGCGAGGGTCATCAAATCTCATGGCATGCGAGTGACTACATACGCCGACGACACACAGCTAGTAATAGAGACCCACAATGACGGAGAAAAAGTTGCGGCAAATTTCCAAACTGGAATGCTCACAATAAGCACATGGATGGCAAACAACTGCCTTAAACTAAACTCCGAGAAAACGGAGGTAATGATCTTTGGTAACCTCTCCCCCATCTGGTCTCCATCCTGGTGGCCAGCAGAGCTAGGCCCACCTCCATCCCCCGTAACAAAAGTCAGAAACTTGGGTATCATCTTTGACGACAAATTATCATTTTTTCAACACGCTAACAACGTTGTCTCCTCGGCATTCTTCACCATCAAAATGATAAAGAAACTTCTACCCTACCTTCCTTCAAATGCTGGGAGAACTCTCATGAGCACGCTAGTCATGTCCAGGGTAGACTATTGTAATGGCCTATTTCTTAACGCTCAGGAAAGAGTCCTAAACAAACTGCAAATGGTCCAAAACGCAGCGGCAAGGATCCTGACTAACACCCCCAAATTCAAACCTACATCCAATCTAATACGTCAGCTCCATTGGCTGCCCATCATAAGCCGTACAAAGTTCAAGGCCCTATGTATCGCCTATAAGGCAGTAAACAACACAGGACCTGAATTCCTAAAAAAACCACTATGCCCCTACAAGCCAACCAGACCCCTTCGCTCTTCAGCAGCAAACCTCATAAATGTCCCCAGAACAAAAAAATCTTCCTGGGGCGACAGAAGATTCACAGTCGCCACCGCCAGACTTTGTAACACACTTCCCCTTCACATCAAAAACACCCCCTCTCTCCTTGCCTGCCGTAAACAACTTAAAACCTGGTTGTTCAACCAATAAATGACCAGCTCCTACTCTGTCCCATCCTCTTCCGTCCACAGCGCCAAGACATCCAAGGGTATTTGTGCGCTTAATAAATTGCATAATAAAATAAATAAAATCGTCAATATAACCGCCTCTCCGGGGTGCTGACGTCAGTACTTTTCACGACTTTCCACACCAGAAGCGCGGAGCCATGAAGTGACTGACCATGGTGTGCTAAAAAGACAGCTAGGGCCCCGGACGGGAACAACCCTGACACTAAAAACAAGTCCGCAGTGCGGGGAGGATGGGTGGGTCTGTAAGGAATATGAGGCTAGATCATGTCTCTACCAGATAAGGCGTTACTGAAGGTAAGTAACTTGTCCATCAGATAGAGACATCTAGCTGCAGATTCCTTACCTTTGAACAGATACCCAAGCAATACCTTCCCCGGAGGTGGGACTGCGGAAAAGCTTTAAACTTGGAAGTCCTGCAATACAGAGTGGCCAAACAGGCCTGTGAACCTGAAAATCCAGGCAATAGTGTCTGGTGAACATGTGCAGAGATGCTCACATGGCTGCCTGCCAGATATCAGCAATTGGGATACCACGCTGGAGCACCATGGTGGCTGCCTTCGCACTAGTAGAATGGGCCCATCGGCCTTCAAGAGGTTGTTTCTTCGCTAAGGCATAACATATTTTGATACAGAGGATAACCCAGTGTGATATGGTCCTCTTTTGGACAGCACACCCCTTCTTTGCTCCCACATACCATATAAGGAGTTGGTCTTCCACCCGGAACTCTTTGGTGCGATCAAGGTAGAACAATAACGCTCATTTTGCATCCAGACGGAGGAGACGCTCCTCTTCCTTAGAAGGATGCGGAGGTGCATAGAAAGTGGGCAGAGTAACAGACTGTCCCAGATGGAAGGGTGTTACCACCGTAGGCAGAAAAGATTCCCTAGTCTGGAGTACTACTTTGTCTGGAAAGACGGTCAGGTATGGAGGCTGTGATGACAGTGCCTGCAGTTCGCTCACCCTCCTGGCAGAGGTGATTGCCACCAAAAAGGCTGTTTTAATAGTGAGCAGCCATAGAGGACAGTTGTGTAGCGGCTCAAACGGTGCACACATCAAGAAGGTAAGGACCAAATTAAGGTCCCAGTGTGGCATAATAAAAGAGGAAGGGGAAAACAAATGGGTTAACCCCTTCAAAAATCTCTGCACAAGAGGGGATTTAAAAAGTGAAGGCTGATCTGGCAGCTGAAGGAAGGCAGATAGGGCTGAAGGGTAGCCCATCAGAGTACCCAGAGCAGAGCCCTGCTGGGCCAAGGAACTAATAAACAGGAGAACATCTGACAGAGAGGCAGATAAGGGGTCAATAGACCTTTCTGTACACTATTTACAAAATGTGTTCCATTGGTAGGCTTATACTGACTTTGTGGAGGGACGCCTGGCTGGCAGGTTAACTTTGTAGACTTCGGCAGGAAGGTCAAAAGCTGTCAACTGTCGCCACTCAATCTCCACGCAAGGAGGCGGAGAGTGGACAGGTTCGGGTGGAGAACCCTTCCCTGCTGCTGCAACAGAAGATCCTCCTGAAGGGGCAGACTGGTCGGAGGATCGATGCTCATTTCCAGAAGCTCGGGATACCAAACTCTCCATGCCCAGTTTGGAGCCACAAGAACGACTTGTGCTCGGTCGCTCCTGATCTTCTTGAGTTCTCTGGGCACAAGTGGTATGGGCGGAAAGGCGTACAAGAAGCCTGAGCTCCACTCGTGACAAAAAGCGGCGCCTAGCGAGACCCGGCTTGAAAACTCCAACGTGCAAAACTGCTGACATAGCGCGTTCTCTTCGGAGGCGAACAGATCTAACCAAGGCTCTCTCCACCGCTGAAAGAGTTCTCTCACCACCTCCGGATGGAGACGCCACTATTGATCCGCAAGGCAGCATTGGCTGAGTTCGTCCACTCTGGCGTTCAGCGAACAGGCCAGATGTTGAACCAGTAGGGAAATGCCCTGTTGTTCCAGCCAAGAACAGAGACGCAGGGCCTCTTGACAGAGAGTCCATGACCCCACACCGCCCTGTCTGTTGCAGTACCACATGGCGGTAGTGTTGTTCATGAACACCTAAACTAGCCTTCCCTTGATAGATGGTAAAAAGGCTCTCAGTGCCAATCGGATCGCCGAATCTCCAACAGGTTGATATGGAGCCTGGCTTCTGCTGGAGACCAGAGTCCTCTGTTCTCCACCTCCCCCAGATGGAATTTGAAACCTGCACAGAGGAAAGATCCCCTTTTCGGTGAGAACTGGAATAGAGCCAAAGAAGAGGAAGACCTCCAAGTGGTAGGTCCAGAGTTTTTTCATGTCTGAAGGGTTGCTATATCGCAGGGTTGGAAAGACGCATCCCATACAGCTGCTTCTTCCAGAGCCCCTTAGGGATAAAGTCTTTTTCCCAGCTCACAGTCATTTGTTGGGGGACATTTCAGACCAGAAAAGACCAAGAAGGCTATCTTAGACAAGTTTTCTTGGCCGGGTATGGACAGATAAAAAGTATTGCAGAGAGTGTGCTATTTGCCAGAAAAATAACAACTGTTGACCTCCAACAGCTCCTTTATATCCGCTCCCTATTATAGATGAACCCTTCTGTAGGGTGGGAATGGATATTATAGAGCCCCTTAGTCTGTCCTGAAGTGGTTATAGGTTTGTACTAGTCATAATAATAATATTAATTCCTATTTGTAAAGCACAAACATATCACCCTCTTAAGGGTTTCAAGGCACTGCAAGGTCTGCCAATTGCATGCTAGATATCAACTTATGAGTGTGCTTTTAAAGGAGACAACTGATATGTTTGAAATGTTAAATATGTTCAGAGCTGCCAAAAGCCTCTTATCCTGCGAAATACCTTCAGTCAGTCATGGAAGTTTAGCAAATGATGTGCTTCGTTTTGGGATTTCTTGTTCTGTGTTAAAGCTTGTAATTGGGCTCAAAACCCACAATGAAAAGTGCTTTTGGCTAAAGTGCCAGAACTGCCTAAAGGTCACACATAGGACCATTCACCAATTTTTGCTCTCTAAAACCCCCGCACCTTTAGGCTCCTTATGATGTTTTTCATTTCACATATGTGATTTATTGTAAAACTATTCTTTAAAATGGCTTTTCTTGCTCGCCATTTTACGTGAAATGCTTGGCTTGCTTGCTATGTTTTACACTGCCTATATTTATTGTGATCCCATGAAAAGCATTACTGGATATTGGTTTTATCTGTATTAGCGATGGGTGTGCTCTCACTACAATTCTCTAGCTTGCTTACAGTATTGATGAATTTATAGAATCAGTGTGCTTCGGCAAGGGTGTGTCATGGAAAATATTGAAGACCATTAATGTAGGGGAAGGGACATCTTAAGTGTGGACAATGTATTTCACATGCTGATACTAAATACAATTTAAAAGTGGAAATGCACAGTTTGCGCCTGTTTGTTCTCTTGAAAATCAAGAAGAATAGCAGAGCAGGTTCCCAAGAATATTCTTGGAATTTTTTTGTGACTTCCAGGACAGTAGGAAATTAATGCAAAAATTTGGCATAAAATGTATATAAATATCAGACTGTCCAGGTGGGAGGTTTGTGAATCAGGTAAGTTTCTGGTAATTGCTATACGTTCCACTTGTGTGGTGATTGTGTCATACTTTGGTTAGTTTCACCACCCTCAACAGTGGTATAAAAGGTTGTGCCTTTTTAGGTAAATTGGTACGATACAGTTGAATTTAATGAGGTGTTTAGGAGAAACCATCATTCAGGGTGAATACAATGTTTGGTATCAATTTTTAGGTGGAGCCTATTGGCAGTGCGCGTGCGCTGCTCGCTCTGCGAGACTGCTGTAGTATAGTATGGGAGATAAGCCGCGCCCACTCTCCTCCCATATTTTTCATTGGCTTGTGTCATTGTCTTTCGTAAATGCTGCCTTTGGATTAGTTAATAGGCTTGTTAGTCCCTCCTTAGCACGGCCTTGTCTTCATTTGTACCCTCCAATGGCTGCTGGCCCCTTTACTTCGGTTGTTACACGGGACCTATTATTTAGTCTGTAAGCACTATTTACTTTATTGAGTTTCTCTTACTGCAGGCCGGACATGCGCTGCTTCAGCTGAAACCGCTTGTGTTTTTTAAAGCAGCACGGCCACCCCTGTAACACGGCGCCTGCTTTCAATCACTTTAACCCAGCATTATCTCGTGTCTGTTTCAACCCCCCAAGTAAAATGGATTTAGAAATGATTAGCTAATTAAGTCATGAGAATTCCAGGTAGCACATAATCATGTGTTAACGAACTGAAGTTGACAACAGCACATCTGTGTTACATGTTATCTGCACTAAAGCCACCTGACGGGTTGTTTTCAAAAGCCTGTTTTATTAACAACAACACCACCACCACCAATACCACTACCACCACCAATACTAACACCACTGCCAATACCACCAATACCACCACCGCCAATACCACCACCACTGCCAATACCACCACCACCAGTACTACCACCAATACCACTACCAATACCACCACCACCAGTACCACCACCATCAATACCACCACCACCAATACCACCACCAATACCACCACCAATACCACCACCACCACCAATACCTCCTCCAATACCACCACCACCAAAACCTCCTCCAATACCACCCCCACCACCAATACCACCACCAACACCACCAATACCACTGCCACCAATACTACCACCACCACCAATACCACCACCACCACAAATACCACCACCAATCGCACCACCAATACTACCACCACCACCATCAATACTACCACCACCAATACCACCACCACCAATACCACCACCACCAATACCACCACCACCACAAATACCACCACCAATAGCACCACCACCAATAGCACCACCACCAATAGCACCACCACCAATACCATCACCACCAATACCACCACCACCAATACCACCACCACCAATACCACCACCACCACCACCATACCACCACCAATACCACCGCCACCACCAATACCACCACCAATACCACCGCCACCACCAATACCACCGCCACCACCACCACCACCGCCACCACCAATACCACCACCACCACCAATACCACCGCCACCACCAATGCCACCACCACCACCAATGCCACCACCACCACCAATGCCACCACCACCACCAATGCCACCACCACCAATACCCCACCAATACCACCACCACCATACCACCACCAATGCCACCACCAATACCACCACCACCACCATACCACCACCAATACCACACCAATACCACCACCACCAATACCACCACCACCAATGCCACCAACACCACCACCACCAACACCACCACCACCAATACCACCACCAATACCACCACCACCAATACCACCACCACCAATACCACCACCACCAACACCTCCACCACCAATACTACCACCACCAATACCACCACCAATACCACCACCACCAATACCACCACCAATACCACCGCCAATACCAATACCACCACCAACAAAACCACCAATACCCCCAATACCACCAATAACAATACCACCACCAATACTACCACCACCAATACACCCACCACCAATACCACCCCCACCAATACCAACACCACCACCACCAGTACCACCAATACCACCACCACCAATACCACCACCACCACCACCACCAATACCCCACTACCCATACTACCACCACCAATACCACCACCACCAATACCACCAATACCACCACCTCAGCACCTCTCGCTCACTAGTAATAGCAGGGGCACTGTACGAGGCCGGAGCTGCAGCCGAGACCATCCCTCCATGCCTGCCATAAAGCACAGCCCGCCCTGCACCAGGAGGTGAAGCCAGGGCCCTGCTACAGCTGGAGTGTTTTTTATTAGGCCAAAGATAGCAATGACATTACGCAATGCCACACTGCACACTCAAATCACTGAGAGGGCAGGAAATAGCTCCCCCTCCCGCTCTTCCTCCTGAGCCGCGACAGTGTAATCACAGAGCAAAAGGTGTTGGAGCGCTTTGTTAGTGTTTATAGCTCGGATCATATGTAACTCTCACTTCACACTTTGTGTCTGTGTAATTTACAACACTTACACATCTTCTTCACCGCACTATTTATCACTACTTTGAAGACCTCGCCGGCCAGTCTCTTCCTCTGATATTTACAATCTAACAAGCGGTCGAGAAGGCCCTTTATTGCAATGCAGTAGGTCTCGCATTTGCGAGAGTTTAAGCTATTAGTTTTGTAAATGACAATGCCTTTTATTTATGTTTTAAAACCCAAAACATAAATAAAAGGCATTGTCATTTACAATGCCAATAGCTCAAACTCGAGTGAATGCGAAACTTATTGCATTGCAAATGCTTTTTATTGACTGAAGTCCCCTTGTGAAGTTAGGAGCCTTTAAATGAAGTAACATGAACAGTAGCAGCAGAGTGAAACATAGAAACCTCGCAAAGCAGTCAGAAGGCCTCCTATACTTTTTCCTGTTTCTGGGGGAATTTGTTCCACCAAAACCTAGTAGGAAAAAATGTCATAGTTTATCACAATAAATATAGGCAACATGCCTAACAGGTTTTGAATTATTTCCGGCTAAACACACAAGGCCTCAAAGTGGATCAGCTGTAACTGTCTTAAGACCCTGAAACACTTTTTTGATGCAATGAGGGGTGCTCAATATTTTAGATTTTTTTTGCAGTAAATGTGAGCCCTATATGAGAATATAAACACCACCTGGATAGTCAACATACACGAATAGAGTGCCAAATTTACAATGCAGCGCAAACACATACCTTTAAGGCTCTGGCTATCTGTAAGAGGAGGCTGGAAAATGTGCGAGAGGAGTTTGTGCTGAAAAGTGGTAGGGGGTGTAGGAGGTGTTTTCTTAGGTGTGTATTCCACAGTAGGGGACCAATGGTCTGACCGCGCATTGGGCCGATCATCCAGCGAGGTATAAAAATTCAAGTCTTGCCCAATCACACCAGAAAGAGTGGGGCAATATCAGAGCCAAAACACGTCCAGGGTCCAAGTCCTGAATGAGGCATAAATTCCTACTCACCCACCCCTAAATAAAAGGAAGAAGCCTGATGTCAGAGGAGTGCTGATAGCAGGCACCGAAGCAAAAGTCACAGATAAGCATGGCAGAATAGTACAAGCACGTGCTGCAAATTAAGACACCTGGGCGGATCACAAATAATGTACAGAGGAGGGCCGCTTAAACACTACAGGCCTTGGGATGCCAGATAGCAAGGCCAGCTGAGGAACGGACTTGGATTGACTGCTAAGGCAGACTCGGCTCTTGTAGCCAGTGACTGCTGCCAGACCGGTCTGCATGTCAGGTAGTTGGTAGCAAGTCAAGCTTGGTAGCTGCAAAGGAGGGGTCACCGAAAAAAGGCCTAAACAGGGCCACAAAATGAGCAAAGACTTCGGTAGACCAACAGGCACTGATAAGTAGAATAAATAATAAAGAAAATCTTGTAATAGACTTTCATTTATGACTTTCAGAGTCTTGGATGGTCTGCCGCGAGTGGTATAAGAACATATGTTGTTAATCAGTGATTGCTGTTAAAATCAAGACATCTGTGGCCATGGCACCCAAAGGAATGTCTACAGAGAGTGTATTTTCAAGCAAAATGGGGTGGCATGGCCAGAGTGGCCCGACTGCTAGGTTGTATAAACCCCACCCGGGTAGCCAACCTACTTGATTTAATAGAGTGACAACTTTTCAGTGCTTTGGAAATGCACATTTATAAGGCTGAGCAGATTGGGCTCATAAAGCACTTTGCACCCGCAGATTCTGGGACACACCATTAAGGCAGCGTTCTGAGTCATGGCAAACACAAGGAGATGATGGACGGAGCGCTGAAACTTTTCAGACACTCACCCCAGTCACAGATCTGGGTTGAATCCATCATCGTTCTTTAGCTCACTTTGCCACCCCAGTTCAGACACAGCTATATGCAAATCAGTCTTGACCCTGTGCCTCATGGGAACAGTCCAGCCCGAACTGCCAAGCCATGCCTTCCCTGGACCGGAAACAAGCGTTCTGAGTGATGCGTCTCTGATAGTGAGACCATGGTCCTAAGCCTGTGCATGGTTCCGCACTCAGTGATTTGATACTGAGACGCAATGTTTTAGGCACTGCGTCACATGTTTCTTTCCCCACGTCAGTGCTTTCGCAGTATCGGTTCCCTGAGTGGCAACATAAAGATCAGCACAAGATCACAGTGTGAGAGGCCTGCTTTTTGCATCCGAATGCATTGTCCCGGGATTTAGTTTAGTGTGTAAGGCTAAGGTGACAGGCCAGGCGGGCCTGTACACAGAGGGCCTGAGACAACTCTTGTCTTATGTGGAAGACCACAGACTGAGGTACCCGGTGTGGCAAATTGAAGAACCTATGGACGTCTTCTGTACCTGCATGGCTTTTTTGTATTTGTGCTGCCCTAGGCCTCGGTGAGTCTCCTGTATTCTTAATTTACTGTGTGTGTGAAGGTGGTGGGGTGGTTTGTGTGGTTCACAGGAGGGTGAGGTGAGGGTTCAGGTCTCGCCAGGTCAGGAAAGCTTTCACCAGTCACTGCAAACACAAGGAGATGATGGATGAAGCGCTGAAACTTTTCAGACACTCACCCCAGTCACAGAGCTTTCGCCACTCACTGCCCATGAGCCTGTCTTGTATTGGTGGGGTCAGGAGTGTTTTTTCAGGTGATACTTTCCCACATCTAGCTGGGACAGCAGCAACCTTTTAAGGTTGCTGTTCACATAAAGTAAACTGGACCAATATCTTGCTTCTGTGTCTTGAATGAAAGTAAGTTATGGACCAGCAGAAAAACAGAAATAATGATAAGAAATTAATTATTGACACAACAATCACTTGAAATAATCTCTGCAATAGCATTGTTGTGGAACTTCACCATTGGGGATCTGAGCAACAGCAAAAGAATAATTACAGACAACCAAAAAGTGCATATTCATGTTTTGAGGTACTCCATAGTCTGTGCAGTTTCACCAATCATTCAATTTTTCTTTAAATACTACCAATGAGTGTGATCCCTTTGTCGAACTATGGGCCTGAGCTGACTGCAGTCTCTTCGTTAATGTCAGGGTGTAAGCTTAGCCATATTTAAATGCTGATTCATCAAGTGCAGAATCCCCGATTGCTACTTGTATTAGCGGATAGAAAGGTTTTACCAATCAATGCCTTGAAGCAAAGGGGCAGCACTGTGGTGAGCCAGAACAAAGAGTGAAGGGCATAGTAAGCAAGAAAGGGCAAATCATGCAAAAAGATGGCTGCCAAGCATATCTACAACAGTGAACACAAGGCCTCATACACCAGGCCCTCATTCATTGAAGATTCACAATGATAAATACAAACCTCTTCCAGTTCCTGTTTTGGAGAAGAATCAAAACATTGAACACAAAGCTCTCCCTCGCCTTCATTTGGTGAAGATTCACAGCAGTAAACAAGAAGCGCCCATGTCTCTGAAAAAATTCAAAACCGTGGACACCAAGATCTCTTGAACGGTCATTTCAAGAAGATTCACACAAGTAAACCGGAAGTCCTCGTTCTAAGATGCACACAAGTGAGCACAAAGCTGTCCCAGTTCCTCAATTCAAGACGTTTCACAGCAATGAGCATAAGTCTCTCCGTGGTCCTAATTCATGATATACCCTTTCTTTGAGATCCTGCACTAAGCAGTCCCTTAGGACTATGGCTACAGTGTGTATTTGGTTCCACCAAAGTATAGCTAAAGAATCTTATCAGACAATATTATTTTTTGAACTTTTATTTCACATATATTCATAGCTGTGTATAGTTTATGCAAAAACTAGTTCTTGGATGGAAATGTTGGAAATTTGACCATTCTGCAGGATCACCCCAGATTTTTGCCTTCACTACTATCTCTTTGCTGAACCCGTTTTGTTGGCATTAGGACTCTGCGCCCTTTACACCTTCAAATCAGTGGTAAAGTGCTTATGCACTCCCTTCCAAACATGGTAAAATTGGTGTACACCTGATTGGTCCATTTAATTTACTTATAAGTCCCTAATATATGGATTTGCATGTGTACCCAGGGCCTGTAAATAAAATGCTACTAATGGGCTACAGCACTCATTTTGCCACCCACTAAAGTAGCACTGTAAAACATGTCTCGGACCTGCCACTGCAGCGTGTAGTGCAGTTTTAAATCTGCCATTTCGACGTGGCAAAACAAAACTTTTCACAAACATATCTTAGAATGCACTCCAGTCTTCACATTTCTTTGGCTGCTCAAAGGCAGATATATAGGGCGTGACAGACAGCAAGCACCAGGATGCACAGCCAAGAAGATTGACTTTCAATCATATTCAAACACATTCCCTTTAGTAGTCTCATTTCAAACATATGTAATCCAGTCTTGAATCAAAAGTATTTTATTCGTAAAGTTCATAATCAATTTCTACAGGTGCCTGTCAGGCTTTCCTAACACACATCAGTTCACTGTCCTTCATAGCACTGTCAGGGAAAGGTGGACCCAATGTATTTAGGGCAGGAACTGCCCTTTCTCAGGGGTAACTTTGATAAAAACATCCCATCAGTATCGACAACAATCATCCTAAATATAGATCTTATTTTAAAATCACATTAACTACACTTATATTCAACAAATCAAATGGCTGCTGACCAACTTATCAGAACACTCCTGGACCTGTGGAAACTCAGTTGAAGGACTGCCCTGCTGTCTGAAGCCTGAAGGAGACTAGACCTGCTTGCCTTGTACCTCAGACCCCAGAAGTGACTCCAAGTGTCAATGGGTTAATCTCTAGCTGGAGCTACAGGAACACAACAAGCTTCCAGAGGCCTTCCCTACAACTACCCGCTGGCCAGTACCTACTAGACAGCTTTTTGCATCAAATAAACTGGCCCGGTCTCCTCGCAAATATACCTTCCCGGATACATTTGCCAGACTTTGTCTGAACGGAGCTCTTTGTGTCGACAACCACCACCTGGTTTTTCCCTACAACGCGAAGCTCAGATCGGTGACCAGCTTTTCACGCCTGCGTCCCGATAGTCCCCTGCCAATGAAAAATTCGAACTGAGGCCTATGACTTCAGCAACCCGCCGTCAACAAGCCCCTCTCCGGTTCCGGCCTGCTGCTTGACTGCTGACAACTTCATAGAGAAGAGCATCTCAAGTGAAACAGGACCCAGTTAGAAGGTAAAGTTTTCACCGGGACAAACCTGGTCCCTGTATCCGACCTGCGCTCCATTGCCGTTCGCCTTAATTTTTTACTTTGATCCAGTCCTGTGCAATCGGGTAACTTCAATTGGCTCTTTGTGCTTTTTTGCGCTATTTCTACTGAAAACTTGAAAAATGAATATCTACGGTTCTACTTATTGGATTTTTGTCATTTTATTTATTAAAATATTCTCTATAGGTGTCGCATGTGTGAGCATGCGCTTTCACTTGCGAGACTCTTGTGTTCAATAATAGACTTGAAACCCACCAATAGCTTACCATTCGTTGGCATCATTGTCACTCTTCTTTGCTGCCTTCTCATTAGGCAGGGCTTGCCATGCGCCACTTCCTTTTCTTTCCGTGGCGCATGGACCAAGTACAGATTAATTAGGTTTGGTTAGTGTTCCTCTGTTGGCCATACGTTGCTCGCACTGTGATCCATTTCTGTGGTATGACGCAGTCAACGTTGGCTGGGTCATAGATCTTTTTTTTTTTTTTTTAACCTATCCCCACCCCTTCCAGTGCTGGCCACTTTATCGGGCTTGTTTTTTAATCATCTTGTTAGCCACCCCCACCCGATTGCCAAAGCTAGTAGCTCCACCATAGGCGAGACCTATTGGCTTTGCCAATGATTGTTATAAGTTGGTTTGGGATTTTACTTATGTTTTCCCTTTGTTACTGTTTGACTACTGCACAATTACTTGACACATTGCTTCTAAGTTAAGCCTGACTGCTTTTGTGCCAGCTATCAGACGTTTAAGCACAGGTTTATTTAGTAACTTTTGTGGTTCACCCAGACAATAATTGCGATTATTACTTGAGTGATGTTCTCACCCCTCTGAAATAATATTCCAATTTTTCGACTGTGCCTTTTCCCCCTCTGTCCCCACAAAAGAAATCCCACATTTTATTGACTCCCTCAGCCCTTCAGTAGTGCTGTAAACACATAAGGAGATAAATAATATTGCCTGTTCTCACAGCCCCTTGCTCTGTGTCTAGCTCGGCCCGCTCTAAGGTCACCGTTTGTCACTGCTCAGCACCTTGCCCTACTATTGCCCAGAAGCCTGTTTTGTCTAGAACTCCTTCACTTGTGGACATTCATCGGAGAAATCTAGTTACTGAGGTTGCAGTCTTATCACATGGATGTTCCCCCAGGAAGACAACATTGGTCACCCCAATCTTA
Organism: Calotriton arnoldi; assembly: GCA_963921515.1. Classification (NCBI taxonomy): domain Eukaryota; kingdom Metazoa; phylum Chordata; class Amphibia; order Caudata; family Salamandridae; genus Calotriton; species Calotriton arnoldi. The sequence goes on along the minus strand of CAWUFW010003930.1, from coordinate 668,098 downwards.
CCACTCCACCACGTCCATTCTCCGCGATCTCCCATTTCACGGTTACAGCAAAGAATCTAAAACATCCTCTCATTGAACATGGCAGGACTTAAATCTAAGCTGGAAGACCCGGACTGGGGGACTTTTATTGATGCGTTTGATATCTGTATCTTTCAAGAGACATGGTGTGTGGAGACAGTATATAGGTCAGGGTTCACCACCTATTTTTGCCCAGCATCTTTAGGTGATAGGGGTCAGCCTGCTGGAGGTTTGATCATGTGGTATAAAGATTCGCTAGCCCTTCATATTACAAGGCTTGATATAAATTCACAAGATGTTGTGGGGCTGTTTCTTTTCTTGCTGGGGATGGGTCTTCTTGGTATGTTGTTAACGTCTACAAAGGCTGAGTGCGGTACACAGAGTATCTAATACTTTGTGTATTTTAGAAAAAGCCTTAGATACCCTTCCATATAATGATAGGGTAATTATTGCCGGAGACTTCAGTGTCACTTTCGAGCCCTACGGCCCTGAGCCTCTTAATCTAACCGAAGAAGAAAATGCAGCTTGGGGTGTCTCTCAGCTAGATCTGTGCCCAGCTACAAGATGTTCTCTCATTGCTGATCAATTGATGCGCCTAACTCTTCACTTTGGCTTCAGGGCTTGTAATGGTAGGTCCCGTTCGGACCACAGTGGTGCCCATACTTTTAAGCGTGCATCACAAAAGAGCTGCATTGATTATATATTCCTGTCCCTTCTGTAATGGCCATCCCTCATAGCCATGGTAGTTGTTGAGCACCACAACAGCGACCACAATGCTCTCCATCGGTCTTTAAGTGAGCTAAAATCTATTGCTCACCAGTGTGCGTTCCCAAATTCTGGGGCTGCCCTGTCAATTTCGAATAACAACTTGCCCTAAAATGGGAGGCTGTTTGTAAGGACCCAAAACTGGTGCACAGATATATGATCGGGTGGCTGATACCTTGGATGCACTGAACACCATGTGATGATTATAATTTTATTGTTACATCCCATGAAAGACTTTTCATTTTCCTTAAAGCTTTAATTAGTAAAGATGCCCGCAAGACCCATAGGGTTCAGGCCCGCTGTACCTGTCCTTATACAAAGTTTAAAAACCGGAAGCAGGCAAAAAATTGTTAGCGCTAGGTAGGAGTATAAAGAGGCATTTCATCAGGCCACAATTGATTGGGAACAAGAGATGTGGGAGCACTTAGTAGTAGGGAAGGAGATGTTAAATCTTTCTGGGGCATCGTGGCTCACGGCAGGCGGAATGCTACCACCAGTGTCGGTTATAGCTTGCAGCCACGGACCTGAGTAGATCATTTCCAAAAAACGTATGCAGGCAAGACCAACCCGGAGAATATGCAATCGAGTAATGTCCTATTTCTCCCCATATATGTAGGTCCCCATCTATCTTTCCAGTTCAAAAATGTAATGGCTGCGCTTATGACACTTCCGGCAAATAATGCACCTAGCCCGATTTCCATCCTGGTGATATCTTCAGATCAGAACCTCTGATCTGGGCAACGTATTTTCAGATGCGCTTCCATTCTTCTTGCAGGTGGCTCGATCCCTAGCCTTGGTTGATCGCAGAGATTGTCCCAATTCACAAAAAACGGTCCTAAGGAGAACCATGGAACTATAGGTCCATCAGCCTAATCTACACACCTCAGAAACTCTTCTGTCATCTCATACTGGATCAACTGCTTGAGTGGGCAAAGGACAACCCTGTTTCTCAGAGGTCCAGGCGGGGTTCAGGAATAGGGTCAGTACGGTGGATTAAATCCTCAGTTTCTGTGCCCAATATTGGAAAACAGTCTCGCTAGACAAGGGCCACCTGTCTGTGGTCTTTGTTGACCTTAAGACAGCTTTTGACTCCATTCCTAGGGCTAAGTTGTGGGACGTTCTAGAAAAGATGGGTTTTCCCTGCAATATGTTGTCAGTCCTTATTATGTTGCATGCATTCAATACTACCAGAGTTAGGAATGGCACTGTGGTGAGCTCACAGACCCTTTCAAGATTGAAACTGGTGTCCGGCAGGGTTGTGTGTTGGCCCCGACACTGTTTACTCTTTATATTAATGATTTAGTGCACGCACTTGATTTTCCTGGTAATGATAAAATTGTGATGCTACTTTTTGCAGACGACACACTTTTAATTTCTAAAACCCTGCGTGGTCTGCACTACTTGATCGCTTTTTAATTTTCTGCAGCGATCGTGGTCTTGAACTAAATATTAATAAAACAAGATGTATGGTCTTTGTTGACCCGAAGACCGCTTTTGACTCCATTCCTAGGACTAAGTTGTGGGAAGTTCTGGAAAAGATGGGTGTTCCCTGCAATATTTTGTCTGTCCTTAGTAGGTTGCATGCATTCAATACTACCAGAGTTAGGAATAGCACTGTGGTGAGCTCACAGACCCTTTCAAGATGGAAACTGGTGTTCGGCAGGGTTGTGTGTTGGCCCCAACACTGTTTACTCTTTATATTCATGATTTAGTGCACGCACTTGATTTTCCTGGTAACGATAAAATTGTGACGCTACTTTTCGCAGACGACACGCTCTTAATTTCTAAAACCCCTGGCGGTTTGCAGGCACTACTTGATCGCTTTTTAATTTTCTGTAGCGATCGTGGTCTTGAACTAAATATTAATAAAACAAAATGTATGGTTTTTAATCCTTATCTGTTAGTGCAAATATTATGGTGCAGGGTGTCGCTCTAGAAAAAGTGCAGGAGTTTGTGTATTTGTGGGTCTGCTTGAATCACAAAATGAGTTGGTCCACACACATCAAGAGATGCTCACTAAAACTCCAACAAGAAGCTGGCGCTGTAGCCAAACTGCGCAAACGGGCCCATGCGTACTCTTTAGAACCAGTGGTGGAGATTTACAACATCAAAGCAAAAAGTACAGCCATAAATGGCATAGAACTGTGGGGCCACGCCAAAAGTGATGAACTTGGCAAGACCGAAAATAGGTTCGTGAGAAGCATTCTTAACCTTCCGTGTTCCCCTCACCTCCCCCAACTCCTGGATTTGGGGATTGTCCCTATAAATCAACTTATTATGTGTCGCCCTATTTTGTGCTGGCACAGACTTTGGTCCACAGATGAATTAGGATCCTACAGAATTGTGATCAGGGCTTTTCTTAAATCTCCGGGTTGCGAAATGATTGCCTGGTTCGCCTATATTAAAGCCACACTGTATGAGATAGACTTGCCTTTGCTTTGGGAAACCCCTGGAATGGCAAAACAGGTCCCTCTCTCCTTGGTCAAAGAACGACTAAAATAGTATTTGTGGCTGAGGGATCTGTAATGTGTCAAAGTCTGTAGTCTCTCTGATTATTTTTTAGACATCAAGCTCTCCTCCGCCTATGAATCATTTTTTGGCATTCTCCTTGGCCCATTCCTCTGCAACTCTTTTTAAAATTGAGGTACAGGGTTTTGCCATTAAATAGTTTCTGTTAAAATGAGATGTGCAGTATTGCAGTTCTAATGTGTGTCCCTCATGTTAATTCAGTGGAAGAAACTGTGCATCATTTAGCCTTTTTCTGTCCTGCCTATGATAGACCACGAAAACTATGGCTTAGGCCACTATGTAATCTTGTGGGCTTTCGTCATCATGTTCATTTACTATGCACTTACGTTCGGACACAAGAGAGGTAATTGTTGTTGGGATGACAACATTTTTGTACGCTGCTTGGATCACCCGCATACGCCTATGAAGTAATGATGTCTAAAAGTGATCTTTTTAAAAAAAACATTTTTATCTTGTAGATGCTGCTCCATCACCTCTGAAGTCTCCCCACTTTTTTTTTTCTCTCTCTCCAATTTTACTGTGGGAATGACGTTTATAGGAGATTGCTGGTTTTACTGTAGTTTACTTATTTATTTTGTTTTTATCTGGTTATTTGCTGTACCGTGTTTTATGGATCTTTGTATCCGAAATAAACATTTTATATGAATCCGAATATTGCCTTTTTACGTGCGTCATGCACTCACACTGCTTTTACATTTTTACTTACTGGCATTTTACCATCGCTTTTTTTTTTTAAAAGAATAATTGTTGTGTCCTGTATTTAAATTTGGCAACACAAGAGAAGATGTATGCTGTTATTTTATATTAACTCTCTTTTGTGTATTCTGGTACTGTCTGGTTCAAACTTTTGTCGGTTGACTGTATTGTTTGTGCGCTTTTCTGTTTAATTGGCGTTTTATGGACTCGCATTGCATTCTGCTTTGGATTTCAAGTCCCTTTTCAGTGTCCAGTCATTCTTGCATGGCGTGCACTCAATGGCTGAGTCAGCCTGATTTTAAAGCTTTCAATAGGTAGCAGCTTAGTGAGGCTGCCTCGTTGTCCATTAGAATTGCCTCGTTTAAAGGAGCATGTAATGCTGTCCCTTTGCCGTTATCAAAGCGCCGCGACTTGTATACTGCTTTAATTTACGACAGTCGCCGTGTATGTTTGAATTGCACATCTTTAATTGGAGCTTGTCATTGTATGTTTTTGCATTCACTTATTTAATTGAAAGCCACGCAGTGTAATGTTTAGCATATATTGCTTTAATTGAAGCCTGTCCTAGTGTTTTACATGCATTTCTTTAATTGAGGCCTGTCGTAGTGCACTTTTCCATGCACGTTTGTTTAATTGGAGGTTCCCACAGCACGTTTAGCATGCTTGTGATTGTGGCATGGTAATTACTTGTCATACTGTAAACTTGGCAAGCCTTTTTTAATTGATAAAATTTGTGGAGCGTGTGTCGCAAGAATTTCTTTTATCGAGGCACGAGCGAGTGTTTGCTTGGCAAGTATTCCTATTACAAATGGTCGGTTACGTTTCTTTAATTAAAGCCAATCATAGTTTATGCTTGGCACGCATACATTTAATTGAGACTGTCGGACATGTTGTAATGTGAGTTTGCACATATTTATGTATTTGAGTGTGTGCTTAGAATTCCACACTGAAGTATTTTATAACCTGTGTTTGGTTGCATTTCTTTCACTGAAGTGAGTTGCATTTGTTTAATTGAGGCTTCCCGCAGTGTATTAATGGCCTGCATGTCCCAGTGCATGGCACGAAGGCTTTGCATAGTTTGCGAGGAGCACAAAGGCTGTGGAACACAATTGTCAGCAGGCTTTAAAGCATTGACTGCGTTGCTAATCTGGGGAATGCCAGTGAGAAAGGAGACATGCACAGCACCTATCACTGCGTGCCCAACTACTGTGACGCTGAGGCAGAGCAGGGCACTGCTGGCATTGCAGGACAAGAGGAGGCCGTCACAAGAGCAGAGAAAAAAACCCAGTATTAGTAGAACCTTCACCTAAGAGAACTGCCAGACAGCTACCATGCTCTGAAGTAGAGGGGCTTGCTGACAGAGTTCACCTCTGCTGCGGGGCTTCTTTGTTCATGTGGAACTTATCTGCAAAGGTTGTTCAACCATCTTGACTATAAACACACATCTACGTTTTATTTAATAGGCTCGCCACTGTGTAAAAGCAGTGCCGGGTCAAACCCTGTGGAGGCCCCTAGGCAGTCGAACTTTCTAAGTTTAGATATTTCTAAAATGTAACTGATGCCCAGACCTGAATACGTTTTAAACACTAATTTCTTGAAAACTGCTGAACAGATTTACACAACACCAAACAAAGCGTTGAGTAAAGCTCTATTTACATGCCAGGTTTGGTGTAATTCTGTTCAGTCGTTTTTTTCTGTATGGAGGAGCAAAGAAACCTCTGGTAGATAAAATGATAAATGTCACTTTTAGCGACCCCAGCTTATTTTTAGTCCCCGTCTGACAGATCTGCATGAAACGTGCCTTGAAGAACCTAAGTGGATGTGCTTTAACTCTTTTTGGAAAGTTTTGTGCAGGTTTGTCAAATGGTGCCAAAGTTATTACGAAAACGCCTTTTCAATTGAAACTGTCCTCACCATAACTACAGAGGCACTGTCTCTACCTCTGTGATATATATACCACCTATAAAACCGAATGTTTAGTTAAAGTTGACTTGACTGATGTGTGAACACTGGCTTGGCATAAATACTAAAATGTCAATAAATGTTTAGTTAAGGTGTCACCTTTACCCGCTCTCCTCATAAATTTTATATTTCTGAAAACATCTTGATTGGTGAAATAAATGTGACATTTTATTTAACAATCTGTAAGCCTCCTCTATAGGTATTTTAGTGTCTATTTAAAGCAGACCAATGGGCTGGCATGACCTCTGGGACAATCCATAAGCCCAAGAACCCCTTTGCTATCACAGAAGTGAGTGAATTACCTCCTTAACAAGGGGTGAGGAGGGATGACATTTTGAGTACTCATGGTCCTTCATCACCGTCACCAATACAGTACCCTGCCCCACAGGTGATGCCCTGGCATTCCTGTACCAGTTCCCTGTTCCTTGGGCAACCTAAAGGAAGGTAGGGAGTGAACGGTACCTCTGGAGAAGCTTCTCAGCAGCCATCTTGCTCATGAAGTATGTATCATCTGGGAACTTAAGGGTCACCAACCTACTCCCACAAGAGTTGTTGATGCAGACACTGTGGTGCAATTTAAGGCGACGCTGGGCTGGCCAATATTAATCATTGGATAGTCACCAAATTAGGAACTTGAACCATTAACATCCAATATGTTTCGTAAGTAGTACCGTGCTGTAAGCCACCAACCATGTGACGTCTTAATTTCCTGACACCAACATCTGTCTTGATTCTCTGCTAGGATGTCGCATGTTACCAGGATTGTGAAAACGAATCCCCTGAAGTTCACAGACTCAATGGGGCTCTCTCTGCTTTGTCAACCTGGTTCAGCCCTTGCAGCGACTTTAATTGATTTGACTGCAACAACAACAAGGTGATGAATGGAATGCTGGAATTATTCTTAGCCACTGTCAATCCTTCGGGCCACAATCCAGTCCATTGTTTTTCACCCACCATGCCACTCTAGACAAAGGCACACGGTATGCAAATCAGCGACCCTGCTCATCAGCAGAACATTCAGTCCTGAACTGCTAGACGAGACCTGCTCTGAAAGGGACCACAAGGAACCCAGACTGGTTTCGCCCTACTTGGGGCTCGTCATTTGGGTGTATCTTGAATCCATGCACCACTTTTATTTACAGGTCAGCGCGATGCCTTAAGTGAGATGGGCCCTTATAACTAAGCTACACCCTACTGAAGAGCCCCAATAAGGGCGAAACCAGTCTTGATTCACATGTGTTCTGGTTCAGGGAGGATGTGGCCTGGCAGTTTGGGCGAGACTGCTGTAGTATAGTATGGGAGATAAGCCGCGCCCACTCTCCTCCCATATTTTTCATTGGCTTGTGTCATTGTCTTTCATAAATGCTGCCTTTGGATTAGTTAATAGGCTTGTTAGTCCCTCCTTAGTACAGCCTTGTCTTCATTTGTACCCTCCCATGGCGACTGGTCCCTTTACTTCGGTTGTTACACGGGACCTATTATTTAGTCTGTAAGCACTATTTACTTTATTGAGTTTCTCTTACTGCAGGCCGGACATGCGCTGTTTCAGCTGAAACCGCTTGTGTTTTTTAAAGCAGCACGGCCGCCCCTGTAACACGGCGCCTGCTTTCAATCACTTTAACCCGGCATTATCTCGTGTCTGTCTCGACCCCCCAAGTAAAATGGATTTAGAAATGATTAGCTAATTAAGTCATGAGAATTCCAGGTAGCACATAATCCTGTGCTAACGGACTGAAGCTGACAACAGCACATCTGTGTTACATGTTATCTGCACTAAAGCCACCTGACGGGTTGTTTTCAAAAGCCTGTTTTATTAACACCACCACCACCACCAATACCACCACCAATACCACTACCACCACCAATACCACCACCACCGCCAATACCACTGCCAATACCACCACCACCAACACCACCACCAGTACTACCACCAATACCACTACCAATACCACCACCACCAATACCACCACCACCAATACCACCACCACCAATACCACCACCACCACCACCAATACCACCACCACAATACCACCACCACCAACAATACCACCAATACCACCACCACGAATACCACCACCACCAATACCACCACCACCAATACATCCTCCAATACCACCACCAATATCACCCCCAATACCACCACCAATACCACCGCCACCAATACTACCACCACCAATACCACCACCACCATCAATACCACCACCAATACCACCATCAATGCCACCACCACCACCATCAATGCCACCACCATCAATGCCACCACCATCAATGCCACCACCACCAATACCACCAATACCACCACCACCAATACCACCACCACCAATAGCACCAATACCACCACCAATACCACCACCACCAATACCACCACCACCAATACCACCACCACCAATACCACCAATACCACTGCCACCAATACCACCAATACCACCGCCACCACCAATGCCACCACCACCAATACCACCACCACCATATCACCACCAATACCACCACCATACCACCACCAATACCACACCAATACTATCAATACCACCACCACCAATACCACCACCTCCACCACCACCACCAATGCCACCAACACTACCACCACCAATACCACCACCAATGCCACCACCATCACCACCACCACAAATACCACCACCAGTACCACCACCAATACCACCACCAATACCAACACCACCAATACCACCACCACCAACACCTCCACCACCAATACTACCACAACACCACCACCAATACCACCACCACCAATACCACCACCACCAATACCATTACCACCACTAATACCACCACCAACAAAACCACCACCACCAATACCCCCAATAACAATACCATCACCAATAGCACCACCAATACCACCACCACCAATACCACCACCACCAATACACCCACCACCAATACCACCCCACCAATACCAACACCACCACCACCAGTACCACCAATACCTCCACCACCACCACCAATACCACCACCACCCCACAACCAATACCACCACCACCAATACCACCACCAATACCACCACCACCAATACCGCCACTACCAATACCACCACCACTACCCATACCACCACCACCAATACCACCACCACCAATACCACCACCTCAGCGCCTCTCGCTCACTAGTAATAGCAGGGGCACTGTACGAGGCCGGAGCTGCAGCTGAGACCATCCCTCCATGCCTGCCATAAAGCACAGCCCGCCCTGCACCAGGAGGTGAAGCCAGGGCCCTGCTACAGCTGGAGTGTTTTTTATTAGGCCAAAGATAGCAATGACATTACGCAATGCCACACTGCACACTCAAATCACTGAGAGGGCAGGAAATAGCACCCCCTCCCGCTCTTCCTCCTGAGCCGCGACAGTGTAATCACAGAGCGAAAGGTGTTGGAGCGCTTTGTTAGTGTTTATAGCTCGGATCATATGTAACTTTCACTTCACACTTTGTGTCTGTGTAATTTACAACACTTACACATCTTCTTCACCGCACTATTTATCACTACTTTGAAGACCTCTCCAGCCGGTCTCTTCCTCTGATATTTACAATCTAACAAGCGGTCGAGAAGGCCCTTTATTGCAATGTAATAGGTCTCGCATTTGCCAGAGTTTAAGCTATTAGTATTGTAAATGAGAATGCCTTTTTTTTTATGTTTTAAAACCCAAAACATAAATAAAAGGCATTGTCATTTACAATGCCAATAGCTCAAACTCGAGTGAATGCGAGACCTATTGCATTGCAAATGCTTTTTATTGACTGAAGTCCCCTTGTGAAGTTAGGAGCCTTTAAATGAAGTAACCTGAACAGTAGCAGCAGAGTGAAACCTAGAAACCTCGCAAGGCAGTCAGAAGGCCTCCTATACTTTGTCCTGTTTCTGGGGGAATTTGTTCCACCAAAACCTAGTAGTAAAAAATGTCATAGTTTATCACAATAAATATAGGCAACATGCCTAACAGGTTTTGAATTATTTCTGGCTGATCACACAAGGCCTCAAAGTGGATCAGCTGTAACTGTCTTAAGACCCTGAAACACTTTTTTGATGCAATGAGGGGTGCTCAATATTTTAGATTTTTTTTGCAGTAAATGTGAGCCCTATATGAGAATATAAACACCACCTGGATAGTCCACATACACGAATAGAGTGCCAAATTTACAATGCAGTGCAAACACATACCTTTAAGGCTCTGGCTATCTGTAAGAGGAGGCTGGAAAATGTGCGAGAGGAGTTTGTGCTGAAAAGTGGTAGGGGGTGTAGGAGGTGTTTTCTTAGGTGTGTATTCCACAGTAGGGGACCAATGGTCTGACCGCGCATTGGGCCGATCATCCGGCGAGGTATAAAAATTCGAGTCTTGCCCAATCACACCAGAAAGAGTGGGGCAATATCGGAGCCAAAACACGTCCAGGGTCCAAGTCCTGAATGAGGCATCAATTCCTACTCACCCACCCCTAAATAAAAGGAAGAAGCCTGATGTCAGAGGAGTGCTGATAGCAGGCACCGAAGCAAAAGTCACAGATAAGCATGGCAGAAAAGTACAAGCACGTGCTGCAAATTAAGACACCTGGCGGATCACAAATAATGTACAGAGGAGGGCCACTTAAACACTACAGGCCTTGGGATGCCAGATAGCAAGGCCAACTGAGGAACGGACTTGGATTGACTGCTAAGGCAGACTCTGCTCTTGTAGCCAGTGACTGCTGCCAGACCGGTCTGCATGTCAGGTAGTTGGTAGCAAGTCAAGCTTGGTAGCTGCAAAGGAGGGGTCACCGAAAAAAGGCCTAAACAGGGCCACAAAATGAGCAAAGACTTCAGTAGACGAACAGGCACTGATAAGTAGAATAAATAATAACGAAAATCTTGTAATAGACTTTCATTTATGACTTTCAGAGTCTTGGATGGTCTGCCGCGAGTGGTATAAGAACATATGTTGTTAATCAGTGATTGGTGTTAAAATCAAGACATCTGTGGCCATGGCACCCAATGAAATGTCTACAGAGAGTGTATTTTCAAGCAAAATGGGGTGGCATGGCCAGAGTGGCCCGACTGCTAGGTTGTATAAACCCCAACCGGGTAGCCAACCTACTTGATTTAATAGAGTGACAACTTTTCAGTGCTTTGGAAATGCACATTTTTAAGGCTGAGCGTATTGGGCTCATAAAGCACTTTGCACCCGCAGATTCTGGGACACACCATTAAGGCAGCGTTCTGAGTCATGCCTCTCTGATAGTGAGACCATGGTCCTAAGCCTGTGCATGGTTCCGCACTCAGTGATTTGATACTGAGACGCAATGTTTTAGGCACTGCGTCACATGCTTCTTTCCTCACGTCAGTGCTTTCGCAGTATCGGTTCCCTGAGTGGCAACATAAAGATCAGCACAAGATCACAGTGTGAGAGGCCTGCTTTTTGCATCCGAATGCATTGTCCCGGGATTTAGTTTAGTGTGTAAGGCTAAGGTGACAAGCCAGACGGGCCTGTACACAGAGGGCCTGAGACAACTCTTGTCTTATGTGGAAGCCCACAGACTGAGGTACCCGGTGTGGCAAATTGAAGAACCTATGGATGTCTTCTGTACCTGCATGGCTTTTTTGTATTTGTGCTGCCCTAGGACTCGGTGAGTCTCCTGTATTCTTAATTTACTGTGTGTGTAAAGGTGGTGGGGTGGTTTGTGTGGTTCACAGGAGGGTGAGGTGAGGGTTCAGGTCAGGCCCTGTACCCGGGTCGGTCTCCCCTGGTCACAAAAATAACTTCCCTGGTCCCCCACCTCCCATTTGTAATGCTGCTGCGCTGTCCTGGGCCCTGGCCAGACTGCCTTCATTCTTAACTTAAGGTATGTGGTGGCATAGTGCAGCATCCAGGAGATCGCAGTTTCAAGTGTGTAATTGTGCATTCGTCTTGGCACTTATGCCAATGGACACTTCAGGGGATACCCTGCCAGTACACACCCCCAGTGCAGCCAACACCACAACACACACTCTTAAGCTATAGCCCACTAACTGAGACATGCTGTGTGGCACGTGGGAAAGTCAATGAAGGCTTTCACCAGTCACTGCAAACACAAGTAGATGATGGATGAAGCGCTGAAACTTTTCAGACACTCACCCCCAGTCACAGAGCTTTCGCCACTCACTGCCCATGAGCCTGTCCTGTATTGGTGGGGTCAGGAGTGTTTTTTCAGGTGATACTTTCCCACATCTAGCTGGGACAGCAGCAACCTTTTAAGGTTGCTGTTCACATAAAGTAAACTGGACCAATATCTTGCTTCTGTGTCTTGAATGAAAGTAAGTTATGGACCAGCAGAAAAACAGAAATAATGATAAGAAATTAATTATTGACACAACAATCACTTGAAATAATCTCTGCAATAGCATTGTTGTGGAACTTCACCACTGGGGATCTGAGCAACAGCAAAAGAATAATTACAGACAACCAAAAAGTGCATATTCATGTTTTGAGGTGCTCCATAGTCTGTGCAGTTTCACCAATCATTCAATTTTTCTTTAAATACTACCAATGAGTGTGATGCCTTTGTCGAATGGGCCTGAGCTGACTGCAGTCTCTTCGTTAATGTCAGGGTGTAAGCTTAGCCATATTTAAATGCTGATTCATCAAGTGTAGAATCCCCGATTGCTACTTGTATTAGCGGATAGAAAAGTTTTACCAATCAATGCCTTGAAGCAAAGGGGCAGCACTGTGGTGAGCCAGAACAAAGAGTGAAGGGCATATAGTAAGCAAGAAAGGACCAATGATGCAAAAAGATGGTGGCCAAGCATATCTACAACAGTGAACACAAGGCCTCATACACCAGGCCCTCATTCATTGAAGATTCACAATGATAAATACAAACCTCTTCCAGTTCCTGTTTTGGAGAAGAATCAGAACATTGAACACAAAGCTTCATTTGGTGAAGATTCACAGCAGTAAACAAGAAGCGTCCATGTCTCTGATTCTGAAAAAATTCAAAACCGTGGACACCAAGATCTCTTGAATGCTCATTCCAAGAAGTTTCACAAAAGTAAACCGGAAGTTCTCATTCTAAGATGCACACAAGTGAGCACAAAGCTGTCCCAGTTCCTCAATTCAAGACGTTTTACAGCAATGAGCATAAGTCTCTCCGTGGTCCTAATTCATGATATACCCTTTCTTTGAGATCCTGCACTAAGCAGTCCCTTAGGACTATGGCTACAGTGTGTATTTGGTTCCCCCAAAGTATAGCTAAAGAATCTTATCTGACAATATTATTTTGTGAACTCTTATTTCACATATATTCATAGCTGTGTATAGTTTATGCAAAAAATAGTTCTTGGATGGAGATGTTGGAAATTTGACCATTCTGCAGGATCACCCCAGATTTTTGCCTTCAATACTCTCTCTTTGCTGAACCCGTTTTGTTGGCATTAGGACTCTGCGCCCTTTACACCTTCAAATCAGTGGTAAAGTGCTTATGCTCTCCCTTCCAAACATGGTAAAATTGGTGTACCCCTGATTGGTCCATTTAATTTACTTATAAGTCCCTAATATATGGATTTGCATGTGTACCCAGGGCCTGTAAATAAAATGCTACTAATGGGCTACAGCATTCATTGTGCCACCCACTAAAGTAGCACTGTAAAACATGTCTCGGACCTGCCACTGCAGCGTGTTGTGCAGTTTTAAATCTGCCATTTCGACGTGGCAAAACAAAACTTTTCACCGGGACAAACCTGGTCCCTGTATCCGACCTGCGCGCCATTGCCGTTTGCCTTAATTTTTTACTTTGATCCAGTCCTGTGCAATCGGGTAAATGCAATTGGCTCTTTGTGCTTTTGTGCGCTATTTCTACTGAAAACTTGAAAAATGAATATCTACGGTTCTACTTATTGGATTTTTGTCATTTTATTTATTAAAATATTCTCTATTTATAGGTGTCGCATGTGTGAGCATGCGCTCTCACTTGCGAGACTCTTGTGTTCAATAATAGACTTGAAACCCACCCATTGCTTACCATTCGTTGGCATCATTGTCGCTCTTCTTTGCTGCCTTCTCATTGGGCAGGGCTTGCCATGCGCCACTTCCTTTTCTTTCCGTGGCGCATAGACCAAGTACAGATTAATTAGGTTTGGTTAGTGTCCCTCTGTTGGCCATACGTTGCTCGCACTGTGATCCATTTCTGTGGTATGACGCAGTCAACGTTGGCTGGGTCATAGCTCTTTTTTTTTTTTACTCTATCCCCACCCCCTCCAGTGCTGGCCACTTTATCAGGCTTTTTTTTTATCATCTTGTTAGCCACCCCCATCCGATTGCCAAAGCTAGTAGCTCCACCGTAGGCGAGACCTATTGGCTTTGCCAATGATTGTTATAAATTGGTTTGGGATTTTACTTATGTTTTCACTTTGTTACTGTTTGACTACTGCACAATTACTTGACACATTGCTTCTAAGTTAAGCCTGACTGCTTTTGTGCCAGCTATCAGAAGTTTAAGCACAGGCTTATTTATTAACTTTTGTGGTTCACCCAGACAATAATTGTGATTATTACTTGAGTGATGTTCTCACCCCTCTGAAATAATATTCCAATTTTTCGACTGTGCCTTTTCCCCCTCTGTCCCCACAAAGAAATCCCACATTTTATTGACTCCCTCAGCCCTTCAGTAGTGCTGTAAACACATAAGGAGATAAATAATATTGCCTGTTCTCACTGCCCTTGCTCTGTGTCTAGCTCGGCCCGCTCTAAGGTCACCATTTGTCACTGCTCAGCACCTTGCCCTACTATTGCCCAGAAGCCTGTTTTGTCTAGAACTCCTTCACTTGTGGACATTCATCAGAGAACTCTAGTTACTGAGGTTGTAGCCTTATCACATGGATCTTCCCCCAGGAGGACAACATCGGTCACCCCAATCTTACCACTCCACCATGTCCATTCTCCACCCTCTCCCATTTCATGGTTACAGCAAAGAATCTAAAACATCCTCTCATGGAACATGGCAGGACTTAAATCTAAGCTGGAAGACCCGGACTGGGGGACTTTTATTGATGCGTTTGATATCTGTATCTTTCAAGAGACATGGTGTGTGGAGACAGTATGTAGGTCAGGGTTCACCACCTATTTTTGCCCAGCATCTTTAGGTGATAGGGGTCAGCCTGCTGGAGGTTTGATCATATGGTTTAAATATTCGCTAGCCCTTCATATTACGAGGCTTGATATAAATTCACAAGATGTTGTGGGACTGTTTCTTGCTGGGGATGGGTCTTCTTGGTATGTTGTTAACGTCTGCAACAGGCTGAGTTTGGTACACAGAATATCTAATACTTTGTGTATTTTAGAAAAAGCCTTAGATACCCTTCCATATAATGATAGGGTAAATATTGCCGGAGACTTCAGTGTCACTTTCGAGCCCTACGGCCCTGAGCCTCTTAATCTAACCGAAGAAGAAAATGCAGCTTGGGATGTCCCTCAGCTAGATCTGTGCCTTGCTACAAGATGTTCTCTCATTGCTGATCAATTGATGCGCCTAACTCTTCACTTTGGCTTCAGGGCTTGTAATGGTAGGTCCCGTTAGGACCACAGCAGTGCCCATACTTTTAAGCGTGCATCACAAAAGAGCTGTATTGATTATATATTCCTATCCCTTCTGATATGGCCATCACTTATAGACATGGTAGCTGTTGAGCGCCACAACAGCGGCCACAATGCTCTCCATCGTCTGTAAGTGAGCTAAAATCTATTGCTCACCAGTGTGCTTTCCCGAATTCTGGGGCTGCCCTGTCAATTTCGAATAACAACGGGCCCTAAAATGGGAGGCTGTTTGTAAGGACCCAAAACTGGTGGCACAGATATATGATCGGGTGGCTGATACCTTGGATGCACTGAACACCGTGGGGTGATTATAATTTTATTGTTACATCCCATGAAAGACTTTTCATTTTCCTTAAGGCTTTAATTAGTAAAGATGCCCGCAAGACCCATAGGGTTCAGGCCCGCTGTACCTGGTTCAATTCCAGTTGTAGGAACTCCAGAGGTGTTCTTATACAAAGTTTAAAAAACGGAAACAGGCAAAAAATTGTTAGCGCTAGGAAGGAGTATAAAGAGGCATTTCATCAGGCCAAAATTGATTGGGAACAAGAGATGTGGGAGCACTTAGTAGTAGGGCAGGAGATGTTAAATCTTTCCGGGGAATCGTGGCTCACGGCAGGCGGAATGCTACCACCAGTGTCGATTATAGTTTGCAGCCACAGACCTGAGTAGGTTATTTCCAAAAAATGTATGCAGGCAAGACCAACCTGGAGAATATACAATCGAGTAATGTCCTATTTCTCCCCATATATGTAGGTCCCCATCTATCTTTCCAGTTCAAAGATGTAATGGCTGCGCTTATGACTCTTCCGGCAAATAATGCACCTAGCCCCGATTTCAATCCAGAACCTCTGATCTGGGCAACGTATTTTCAGCTGCACTTCCATTCTTCTTGCAGGTGGCTCGATCCCTAGCTCTTGGTTGATCGCAGAGATTGTCCCAATTCACATAAAATGGTCCTAAGGAGACCCATAGAACTATAGGCCCATCAGCCTAATCTACACACCTCAGAAACACTTCTGTCATCTCATACTGGATCAACTGCTTGAATGGGCCAAGGACAACTCCATTTCTCAGAGCTCCAGGCGGGGTTCAGGAATAAGGTCAGTACTGTGGATTAAATCCTCAGTTTCTGTGCCCAATATTGGAAAACAGTCTGGCTAGACAAGGGCCACCTGTATGTGGTCTTTGTTGACCTGAAGACAGCTTTTTACTCAATTCCTAGGGCTAAGTTGTGGGAAGTTCTAGAAAAGATGGGTTTTCCCTGCAATATTTTGTCTGTCCTTATTATGTTGCATGTATTCAATACTACCAGAGTTAGGAATGGCAACTGTGGTGAGCTCACAGACCCTTTCAAGATTGAAACTGGTGTCCAGCAGGGTTGTGTGTTGGCCCAACACTGTTTACTCTTTATATTAATGATTTAGTGCACACACTTGATTTTCCTGGTAACAATCAAAATTTGTGACGCTACTTTTTGCAGACGACACGCTTTTAATTTCTAAAACCCTGCGTGGTCTGCACTACTTGATCGCTTTTTAATTTTCTGCAGCGATCGTGGTCTTGAACTAAATATTAATAAAACAAGATGTGTGGTCTTTGTTGACCCGAAGACAGCTTTTGACTCCATTCCTAGGACTAAGTTGTGGGAAGTTCTGGAAAAGATGGGTGTTCCCTGCAATATTTTGTGTCTCCTTAGTAGGTTGCATGCATTCAATACTACCAGAGTTAGGAATAGCACTGTGGTGAGCTCACAGACCCTTTCAAGATGGAAACTGGTGTTCGGCAGGGTTGTGTGTTGGCCCCAACACTGTACTCTTTATATTCATGATTTAGTGCACGCACTTGATTTTCCTGGTAACGATAAAATTGTGACGCTACTTTTCGCAGACGACACACTCTTAATTTCTAAAACCCCTGGCGGTCTGGAGGCACTACTTGATCGCTTTCGAATTTTCTGTAGCGATCGTGGTCTTGAAATAAATATTAATAAAACAAAATGTATGGTTTTTAATCCTTATCTGTTAGAGCAAATATTATGGTGCTGGGTGTCGCTCTAGAAAAAGTGCAGGAGTTTGTATATTTGTGGGTCTGCTTGAATCACAAAATGAGTTGGTCTACACACATCAAGAGATGCTCACTAAAACTCCAACAAGAAGCTGGCGCTGTAGCCAAACTGCGCAAACGGGCCCATGCGTACTCTTTAGAACCAGTGGTGGAGATTTACAACATCAAAGCAAAAAGTACAGCCATAAAGGACATAGAACTGTGGGGCCACGCCAAAAGTGATGAACTTGGCACGACCGAAGATAGGTTTGTGAGGAGCATTCTTAACCTTCCGTGTTCCCCTCACCTCCCCCAACTCCTGGATTTGTGGATTGTCCCTATAAATCAACTTATTATGTGTCGCCCTATTTTGTGCTGGCACAGACTTTGGTCCACAGATGAATTAGGATCCTACAGAATTGTGATCAGGGCTCTTCTTAATTCTCCGGGGTGCGAAATGATTGCCTGGTTCGCCTATATTAAAGCCACACTGTATGAGATAGGCTTGCCTTTGCTTTGGGAAACCCCTGGTATGGCAAAACAGGTCCCTCGCTCCTTGGTCAAAGAACGACTAAAATAGTATTTGTGGCTGAGGGATCTGTAATGTGTCAAAGTCTGTAGTCTCTCTGATTATTTTTTAGACATCAAGCTCTCCTCCGCCTATGAATCATTTTTTGGCATTCTCCTTGGCCCATTCCTCTGCAACTCTTTTTAAAATTGAGGTACATGGTTTTGCCATTAAATAGTTTCTGTTAAAATGAGATGTGCAGTATTGCAGTTCTAATGTGTGTCCCTCATGTTAATTCAGTGGAAGAAACTGTGCATCATTTAGCCTTTTTCTGTCCTGCCTATGATAGACCACGAAAACTATGGCTTAGGCCACTATGTAATTTTGTGGGCTTTCGTCATTATGTTCATTTACTATGCACTTACGTTCGGACACAAGAGAGGTAATTGTTGTTGGGATGACAACATTTTTGTACGCTGCTTGGATCACCCGCATACGCCTATGAAGTAATGATGTCTAAAAGTGATCTTTTTTTAAAAACATTTTTATCTTGTAGATGCTGCTCCATCGCCTCTGAAGTCTCCCCACTTTTTTTTTTTCTCTCTCTCCAATTTTACTGTGGGAATGACGTTTATAGGAGATTGCTGGTTTTACTGTCGTTTACTTATTTATTTGTTTTTATCTGGTTATTTGCTGTACCGTGTTTTATGGATCTTTGAATCCGAAATAAACATTTTATATGAATCCGAATATTGCCTTTTAACGTGCGTCATGCACTCACACTGCTTTTACATTTTTACTTACTGGCATTTTACCATCGCTTTTTTTTTTTTAAAAGAATGATTGTTGTGTCCTGTATTTAAATTTGGCAACACAAGAGAAGATGTATGCTGTTATTTTATATTAACTCTCTTTTGTGTATTCTGGTACTGTCTGGTTCAAACTTTTGTCGGTTGACTGTATTGTTTGTGCGCTTTTCTGTTTAATTGGCGTTTTATGGACTCACATTGCATTCTGCTTTGGATTTCAAGTCCCTTTTCAGTGTCCAGTCATTCTTGCATGGCGTGCACTCAATGGCTGAGTCAGCCTGATTTTAAAGCTTTCAATAGGTAGCAGCTTAGTGAGGCTGCCTCGTTGTCCATTAGAATTGCCTCGTTTAAAGGAGCATGTAATGCTGTCCCTTTGCCGTTATCAAAGCGCCGCGACTTGTATACTGCTTTAATTTACGACAGTCGCCGTGTATGTTTGAATTGCACATCTTTAATTGGAGCTTGTCATTGTATGTTTTTGCATTCACTTATTTAATTGAAAGCCACGCAGTGTAATGTTTAGCATATATTGCTTTAATTGAAGCCTGTCCTAGTGTTTTACATGCATTTCTTTAATTGAGGCCTGTCGTAGTGCACTTTTCCATGCACGTTTGTTTAATTGGAGGTTCCCACAGCACGTTTAGCATGCTTGTGATTGTGGCATGGTAATTACTTGTCATACTGTAAACTTGGCAAGCCTTTTTTAATTGATGAAATTTGTGGAGCGTGTGTCGCAAGAATTTCTTTTATCGAGGCACGAGCGAGTGTTTGCTTGGCAAGTATTCCTATTACAAATGGTCGGTTACGTTTCTTTAATTAAAGCCAATCATAGTTTATGCTTGGCACGCATACATTTAATTGAGACTGTCGGACATGTTGTAATGTGAGTTTGCACATATTTATGTATTTGAGTGTGTGCTTAGAATTCCACACTGAAGTATTTTATAACCTGTGTTTGGTTGCATTTCTTTCACTGAAGTGAGTTGCATTTGTTTAATTGAGGCTTCCCGCAGTGTATTAATGGCCTGCATGTCCCAGTGCATGGCACGAAGGCTTTGCATAGTTTGCGAGGAGCACAAAGGCTGTGGAACACAATTGTCAGCAGGCTTTAAAGCATTGACTGCGTTGCTAATCTGGGGAATGCCAGTGAGAAAGGAGACATGCACAGCACCTATCACTGCGTGCCCAACTACTGTGACGCTGAGGCAGAGCAGGGCACTGCTGGCATTGCAGGACAAGAGGAGGCCGTCACAAGAGCAGAGAAAAAAACCCAGTATTATTAGAACCTTCACCTAAGAGAACTGCCAGACAGCTACCATGCTCTGAAGTAGAGGGGCTTGCTGACAGAGTTCACCTCTGCTGCGGGGCTTCTTTGTTCATGTGGAACTTATCTGCAAAGGTTGTTCAACCATCTTGACTATAAACACCCATCTACGTTTTATTTAATAGGCTCGCCACTGTGTAAAAGCAGTGCAGGGTCAAACCCTGTGGAGGCCCCTAGGCAGTCGAACTTTCAGCCCCTCCCCCCCGGAAATGATCTCCTAATACGTTTTTATTTTTATCATCCAGCAATTTTAATAAACCAATTTTATTGCACATAACTAAACAGTAACAATTATTGTTAGTAAACAAAAAATATTTTTTGTTAATTTTAATAAACCAACAACACTTTAAATATTCAATGGGTACATTACATGAATACAGTATTTTCTCTATAGAGTCTTTAATGTAAAGTTGTCGTTTCCTTGAGTTGATTCATTTTTTTCTATCTTTTGGAAACAATTTAAGAAGGTTTGATGGTAATTTTCTTTCAAGATCAAATCAGTATTATTTTGGTCCCTTGTTGCGGGGCCTAAAAGGAGTGGGGTCCATAGGCCGCTGCCTACTTTGCCTATTTGGTAATCTGGAACTGTGTAAAAGTGCAGTTTTGGTTACGAATTAAAATCGAAAACCCATGAAATTTGCAAATTACGATTAGGACCACAATACGTTACTCGCACAACAGCCATGCAAACCAAAACTCACATGCCAAATGCAATGCTCATGGCCCCTACATAGGGAATCTTCCATGGATTGCGAATCTGAGGAGGATCCGAGGAGTAATGACCCAGATATTTCTAAAATGTAACTGATGCCCAGACCTCAATACGTTTTAAACACTAATTTCTTGAAAACTGCTGATCATATTGACACAACACCAAACAAAGCGTTGAGTAAAGCTCTATTTACATGCCAGGTTTGGTGTAATTCTGTTCAGTCGTTTGTTTCTGTATGGAGGAGCAAAGAAACCTCTGGTAGATAAAATGATAAATGTCACTTTTAGCGACCCCAGCTTATTTTTTGTCCCCGTCTGACAGATCTGCATGAAACGTGCCATGAAGAACCTAAGTGGATGTGCTTTAACCCATTTTGTTTTTGGAAAGTTTTGTGCAGGTTTGTCAAATGGTGCCAAAGGTATTACGAAAACGCCTTTTCAATTGATATATATATATATATATACCACCTATAAAACCGAATGTTTAGTTAAAGTTGACTGATGTGTGAACACTGGCTTAGCATAAATACTAAAATGTCAATAAATGTTTAGTTAAAGTGTCCCCTTCACCTTGACGCTCTCCTCATAAATTTTGTATTTCTGAAAACATCTTGATTGGTGAAACAAATGTGACATTTTATTTAACTACCTGTAAGCCTCCTCTATAGGTATTTTAGTGTCTATTAAAAGCAGACCAAAGGGCTGGCATGACCTCTGGGACAATCCATAAGCCCAAGAACCCCTTTGCTATCACAGAAGTGAGTGAATTACCTCCTTAACAAGGGGTGAGGAGGGATGACATTTTGAGTACTCATGGTCCTTCATCACCGTCATCAATACAGTACCCTGCCCCACAGGTGATGCCCTGGCATTCCTGTACCAGTTCCCTGTTCCTTGGGCAACCTAAAGGAAGGTAGGGAGTGAACGGTACCTCTGGAGAAGCTTCTCAGCAGCCATTTTTCTCATGAAGTATGTGTCATCTGGGAACTTAAGGGTCACCAACCTACTCCCACAAGAGTTGTTTATGCAGACAATGTGGTGCAATTTAAGGCGACGCTGGGCTGGACAATATTAATCATTGGATAGTCACCAAATTAGGAACTTGAACCATTAACATCCAATATGTTTCGTAAGTAGTACCGTGCTGTAAGCCACCAACCATGTGACGTCTTAATTTCCTCACACAAACATCTGTCTTGATTCTCTGCTAGGATGTCGCATGTTTCCAGGATTGTGAAAACGAATCCCCTGAAGTTCACAGACTCAATGGGGCTCTCTCTGCTTTGTCAACCTGGTTCAGCCCATGCAGCGACTTTAATTGATTTGACTGCAACAACAACAAGGTGATGAATGGAATGCTGGAATTATTCTCAGCCACTGTCAATCCTTCGGGCCACAATCCAGTCCATCGTTTTTCACCCACCATGCCACTCTAGACAAAGGCACACGGTATGCAAATCAGCGACCCTGCTCATCAGCAGAACATTCAGTCCTGAACTGCTAGACGAGACCTGCTCTGAAAGGGACCACAAGGAACCCCGACTGGTTTCGCCCTACTTGGGGCTCGTCATTTGGGTGTATCTTGAATCCATGCACCACTTTTATTTATAGGTCAGCGCGATGCATTAAGTGAGATGGGCCCTTATAGCTAAGCTACACCCTACTGAAGAGCGCCAATAAGGGCGAAACCAGTCTTGATTCACATGTGTTCTGGTTCAGGGAGGATGTGGCCTGGCAGTTTGGGCTTGACTGTTCCTATTGGAACAAGATCAAGGATAATTTGCATATGATTGGGTCCAAACTGGGGTGGCATGGAGTGCAAAATAACGATGGACTGTGATGTGGTCTGAGTAATTACCAGTGGCTGAGATTAATTCATTCTACTCATCACTTTTTTGTTTACTCAAGTGGAATTGACTTGAGGCAGTGGCTGGCAGCTGTGGGAAACAGACTTTTAAGGAGGGATGGAAGAGAAGGATGAGTCAGGGCAACACCAGAGAGGTTGCTGAGAGATGGGCAGAGCAGCGCCTGGCAGCCAAGAGACATTACTTTGAAATGCAGTACTCAGAAATACAGAAAGAGACCAACATTGGCAAGGCACCTGTTAGCAGCAGCCCAGCGTTATTTCGGCCAACAGTTGTTTTAGGGCATAGCCTGAATACATTAGACATCTTCTTGCACTAGGTACAGTAGAATCCTCGGCAAAAGAGAACTTTGCAAAAACATCTGTGCACTGCAACTATCCAGGGAAGGTTCACCCTGCTCAACCCAGCAAATTACAGCCTTCAGCAGTACTGAGGGAACACACCGCTAAACCCACAAAATGTATTTCTGTTTGGAGATGTTACTTCTTTCCTATAGCATCCTAGAGACACATAGCTACAACAACCATAGGCAACACCCTTGAAGAAGCCACACATTTTACTTAAACTTCATTAGCACAATATGTGGTGGTATTATCACATGGTACATTCTCAGGGGGAACCAACCATACTCCTGAGTACAGTATCTCCCCTTTACTGGTGGTTCATGAGGCTGATGGGAAATCCATTGGTGTCAGTGCTCAGGAGACTCTTTGTCCTGAGCCAAGGAGGAGAATACAGCAGTCAGTAGAAGGTGACAGGATGCTCAGAGGATAGACTGGATGAGCATACTGGCCTCATCGGACCATAATATAGGAACTTCCAAGTAAGAGCTGAAGTGAGTTGTCTCCCCTGCATGTTGCATGTAGCAGAACAAAGCATTGGGAAGTACCCACCTGGTGCCACTAGATCCAAATATGATGCCGAACTGGAACAGAGGAACCAGAACCTGCAAACCAGGTGCATGGAAGACACCGACCAGGAACCTTTCAAGGCAAGAGGTGGCGAATCCACAAGTGTCCATGTCAGACAAGGTTCGGGCTCAAAGGTGGCATATGAATGTGTGCCCAAATTCAGAGAACACTGCGACACCAACACGGCAACTGAAGGGGAAGCACTGGAGATGATGTCCAGTAACCCCAGCTATCAATGAGTCCATGAACTGCTGCTGGGATACCTTCCCAACATGTTCCCATGAGGGATAGCCAGGCCAGGAGGAAGGGGAAGCCCATTTGACCCACCACAGGGCACATACCCATGGCCTGATCTTGGTAGTAACACCCTTTGCCTCATGGATACTACAACAGGAGCCAGAAACCTTAAGGTAACCAGGCCTACCTTGTTGAGATTAGAGTTCTTATCTCTGTACTAGAAGTTACCTTGAGTTTATCTAAAAGCCATCTCGGGTAGCTCTTGAGATGGAGAAACATCAGATTCTCAAATTGCTTCAAAGCACACCAAGCAGTTGAAGGGACAATCGTTCTTGTCCCTTTTGTGCAATTTCCTTCACTTTCCTAGAATCATCAGCAAGACTAGAAGGAGCTGTGCACCATCCT
This sequence comes from Calotriton arnoldi, assembly GCA_963921515.1. Lineage (NCBI taxonomy): Eukaryota > Metazoa > Chordata > Amphibia > Caudata > Salamandridae > Calotriton > Calotriton arnoldi. The sequence continues at coordinate 643,776 of CAWUFW010003930.1, read as the reverse complement.
CTTAATGGCCCCTGCATTGCGGAGGCATTGTTATTTAGAAAATTAAGCAAAGTTGTATTTCAATGACAGTCCTATTGAAAATGAACTCTCCCAGAATACACCCCATGCATCATTGGTTTCCTGCTGATACATAGCGCAGAATACTAAAAGCTGCATCTTCCTGAAGTTCCTCCAGTTTTGCCCAGATGTGCACGCCCATGGTCTTCACTGTTGTGTCACAGTCAGGATCTCTCTCTCAGTGTAAGTTTGTTGTCAAGCCAGGTCACTGCACGCCTACTGCCTTGCCCAGGGGAGTATGGCAGAGGCTAAAAATACCTCATCGAGTAGGGGCCATCTCAAGTTGAACACATCAGATGTGTAGCTCTTTAAGAGCACGGCGGAGCTCTAACAAGCAAAGATGCATGCAGAACTCTCATGGCAGCCATTGACCTTCTCCAGTTGTCACTTGATCCACTTCAAGCGTACACAAGATGGTGGCAAGCTGTGCCCTCATTCCCAGTAGACCTGTAATACAGTGCTCTAATATTAGTTTAATGCAAATGTTTCATAAAGATTACTCAGAATGAAAACAATAATAGTTTCGGGTGAACTGTTTCTCGTATTACATTTTCTGCATTCCCTTTGGGGAAGTCCCTCTAGTACAGGTTGTGATATGGATTTGTGGTATCTGGATGTCTTTCCATGGAAAATGTATCTTTGTATTACAACAGCAACGCTGCATCATTGTGCCATGCTGCCTTTTGACGAGGTTTGCGCTATAGAAATCCCACATACATAGATACATACATACAACACGGTTAATATTATACACAGATATTGTGGTGCAATCTTGCACCTCGATTACCTGCCGAGGATTACACCTACAGAAGGTGTGGAACATCAGGAGTATTTTAGCCTGTGATGAAACTTCTCTTGTCAATCAAGCACACTCATTGGCTATCTAGGAGCGAATCAGAGCAGACAACAAGAGCAGAAAACAAGCATTGGCATAGCCAATAGGTCTCGCCTTTGGGACCTTATAAGTGTTTAGCCATGCAACAGTTGATGTTGTTGCACCAAGGATATTGTGCTGCATAACTAAATACTTATAAGGTCCCAAAGCGAGACCTATTGGCTATGCCAATGCTTGTTTTCCAGTGCTCTGCACCAGCACTTAATTGTCTTCACCACACTTATGACACTCTGCCACATGGTGGCGCTGCTCATCTAATTTAGAGATGAGCACAATAATGGTTGTTTATGAATACAATATACATTAAAAAATACTAATACCTGCCTCCCCAGCCATTCCATTCCTTTAGCTTTTGGGGACCTGGAATAATCTGAACTTTCGCACTTGCAGGCGAGAGAGATGGTTAGTAGTTGTTTTGGTATCGTCCTTGGCAGCGATGACGGGCCAATGGGTGGTGTAACCTGCAGTGGCCTCCTGGTCAGGGAGCTGGCACTTATTATTTTACAAATTAAGCACTGTGTGTAACATGGCTTTAAAACTAGTTGGCAGCGTCTTAGTGTTTTTTCCCGTTTACTTCAAGCCATGTTGCACAGCAGCCCGCGCTGCAGTGTAACATGACTTAAAATTAACAAACACGCGGTATGACGCAGCGTCATATCGCTTTCTTTCTTTACTTCAAGCTATGTTGCATGGCAGACCGAGCATTGAAAAGGTTTATAATATCACTCTGCTGTGCGCTACATACCATGCGGCTCCAGCAGAAACTAGAGAGGGCAGTGAGTGTTCAGATGGGGCATTGAGCAGATTGGACAATTGTGTGAGCTAAGGGGGCAGGGAGCACAGAGGGCTGTGGGTGAGCAGAGTGTGCGTGTGTATGTGCGTGCGTGCGTGTACAGAAGAGGCAGGAGCAGAGATTTGACCATGAAATGAGTGGCATTGCTCAATTTTACATTTGATCAAATTGCATATATATCACAAATGGATAATAAGTCTGCCTTCCTTTCCTTCTTCTCCCTGGCAATGTGTCCCCTTTAATATTCAAAATTGGTCCTGTGACCAGGGCCCACCAATGATTTTGTTAACTTGGCTCCATCGACAGAGGGCTAAGGAGCCTGTTTTCGAGAAGGGTGGTACATTTTAATTGGTCACTTTTAAATTCCTTCACAAGAGTAATTTTCCGGCTAGAGAAAATTACCACTGGATGACTATAACGTAAGCACATCCAGATTACACCTTTATGCTCGCTGACGCTGACCCTTGGAAAATGTGCAAAAACAAAAAAGGATTAAAGTAAACAAACGGGACGGTGCTGCCATCTATTGACCAATTGCTTAAGGTTTATAGAGTCTGTGGTTTAGCAACTTGGTGAGAAAGGATGTGAAACTTTAAAATAAATAAAGAATTGCAGTTCTCAAATGCTTTCACATTTTTTATTTTATTTTTAAATGCATTGCGTTTTAAATCAGTGGTGCCAAAAAACATTCTTCTAGAAGAGTAACGAGCACGAAATGAGATATTGAGTCCGGAAGCCAAGCGCACGCGGCCACGCTAATTAGAAACAGATGGCCCCTGCGCGCCGCTGCTCGCTCCCGCAAGGTGGATGCCGCCACACGCACAAGTGTTAGAAAAGTGCAGACCGATTCCAAAAGGTCATCTCCTAGTGCAGCGCATGCGCGCTGCGCTAGGCTCGACCTAAAAAACTAAAACCCAGCTTGTTAAACCAATCGCTGAGATCTAGGGAAATAAGTAAACAAACTTTATTCGGTGATACTTCTTTGATCATGGTGATGGTCTCATGCTCAAGACCACAGGCATGAGTAAAAATTGGGTCATGGCTCCCCCATGAATTTGTGACAGTCACCCTGTTTGTGTGGTAGCCACACACAAGTCTAGTTTAGTGTAGGGAAACAGATGCCTTTAGAGCTGCCAATTTCCCTCATTTAGAGAAAATCATGGACTCAGTTCCCCCCCGCATCCAGGATGAGGCTTTATGCAGAGTTGACTCCACAGGCACTGTATTCTCCCATGCTGCTCGCACTCCAGTGTAGGCCACGCGAGCAGAAGATGTCATCAGTCTAATTCCCTGCTGCTATGAACTCCTGTTTGTGTCCCTTTGGAGGAACGCGCTGCTGCCCCTGGCTCCTTACTAACTACAGCGGGTCCAGTGGTGGCTCCTCTGCTAAGGCGGAGGAGCATTGCCCTACTGCTTTGCAGCAGTGAAATAAAGAAAAATAAAATGATAATAACGACGTTATCATTTTATTTTTTCACGCTGGTCTGCTCTCAGAGCAGGGGTAGGAGTGATGGGCACACACTGTAAATGCGCATGAATGTTTGGCCAGCCAGCTTGGGCCGGCCAAACATTCATTCCGCACTTTGCATGTTCTCCACCCAGGTTGCATTACAGCCTCGGTGGAGAACACGCCCAGGCTCCCATTTCCTGGCTGAGCGCAGAACCCCAGTGCTCAGACCAATCACAAGCTGCAGATTGGCTTAGGAGAGCTTTGGTGCTTCCTGCTTTGGCCCAATGCGGAGGAGAGACGCGGAAATGAGGTACGTTTTTTTGTTTTTGTTTTTTACAACCCCTTAACTCCCCCTGCCCCGCCACCCCTGATCCGTGCCGGCTGCCACTGAGCGGGTCATCAATTTCTGGAGATCTGTGAACCACAATTATATCAGGGGAGCATAGTCAGGTGTTCCAGTATCTTGCAGCCATCTTGGTCTGTGGTTGGCCTTCCCATCCTCCAGGGAGGGCTTTAAGTGGGGTTAAGAAAGTGGTGGTGGGGTCTATAAAAGGAGCATGGCCAAAGAAGCGTAACTATGCATCCTTTCAAAGAGGCATGGCCTATATAATTAAAGGTGTAGCTTAAACAGGTAAACTAAAATCCTGTGCTTCACACAGCTTGCTACCTGACTAGTAATACTGCTTCTTTGTGAGCTTCTGGTCATTGCATCCAGACACAGCACAACGATAACAGACAGGCGCCTAAAATAAGCCGGCTCTATTGGGTTTGCCAGTGCTGGTTAGCATTATCGGATAAATGAGCAACAATGATATTGTTGTGAAAAATTAGAATTGGAAATGTTTTGATTTTGAAAATATGAGACTGTGAATTAAACATTATCGAGGTCAGAGTGACACAATCACTCCTGTTCTCCCCTTCACACCCCTTCACTCTGTTTTCTGTCAGTGAGACACACCCTTTATCCCCCCACATCTTTCTGAAAGCCTCCATTCCAAGGTGTGGCGCAGCGGTCAGAGCGGCTGACTCCAGAGCGTGGGGCCCACGGTTCAATTGCAGGTGGCAGCTCAGCTCAGCATCATGTGAATCTGGGCAATAGCTCACTTAATCTCCCCGACGACCCCCAGCGCCTTGAAACCCTTGAGGGGTGATATGTTTGCGCTTTACAAATACGAATTATTATCTGAATATTTCACACCCCTTCTCTTTACTCTTCAGCGTCCTCTTTTCACTGTGTCCTTCTACACATACCGCCTTGCATCTCCTCAACTTCAGCATCCCCCTAAAACATTTCCTTTTACTTTCACTCTGTCAATATTTCAACAGCTTTGTTGCTCGCAATTACAAGTGACACTTGTCACCATTGCTCTGTGCGCTCTGCAGAGGGGCCAAGGATTGGATGTGCGTGTATGTTTTGAATCCCTTAATTTATTCACTGACATGAAATGTGAGAGCCTCGCGCTGCTGCTTTCAACTCTAGAGCTCTAGGCCGTGGCCTTCTAAAAACACCTACCAACAACCTGAACTCACGCACACCTACCTACATGCAACCCTCTTCACAGTGCGCACAATATATAATAAATATAGCAGCTGCATGAAAAACTACAGAACACAGCATCCTTGAAAAAGCAAATACCCTCAGGGAAACAAAATAAGCAAAATATCTGAAATGTAAACAGGAGGTACCCCAATTACATGGACTGCCCTAATTGTTTTTTCTGTCATTGATGAGGTATCACTGTTGAGAAATCGATCAGTGTTTTCTATGTTACGGATATCAATACAGGACGCTATAGGGACTCGTTTCGAAGTCGGTTTTTAATTACTGCATGGTCTGAAAACCAGAGAGACCCGCCACAAATTAAGCCCTGTCTAAAGGACTAGGTTATTGCTTATCCACTCCGTTTTGGAAAGCGGCGCTTTTGTACACAGGATGTGGAGGGATTTGCAGGCTCGGATTGTCTTCGGTTCTCACCAGTAAGGGGAACTATGAACCCGATGTTAGGGTAGAGCACTCACTATATTGAGTGTATTCAACAAAATACAAGTCCTGTCGTTGCCATTTTTGCATCAAGTAAACTTAAAAACCTTTCTAATAAAACGTGTTGTGACTAGAAGATGAGAACAGAGGGTCTTCTTCGGGAAAGGTCATAGTAGTTATATAATTATAGTTGCAGAAGCAGAGTCACCTGCCGCAGCACTTGGACGAACATAAAGAGCTGGTCTGTGTTTATGAACTTTCTGCCCTTTTTTCGGAGCCGTCTAGTTGCGAAATAGTCGAATCCTGCCATCTAGTGGCGTTATTGTGCATGCGCAGAGAACTGTTTCCCTTCTAAAAGCTTTTGACGTTTAACTGACATGTTTATTGAAACAACAACCTTGCTGTACGTCTGCGATGTATTTAATATAAACCTCTTTTAGTTTTGAGTAGTCCTGTATAGCGTGGCTAGTAGACTTTCAAATGTTGGTAGCAAGATTTTTTTCGTGTAAACATTTCACAAGTCGCATTTCCAAACTTTACTGAGCTTGCGAACTCCACCAGTAAGTTATGTTCTTTTCTCTTATGATTAAATTATGTGAAAAGGGAGGCGTGGCCGAATAATTACTTGTGAATCGCCCTATTATCTCGGTACTTTTTTGGAAATATAAAGCACTGTTATGATTAAAAACAAACAAAATAGGCCTTCATTTTACAGCTATATTGAATCTCGCCCAACTATGGCAGAGATAATAAAATATTGTCCATTTACTATAGTGATTGCAGAAACTTGGCCTGCCAGAAAAAAACTTGGATGATCGGGTTTCACTCAGCCATGCCAGAGATGGCAGGGCCTCACCATCTTCCTATAATGTATATTGTAGTGTATAAGCTATCTGTGCAAAGATGGTCTTGTTCAGCTGTTTGTATGGCGTTAGGCAGCTACCATAAAGATTCCAGAACTTGCCTAGCCACCAGAGAGAATTTTAATCCTTGGCCAGCCACCTCAGCGACTAAAGAAACTTTCAAAACTATGGCAGAAATTATGCGGCCTCGCCCAGCAATGGTAGAGATTACAGGATTTGTCCTCCTGTAAAATATAGTACAGGACCGGGTACAGCTCCTAAAACAGGTTATGTGATATTAGGCACCTTCGACAAAGATTATAGGTTTCTACGCTGTTACCACAGAGATCATAGGTGCTTGGCCAACCTGCAGAAGGATTATTATGTCTTTCTAATCGATGGCAAAAAATGACAGGATCTAATCCAGTTGCCAGAGAGACCATAGCGATTTGGACACCCACCACAGAGATTATTTGGAGTTGCCCAGTTTTGACTCATTTTATAGGATCTTGCCGAGCTACGATTTGGATTCTAAAATTTTGTCCATTTTCCATACTATGGAGTCTTGTTCACCAACCAAAGCAGGCTGTACAATATTAAGCACGCACTAGAAAGATTATACATTTTCCCTGCTACCAGATATATATTATAGGTTTTTAGCCAACTTCCGAAAAGATTATATGGGGTCTCCCAGTTTTGTCACAAATTATAGCATTTTGTTGATCTAAATTTAAGATCATAAGCTGTGGGCCATCTACTAAAAAGATATTAATTTGTTCATCTATCAAAACAGATTGTACAATATTAAGAAACTCCCATAAAGATTACAGGCCTTTTCTCAGCTACCAGAGAAATTATAAATACTAGAGCAGCCACCACAATAGTTATAAAGTCTTGTCTTAGAGATAACAGAAATGATAGGGTCTTGCTCAACAGTGCCAGAGTTTATAGGATTTTGCCCAACTCCTAGAGAGATTTGTAGGTTCTTGGCCAGTTGCCACAGAGAAGGTAGGGTTTTAGTCGTATATGACACAGTTTATAGTGTCTCGCCTAGCTATGCCAGAGATTATAGAACAGTATTCATTTGTTATAGGATCTTGTTCGGTTATCAAACAGGTTGCACGGTGTAAGGCAACTCCCAAACACTTCTAGCCTCTTCCCAGCTTTATAAATGAAATAGGTTCTCCTTCAGCTACCGCATCTACAAACTGCTGCAGAAATCTACAGTGTAAACCAGCAACTGCAGTTGTCAGATCGCAGCTCTCCACTGCCGAGGATGGGATGCCAGCTGCGCCGCCAGGGGGTGTACAGTGTCGAGCAGATCCTAATGCTAGAACCTTGGCCAAGTATCACAAAGTTTTAGGGAAGAAATCTGTGCCACGATCAAAGCCACTCGAGCCGCCAACATCTTGTTCCCAGCGAGTCCCAGGCAGCTGCCAGAGCCGGGCGTCCTGTTTGGCAGGCACCCCTGAAGGATAGATTTCTGTCTGGGTAAAAGGTGCTTCTTACAGAGTTATTCAGTATTCAGCTTATGTACATTTGCCTTCTTTTTATGATCATTGTTATTTCGTGCTGACACCCTGAGAAAGGTTTTGTGTGGACTAATCCTTTCAGAGTGTACACAGTTATCTTTACTGCTTATATAAAGCAAACCAGTGTCTGCCTTTATATCGAATATCTACTGTGAAGGATCCCTGCCTGTGTGCCAGATTTCCATGCATGAAGCTGCTTAACAATTGCTCTATTGTATACTTTTTGGCAAAAATAACAACACCATTTTTCTGCTTTCAGGTGCAAAGATGGCTTGAAAGGATTCTCCTTCTCAGCACTGAAGTAAGTCTGTGAACCACAAGCCTTGAGTCTTTTTTGTAATCCTGTACTGTGCCAGGGTGGAAGTGGCTAGTGGAATTCAGTGTGCGCATATTTTATGACATCAGTGTCCAGGGTAGGTCCTTAGGAGGACCTAATGCGTTTTAGATTATCAGCATTTCCATGTAATAAAAATGTACGTCCTATCAATGGACCTCATTTACATAGTGGGTATCCTGAAAATGTGGCATGGATCCAGACCATCATTGGAAAATATATGTGGCCTTTTCAGCAAGATTATATCAAGATGTGTGGGATTCCTGGTTATGGTCTGGCTTGACTGTGCAGCTGTTGCCTGACAATTATGTAAGAATGATCAGCGCCACCCGCACCTAGGGGCGTGGCGCCCTTAGTGGCATCTCGGGCGGGAGCAGGCAGTGTTTCTGCAAAGCAGGTAGGGGGCCGGAAGGAAGCGAGGTAAAGGGGGTGGCCCTCATGAGCTCAACGTCATCAAAGGGCGCAGGGTCGACCTCCCCTCCACGGCGGCGATAAAAGTGGTGGGAGACGCAGGTGAATCCTCTTTGTCCTCTCCAGGCAGCTCCGGAGGCAGCAGACCAGCAATGAGTTGGGAGCCAGGAGTACATGTTTTGATTGGGCAGAAGGTGTGTGCTTCCACAATCTTGAAATCCTCACATGTCGTCCTTGTGGGCAGCATAACAGCACTATGCATTGTATTATGATGTAGTGCATTGTAGTTGCATTCAAATAGCATGTTTTACCCTTGACAAGGTGCTAAAGTGCTTTCAGTAAATAGGTAGAATGCCACTCTGTAGGTGTTAGACCTGTCAGCCCTAGGGTGGTCTTGCCCTGTTTTTTTCCCTTTTGCGCCTCATTTTTGCCACCGTATTTTTACTGGACCTAGGTCTCCGGGCGCCTTGCCACTGCTGGTCAGTGCTGAGGTGCAGGTGCTCTCTCACTAAAGATGGCTGCCACAGGCCCCTGCTACTGCAGAGGGCCTTCCACACATACACGCTAGTAGCCAGAGTCAGGCTGGGACAAGGGATACAGTAGCCATCCCGTCCCCGCCTCTGGGCCACATAGCTAGGTAGGTGGAAGGTTCCAGAACCTTCCGGGCTGTGGGAGGAGTTACGTTTTGCCGCCTTTAGGAGGGTCACCTGACCTAGGGGTATAAGAGGCTTGGAGGGAAAACCTTTGAGTTAGTTAGGGTGAGGCACCGCTGAACCTGGGAGAACCTGCGCCGGAGTATAGACTTTAGGGCCTAGGGGGAGACCTACACTACTGCTGCTGACAGGGTCAAGGCCCTGCTGCCGTAAGATAGCTGAGGAATGCCCACCACCCACTGATCTTGCCCAGTGTGAGGGGACCCAGGGAACCATCTCCAGCGTGCCGGGAGGAACATCAAGCACTCCCAGAATCACCAACTCACAACCCCCCCACTGTTCATAAGAAGAACTTTGCTGAATCCAAGAGTAACAGGATCTCAAGTGAAACCGTCGAATGGGGATCACGAGGCGAAGCGCTGTGCCCTAAGCGCTAGGCCTTCACCCCCCCTATCTATCCACACCGACAGATGGACTGTCCCCCAAGAACACTTCCCACACAGCCCTGTGAATAAGGCTGTCAGCGCGCCCCGCGCTGCAACTCCATGTGAACTTGACCCCCCCCAGTCACTGACTTTGTGACTGGATCGCCGCACGGCCGCCGCCGCGTGAAGAGGGGAGCTGAGGTGAGGAAGACCTCTCCCCCGTGCATAACTGTGGTGAGGTGCGCCGTCCGCGCCCTCACCGAAGCCCACAGAAATCACCGCCGGGCCCGAGACCCCTGCCGCTGCAAGCGCGGCCAAGAATAACCCCGCCGCAGCCCCCGAGGGCCGCGTAAACCGAGCTGAGGCCTTCTGCGGCCTCCCGGCCCGTGGACGCCGTTGCCGTGGGGCCGGGGACGCTGACCGCGTCATAGGTCGCGCCCCCGAAAAGGCCGCGACGGGATTGGCCCCGCCGGAGCCAGCAGCCAAAGAAGAAGGAGGCGGGAGGCGTCGCCCAGCAACAGACGAAGGCCGCGACGCGATTGGCCCAGCCGGAGCCAATCGGGAAGACGTCAGAGGGGCTCCACTGCCAACGGGAGCCCCCGGAAGAGGAGAAGGCCGCGACGCGATTGGCCCAGCCGGAGCCAATCGGGAAGACGTCCGAGGGGCTCCACTGCCAACGGGAGCCCCAGGAAGACTCGCCGCCGCGCTAGGATTGGGCGCCGTCGAGAGCCCGCCCCCCCCCAGCACGTCCGGAGGTGAGGAAGAACTTCGTGTGTCCTCGCGGGAAGCCGGAGCCGTCTGAAAGGACTGCCGGCTCCCGCTCCGTGTCCCTACTCTCTCTCCTGACTCCACGGGGGCCGGAGGAGTGGCATACCGGCCCCCCAACGAAGCGATAACGCCGCGAGAGGCGCCATAGCCTCAAGGAGAACAGCCAGCGCCGGCCGGAGGGCCGTGAGACTCGCGCCGGGCCCCGCCCCGTCCAACAGAGGGCTGGCCCGGAGGAGAGTCCGCCGAGAGGCACAGCGACCAGCAACAGCACCGCAGGTGAGCCCAGGAGGCCCCTAGGGCTCTAGGTTAAGCCCCTGGGGGCCGGGGGCCACGCTTCACAAGGGATTAAGGAGGGAGGGGCCGTCCATGACGTTTTGTACCAGGCCAGGCACCTGGTGAGATAGGGCCCTAGCCTAATTTAACCCTCACCTCCCTGGGAGATATAGGAGTCCCCCTCATAGGGAAGCCCCAGCTGCTGGACATGTTGAGGGGTTCCCTCTAGGATTCCCTCCCGCCTAGTGTACCACAGGCTGTACTGAGTACCTAGGCCTGATGTATGTGCCCAGGGGCCAAAGATGTTAATGCCTAAAAAGTGTTGTGCATGTTCTAGGCCCTACTGTGTTAACGCACCCGAATCATTATTGGTGCTGTGATTTTAAAGGAACTACTTCCTGCGGCCTTTTAGTGGCCAGAACTGTTGAGGGTCTTTTTAAACGAATGCGCACCAGTTAAAGGAATGTATAATCTGCATAAGTGAATGCCATCTTGATTGATATAAAGAAACCTGATTTTTACTTATACAAGCCTGGTGTGGTGTCCGGTTATTGCTCCGCATTTCTGAGTTAAAGTAAGAGTGTGCTGCACAACTGCCTTACACATTGCCTTCGCGTGCCTTTCCCCGCTTTGCGCCATGCTACCGTAACGGACTCGGTAACCCCGTTTCCAACATTGGTGTTCAGCGGTGGGATAAGGACTGGTATTTGTGCAGCACCCTACAGTGACTCAGAGTGCGCCGCAATTAGGCACCTAGTGAAATGTAAGAAGGAACTCTTTTGTGATTGCCGATTGTATTAGTCCTGCGTTAAGACCTGCTACCTACCATTTAGAACCCCTTCCTTAAATTGTCCGGGACCCCACCTAGGAGGATGGAGTTTGAGTTAGCCGACCTAGAGAGGTACACGGTGGCACAGCTCAAGGAGTTCTGCCTAGAGAGGGGGTGGCCGTCAAGCGAGGTGCCAAGAAGGAGGTGCTTCAGAAAGCTTTGAGGGCATGGGTAATGGCCCACCCGGAGGGAAGAGGGGATGAGGAGCAGAGGGAGGCAGACGACCCAGAAGAACTGAGCCTACTGAACATTGACGTCAGCGAGAATGTGTTGCCAGGAAGACGTTCCAGGGCAGGCAGTAGTGCGTCAGGGGGAGTTTGTCAGCAGAAGAATTCAAGGACAGGAGGGAGCAGAGGCAATTGACATTAGAGTTGGCTAGGATGGAAAGGGAGCGAGAACAGGCAAGGCTAGCCATGGAGGAAAGAAGGCTTGTACATGAGCTTAGCCTGAAAGAACTGGAGCTCCGAGCCTTGCAAATGGAAATGGAAGGCAAAGGAAATGGTGGCAGCGTACCTGCTGGGGTTCCACAGGAGCCCAAATTCTATCTACCCAGGGAAGTGATGGCCAGCTTTAGTGTGGGTGACGACATCGACAAGTGGTTGACGGCGTACGAGGTAGCTTTGGTGGCCCATAGAGTTCCTGAGAGCTACTGGGGAGGAGGACTTTATAGGTACATACCTCCACTAGTCAGGGACACACTTTTAACCTTAGAAAAAGGGGATCGAACCAACTACCCTATCATGAGGAGGCCCTGCTCAGGAAGTTTGGCCTCACCCCAGAGAAGTACCGCCAAAAGTTTCGCAACAGCCACAAGCTCACCACACAAAACTGGGTAGATTTTTATGATTATGCCCGGAAGGCATTGGAGGGTTGGGTGCGTGGCAGCGAGGTTGACAATTACACTGGGCTGTACGACCTGTTTTTGAGAGAGCACCTCCTCGAGAAATGTTTTCCGGAGCTGCGCCAGTACTTGGTGGACCGCAAGCTGACCAACCCCAGGGAGCTTGCAGAGGAGGCAGACACGTGGGTCAGCACTCGGGTGTCCCACAAGGGAGCCGGGGCGGACACCCCGAAAGGTGGACAGGCGTTCCCCCAGAAGAAAGAGGGGGGGGATAAAAAGAGGGAGTTCTTTAAAGGTCCCCAAAATAGACCGCCTGGGAGAGGGGTAGGTTTCCCATCCCAATCTGGATACCAGAAACCCACTTACCCTGACAGGAGTCAGCAGCCCAGAACTGTCCGGTGCTACGAGTGCGGGGAGGTTGGACACTACAAGGGGGATGCCCAGTGTCGAAAGAGAACCCCAGCCCCCACAGGAGGTAAGACCCCCGGGGTGGCCAGTGTAGCGCTTGGGGAGGAGTTGTCCCTAGGTAGGGGAGGTGAGTGGACAGGCTTGACCTTAGTTTCCCTGGGGGATAGGGAGATCATCCCAAGGGTGCAGGTACCCGAGAACACTGCCAAGTATCGGCAGAGGGTCCTGGTGAACGGGGAGGAGGTGGAGGCTCTGAGGGACACAGGTGCCAGTATGACAATGGTGAAACGTCAGCTGGTGTCCCCAGAGCAGGTGATTCCTGAGGAGTTCCACCCGGTTGTGATGGCTGATAATAGCCTGGGTCATTACCCCGTGGCCCAAGTTCCCTTTGAGTGGGGAGGAGTGTCAGGTCTGATGAAGGTTGCGGTGAGCCCTGCCATGCCAGTTGACTGTCTGCTGGGCAACGATTTAGAACATTCTGCCTGGAGAGAGGTAGAGTTCAATGCCCATGCTGAGATGTTGGGGTTACCAGGGTGGACTTGCGTTATCACGCGGTCCATGGCTGCCCGACAAGGAACTCAGCCCGGGGTGGAGCCTGAAAGAAGGGCCCAGCCCACTGCTGGACGAGGAGATGTCCGGGAGGAGACACCCGGTGAGATGGATGGGGAGCCCGCGGAGGTGACCCCGGAGTCCGCTGAGGTGGTTGGTTTTCCCGTGGGGGACCTGCCGACCCCTGCAGAGTGGCAGGTGGAAGGAGGGCCTACCCGGGAAGAATTTTGCCGGGCACAGAGGGAGTGCCCTACGCTTGATGGCATACGGCAACAGGCCGACGCCCAAGCAGCTGGAACAGAGACTGGTAATTACCATGTCTACTGGGAGGATGGTCTCCTCTACAGTGAGCCTAAGGCTCCGGTGCATGGGTCCTCAAGGGCCGTGGTGGTCCCCCAATGCCACCGAGCCTTTCTGCTAGAGTTGGCGCATGAGATACCACTAGCAGGACACCTGGGCCAGGACAAGACGTTTGCACGCTTGGTCCCACATTTTTACTGGCCCAGGATGCGCGTCACTTCTGACACTTATTGCAAGACCTGCACCACTTGCCAAGCGAGCGGCAAGACAGGGACTAAGGTGAAGGTCCCTCTAGAACCTCTCCCAGTGGTCGATACCCCTTTTGAGCGAGTGGGGATTGACATTGTCGGGCCGTTGGATCCGCCGACTTCAGCTGGGCATAGGTTCATTTTGGTGCTAGTAGACCACGCCACCCGGTACCCAGAGGCAATCCCTCTGAGGACCATCACAGCACCGGTGGTGGCGCGGGCCCTCATGGGGATTTTTACCCGAGTGGGATTCCCCAAGGTCGTGGTGTCAGATAGGGGCACGAATTTCATGTCGGCCTACATGCAGGCCATGTGGAAGGAGTGTGGAGTGACCTACCGGTTCTCCACTCCTTACCACCCCCAGACGAACGGGCTCGTGGAGCGTTTCAACAAAACCTTGAAGGGGATGATCAGGAGCCTACCCGAGGACTTGAGAAGAAAGTGGGACGTCCTCTTACCCTGTCTGCTCTTCTCCTACCGAGAGGTGCCGCAGAAGGGGGTCGGTTTCAGCCCCTTTGAGCTGCTCTATGGCCACCCCGTTCGGGGGCCCCTCAGTCTTGTCAAAGAGGGGTGGGAGAAGTCTTCCTCGAAGCTTCCCCGTGATGTGGTCAGCTATATGCTGGCGTTCCGCAGCCAAGTGGCCAAGCTGTGGAAGGAGGCCTCGGACAACTTAGAGGCAAGTCAGGCCGTCATGAAGCAATGGTATGACCGGAACGCGCGGACGGTAGAGTTAGACGCTGGACAGAAGGTGTGGGTCATGGAGCCAGGAGAGCTTAGCGCCCTCCAGGACCGATGGACTGGGCCGTTTGAGATCTTAGAAAGGAAAGGCCAGACCACGTATGTCGTCGACATGAAGACCCCCCGTCAACCCCACAGGATGCTCCACGTCAACCGCCTGAAGCCACACCAGGAGCGTTCCGAGCTCACTCTCTTGATGATAACGGATGGAAGTGAGGAGGAGGAGAGTGAGCCTCTGCCAGACCTTCTGGCGGTCCACGAGAAGGATGGTTCGGTAGAGGGAGTAGTCCTCGCCCCATCCTTGACCCCAGAGCAACAGAGGGACTGCCGCCAGGTCTTGGGGCAGTACGCCTCGTTGTTTTCCCTCACGCCTGGAATCACGCACCTGTGTACCCATGATGTGGACACAGGGGACAGTCCGCCAGTGAAGAACAAGTCTTACCGGCTGTCCGATAAGGTCAAGGCTAGTATCCAGGGTGAGGTTGTCAAGATGCTAGAACTGGGGGTGATTGAGCCTTCCAGTAGCCCTTGGGCTAGTCCGGTAGTGTTGGTGCCGAAAGCGGCCCCCCGGGCACCACACCAGAACTTCGGTTCTGTGTGGATTATCGTGGACTCAACTCAGTCACCAAGACCGACGCTCACCCGATCCCTCGGGCGGATGAGCTCATTGACCGGCTGGGAGCAGCCCGGTATCTGAGTACCATTGATTTAACATCAGGCTATTGGCAGATCGCCATGGCGGAAGGAGCAAAGGAGAAGACTGCGTTCTCCACCCCCGAGGGCCACTTTCAATTCCAGGTGATGCCCTTCGGGTTGAAAAATGCTCCAGCCACTTTCCAGCGGTTGGTGAACCAGGTGCTGTCTGGCCTAGAGGCCTTCTCTGCTGCCTACCTGGATGACATAGCTGTCTTCAGTAGCAGCTGGGAGGACCATCTGCAGCATCTCCAGGAGGTGCTACAGGCTTTGCAACGGGCTGGTCTAACCATCAAGGCCAGCAAGTGCCAGATTGGACAGGGATCTGTCGTGTACCTGGGACACCTGGTGGGCGGAGGTAAGGTGCAACCCCTCCAAGCCAAGATTGAGACCATCATGGCCTGGGAGCCCCCAAGACCCAAACAGAGGTCCGAGCTTTTCTCGGCCTCACGGGATACTACCGCCGGTTCGTCAAGGGATATGGAACCATCGTGGGCCCATTGACGGAATTGACTTCCAAGAAGCAGCCACGCAGAGTAATCTGGACGGCTGCCTGCCAGGATGCCTTTGAGACTCTTAAACGTGCCATGTGCACCGCCCCGGTGCTCAGGACTCCAGATTTTGGAAGGGAGTTTATCGTGCAGACAGACGCTTCTGAGCATGGCATAGGAGCTGTGCTCTCGCAGCTGAATGACGATGGCCAAGACCAGCCAGTGGCCTTTATCTCCCGAAGACTACTCCCCGGGAACAGCGGTGGAGTACCATCGAGCGGGAAGCCTTTGCTGTGGTTTGGGCGGTGAAGAAGTTGAGGCCATACCTTTTTGGTTGTCACTTCTTGATCCAGACCGACCACAGACCCCTTCGCTGGCTCATGCAAATGAGAGGCGAAAATCCCAAATTGTTGAGATGGTCCATTTCCCTCCAGGGGATGGACTTTCGGGTGGAACATCGACCCGGTGTAGACCACGCCAACGCTGACGGTCTCTCCCGGTTTTCCGCCTTAGCGAAGAGAACTCCCTAGAGGTTGGGAAGCTCTCCCCTCTTTCGGCTGGGGGGACGCGTGTTAGACCTGTCAGCCCTAGGGTGGTCTTGCCCTGTTTTTTTCCCTTTTGCGCCTCATTTTTGCCACCGTATTTTTACTGGACCTAGGTCTCCGGGCGCCTTGCCACTGCTGGTCAGTGCTGAGGTGCAGGTGCTCTCTCACTAAAGATGGCTGCCACAGGCCCCTGCTACTGCAGAGGGCCTTCCACACATACACGCTAGTAGCCAGAGTCAGGCTGGGACAAGGGATACAGTAGCCATCCCGTCCCCGCCTCTGGGCCACATAGCTAGGTAGGTGGAAGGTTCCAGAACCTTCCGGGCTGTGGGAGGAGTTACGTTTTGCCGCCTTTAGGAGGGTCACCTGACCTAGGGGTATAAGAGGCTTGGAGGGAAAACCTTTGAGTTAGTTAGGGTGAGGCACCGCTGAACCTGGGAGAACCTGCGCCGGAGTATAGACTTTAGGGCCTAGGGGGAGACCTACACTACTGCTGCTGACAGGGTCAAGGCCCTGCTGCCGTAAGATAGCTGAGGAATGCCCACCACCCACTGATCTTGCCCAGTGTGAGGGGACCCAGGGAACCATCTCCAGCGTGCCGGGAGGAACATCAAGCACTCCCAGAATCACCAACTCACAACCCCCCACTGTTCATAAGAAGAACTTTGCTGAATCCAAGAGTAACAGGATCTCAAGTGAAACCGTCGAATGGGGATCACGAGGCGAAGCGCTGTGCCCTAAGCGCTAGGCCTTCACCCCCTATCTATCCACACCGACAGATGGACTGTCCCCCAAGAACACTTCCCACACAGCCCTGTGAATAAGGCTGTCAGCGCGCCCCGCGCTGCAACTCCATGTGAACTTGACCCCCCAGTCACTGACTTTGTGACTGGATCGCCGCACGGCCGCCGCCGCGTGAAGAGGGGAGCTGAGGTGAGGAAGACCTCTCCCCGTGCATAACTGTGGTGAGGTGCGCCGTCCGCGCCCTCACCGAAGCCCACAGAAATCACCGCCGGGCCCGAGACCCCTGCCGCTGCAAGCGCGGCCAAGAATAACCCCGCCGCAGCCCCCGAGGGCCGCGTAAACCGAGCTGAGGCCTTCTGCGGCCTCCCGGCCCGTGGACGCCGTTGCCGTGGGGCCGGGGACGCTGACCGCGTCATAGGTCGCGCCCCGAAAAGGCCGCGACGGGATTGGCCCCGCCGGAGCCAGCAGCCAAAGAAGAAGGAGGCGGGAGGCGTCGCCCAGCAACAGACGAAGGCCGCGACGCGATTGGCCCAGCCGGAGCCAATCGGGAAGACGTCAGAGGGGCTCCACTGCCAACGGGAGCCCCCGGAAGAGGAGAAGGCCGCGACGCGATTGGCCCAGCCGGAGCCAATCGGGAAGACGTCCGAGGGGCTCCACTGCCAACGGGAGCCCCAGGAAGACTCGCCGCCGTGCTAGGATTGGGCGCCGTCGAGAGCCCGCCTCCCCCAGCACGTCCGGAGGTGAGGAAGAACTTCGTGTGTCCTCGCGGGAAGCCGGAGCCGTCTGAAAGGACTGCCGGCTCCCGCTCCGTGTCCCTACTCTCTCTCCTGACTCCACGGGGGCCGGAGGAGTGGCATACCGGCCCCCAACGAAGCGATAACGCCGCGAGAGGCGCCATAGCCTCAAGGAGAACAGCCAGCGCCGGCCGGAGGGCCGTGAGACTCGCGCCGGGCCCCGCCCCGTCCAACAGAGGGCTGGCCCGGAGGAGAGTCCGCCGAGAGGCACAGCGACCAGCAACAGCACCGCAGGTGAGCCCAGGAGGCCCCTAGGGCTCTAGGTTAAGCCCCTGGGGGCCAGGGGCCACGCTTCACAAGGGATTAAGGAGGGAGGGGCCGTCCATGACGTTTTGTACCAGGCCAGGCACCTGGTGAGAAAGGGCCCTAGCCTAATTTAACCCTCACCTCCCCTGGGAGATATAGGAGTCCCCCCTCATAGGGAAGCCCCAGCTGCTGGACATGTTGAGGGGTTCCCTCTAGGATTCCCTCCCGCCTAGTGTACCACAGGCTGTACTGAGTACCTAGGCCTGATGTATGTGCCCAGGGGACAAAGATGTTAATGCCTAAAAAGTGTTGTGCATGTTCTAGGCCCTACTGTGTTAACGCACCCGAATCATTATTGGTGCTGTGATTTTAAAGGAACTACTTCCTGCGGCCTTTTAGTGGCCAGAACTGTTGAGGGTCTTTTTAAACGAATGCGCACCAGTTAAAGGAATGTATAATCTGCATAAGTGAATGCCATCTTGATTGATATAAAGAAACCTGATTTTTACTTATACAAGCCTGGTGTGGTGTCCGGTTATTGCTCCGCATTTCTGAGTTAAAGTAAGAGTGTGCTGCACAACTGCCTTACACATTGCCTTCGCGTGCCTTTCCCCGCTTTGCGCCATGCTACCGTAACGGACTCGGTAACCCCGTTTCCAACAGTAGGTTGTAAGTGGTTGGTGGGCTGTATGCTTATAATATCGCCTGTGTGCTAAGTGTTTAGTGCTGTGCACATTAGAGGTGCTCTTATCGTTTTATGTAGCTGTGCTTGGGTGAGAAGTGGCATTAAGAAGAGTGAGAGATACTTAGGCTTGTGGCAAAACTGAAGGGTTTGGACGGTTCGATCTGATTGGCATTTCTCATCTAGTTGATGTGTGGCAGGGTTCTAATATACGCACCTTCTCTGACTTACAGGCAGACTTCCACCTACACCGCACCCAGTTCTTCCACTTCCTGCAAATTAGCCATGCCTTGTCTTATTATATGGTCTGGTACTCCCTAAAGTCCCCCTCCTCTTCACCCACAACCCTTGGGGTGGGAACGCTCCCGGCTCCCATGGGGCTCACCCCCTTTCCCCCCAAGGCAAACAATTCAAGCACCACACTGTTTTGGATTAGGGGTCGTAAACCCCGGCCGTATTTTATTACATAATAAAAGCAAACGTTAAAAATTAATATTATTTACATTATGCACACAATACGCAGAAAGTCTAATACATTGATAGGTACAAGATGTCAATTGGCTAACCTTAACATGCTTCTAATACATATCCGTTCCTATCGTAAGCTAAGCAATGAAGATATTATCTTTCTGCGTATCCCTGTTAGAGCCTACGGCAAGGTCAATGACTGGCGGCCCCAGAACAAGCTAGGTCCCAACCTCCTACCGGAGTGACCTTGCGCAGAGGGTCCAGCTTACCGGATGGATACCTCCACCGGGCCCCCCCTACGCCCTCAAAAATTCAACTCCATAAACTGGGGCCGCTGCAGTTATGCATCCTTGCGCCCTTGAGTGCATGCGCATGCGGGGAATGGCCAACCAGCCTACTGGAAGCGTGACTTCCCTTCCCCCCCGCACCCTTCCAGCCTACCAGCTGTAACTGCCCCTGGAGTTCCATGATAGACCTTCTGTCTCCCCCTCGGGCGTCCCCATTTTGACCATGGTTATGCCCGCTAAGGACCGAAAACTATGCTCACCAATTATGACCTTACCGCCTGACCAAGGGAACACATACAAAATACGACAAAATATAACTCCTGAAAATTTGAAACAGATTCGATAAGAAAAGAAAAAAAAAAACACTTTTATTTCAGTACTACAACCATTCCTTCAAATAGACAGTACTCCTGAAAATTGACAAAGATTAGTTAAGAGAAACACTTTTATTTCAATACTACGAGAATTCCTTCAAATAGACAGTACTCCTCCTGAAATGGAAAACATACAAATCACCCAAAATGTCTGCCTTAGGGGATGGTGGGTGGGGAAAAAGAATCGTTGGGGCCCCCGACGGAGGCCCGGACCCGTCGTTGGTAATTCCAGGCTGGGGAGCGGCGAAAAAGAGAGGCCGTCTGCTCCGCTCCCCAGCCTCTTATACACTTGCACTTGATGGTGGGCAAACCGGTTTCGACCGGTTTGCCCGACGTTGCCAGAGCGCGTGACCCGGAAGCACTAATAAGTGCTTCCGGTTCACGTGGGGCACCAGCCAATCACCAGCGGGCCTAGGGGAGGCCGGGGCGCTGCATCACTATTGTGCGCGGCGCGCCCCGCCTCCCATCGATGCGGGGGACCGACGCGACCGCCATACTGGCGGCGTGCCCGAGTCCGTGCCCTGCCTTTCAAGACTACTCTGATGGAGGTCTCCGAGTTTAGTCCTATGGAGGTTAAGGTCCTTATGTCACCTCTGGCTCAGGGGGGATACTCCGGATCTACAGTTCCCTGGTCATCAACTCCCCTGACTTGTTCCTGGCCCTCCACACTCGCTGGGAGGCCTGGATGGGTGCCTTGGAGGATGGGAAATGGAGAGAGGTACTTATGACACCGCTGGAGTTGACCATATCCTCCCGACTTCTTATGATCCAAGTAAATGTTCTTCATAAGACCTATTTGATGCTGGAGCAGCTCTGAAAGGTGGGTAAACTGGCAACACCCACTTGCCATAGATGCGGTGCAGATAACGCAGATTTTTATCATGTGTTTTGGCTGTGCTCCATAATACAGCAATATTGGTCCGAACTTTTGGGGGTCTTGTCAGATGTGTTGAGTAGGCCCATAGGTTGTTCATCTCAGATCGTAGTCTTGGGTCTACTGGAGGAGTTGGGCAGCAGGAGGACTGAGAGATACTTGGTGGGTTTGGGTACCCTGTTGGGGAAGCGTGATATTGCCCGACACTGGACTTCAAAGACTGCCCTTGATTTGCATGCGTGGCAGAATGTCATGAACTGGCGTTCAAAGATGGAGGAGCCAGTATGTGCAGCCCGTGGCTTCCCACAGAAACATCATAAAATGTGGGGGTATATATTGGGAACATTTTGGGCTCATGGGAATGTGATGTGGCTCCTTCTATTGTTCTATGGTCAGGGGTCGTCACTTTTTGCCTTTACTTTGTTATGCTTGCTTTGGTTGCAGGTATGTTTTATTTCTCTGAAAACCAATAAAAATACTTTATCTAAATACTTCTTGCCGATACTCCAACAGCACTTTTGATCAATTCAATCAGCGTTCTCCGTCATTGTGTGCGCACAGATGGAGAATGCTGTTTGAATTGATCAAAAGTGTTGTTGGAGTATCGGCAAGAAGTGTGTCAAGTAACTGTGACAGAAAAGGTTTTAACAAAGTTTCCAGGGAAGTTGAACGCACACAAACCTTTCTTTATGAGAGCGGGACGGCATTAGAAGCGATCGAACGATTCAGAGATAAACGTACAGTGACGGAAAAAACTGAAAACTACTATAAATCTAACCCGTGTAAAATCTCGATGAAGCAGTGAGATGCAACTATATAGAAACATGTAAGCTTTCCAACAGTGCTGCTTCAAAAAGAAAAAAAAAACTGCCTTGGTCCTGAAGAGACCTCAAACTGATGAGGTTGCAATGCGTCGGCTTTTTCTGCGAAAAGGGAGTTGAATAAATGACATTTAGTCTTTACTTTGGGTGCCTTGAAAATTATTGGCTGCCAATCCCTGAACCCTTTGCGGGCATACAAGTCTTTCCAAGAAAGTGAAATCCAACATTGACTCTTGCTGGTGAAAAATACAAGACTGGGTTTCTTTGGGTTAATCTCATTCAAGTGTCAAATTAGGTGTTTCTGTGTTAAGTAGAATGTTTTGGAAATAGGTATTGTTTAAGGCAACGCCTGTGTTGATGTCATTTAAAAGTCACACGTATCTTTTTTTAATGTATGACATGTCATTATGATTCGATCAGGCTCAATGGGCCTTGATACCTTTTGTTCTATTTGATCTAATGTGTTTGAGATAAGAAAAAGTGTTTAAAATAATCAAAAGATTGGTAACTAAACAACCAAGGTTTCAGGTAATTAAAACCCTGAACCACAAAGAATACAGTTCTGGTGAATAATTCCAGCCAAGGCTCAACAAATGTTTAGGTCTCGCCCTGAAAGCCAGCGCTGACTCTGGGCGAGACATTTAGTCAGTGGGCTTTCGGAAATGCGACCACAGCTTTTTGTGTGGCATTCTGCGTGCGGTTACGTGCACATGCACGCGCGCAGCTGCCATCTGGGTTTCCTATCTCTTCCTCATTTCCTCGTCATGGCTCATTAACTCTCTGGACTCTGATGTTTCAATCGCAGCAGCAGCTCACATTACCAACTGACGGCCCTGGACTACAGTCACATGAAAAACAACAGCGATTAGCATTGAAATGCAAGCTTTTTTTGTCTAGTTAGAAATATTGCTTCGGTGGGTTGATTTCACCTTATATCGCTATTTGTTTTATATTGGGAGTCACAGCCTCTAATTACCAGTATTTTTGTCTCACTCAGTTTTTTTATTTTTATATTTATTCGCACAAAGCTATATTTAAGGGTACTTTTTCCGTGTCACTTCTTCACTCTATTTAAACTCCACACCCCCACTCTTATTGTCTCTCTCCTTCTCTCTCTCTCTCCCCTCTCTAATTCTCTCTCTACTTAATTAACTCTCCCTCTCTATCTTTTTTAGCCTTTCATTCTCTCTCACCCCTTTATCTGTTTCTCTTTCAAACTCCTTCATTCACTCTCTCTCCCCCCTTCTTTCTCTCTCTCTATCCCGCTCCACTCTTTATTCTATGTACACCCCTTTCTCTCTCTTTCTCTCTCACCACCCTCTCTAATTGGGCATTATATCTTCACTCTATCTCTCACTCAGCATCACCACAGCATCACTCAGCGCAACCACAGCATCAATCAGAGCCAGCACAGCATCACTCAGCACCAACACAACATCTCTCAACGCCATCACAGCATCACTCAACGCCAGCACAGCATCACTCAACGCCATCACAGCATCACTCAACGCCATCACAGCATCACTCAGTGCAACCACAGCATCACTCAGTGCAACCACAGCATCACTCAGTGCAACCACAGCATCACTCAGTGCAACCACAGCATCACTCAGTGCAACCACAGCATCACTCAGTGCAACCACAGCATTACTCAGCACAACCACAGCATCACTCAGCGCCACCACAACATCACTCAGCACCACCATAGCTTCACTCAGCGACACCACATCATCACTCAGGGCCAACACTGCATCACTCAGCACCACCACAGGATGACTCAGCACCACCACAGGATGACTCCGCACCACCACAGGATGACTCAGCACCACCACAGGATGACTCAGCACTACCACAGCATCGCTCGGCACCACCACAGCATCGCTCGGCACCACCACAGCATCACTCAGCGCCAACACAGCATCACTCAGCGCCACCACAGCATCACTCAGCGCTACCACAGCATCACTCAGCGCTACCTCAGCATCACTCAGCGCCACCACAGCATCACTCAGCGCCACCACAGCATCACTCAGCGCCCCCACAGCAGCACGCAGCGCCACCACAGCATCACTCAGCGCCACCTCAGCGTCACTCAGGGCCACCACAGCATCACTCAGGGCCACCACAGCATCACTCAGGGCGACCACAGCATCACTCAGGGTCACCACAGCATCACTCAGGGCCACCACAGCATCACGCAGCCCCACCACAGCATCACGCAGCCCCACCACAGCGTCACGCAGCCCCACCACAGCGTCACTCAGTGCCACCACAGCATCACTCAGGGTCACCACAGCATCACTCAGGGTCACCACAGCATCACTATGCGCCGCCACAGCATCGCTATGCGCCGCCACAGCATCGCTCAGCGCCGCCACAGCATCGCTCAGCGCCGCCACAGCATCGCTCAGCGCCGCCACAGCATCGCTCAGCGCCGCCACAGCATCGCTCAGCGCCGCCACAGCATCGCTCAGGGCCGCCACAGCATCGCTCAGGGCCGCCACAGTATCGCTCGGCGCCACCACAGCATCGCTCGGCGCAACCACAGCATCACTCGGCGCCACCACAGCATCACTCAGCGCCACCACAGCATCACTCAGCGCCACCACAGCATCACTCAGCGCCACCACAGCATCACTCAGCGCCACCACAGCATCACTCAGCGCCACCACAGCATCACTCAGCACCACCACAGCATCACTCAGCACCACCACAGCATCACCACAGCATCACTCAGTGCCACAACAATATCACTCAGCACCACCACAATATCACTCAGCACCACCACAGCATCACTCACCACCACCACAGCATCGCTCAGCGCCGCAACAGCATCGCTCAGCGCCGCCACAGCATCGCTCAGCGCCGCCACAGCATCGCTCAGGGCCGCCACAGCATCGCTCAGGGCCGCCACAGCATCGCTCGGCGCCACCACAGCATCGCTCAGCACCACCACAGCATCGCTCAGCACCACCACAGCATCGCTCAGCACCACCACAGCATCGCTCAGCACCACCACAGCATCGCTCAGCACCACCACAGCATCGCTCAGCACCACCACAGCATCGCTCAGCGCCACCACAGCATCACTCAGGGCCACCACAGCATCACTCAGCACCAAAACAATATCACTCAGCACCACCACAGCATCACTCAGCACCACAGCAGTATCACTCAGCAAGACCTGAGTATCATTCAGCATCACCTCAGCATCGTCTCCGCAGCAGTCACCACCACCACCACTACCACCTCAGCATCACTCAGCACCACCTCAGCCTGCTCTCGGAATCTGGCATCTGTTGATTCCCCCTAGCGTCTGGCCGCTGCTAGTGTTATAATACAGGTACTAGTTCCCAACCTTCACCCTCCGATTGTTTATGCCCCCTCAAAAAAAAGCTTTAACAAACAACCATTGCAATAGGCAGAAACAAGTTGCCAGCATTGCAAGAACAAAAGAAAAATGAAGAAATGTTTTATTGTAAATACTTTTTTAAATATGGTCGTTCAGTTTTACATAATGCCTTCTTGGTCCTATATAAAGTAACAAAAATGCATCTGACACTTTTTTATTATAACTTTTCAGCATGCTGCACAGCAGCCACACTTCTCTACAGCACAGCTTGAAGACATTGGCAAAGTCAATAGCTCTGGCTAAACACTTATAAGGCCCCAAAGGCGAGACCTATTGGCTATGCCAATGCTTGTTTTATATTATCAATGTGATCTAGCCTAAGGCTGATTTAAAGGCCCACCCCCTCAAGTTTTACTAACTCCTGGTGAAGGCAGTAATCTTCCACCACTTTGAGGATAGTGCTTTGGGCGCCCCTGCCGGTCCAACAATATTGCAATTCATGAGACCTATGTCATGGCGCACACGCATGATCCGCCTTTACCCAAGATAACAAAAATAAGCATTAGGGATCCAGACCTCATTTAAGTTGAGCACTCAGGGCAGGGGTGCATTACCATGCAGACGACTTTTCCATCCCAACAGTATATAATATCCCTTCTCTTGTGTTATGAACTTTACAAAGTTTGTACCAAAACTGCCATAACCCTACAAAAGCGGTACTGGCCAGTGGATCCAAGCATGTGACCTGTAGGTTGCATACACATCTCTGCAGCATCTGCGTTCATCCACTGAGCTGTTTTGCTTCCTTCACCTGCTTTGACCCATGAAAATGAGAGATACCATTGACGTGGACAGTCAGGAATCTGATGACTACACTCCCATACATTACAACATTGAGCAGTGGCCTGGAGGCCACTTTTTGTGACTAGAATCAGGATTTATGCTTGTATGTCTGTGTGTGGACCTAACCGAAATGCAGCAGAGCACATTTTGGTGAGGTAGTTCATGTAGTGCTTCGAGTGAAGGGCTTGGTAGTGTGTGTTTCTAACATAAAGCCATCAATTCATTCAAGGATTTTTTTTTTTACTGTGATATCTTTCTATGACGATGGGCCTGGTTTAAACTTTGGTGGATGGAACACTCCGTCACAAATGTGACCTATACCCCGTCCATGTTATTACAAGTGGACTATTTCCTATGGCACTTACAATATGGCTGATGCGATATTCATCATGTTTGTGACGTAGTGTCCCATCCTCCATACTACAAATCAGGCCCGCGGCCTTGGAAACACTGACGGACGCCCGGCATGCTTTACACCTGCTGTGACGCCTGAAAAGGTTGTCAATGCCAGTGCAATAAAATCCCATTTGTTTCAATGGAAAACAGTAAAACACCTTGATGGCCCCGGTTCATGCAGTCCTCCGCTCATCTTAGCGGCAAATTATCTTCAAATATTGACTTTACTTAAAAGTAGCCCAGTTGGCCGGAGATGAAATATTGACTAAAGTGAGGATGTGGTACCCTATATCTATTGTAGTTTATTGACCTAAAGGCTTTTACCACATAACTATTCAAGGTAATGTTGTGAGATTAAAGGAAACCCATGTCCTCGTCAAACATACCGAAAACGCTTTTAGAGAGCTTTGTAAGAGCTGCGCGCTTGAAGGGGCAGAGTGCTTTCAGTCAGCAACATTTGCCGTTATTTATCTTTTTGTCTTCTATCTCAACTAGCAGCCACTCCCATTAATCGTAGAAAAGTACATATTTGCTTGTTATGCTTGTTATTCTGTTTTTCTTTAGTGCTTTGCTTTGTTTCCTGTAACCCCGTCATTTTGTTATTCTGTTTTCTCCGTTATTGTGCTTTGCAGTATTTTCTGTAACCCCCAGTCATTGTTGTAGTGCTGTGCAGTGTTTCCTGTAACCCCCTGCCATTTTGTTATTCTGTTTTCTCTGTTATAGTGCTTTGCAGTGTTTCCTGTAACCCCCTGCTATTTTGTTATTCTGTTTTCTCTTTGTTATAGTGCTTTGCAGTGTTTCCTGTAACCCCCTGCTATTTTGTTATTCTGTTTTCTCTGTTATAGTGCTTTGCAGTGTTTCCTGTAACCCCCTGCTATTTTGTTATTCTGTTTTCTCTTTGTTATAGTGCTTTGCAGTGTTTCCTGTAACCCCCTGCTATTTTGTTATTCTGTTTTCTCTTTGTTATAGTGCTTTGCAGTGTTTCCTGTAACCCCCTGCTATTTTGTTATTCTGTTTTCTCTTTGTTATAGTGCTTTGCAGTGTTTCCTGTAACCCCCAGTCATTCTCTCTGGATGCCAGACTATAGTCCATGCTGCTCACACTACTAACCTTGGAGCATAGCATGTCCATGGGCACTCACACCCTGCATGTTTTATTTGATGTTTTCCCAACTCTACTAAAGTGATCATTGTTCAGCTTCCCATAAAGATAATGACAATGTTTCCTCTGCTACATAAAGGCAAGTTATATTTTACAAAATTTTGCGCCATGTCACTTAAGAAGAAAATGGAAGTCATTCAAGAAATTAAATGAGTTTCTCTGCCCTGATGAATCATGTACTTTTACTGCTAGAGTGACGAGAATGCTAAGACAAAAATTATGTACTTTACCGACTTTTCTTTCATCTAGTACGAAAAACATTCAACTGCCAAGCAAAGTTCACATCATATATTTGAAAATGCTGTTCCTTTAGGCTTTATATAGTTCTCGAAGAGGACACAGATTAATTTAAGATTCAGCTCCCTACATTTCAAAGCCTGTGTTGCAGGGTCTTACTAATCATCTGCTGTCTCTCACCTGTGAGAAGTAAATTAACAGAATAAAGTATATTCTTAGTTTCTAAGTTTTTGTAGCTCCCAGAAGTGTAATTTCACTGTTGGTATGCTTGTAGTGCAGTTGAAAACCAGTGTTTCTGGCTCTCTTTAGCTCTCGGCTAGGCAGCCCATGCGCTGTCTTGAAGAGACATGTTGTGGGCTTCAGCCCACCCACAGGTTTCCCATTTCCTCGCTACATCATCTCTCTCATATTCTTTGTCACCATTTGGCCCTGGCATGCATGGTCATGCCTCTTCTTGTGTGTAGCCCTCCCCCAAAACATGGACCAGGTATTTGTAAACATCCTCTGCTCCCGTTTTTACGACCATTTTAGGACTTACTTTTTTCTTTCTTTTTCAGCACTCTACACACTGCTCGTGCTTTTATCAGCTCCGTCTTCTCCTACCCGCCATCATGCCCCGTCCAAGATCAATCACCCTCTCCCCTGTCACTGCTTTTCTTATTGTTGCGGCTTTTCGTAACCCCCACCTCCTTCTTCCCGTCTCTGCTTGCTCCCTCGCACCTTCCAGTGCTTGCCCCATCCACAAATCACCCCTCTTCCATCACTGCTTTTTCCTTCGTTGCTGCTTTCAGTTTGTTTTCTCCACCTCTTTCCTCCCATCTCTGCTTTCTCCTTCGCAACTCCTGGTGCTTGCCCCGTCCACATATCACCCCCTCCCCGGTCACTGCTTTAAACCCCCATTGTAGTCTGTTTCGTTCTAGTGAGTGGTGGTGTTCTGCCTTATAATGCCCTGTTAGTGTATAGCTGACGTGCTGATTGGAGCTTGTTTGCATGGCTGGTATTACTTGGCACACGTGTAGTCTGTTTATTTTCCGCATGTGTGGGTACTAGGTGTGTGTGTTAACACCATATGTAGTCATTCAGCAATGGCAATGGTGTTTTATAGCTGGAAAATCAGACCTCAATTGAATCAGGTATGCGTTATCACAGGGCATGTCAGAGCTCCTAAAGTACCTGTGTCTTCTGCTGTAATTGCATAGCCACGTTTCTCCTGTGTAAAATGATTGGACTGTCAGTTGGCCAGTTCAAGATGCTAAACCACACCTACAAAGCCGTCCACAACCTGGGACCGACCTACATCAGCCACCGCCTGACTTTCCACCAGCCCACCAGACAACTGCACTCCGCCTCCCTCGCCTCGCCTTCACTCACATCCCCCGCATCCGCCGAAGCCGTAGCAGAGGTCATTCCTTCTCCTACCTTGCTGCCAAGTCCTGGAACGACCTTCCCCACCACTTTCGAACTTCACCTTCACTCGCTGACTTCAAATGAGACCTCAGCACCTGGATACCTCCAAGGGTGATAAGCCACTCTATATAAGTACTGTTTGATTGACTGATTGTGTCTTATCTTGTTGCTTCTCATTTCATAGGGTAGGACTCTATTTCTTCAAATTTCTCCCGTCGGGACACTTTCTTACTTTTTCTGCTTTCATGGTGAAGTGTTTCCATGTCCCATTGTTGCTTAACTTGAATTCTCTTCAAAGGAGCCAGGCTGAGTCTTGATGCCATCAAGGTCTGCCTTCACCTCGGTGTCCATGGCAAAAGTAGTGTTTTTAATGTGGTTGCCGATGCAATGTATTTCCTCGTGTTCACTGCTGTAAACCAGTCTGACTTTTTGATTCTTTCTGGTTGTTTTGTGCAGTTTTATATAGCACCTACACCACCCGAAAGTAGTGAAGCGCTTTACATTAGCTCCAGTTGCTTTTTTGTGTGCAATTTTATATAGTGCCAACGCAGCCCAAAGGAATTGGAGCACTTTAAGTTAGCACCAGTTCCTTTACACAAGGACACATTCATTTTTGCGGGCACTGGGCGATTAAGTGATTTGAGCAGAATCAAGGATGTTAAGCCAATGCTGAAATTCGAACCCGGTTTCCCAGCTCCATAGTCGGTAGCTGTGGCCCTTACGCCACATACTCTCCCAAGAGGACGTCGTATCTTCTCCCTAGCCTCAGCCTCAGTTACACATTTTGTGATTATGGCCAAATCACTTAATCTCCCTGTGGCAGCCTTCATTTGCTGTTGGTTGCCCACCCACGTCCTGCCTGTCGCTGCTTGCCCTGCTGAACTCTGTTGCACATATCCCCTCCTCCCCCGACTCTGCTTTTCACATTTTTGTGCAGTTTTATATCGCGCCAACACCACCCGAAGGTATTGAAGCGCTTTACATTAACACAAGTTATTTTTTATGAGGACACTGTAAACTGAGGCAAGTCACTTAATTGCCCCGTGGTTGCCCACATTTGCTGTTGGTTGCCCGTCAACCTCCCGCCCGTCACTGCTTGCCCACGCTGAACTCCCGTTGCACAGATACCCTCCTCCCCGACTCTGCTTTTCACATTTGTTTTTTTGTGCAGTTTTATGTAGCGCCAACACCACCCTAAGGTAGTGGAGCGCTTTACATAAGCACCAGTTACTTTTTTTGTGCAGTTTTATATAGCGCCAAACACCACCTGAAGGTATTAGATCACTTTACATTGGCACCAGTTTCTTTATACAAGGATACATTCATTTTTGTAAGCACTGGGAGGTTAAGTGCTTTGCCCAGAATCAAGGATGTTAAGCTGGCACTAAAACTCAAACCCGGTTTCCCAGCTCCATAGTCTGCAGCTCTGGCCCTTATGCCACATCCTCTCCCAAGACGACGCCTCATCGTTTCCCTAGCCTCCGCCTTAGTTCCACATTTTGAGATTATGGGCAAAACACTTAATCTCCCCATGGCTGCCTGCATTTGCTGTTGGTTGCCCGTCCACCTCCAGTCCGTCGCTGCTTGCCCCCGCTGAACTGCACCCCCACCAACTCGGTTTTTCACATTTTGTTTGTGCAATTTTATGTTACACCAACACCACCCGAAGGTATTGGATCGCTTTACATTAGCACCAGTTACTTTTTTTTTTTGTTGCAATTTTATATAGCGCCAACACCACAAAAGGTATTGGAGCGCCTTACATTAGCACAAGTTACTTTACAAAAGGACACATTCTTTTTTGTAGGCCAAATCAAGAATGTTAAGCCGACGTCGAAACTCAAGCCCGGTTTCCCAGAGCCATAGTCTGCAGCTCCGGCCTGTACACCACATCCTCTCCCGAAAGGACGCCATGTCATCTCCCTAGCCTCGGCCTCAGTTCCACATTTTGTGATTACGGATAAATCCCTTAATCTCCCCTTTTCTAAACACGACAAGCATTGGCAAAACCAGTGGGTTTCGCCTGTGAGAAATCTATTGTTTGTAGGCCTCGGCTAGACAGCGCAGTGTTGTGTTCTATCAGTGGCCTTACAGGTCACCGATCTCCTGCCATTGGTAAACTTCAGCGTCCTCATTTTCTTTGATGCCATTCGTCATGGCATGCGGGCGTCATGCCATTTTCTTGTGTTTGGTCCTCCCATAGTGCATGGACCGAGTACATGTCTCCTTGCACTGCTCCTTGTTTGCACTGCAATTTTTTCTTTGTTTTCGAACACTCCCTAGGAGTACTTGTGTTTTCAGGCCGTCTCCCTTGTACACATACACACATACCACAAAAATGCCTGCACGTGTACATAAACGAATGCATTTCTTAAAAAGTTTTTAAAACACGAACAGTACTGGTTTATTATTTTTTTTGCACGATCCGATGTTATGGGAGTAGGGGTTGTCGGTCAACTCCGCTCCGCGCGCGGAGTTCAGAGTTTTAGCTGCTTCGTGCTCCGCATGGTCGCGGAGTTTGGCAATAACTCCGCCTATGTTGCGCGGCGGAGTTTACCGGTGGCACCCACCCGAAATGGCTCCTTAAAGGTTAGCACTCTAGTTCTCCTCTGTAATAGTTAGGCACGAACTGCTCATGCCTGAGACTTGCGCTTACTCCCCTGCACTCTGCAAAGTTAATGTGGTGGTGGGTGGCGCACATGCTTGTGGGCAATGACTCTGGGGCTGAGCTCAAGCTCGCAGGGGCAGTGGGAGGTGTGCACCTGAGACGCCCTGTGTGCACGTGGGAAAGGCGTCTCAACCAAGTTTGTTTTTTCTTGTTGTGGATCGCTTCTTCCTTCGACTCCCCTAACAATTGGGGGGGGCCAGAGAGCTCATCCGCCAAAACTAACCTGAGGTAGCTCCCCGAAGGCATGGGGGTCGGAACACGCCCCCTTGGACATGCGGACACCACGCCAGGCGGAGTAGATGACGAGGCTTTGCAATGGGATGGATCTCATGGCACCTTCCTTGACGCTGCTGCTGGCTCTGTGCGCCTTAGTCTCTCTGTGGTACACTGCCATCAGCGGTGGCCCCAATGGTGAGTACCTGTTTGACAGAGGGACTAGGTGGCTAAGGGGTGGAATGGGAATATACGCACCATCGAATTGCATTGATTGATTATATTAGCCGAACAATGCTAGTCATCCGACTCTTCACCCGCCTCAGCTACCTTGTACAGCTTCAGTTACTCATAGTCACATGCCTTCAGCCACAAACTCCGCGGCCTCAGTTCATCCTCGGGCACATATGCACACTTAGTGACGCCTTTCATGTTTTTTGCCCCCTCTGTCTGCCCTCAGTGCATGTAAATAAGTTACCCACGGTGGCACAGTCCGCAGGGCCTTAGCTTGCACTGCCTCTGCCACCCTGCCTCTCCAAACACTGTGGGCACAGTCCCAAGCTCGCGTACCGGGCCTTCAGTAATCCTCAGCTAGGCATGCATGCTTATCTGCACTGGAAGGG
Source organism: Calotriton arnoldi (assembly GCA_963921515.1). Taxonomy (NCBI): domain Eukaryota; kingdom Metazoa; phylum Chordata; class Amphibia; order Caudata; family Salamandridae; genus Calotriton; species Calotriton arnoldi. Next base: position 611,530 of record CAWUFW010003930.1, on the reverse strand, counting down.
GGCCTAAAGGGAGGAAAAAGTTCGGGGCGTTTGGTGAACATTACTGACTCTGCTCGCTTGCGCAACTTTTCAGAATCTCGTGAAGGTTTTCATTAACTCCGCGGAATTTCACAGAGTAGAACTCTGCGAGCTCCGCCCAGGCCTATAAGGGAGCGCTCGCTCCATCTTGCCATATCAGGAACACGAGCTGATGGTACTGGAGAGTTTTAAGTGCTCACCAGTTACATTCCACAATGACACATTCATTTTTGTCCCTGATCCTGCTTCAATTAAGGTATTTTTTTTACCCCTTCATTGTTGCTTTCTCCTGCCCTCTCCCATTGTTACCTGCTCATCGCCCAATCCCCTCCTGCTTACCTGCTTTACCTGACCCATGTCGCTGCTGCTTTTATTTTTTTTGTATGATCCGATGGTATTGGCGCTCTTGTTCCGTCCTCTGTCTTGCAATAGTTTCCCTTGTACACATACACACATCACTAAAATGCATGCATGCGTACATAAACAAATGCATTTCTTAAAAAGTTGTAAAAACATGAATAGCACTTGTTTATTATTTTTGCAAGATCCAATGGTATTGGAGCGCTTGTCTTGCCATAGAGCGAACACGAGCTGATGGTATTGGAGCGCTTTGAGGGCCATATGTATCATGCATTTCACCAGTCTCAAACTGCCTGATTTGTAGAGTCGGGCCGTTTGCGACCTGTGAAATGCATTTTGGTATGTATGAATTCCAATTTGCGATTCGGTAACATGTTACCAAATTGCAATTTGGAATTGCGAATACATACCGATTTGGTATTAGGAAGGGGCGTGTTTAGGGCGTCCCTTACTGATACCGAATCGCAGCAGTATGTAAGAATATTTTGCGACCGAAATGCGGTCGCAAACATTCGCATTTTACAACCTACTTCAAGTAGGTGGTAACCCATTCGCAAATGGGAAGGGGTGCCCAAGGGACCCCTTCCCCTTTGGGAATGGTAGCGAAAACGTTTTTAGGTCTCGCCTGGCGCCGCAGCGCGAAGCGCTGTCGCCAGCGAGATCTAGTGTTACTGACTTGCTTTGGAAGGGAGACAGGAGCTGTGCACGCGCAGGCCGGACTGGAAATGTGAACGCGCCCGTACAGGCACGCGATGTGCACATCTCCTGTCCCCCTTCCGTCCTCGCAAGCCTCATGCAATATCCCTTTCTTTTTTTTTAATGCGCACGCGAGCTCCAAGCGCAGCGCGCTTTACACGCACAGCATGCCTCACCCCACTTACCTGCTCTTGTGGGGACTCTGCGCTGCTCCTCGGGCTGGTCTCCGTCTTCAGCCGGTCACTGCAGCAACACGCGGGGCTCCGTCTTGCTCCCAGGAGCCCCGCCTAAAATCCTGCTTTGGCCGCAGCATGCGGCATTCACGAAGGCGGGGTGGGCTCCGCCGGACTTCCTCTCCTGTTTTTTTTTTGTTGCTTTGGCGGCCCCGTCCCTGAGTTGCGCAGCACTTATTGAAGTACGGCGAAGTCCGCAGGCGCCGCCACTGGGCACGAGCCGCAGGCCACGCCAATGTGCACGCTCACGGCGTGCCTACAATGTGCGCATGGCGCTCTTTCACTTTCCCTTGTTTTTTTGCCAATGAGGGAAAAGGGCAGCACAGCCGGCAATAGCGCGCGTTCTTAATGATATTACAGTATTTTAATATCAGCCCTTCAGAAGCTGAAGTAGTCCCAACGAGGTCCGCGGCATGTAACCGTTTTCTAATTACAAGTGTGAGTGCCAATTAATTAATTTAGCTAATTATCCACTTCTTGAACACCATGCACTAAAGAACTGTAAAAGACAGGCATATGGCGATAGATCGCGAACAAGAACACAGCGTTTGTCTATTCATCCAGTCCAATGGCAAAGCGCGCGCTCAGCCAGCGCGCCAGAATGCCCCAGATAAATAGGTTTAGTCAGTATAATAGCTGAGGGGATACAGCTGCCGGGAGCCTTAATTACAGCATTATGCTAATCGTCTCTGGAAAACATCAAAACCCATCCTTTTAACTTTTGTTTGTAAGCATACCTACAGGCAAGCATATAAACATTTTTAATTACGATCCGTGTTCCAAAAGAGAGCCCCCACCCCCTTTTTGAGCTGCGTACTGGACACCTCTGAAAACGATCGCTCATTGTTGGAAGGCTGGTGCAAACTGCAAGCCCGCTGTAAGCTGCTTAATTCACACAGTAGCGAAAAAAGACAGGGGTGAAGGTATGCACACCCAGCCGCTTCACACACCTGTGAACCTTTAAATATATCCTGCCAGTCGCTGCAGAGGCAGCCCAGCCCAGGATTACTGAACGCGTCCCGTTATCCCTTGACTTGCACAGGTATTGCATGAAACGTTTTTCACAAAGTTGTGCTTTCACAGTTTAAGTAACGTGGCATTTACAATGCGGTCGTTCTTTCGAAGAAACTAACAACGTTAGTGTTGTTAGTGCGAAGCAAGCTGAGCCTGAAAACCAATCTCGGGAGGGTTCCCTTCTGAGCCAAAGAGTTTTTCAATTTACATCTCGGAAAAGAGTAAGACAGTCAATGTGTGGCAAACGCCTGATTGTAAGTACGGAGGGAGATTTGGAGTTTGTGCTAAATGCGGTACTACTGTAATTTCCCCTTAACGGATTTCGAAAGCTCCAATTTGACGAATTTTATCAGAATAATCCAATGCATGTAGATTACACATGTAATTCCCCATTTTCCGACACAAACTCATTATTGGAGGTTTTTATTGCACAACAGCATGCTCTAATCAGGCTTTTGATATTGGATGGTCGCTTTACAGGTAGGAGGTAAAATAGCGGAGTGCAAGTAGGGTACTGATGGCCAACGGATCTCTAAGACATTTCAAACAAGCATTGAAAATGCAATAGGTCTCGTTTAGATTTATGTTTGTTCTTAGATTTGGCTTTATGTCTGCTTCTTAAGTGCCTACCCTGCTCATGTCAGTTCACTGGCCTCCTAGGACTCACTGGATGTCTGCTACTACTTTGTTTGCATCCGGGATCGTGTAGGAAGCTGTGGTCATGTTAAGAGATGAAACTACCTGCTTCTTCCACTAGACCATGATACAGGACACGTTTGTACAATTGCTTGCAAAGGTTTCACATGACCCCTTAGTTTAATTTATTTTCCACTGGTAGCTATGACTGAGCAGTCAAGGTTTACTCAGACGAGGTGGATTGAAGGTTCAGCTAAGACACAATATAACACAGAATGTCTATTATTCAAAAAGTCAATGTCCAGTCAGAAATATTTTTTAAATGCTAATTTGCTGTTTACTATATGGTTTCACGGTAAATTAGACATTCATTTTTTTTGTTTGAATCTGTTTTATCGTTTTTCAAAAACGAGTAGAAACATGGTAAAGGGTTGGCATTCCAGGACCAGTAATTTTGCCAATTATACATCAACATTACATGAAAAAACATGTTGAGGTAGCAGAAAGATACAAAGTACGCCTGACATAGAAGTGGCATATGCCGCATTGAGCATGCATAGAGTCACGCAAAAAGGCTGTAGGCATAGAAGTCACAGTGTACAGGAGTCGTTGCTAGGTGCTGATGTGGTACAATGTGTGCTTTTGGTATAGGCAGAAGTCTGCAAAAAAGTCAACGACAAAAGTAGACATCAAAAAGAAACAAGCATTTGCAATGCAATAGGTCTCGCATAGGTCTCGCATTTATGTGAGTTTAAGCTATTGGCATTGTAAATGACAATGATAATGCCTTTTATTTATGTTTTAAAAACCAAAACATAAATAAAAGGCATTGTCATTACAATGCTAATAGCTCAAACTTGTGTAAATGCGAGACCTATTGCATTGCAAATGCTTGTTTAAGAGCAGACATTGGTCCCACAAACCACTGCCTGCTCTCAAAAAATGAAAAGAAAACTTCATTTTTCTTTTTTAAACACAACCCGTTTTCCTTTAAGGAAATGTGTCATTGTGTAATGTAACTGGTGAGCAGGTAAAGTGCTCCAATACCACCGGCTGGTGTTAGAACTATGGCAAGATGGAGGACGGAACAAGCGCTCCAATACCATTGGATCGTGAAAAAAAAAAAAAAAAGGAAGCAGCAGCGTTTTAAGGAAAAACGGGCTGCTTTAAAAAAAAATTATTGTTTTATTTAAAAGAAGTTATGGACATGGTGGTCTGCTGACCCCAGCAGGCCACCATCCCCATGATTTTAGCGATTCATAGTAGGTCGCAAGTTGCGACCTACTTCATTAATATTCATGAGGTAGGTCGATTTGCAACCCACTAGGAATCGCTAAATGAAACTCCTGGAGTTTCATACATTAGGAATAGCGATTACCTAATTGCGATTCACAGAGAATCGCAATTATATAATCGCTATTTCAAATAATGATACATATGGCCCTTTGTGCTCACCAGTTACATTCCACAATGACACATTCATTTTTGTTGCTGATTCTGCTTCAAATAAGGTATTTTTTTCTCCTTCATTGTTTCTTCTTTCTGCTCTCCCCCGTCATTGCTTGTCCATCGCCCGATTCCCTTCCTGCTTCCCTGCTTGACCCGTTCACCCTCTACCACCCTTGTCGCAGCTGCTTCCATTTTTTCTTCTTCACGATCCAATGGTATTTGAGCGCTTGTTCCGTCCTCCATCTTGCCATAGTGCTAATACCAGCTGGTGGTATTGGAGCACTTTAAGTGCTCACCAGTTACATTACACAATGACACATTCACTGTCGTACGCAGGGGCATTCATAAGAGATTTGCCCGAGATTCAAACCTGGTTCCCCAGTTCCTGTGTCAACAGTTCTGGCTGTTACGCCACATCCTTGCTTCACTGCAAAACTCCTCAACTGTTTCTCACTATCACTTCAATATTTGTTCGGCAAGACCCCGTCAACACCGAACAAGCATTGGCAAAGCCACTAGATCTCGGCAATGTCCGAGCTATTGGCCTTGTCAACGTGAATGTATGTTAGCCATGTTGTCTAGCAGCACATCTGCTGTTCAGTATGGCTGAAAGTCACTGAAGTAAGAGCTATGATGCAGCCAGCGCCGGCCATGTGATAGCGCTTTTTTTGGTTAGGAGGGGCAGGACAATAAACTCAACATGGGGGGGCGAAGAGGCTCCGCGTTGGCTCAACATCCTGTGATTCTGGGCTTTCAGTGAGTTTCAACCATGCTGAACAGCTGATGTGCTGCTAGACAACATAGCTAAAAGACATTCACATTGACAAGGCCAATAGCTTGGTCATTGCCGAGACCTATTGGCTTTGCCAGTGCTTGTTTACTGTGTTCCTCATCTTTTTTTCTGCGAATACCTAGATAACAAGGACAAGAGCTTCTGTCTGAAACTAGTTTGTATCTTTGGATCTTGATTGGGCTCCATTTTGATGCACCCATTAAATGTGTTTTTATCTAAGAGTGTGGAACGTCCTTATCTTGATTTGTTTCTCAAATAGTAGTCCATGTACTCCTGTTCTCCCTAATTTGTCAATCTTTGGTTCCCGAGGACTTCATAATATGGTCTGTAATAACTCGGCCCCTCTTTAAAATCAGAAAACCGTAAGCATTTACACTGCATACCACGTGTTGTTTCCCATGGACGTTCAGTGACTTGTTCTCCATTTTGATTATTAGATGTCATCTCTTCACCGTCTGTGTATTTCGCTTCATAGCACTTAGCAGATCACCAGGCTATCGATCCTTTTTCAGAAAAGACCTTCACTCTTACCTTTCAGACAACACTTACCATGTGACCTTTCCTAGTGTTTTATTTATTTACTGTTAATTGGTAAGGAGCGAAGCATGACTTAAACCGTGTCAGAGTGCTGTATGTTTTACAGATTTCTCCGAATATGTACAATTTGTATAGATAAACACAAAAATATATTTACTCCAAAAGAAGCGATTAATTCATGTAGAATGGATTATGGAGGAGATATTTGCCTTTTATCCATTTCCGATTCATCCCCAACTCTTTCGGTAATCCTCGTCCTAGTCCTAATGACTTGTGGTGGAATCTTCACCCGCATGATAGCCAGTACTATTGCCTTCAAACCTGCTCTCTTGAAGTACATTTTTTCTTTATTAAAAACTCAGTGTTCCTTGTCCTATCTTTATGTTTATGAACACCTTTGCACCTCCCCGGGATTTCCTAAGCTCCCCCAACACTCCAGCGCCCTGCAGAGCCAAAGCCTAGGTTGTCAGCAGAACAATCGGGTAGGGAGAGGTGGTTTGGAAGACTGGGATGAGGAAGACCATGGTTCAGAGACATTAAAATGACCAGTAAGTAATCTGGGCATTACGTCTTTTTGGTGTTACCCTCATCCCATTCCTAACTATGTGAGGATATTCGAAGTAGACTCTGCCATTGCTGACCCAAAGGAAGTAAACTTTACAATTTAATGACCTCAAAACATACTTTAAGATGATCACAAAAGATCAATCAGATGTTTTCATTAATTCCATTGCTGCTTCTAATTTCTTACCCAAAGACATGTTCATGATGGTTAACTCTCTGCTCAAAACAATAGTGTGTAATCAGTCAGTCAACTTTATTTCGGTTCACAGAACCATACAAGTACACAATAAAAACATATATGAATCTCAATAAAAAAATGCAGCTTAAAAATTCAGTTCATTACAGTACTTAGCCAAGTTCGAGCGATTTATAGCCATATTACATTCATTAAGCAGAAATAAGGGATGCATTATATTGAACGATAATGCTAAGACAGTTGCCAGATAAAAACCTCAAGAGGAGTCCTAAAAAGGGTCCACTATGTCATCCGGAAAGATGCTGTTAAGACTTCGCCAAGTAAAGAATAGCTCAGAGCACTTATCGTCATAAAAGTTAAAGAGCACAGTGCATTAAAACACATTAAAATACACCCCAAGAGCTTTTATTTTTTAGCAACAAGCCTAGATCTGATATGCCAGATTGACCGCAAGTAATTGGAGATTAACTAAATAATCCTCTTCCTGGTATCTGTCTTACAAACTCTCAGGGCATTGTGCCGGTTTTCAAGACCGAGAAGCTGGCAAAGAGGGGCAATGCAGCAAGCACGTTGCTTTGCATAAGCGCAGCAAAAAAAAAGGACATAAGTTGGTAAGATTATCGCTTTTGTTCCATAAACAAGTAAAAGATGCAATGGGCAAAATCCCTAGCCTTAATTTAATAAATAAAGCTCTTGTGGATGGAAAATTAACATAGTCCATGAATTCTTCAAATTGCAGGGCGCACTTAAAAGACAAATAAGAGTTTGTGAGACTGCCCAAGGATACAGCAAATATTCTAGCACATGAGACAGTGTTCCAATAACAAGGTTTTACAGTTTCTTGGACACATTCTGGTATTGCGGTGGGATGCAACCAGTATTCACTCAATCCTATCCTAGTCAGTCAGGCTTTTATATAAGATAGCCAGGGGATTGGGTGCGCCAAGTGGTTGCCCAATATGTCCCTAAGACAATCTTTGTATGCTGCCAGTTCCTCTGTTGTCCACAGCCTAATCCAATATAAAATGGGTTTTAAGCTAGCTATATATGAGATCAGTTTGAAGTTTAGATCGAACCTTAATGGAAGTAGTGGGGCGCTGGTAGGAAGTCTCAACAGAGATTTAATAAAGAAGCTTTCATTTCTATCTAGTGTGTCGAGGTTGCAAAATCCCCACAAATCCACCCCATACAAAGCTACCTGCATGCTTGTACCTTGTATATCTCCAGGGCCGGTGAAATGGGATCTGAAGAGGCCTGGTTAGCATACCTTATAATAGTCCCAGCTCTATGCTTTAAAGTCCGTGAGCTTTTCTCAATCTGTGCAGTCCATATATGCGAGTCGTTGAGTCTCACACGTAAGTAGTCAAATTCAAAGACTCTTTCTAAAGTGGTGCCTTCTAAAACTACATTACCCTCACTTTTTTTCGGGGACTGAACACCATATATTTGTTTTTTCTGCTATTTATTTCCAGGCCATAATCTATGCAGAATAGACTAAACTTTTCCAGAAGGGTACATAAACCACACAAAGTTTCCGAAAGGAGTAGTGTGTCATCTGCAGATAGTAGACCCAGGACTTTTTGACCTGCCATTTTGGGGCAATCATTCTCGCAGTCCCGGAGGTAAGTCCCGGAAGTAACCATTGATGAATAATAAGAAAAGTGTGAGTACCAGGACACAGCCCTGGCGAACGCCTCTTCTAACGAGGATATCCTCTGTGGTGTCCACCCGGTCCCCACCTGACTCTAGCAAAGTTGTCTGTATATAATTGCTGGATCAAATACAGTAAGCCAGTGGGGACCTGTATTTTCCCCAAGACCTCCCATAGTTTGTCCCTTGGGACAAGGTCAAAAGCAGCTTGCAAGTCTACAAATGCGACAAACAGCGACCCCGGAGTGTAATCAAACCATCTTACCATGCAAAAAACCTTGTGATGATCTTGCCACCTTTTGTTTTCAGGATAAAATTTAAAATATATTGAATGACTTTGCGACACAATCTAAAGAACTCAATTTCTTGCCTGATAAGACACTCCCCATTATCACAGAAGGGCCCAGCCTGTCCAAAGTTGTACCTTTTACTGAAGAGGTCTTCTTAAATACTTTAAAAACTTTCAAATCAGGATCCCTCTCTGATACTTTCCGACCATTTATTCTTAATAGAGGCCTGTCTACTGTTGGCCCTGTTTTGCGCCATCTTCTCAATCTGTCTATTAAAACATTTGAGGTCCCTACTTTTTACAAGGCCGCTTCAATAAATCCTGCTGAAAAAGCCACTGGATGGCCATATGGTCCTGGCGAATTATAGGCCCATATTACTTTTACCTTTCCCTCTAAAGACGTCAAAACAAGTTTTCTGCTAGATGACACACAATATGGCTTCTGTAAATGTTGTAGAACTATAAACAACAATATTAGCAGCATTCAATCCCTACCGGACAATGGTATGTCAGCGGCCATCATACTACTGGACCTATCTTATAGATAAAAATTTTTTTTTTTGTTTAATCATTCCCAGAAAGTTTCTATTTATCCTTTTCATTAAGAAATCTTGAGTTTCGTTTTAGATTTCTGCTGGGCTCTGCTTTAAGCCCAACTCTTTTTAATATGAACATGGCCTCCCGTTGGCCAAACTGGCTCAAACGTTTGGTATACAAATAGTGTCATCCCCTGATGACACCCCCTAATTGTTACTCTGTCTAAAATCAACCTTCAACACCAAGACAAATACAAGTCCTGTCTCTCAGCAATCGCAGTGTGGATGTCCTCTAGCTGTCTGAAATCTAACAGCAATAAAACAGAGATCTTATTATTTGGTCAGTCTACTTTTCTCTGGTCACCAGACTGGTGGCTAGAAGAGTTGGGCTGTTGCGTAAATGAATCTGGTGTAGCTCTACAAGATTTGCTTACCCACCCATGGGTGACACTGGTTTACCTGTACAATGCACCAAGGCTGAATGTGAAGGACAGGTTAATGTACCCCTGCAGAACCCCACCCAATACATTGCTAAAGAGGAATCATTGCGTTTGGGTTACTAATAATCCTTAAACTGGAATCTGGGGAACTGTGGTACTGGAAGCGACCCTCACTCGCTCATAACAATATCAAATACACAAATGGTACGAAGAAGACTAGACACATTTAACTAAAAGCATTTATTGCAAGAGGGTGAACCTGTTTCTTGGCACAGCTAAAATAACCACACACAATATCATAAAAACAGCAAATAGGCATGTTGCGAACAACAACAATAAAATGAATATTTCTAACATAATTAAAATGTTATTTAAAACCTGACACCCTAAAACCTAGTTCTATGTGCTACGCGAGGAGAGCATGGAACGTAGAGCTTGTAATATAGACCTTCTTAAGGAGAAGCAATGCACTGCATACCTTGTTAACAGCAAAAGCTGTAGTTATCAAAGGCGCCTGAAGGCTGTGTTTTTTGCGACAGGAAAACAAGCAAAGTAGTAGCGTCCTTTCTCCTGACCTCAGATCGTTATCTGCGTCAGGTGCGATGTAGCATCTTCTTGGTGCACTGGCAGCAGTCAAGACTATCTCCAGATGCATCTTGTACGATAATCTGTGCGAAGGACCTCGCCTGACAAGTGGTCATGTGGCAGCCCTTGTATTCTAGCTCTTATCAAAGATTGGAATTTTTGACATAAGTTCAGGAATTTCTGACATAGATTATTTGCATCAAGATTTGTGTCGCAGACATATCCTGATGATCATAAATGGATGTCACTTCAGACTACACTGTTTTGACTTTCGTCTGTCTCTGCTCTTATTCAATCTTGATATTGCGATAACTACACACTTGTCCTATACTGATGTCACATCAAGTGTCATATCTATGTCATTGCCTGAATGACTTGACACGTTCACAGTTCTTGGAATGATAAAGTCTGATGACATCTTCGCCAAGGGCAGACATGACAGTGATTCTGCATCAACTGGAAAAAATGGCGACTCCTGTTACCTAAGATGGAGTTGGCCCTACTTAAAATGGAGTCGGGCCTTAGGGGCTTTGTCAGAACCTCCCTCTGGCCCCAGCCAATACTACTCAAGATCTTGGTATCACGATTGACTCCTACCTATCTTCTCCACCCATATAAACTTGGTCTTGTCAACGTGCATCTCCCTCCTTAAAACTCTGTGAAAAGTATTTGACTTTGTTCCGACAGTGACACATACAACAGCTATCCATGCCATCATAAATTTAAGACTAAATTATAGAAATTCTTTATTACTTAGTGCCCTATAGTACTTATTGAAACGTCTTCAATTACTAGACTAGTCCTTGATCTTCCATATTGCAAGTCTATATTGGTTTCACTGAAATGTTTGTACTAGTTTCCTAGCTTTAAAAGTATACAAATTAAAACGTTTTCTCTGACATACAGGGCACTAAACAGCACTGGTCATACATATCTATATGTTCTTTTTACTCCTCACATGCTAACTCAAACTCTCAGATTGTCAGGATGCAAAGTCTTTCCCTCCCATGTTTCCATGAAGCACGGCTGGGAAGTTGCTCCTTTGCTGTCTGTGCCGAAAGACTCTGGTACACCCTTCATTTGCACATTCATAAAGCCCCTTCGCAAGTTTGTTTTTGCAAGCTGATTAAAACTTGACTTTTTTTCGCAGTTTTTCTCCCCCCCCCCTCTGTTTGTTCTGTGGCTGGTCTTTTGGCACAGGGGACACTCAGTTTGAGTAACCGTTTTCCCTTTATTCGTTCATTCAATGCAGTGCAACATTCAATGTTTATTCCTATATGTACAAATACCCATCAAGTAACAACAGTGACAGAAGACAGCACCCTCTCAGAAGTATTACCAGCCTGGTCTGACGTCAAATCCCAAGGATAATGGCGAACACAAATGTGTAGAGAAGCCAAAGTCATACTCTACAGCCGTCATCCCCATATTAGACCTAGCCAGGGTACCTGAGGGAAGAGGCCATACTGCAACCCCATGAGCCATAGAAATGGCCTACTTGACTCAACGAATAATGGTAGATGTAGAAGGTTTATGATGCCGACCTCCTGTCCCAAAGGTAAAGGACCAGAACAGAAGGATTCAGTGTGGGGCAGGTATATCAACATTGATATAGTGTGAACCTAGCTCCTTGGAGAAAGTGAGCGCTTTTCAGGGAACATTTGTATGGCAGTACAAGCATTTCACCAAGTCCTGCTGTACATAAGACATTACGATGTCTGGCTCCAGTTGAGACCAGATGTGCATAGGGGGGAGGGTGGAATGCTAAAGCAGGCCAGCATTAAAGAGCACACTGTACAGGTATATATAATAGTATACCTAGTTAGACTACTTTCTATTTATTTACAATTTCTGGTGCAGGGTGAGATTTTTGTTTTGTGACTAGAACCCATGTCTGTTAGCTTCTCTAGCCTACATCTCAACCTCATACTTATTTTGCCTGGTTACAGATCCAAGGGACAGATGTACTTTGCTTTCTCAACTATCTCAGCTTTTCTAAGAGAAATTGGAGAGATTGCAGGTCAGCGTTGTTGACAGCTGTTTCAGAAGGACGCACCCAACGCCTTGATACATCCACCTATCGATAGACCTGCTTCTCCCAATAGAAGCAGATTGAGCAGTAAGCCTTCATAAAGATGTAGGGTCCCAAACATGAGACTGCTCTTCAAAAGTAGGCCAGGAGTAGGAAGAAGGAACAGGTGTTTACCCCATAAAAAAAATGAGTGGCCCTCCCCACGGACCCTCTCCAGTCTTTTACATTTGTCTTAACTACCCCAATTCACAGAGGATTTACTAAAAGAAGAATTTATCATTTGTCCTTGCAGTATGATAGAGTTGGACCCCCCCAAAAGAACGGCAAATGAAGAACCAAGGGTGCCGACTTAGTGTGTCAAAAGCCAACCAAAAACCTAAGAATCCTAAATACTTTAATTAACTAAATGGCAAATATCAACTGGTTCCAGTCTCTTGCCCAGTTTCATGGTCTGTGTCTCTCAGTTTCTTGTGCAAACAAAGTCTAGCATCCCTAAAGGCAGTTTTATTCTGCAGCTCATCTTCTATCTAGCACTAAAAAGCTTGACCATATCACCCCAGTCCTAGTGTCTTTGAATTAACAACTTCTGGATTCTCGCTACATTTTCAAGACCTCATGTCCCAAAAGTACTCACTGGTATTTTGCACAAATAATCATTCTCTGGTGGCACTAAAGAACTCAAAAGACTGAATTGTCCTGCTTCCTGAAATTCCAGCATTCAAGAAGTCCATGCTAACAAAATCCTTCTCTAGGAGTGCCACCATACAGATGAAAGTGACCCTTCCTTACAAATTTTCAAGAAATGCCTTAAAATACCTTCTCCACAAACATGACCACCACAAATGAATGATATCACTGCATAAAAACCTACGACATTTGTAACTTTCGTGTTTCTCTGCTTTGTTTTCTTTCAATTAGTTCTCCTTTAGTTAAATGGTTGGATATCAAATGCTTGCCTCCTCTTTTTTATGTTATGTTTCTTTTCTGCCATGTCTGTATCAATCACTACCTGCTGTAATATTTTCCACCATATTGTAAAGCTCTTTTTCCTCCAGGGCCAGGATCGAATGTGCACTAAACAAAATCTCAGAAAATAATAACAGTTGAAAAAAGCAAGCTGTGGTTAGCTCCAAAGATTGCTAAATCTCCTTTCCCAAGGTAATGCAGCCTTTTTTAGTCCGAAAATAAGGCAGGGTGCTTTCTTTTATGGCGCAGAAGCCATCTTACTGAAGTTCTCGCTGCCTAAGGCCTGAATATGGCAATATTTGTTTAAGCTCCAACAGATTTTCCGTTCTGCCCACCTCGTTGACTCAAATGACTGGAGTGTAACAAGGAGGGACCATGCGGTATTCCCTTCCTTAGGGAAGTGTAAGTGATTGGGGGTTGTCAAGTCAGAGGTCCTTAGCATAAGGGTCGGTCGGAGGCCTGACTCTCGCTAATCCTTAGGGGTGAACTACAGTTGAGGGTAGCTTGGGTGTGGCAGTTGTAGACTCAACACTCTTGCATGAGAATTGATACGTCATTTCTCACCACATGAAATGCACCATTCTTGTTTGATATTCTTCATGCATGGGGCATATCTTACAAGTATACCAAGGTAGAGACCTACCAGTCCGCACTGAATATGCCCTCCCATGTGGGTTGGAACATCTTGAAAAGATGAGTTCTAATGATCAACTAAGTTGGGATCCAGTATTGGGACAAAATATCAATATTGTCACATCGATGGAACGCGGCTCCGCAGGTGATGTTGCCTTTCATAGGCCCAAGTATTTTTTGTCTGCTTAGTCTTAGCGTATAACAAAAACATTGTCCTGTTACTAGTTGCTGGAGTCCTCACATAAATTAATTATGGCATCGTAGCATGGCTGAAGCTACCTGGCACTGACAGGTTGGGATTCCCTTTTACTTTTAGGAACCTGTGTGGTAGTTCACGCTGATATTTTTTTTTAGCCAGTATTTTGCTATATTCTTCTGAAAATTACCTGCTGGGGAAGAGTGCTGCTTCAATGAAATTTCACCTGCCCTGATGTGCTGTCCCCTTGAGTAAGATGTTAGAGGTAGGATATGGACATATGGCAAGATGTTGTGGCTCTCACACAGCCCATTATGTCAACTACTTATGTTTATATTAATACCTCTAAATGTACAACCTCCTGTTTATAGGAAACAAGTTTGCCCGTTCGAGATGTAAGCCTATTGAGGTGTCCATAGTAGTAGGTTATGGTTTTGCTTCAAAATTTTAGATCACTTTTCATTTCAAGACTTTGACTGTGATTATTCTTACAATACTTTGAGCATATAGGACATTGGGAAAGCACATAGGGCCTACCTATCCTCAGACAAAATTAACAAGTTTTTCAATAAGACAGATGTTTGTTGCCCGCGATGCCAAATTGGTGGACGCTGATCTATTGCATATGATATGGTTGTGCCCCAGACTGCAGATCTATTGGCTTGGAGTGATTAGTTTATTAACCACCAGCACAGATAGAGCTCTACCGAATACATGGGAAGCTTGCATCGCGCGTATATTTCCTAGAGATAGAAAATACAAGGCCAACTCTCGTTTTCTTGACTTGGGGTTGGCGGTGGCCAAGCGATTGGTCACCCGCCGATGGAAGTCAATTGATCCTCCTTCGCTCACAGCCTGGGTTCACTCAATGTTATACTGGGCTAAAGCAGAGGCGACCTTATTGTTAAGAGAGGACACGCTGTGACTCCGCAAGTATCCCATCTCGGCAGCATGGGGAGTGATACTGACGGCATTTCAAGTGGCATCGACCCCAGAAGACTCTTCTACTGCATCTGACACCGAACAGGTTAATCCACACACCAGGCATGGTGAGCCCAGTCATTAGCGAGTTTTTGCACCTAGTACATCTCTTCATTTCGGATGATATTGTCTCTTGAAATGTGCTACTGAGACTGATATGCCTGGGACTGAGTGTGGGATGATATGGTCTTAGAAAGCAGATCGTTCCCATACACCAAACCCCCCCACCAACACCCCTCCCCCTCCTTCCTTCCTCTATTATCCACACTGTTTTTCCCAGTTGATTTTTTCTGTATGGTTATATACAGTTTTTGTTATATAATGAATCTGGCTACTTACATAATGATCGTGGCTCTATGGCCCCGCTGAAGGGAGTTGCTAGAAATGTGCAGTCCTAATGTTGTTGGGAGCAATTTGCGCTCTTCCATGGTGCTTGGATATTGCTTTAATGACAGGCTGGGAAGGTTGATATAAAATGTCGGAAGTGCGAAGTATAATTGCTTAGTGACTGTATATTTCTAAGAGAAGATACTTTCGCTGTTGTTTTTTTTTTTCTATCTTTGTAAGGAGTTTATGCACCTTTCAATAATGTAAACTGTCGCTCCAACTGGTACTCGTTTCTTTTATGCATGTCTGTATCACGTTTTCATATAACTACAAAATTTCAATAAACAGATTAAACAAAAAAATAGGACATTGGGAATTGGGAATAAAAAGAAAGGAATAGAGAAAAATGTAGGACATGGGCATTCCCATAAAGTAAAAAAGAAGAATTAAAGAAAGGCAAAAAAAATAAAAAAGAGTGTAGGAAAAGAGGAGTAAGGGAGGTAAACCTGAAATGACATAAAATAAGTAAAGACTAAACAATGTAAAAAAAAATGCATAGTGCAAAACCATGTAATTCCATTAGTTAGGAGAAAAATAACTACTTGAAAGACATCCTGCTGTATCAAAGATGTAGGAGGTCCAAGAGTCTGTTCCAGAAGAGACACTCCCTTCTCAGAAAGAAATCAGTGGGCCAGTCGTAAGAGCAGTTTGCAGAAGTCGGGGAGCTTCATCTAATGCATGTACTTTTTATGCAAGCAGTTTGCTATATTGTGGACATAACGTCCTCCTTGCTTTTGTTTAATGTTAGGTGTGCTTTTTCCTTATGCTTTTTCACAAGTGGTTATGGTTAATCTTTAAAAATGCTGCTTTATAGACTCTTAATTGATGATCATAACACGAAGTGTCGTAACTATATTAAAACGAGGCTGCTTTGAACATGTGTTCTTTTCCTTAAGATTCATTGTGGGAAAGGAGGAAATTCCCTCACATTCCGTGATGGCCGAAACTGTGTATGCCAAGGTAGAAAAGAAGATAAAAGGAAATGAGGAGGTTTCAAGACGAATGAACATCATCACTCTCACAAGGAAACTTTTGGATTCAGTGTGAGTATCTATTGTGATTTGGGTGCTGTGGAGTGTGAGGATTGTCTATGTACACGAAGCTGTTTGCAGATGCATGCCATAATGAGGATAATATATTTTTTTAAATATTCTTTTTATTAAATTCGAATAGTGATACGGTACAGGTCATAATAGCTTTCCAGTTGAAAACAAGAGTCAGTTCACAACATAGCAGACACCAGTGACAGCTGCATTGTTAGGATAAAGTTTCTTACAGTAGTCGGTTCCTATTCTTGCCCCCTCCTGCTAGTTCGATAGATGGGGAGATGCAGATCTCTCCTCTGTATGAGTTCCATTTTCTCCACTTTTTGTCCCATTTTTTGGGGCAGCCTCTACTTTTGAAAACCTCTTTCTCTGCAATCATGCATTTGTCCATTTCGTTCACCCAGCCCCTCGTTGTTGGTGGGTTCTCAGCCCCCCATCGCAAAGCTATATTACGTGTGGCCAATGTGAACCCCAGTGTGAGCCATTGTTGTTCTATTCTAGTGAGATCTGTAGCATTCCATACATTGAGGAGTCCCAGTTTGGGTGATAGCGTGATTTCTTTCCCCATTGCATTTTGCATTTGTCGTGTGACCTTTCTCCAGTATGGTGATATGTTGGGGCAGTTCCATAGCACATGATGGAATGTTGCTTCCTCCGTGCAGTATCGGAGACAATGTGCTTTTTCCCTACGCCTTAGTTTAGTTAGCGTGGCCCCGGTTAGGTAGGTTCTATGTAAAAGTTTGAGCTAGATAAGACGGAGTCTGAGTGGTATGGCTGCCTCACGAGGGGACATTAATGGCGTTTGCCACTCGTTGTCTTCAAGCGGCCCAATGGCTTCCTGCCAGTGATCACGGAGTCGTGTGAGTGGGTTAGGTAGGTTATTACACAGTTTATGGTAGGTCATGGATATAGCTTTCTCTTGGATTTCGACCCACTACCGCCACGTTTATATGGAGGCTCTACGCATCGTGTAGACACGACATTCTTTAAGATTCTACTTTCAAAATTGGGGACTGTACACTGTTCAAGTGAACGTCAGGCTGCCCCCATGAGTCTTTTACCTTTTTCATCAAGGTTTGCAGGATTTAGTTATTCATCATTACATATTCATATTCTGCTAAGCGGTTTCCCTATTTTCAGCTCTGCAGTTTGCTCTTTTATGCCCTAAGATTTGATCTCTAATCGGGACGCATTCTTATCAAGACTCCGCATTCTGTTTTAGGAACACTCCTTCACGTCATGTGAGGGTGCACATTTGAAATATTACGAATTAAGGTGGTTCTCCTGAGGAAGGCAGTTTTCTGCCGAAACGCACGTTGAGACATCTTGGATACCACCCCACTATCATTTTATTTAAAACATTGTACTTATTAATTGTACTGTAATGTGGTTTGTCAGACTATGAATCAATTAATTACGCTGACGGCACACACAATACTATATAGTGAGGTAGTTTTGAATGTATGGATGAATGATCACTGTTTATAGGATGTAATATAGTTTCAACAAAATGTATATGTTATTTAGAAATATGTTTTATGTATTCATTTCATAATAAATATTTTTATATTTTTCTAACTTTAGTGTCACTACCATCATTATCAATATAACCTTGTTCTAGCCTTGTAGTTTTGAAGTAGCCCTAGAAAATTTACAGCATATAGCTTTCTTGATCATGGGTTCGGACAAAAGCCTATCTTCTAGCGGGCACGCTTTCAGTAACTCCCCTTGTGTAGGGATGGTTGCAAAAAGTGCATGTCGGATTTGCTTATATAGAAACACTTCCTGCTGGGCTAGATCATATTCCTTTTGCAATTCAGAGAAACTGAGAATTTTCCCTCTTTTCCACAGGTCACCAACGGTGGAAATTCTGATGGTTTCCCACTTATCGAATCCCGGCTGCGTGCTTAGCGTACCCAGTCGCTGTGCTGACCATAGTGGGGTGACTTGGGTTATTATTCCGTGCCATCCAAGTGTTTTGTTTGCCTGGTGCCAACTGTCAACAGTTAGGGCTGTAGGGCCGGTGTAGCGGTCTTTTTTAGGTTTGGAATATAGGGCCCCGTTGTGTCCTTCCTTCCCCATTTGGAGTCTATCCATGTGATATGCAGGTTCTGTCAGGGAACAGTACACCCATTGATTAATAACTACTAGTTGGGATGCCCAATAAAAGAGTCTTAAATTGGGAAGTGCTATCCCACCGTCGTACCAGCTTCTTGTTAATTTATGCGTGGTAATACGTGGTGTTTTGCCGTCCCAGAGTAGTGTTCTGATTTCGCTGTCTGTTTTTAAAGTAGGCATCGGGAACCTTGAATGGGATGTTGTGTAGGATATATAGAAAACACGGCAGTGCCAGCATTTTAAACAGTGCCGCACGTCCTAGCATGGACAGGGGTAGGGTCCTCCAATGATGCACATCATTTTGCAGTCTGATTAGGGGATTCGCTAGATTTTTGGTGTAAAAAAGCTCCGGGTCTGGGGTTATATATATTCCGAGGAATCAGAAACTCTCCTCCGTGTTTGTGGCTACACATTCTGATGGCAGATTTGGATTTGGTCCATGGAGTGTGTAGATTACTGATTTGGACCAGTTAATGGTGTAGCCTGAATCTATCCTCGTGTCCCTCCGCTCATATTAAGCCTCTAAGCAGTCGATCGCCCCTGATCCATGTTGCAAGTGGTTCCAGCATCGGGGAAAAGATCAGTGGTGATAGGGGCACCCTTGTCTCGTACCTCTCTTCAGCGGTAATGCCCGTGAGGTGTAGTTGTTCACTCTGACTTGTCCCTTGAGGTCCGTGTAGAGAAGTTTAACCCATTTAAATGAGGATAATATTTGATCATTTACATATGGATTTTATCCTTGAGTAGTGTAAATAATAAATCGGAGTCATTGTCCTGAAAAGATTAAGTTAAGAATACTTCTATTTCATATATATTTTTGTTCACTTCCATAGATTACAGCGGCACCATTTATTACAAATAATCTTCATTACTTGCCATAATGAGAATAATTGATCATTTACGTATGGATTCTATCCGTGAGTAGTGAGTGTAAATAATAAATCTGAGTCATTGTCCTAAAAAGATTAAGATACTTTGTATTTCATATATATTTTGGTTCACTTCCATAGATTACAGTGACACCATTTATTACAAATGATCTTCGTTACTTGCCATAATGACAATAATGTTTGACCGTTTACGTATTGATTCTGTCCATGAGTAGTAAGTGTAAATATTAAATAGGAGTCATTGACCTGAAAAGATTAAGTTAAGGATACTTGTATTTCATATATATTTTTGTTCACTTCCATAGATTACAGTGGCACCATTTATTACAAATAATCTTCGTTTCTAGTCTAAGGCTATTTTTGATAGCCCTCTCCTTCCTAACTACCGTGCCCTTGATGATTCGCCAGAGTATGGGTTGCCATCTGAGTTGTTGCGTTCCTGGACCTTTTGATCTGGTTTTGCTCTGTCTGCGGGTTTTTCCAGTCTCGGTGACCAGAGTGTGAAGACGAGAGGTAAAGTTACCCAAAGAATGTGTTAGTCCTAATTTTGATATTTGCACCAAAGGATGCATCTGTTTGCAAGCTGGAGTTATTCACCTCACAGGCGGGTTTTCTGGATGTGGAAGAGGGCTACAAATGGTTGGGTATAAGACAAGAAACAATAACTACGGGGGACTCCTTAGATTTCCCAAGAAAGCGCAAAACCGACTATCACTGTGCTAGTGCTGATGGGCTGACCCAGTTTTTTCATTCAACTTGGTAAATTTGAATTTTAAAGGTTTGTTTAAAACTTCACCGGTGCCTCTCCTAGCAGAAATACCACCTACCAGGGTACACTTTACTTTTTTGTATATCATTTAAACACAATGTTTTTTAACTTTTTTTGTCAAATGAATCCTACTGACCAGCTAGTCAGGCTAAGGGTTTGATTACAACTTTGGCGGTCACTCGATGTATTAGGAGTTTTCTCCTGGTCTGGTGTGTGGTCCTTTGGCGTTCCAACGGCGGTGCCTTTGAAAAAGGCACTGCAATTGAAACGCTACAGGATGTTCCTGCACGGCATGGGCTGTTTAGTCCATGCTGTGCAGGAACTGGGCATGCATGCACACAGGGGGGCACAGCCAGTGCTTAATTTGAGCCAGTGTTTTCCAGTGCCCAGCACCAGCATTTAATTGGTTTCCGGTGCTCGGCACCGGGACTTAATTGTCAACACCGCACCTATGACAGTCTGCCACGTCTTTTTACAGATGAGCAGAACAACGGGTGTTTATGAATACAATATACATTACAAATAACTAATTCCTGCCTCCCTAGCCACACCTTTAGCTTTGGATACCTGGAATAATTTGAACTGTCATACTTGCAGGCGAGAGAGATGGTCAGTAGTTGTTTTGGCAGCGATGACAGGGGCGATGAGTGGTGCAAGTTGCAGTGGCCTCCTGCTCAGGGCCCTGGCACTTGTTATTTTACAAATTAAGCACGGAGCACACCATGTGCTCTCCTGCATGCATCCCAGTGTACAGGGGTAACAGGAGGCTCTGTAGGGCCTCCTTTGTTTCCCCACCACCAGCCTTTTCATGGCAGGCTCACCGCCATGCAAAAAGGCTGGCAGTAGGGAAACTCAGAATATGCTTGGCGGTGCTACAGCGGCACGCCAAGCATATTGCTGCCACAGACCGCCGCACCACCACCAGGGAACGGGGTTCCCTGGCGGTTGCGGCGGTCCCAAAACAGTCGGACCACTGGTGCGGCGGTCCCCGACCGCCAACACACCACCACCACAGGTTCGGTGGTCCGTTGGACCGCCAAACTCGTAATCAGGCCCTAAGTATCCTCTTTCATAATGGTGCTCCCTTCATTCCTATTATAGATCCTACAAACATGGGACTAGCCAGAAAACGTGGCTTGTGCCTAGTCTAGGTTGTGTTGCTAAGGAGTACGCTATATTTTACTTGTATCCAAACATGTTTGTGGCCCTTTTGTACCACAAAGGCAGCTGTGTGACCTCCACCTGCAGCCCTTCAATTGCATAAATTAAAATGTCAAATAAATTAGGATCTCTGTAATGTCGGATAGTAGTAGGAAAGCTGTAAGTTTCATAAATTTTGGGACAAGTCTTCCATATTTAAGATAAGGTTTCAATGAACTCAGTCCAATCAATAGTTCTGTGAGGAAAATTTTTCATATTTTTTTTGCATTGATTATGGGCTTAATTGTTCCAGTGGGTTGGCAAGGTTTTGTCTTTAAGATGATCACTCGGCTGTAACTCATCTGCCTTCCCAACATCAGAGTTCTCACACGGTAGGTGGTAAGAATACCTGAGCCCTGCTTGGAACGAGTGAATATGCTGTGAACAGAAACTCACTCTCTGCCTTTTGTTCACTAGGGTTTCTCTGAACACGTTGGTTCCTTGGACAACAGGAGACATTCTGCTCCTTTTACAACAGAAAGATGTGGAATCTCTTTGTAGTTCAAAGCTTTGGGCAAGAATCCATTTAGATTCGTGACTGAAAGCCCAATCTTGAATCCAGGCGGTGTGCATAGATTGAGGACAATATATCCCCCAAAAATATCGACAGGTAAGTAAGCCTAGATTTTCTATACCTAACTCCACATATATGTACCGAGGTTCAAGGTGCATAGTTAGGAATAGTAAATCTATACTTCCCGATATGCACTTACCTCTCGATATTTTGTCCCTCGATATTCTGTCCTTGATATTATTGTACCATGATATTATTCGTGTCAGTATTCAGTAGGACAGTCTAACCCAGATTGTCTTTTATTGTTGCTGATGAATATGAACTCGACTGTCATGTCAGGTGAACGCCTCCTCCTGGGCTGAGGAAACTAAGTCTCAACACAGGGGGTTCTGAAATGAGGAGGTATGGGACAATCAGTATTTTCTTTTGTATAACTCCACATCTGCTAACTTAAAGCCTGCAAATGTACGATTTGGGCTCTATTATAGCTTGATAATATTTTCTGCGTTCAAACCCCGGGGTCAGCTAACCCCTGCCACCCATGGTTCTTGGCGGTGTGGGATTGGCCGCAGCCAACCCCGCTGCGCACAGCTTTTGGCCGGGGCTGTTTCATTTTAAGGGGAGTGGGGTGCGCGCCGCCCCTCCTCGAGCCTCAAAGAAGCCCCGACGACCTCATCCCCTGGGACCGTTTTATTATTAAGAGGAGGAGCACGAGCACCCCTCCCAGAGCCTGCTGGAGGCCCCAAGGACCCCATCCCCTAGGGCACTTTTAGTTTGAGAGCTGGGCTTGCGTGCCCCCCACCCTCCAATGATCTGCACCCGGAACCCCATCCCCCAGATCATTTTTATTTTTATGGAGTTTTATATAGCGCGAACTTGACCCGAATCGGGTATCAGAGCGCACCAGCTGCGTTACATGAGGACACCTTCATTTTTGTTAGGCACGGGGAGATTAAGTGATTTGCCCGGAATCACAGGATGTTGAGCGTCATTGCCGAGACTCAAACCCAGTTCCCCAGATTCGAGCTCCACCGCCCTAGCCGTTAGGCCAACTCCTCTCCCCTCATGATTGCAGTGCCACAGGGACTCCATCCCCCAGTACACTGCACCCAGTATGGTGCTGGTCGGGGCGCCAGCTGGGGCAGCGCAGGACTTGGGGGGCCTCCCCGTGGCCCCCAACGAGGGGTGTGTGGTGGCTCCGGGAGGGCACCAGACCACCCACCAGCCACTGAAGTTGCCAGCTTCCGCCCTGGGGCTCCTCAAGCAGAAACCCATTGAAAATGGAGTTGTGGGTGTCCAGGGTGGGCACTGGGGCACCCACTTAACAAAACAATGCCGACTCACACCAATACACACAATTGGTGCTGGATTGGGAAATGGCGGGGCCTTTAGGCTCCCCCCGTGGCCCCAATATAAAAAAATAATGTGGGTGCCTCAGGTGGGTACCAGGGCACATTCAAAATAAACAACAAATTAAAATATACATTGGCAAAGCCAGTAGGCCTCACCTAAGCAAGAGCTACTGGTTTTGGCAATATGTTTTAGCCATTTTGTACACCAGCTTGTCTACTGTTCAGCATGGATAAAAGTTTGTCATAAAGGAGAGTGGCGTTGAGTAGAGTGGAGTGGTATTGAGTGGCGTAGAGAGTCGTTGAGTGGCGTAGAGTTGAGCGACGTGGAGTGGAGTGTCATGGAGTTGTGTAGAGTGCTGTGGAGTAACGTGAAGTAAGTAGAGTGCCATAGAGTGAAACGGCATAGAGTGGAGTACAGTATTGTAGAGTGCCATGGAGTGTTATGGAGTGGAGTCGCGTGACGCGGAGTGGAGTGGCTTAGAGTGAAGTAGAGTGTTGTACACTGGAGTAGAGCGTCGTGTTATGGAGTGGAGTGTCATCGAGTGGCACAGAGTGGAGTAAAGTGGAGCGGCATAGAGTGTCATGGAGTGGCATAGAGCAGAGTGACTTGTATTGTAATGTATTGTAATTGCATTTATATAGCGCTTGTTACCCCTAATGGGGTGTTGAAGCACCCTGTGTCCAGGGTCTCCACACACCCAGCCAATTCAACAATGCACAAACTATGGACATACACAGGAGTGGTTCCTGCAATACCTGGTGTCACAAAAGACCCAGAATCCAACATACAATAGTGGTTAGGCAGTGGACTTGCCCTGTGACCAGGACCTGTGCCCACCCCTCCATGACCACCCAATACCCTGCTTACTTAGCCTTTAGCCCTTCACAGCAGTGTTTGATCAAAGGGTCTATTGTTTAATGAGGTTTAGAGGCCAGCTCTCTGCGAGTGACCTATCCCCACGGCACCCGTCCTTTGTGAATGCAAGTAAAGTGCTTTACTTCTGAAATATCCAATTTCTTTTGCATCTTTCGAAAGCTTACTGACAAGCTTATAAGAGTCCATCAATGATGTCATTTAACATGTCATGAGTGATGTAGCATGTGAGGTCATAAGCTGCACTTGATGGGGGTGTAACTATAACTTGTGCATTTCAGTGCTTTTTTTTTTTTTTTAACATTAGCTATTGTCTCATTCCTGCACCTAACTATAGCGTCACTTTACCTGTTGTTTTTTATAGTGAAAGTATGTTTTAAATATCTTTATATAGTTATCAGTATTCCTAAATAAGTGACATTACAAGGTGTATGTTTGCAATGTTGAATTATATACAGAGACACGCAGGGGACTCTGAAGGTATGTGGTCAAAATATAATTTAGTTCTTCTGTAGAGTTAAACCCACATGTCAACAAAGAGTCTATGTAAATCCATTTCAACCCTGACTTATGAGTGTGTAAATATTGGACACTAGGGCTAGACCCTGCAATCAATGATCCACAGGCAGCCTGGCATAGGCTACAGGTGCTCTAGGCCAGACCCTGTGTTGGAAGGATGCTTGATGTATTGAGGAGCCAATTGTCTAGGCAGTTTTCGTGACCTCAAACTTCATGTAATTCCACCAGTGCATGAATGTCAGAGGTCGGAGGGTTCGTCTGAAAGGCATACCCAATCACTACTGATAGAGTAAACCACAGTCAGGCCTACCTCTTTCAGTTTGGACACATTATGTCATGAACATTTATCTCTAGCTTAAGTTCAAAATACCGTACTACATATGCCACTGCCAGTAGTTGGTAATTTATTGAATTTTGCAAAGGATGGATCATGGCCACGCAGTCATGCTGTTATTGAGTTCTGCAACCTTTAGAGGTGCTCCTCACATGAAGTCCATTGCAAAACATACTTGGGTTACATTGTGTATGTAAACACATATTTGCTATCGAAATACATCATACGAATATAGCTAAATATAAAACTCTACTAACAAAAACGTGCTAACTGTGGAATTGAAGACTAATTGTTAACTGGTAAAAAAAAAAGATGCCTTACTTAACCCCTCCGCTGCTAGGCCTCCCTCTCCCCCTCCCCGTGCAAAGCCATTTTTTGGCTATTTGGGGTAGTTCGCGCTTAGGCCCCTGTAACATTTTGTTCACATAAGGTATCCACGCCAAATTTGCGTCCTTTTCTTCCAACATCTTGAGGATTCTAAAGGTACCCAGGGTTTATGGATTCACCTGGAGGGGACCGAGAAATTAGCCAAAATACAGCAAATTTTTGTGTTTTTTCGGAAAAATGGCAAACGGTATCAACTAAGGGTTTGTGGTGCTAAAATCACCATCTTCCCAGCTTTCAGGAACAGGCAGACTTTTGTCAGAAAACCAAAATTGTCTACCCGATTTTTGCATTTTACTGGGACATAGCCTATCTTTCCTATTTTTTGTGCTTTCAACCTCCTTCCAGTTAATGGTAGAAATGGGTGTGAAAGCAATAATGGATCTCGTAAAACTATACATTTCTGAAAAATAGACAAAATTCAGAATTCAGCAAGGGGTCATTTGTGTAGATCCTTCAAGGTTTTTCTATAGTTGAAATAAAAAAATATTGAATTTGAGTTGAATAAAACAGCCATTTGTGCCACGTTTTCACCTGTAACTTCTTCTAAGTATGGCAGATTTTTTAAAGCAATATACCGTTACGTCCACTGGACCCTTCTGGTTATGGGGATATATAGAACTTGTAGGTTCACCAAGCACCGGAGGTACCTAGAGCCAATAACTGAGCTGCGTCTTGCAATGGTTTTTCATTGTGTACCAGGTATATAGCCATTCATTTGGTAAAATATAAAGAGTGAAAAATAGGTATCAAGGATACCTTTATATTTCCAAAATGGGAACAAAATATTGAGTTTAGAAGCAGTGGTTATTTGCACATCTCCGAAATTGTGGGTACCCATGCAGGCATGTGAATTAGAGGACATTTTCAAAATGACTTATTTTTTACACATTTGGAACTCAGAAATGCAAATAAAGTCAATTGGTAATAACACTTCCCCTAAGTATCCCGATAAAAATGGTACCTCACTCGTGTGGGTTGGCCTAGTGCCTGCGACAGGAAACGGCTCAAAACGCAATGTGGACACATCACATCCAGCATTTTTGGTCCCGGACTCGGCGGCCATCTAGGGAAACATACCAAACCCAGACATTTCTGAAAACAAGACACCTGGGGGAGTCCAGGGAGGTGTGACTTTGCTGGATCCCCCAACGTTTTCCTGCCTAGAATCCTCTGTAAGCCTCAAATGTAGCTGGGAAAAAATCAAATTTTTCTCACATTTCTGTGTGGGAAAGTTGTGGAATCACCGGGCTGACACAAATTTCCTACCACGCAGCGTTCCCCCAGGTCTCCCAATAAAAATGATACCTCACTTGTGTGGGCGGGCCAAGTGCCCGTGACAGGCAAGGGCCCAAAACGTATTGTGGAGTCATCAAAATTATCTATCACAAAACACCTGGTTTTGCAAGGGGGGCACCTGCGTTTTTGGTCCCGGGCTTGGCGGCCATCTAGGGAAACCTACCAAACCCACACATTTCTGAAACTAGACACCCAGGGGAGTCTAGGGAGGTGTGGCTTGCGTGGATCCCCTAACATTTTCCGGCCCTCCTGTGGCGATCCCCAAAGAGGGATCCACTAGTGAGGGGTACCATTGGAAAGGGGAGATTCTCCCCTTTCCAACGATACCTCTCCTGCGTGCCCCACGAGCATGTAGGCAGTTAAACTGAAACGAGCCGATCGGCTCATTTCAGTTTCGGTTTCAGTGAAATGACATCAGTGTGCTGTGCGCGCTGATCGTCATTTCATTGAAAATATCAGAACAGCCTCGGGAGCTAGGGAAGCTGTTCATTAGCCCCCTTGGCTGTTTTGTTACAAAGGAAATCCCTCTGGTGCCCGCACCAGAGGGATTTCCAGTGCCATGTGGTCGGACGCGCGGGAGCCGTCCGACGCACATGAGCACTTCTGCGTCGGACTCCTTTGTGTCCAACCGATGCAAGGGGTTAAAGACTACAGTTTACCCAGTGTTAACAAGTTGACACTGACTGTCTCTCAAAGTTCTTTTGCATATGTTTCTTTTAGGGATCATTGGGCCGACACTTCTGCAAATCAGTATGAGCTCATTCCTATGTGTGACCAATACATTTTTCAAGATGTGCTTGTTAGTTTCCATTGCATTTGGTACAGAAAACACATTTACACATGTAAGTTTGCAAATATCCGAAATGCATGTATTAATTATCCTGATTTTGTAAGCTATTTAGCTTTCAAAACAGTCATGTTCATCGGTTCTACATCAGCTTACATAGGGCTGATTTAGAAGTTTGTTGACTTCATGTTACCAATGCTTTTAAAAAGTACATGTCAGGAGTAGTACAGGGAGTTTGGTATTTGGGTTAGCCCTCTTCAGCCCTTGACTTTCATGGTTTTTCGTAGTTTGCCATTATTTGGATGGGCTGTCCATTGTGTATTGTAACATTGCTGCTTTTGTGTTTCCATTGGTAATGGTGCTTGCATACTCCTTTTATTAGATGACTTTCCTAAGTTCATAACATTTTACTTGCTCGTGTATGTTTTCGTTAGGTCGAACCTAGGCAGCGCATGCGCTGTCTCTCAAATTCTGCATTCAGTCTATGAGCTTACAGCCTGTCTCCAGCTTCTGAGTGGCTTTTGTCAGTGTCTTTTAATTTTTTTTGCTTCAAATTGGATAATGGTTCCTGCTTGTCCCAGGACTTGTCCTCTTCCACTTATGCTATTGTATGTCCTGTCTTGGAAACTATTTTTTTTTTTTACTTTGACACAAGCACTTCCAGTGCGGCACGCTGCGCTTTATCTTTAAGTATGGCGGCCGTGCCTTTCTTTTGCTCTGCATGGCGTGGCTCGCCCACCTCTATTTTTATTAATTTAGAAAGGATTTTAGCACTTTGCGCTGCACCCGTTTCACGTGCACCGCGTTTTTTTGGGAAAACTGAGTTTAGCACACTGGAGCAATGCACAAAGGGCTTTTAAACAAAACAACTAATGGTACAAGGCTGTGGATGGTGGGGTGAACTCAGTTGGCGTGAACTCATGCGGGAGGGCTTAGCTGTTCGTCCTCTCTGAACTTCGCGTTGTTTTCAGAAGGTGCCTCTCAGCACCTTAGCCTGCCACGTGAAGAGGCGTTCGGGGAAAGAACGCACCTCGCAGCCAAGGGCTCGGCTTGTTGACCACATTAATGACGGGGCAGACAGGCCAGGGAGCGTATCCGGCCGACTGTCTTGTTCTGGAACCAGCCTGAGCTGGTTGGACTCTTTAGAGGACAAACAAATGTGGAGCCAGCCAAGATGTCACTAAGTGGAAAATAACCTTAGTGCCGGTTTAATATTTCTGATGTAACTGTATGCTGGCTGTTTTTGAGCAGAGAACTTTCCTGTTTCTTGATGGCTGGGCTCTTTATAGGGGTCTGATGTCTCAGTGAGATAAAAGGGGGCTAGTGACAACTGTGTGGGTCCTGCTGGCCACCAGTTGTCACAGGGCCAGTTCAGCCTTTCATCCTCTTGAGCTCGCTGTGTCGAGTGCCATTAAATTGGACAGTAATTGCTCTCGTTATTTATAGTGCTTAATGACAGAAGTATTACGCGCCATATCAAACGAGTTTTTACTATACTATTGTAAGTGTGCAGTTCTTTTCCTAAAAGAACGTTTGACTTTTCATTAAGCAACTCTGCCAATCAATAATTATTCAATAAAATTGAAAAATGCAAAGAAAAAAAATGTAAATAAAATAAAAGATTTAGAATGTTACAGATTATCTACGTGAAGTGATGCAAATAATAATTTACTGCTTCTTTAAATGATGCAAAAACAAGTACCAGAAAAAATATTATCATTAAATAATAAACACATACTATGGCAGTACTTCTACTGTATTCTTTTGTTCACTGTCTAGCAAACGTTGGTTTATAACTTTGACTATTTAGACACACTGAGTTCCAGTTATCAAAAAAGAGACGGAAAAACTGTCAAACTAATGTTCTTTCAGCGAGTATTTCACATACTGCCATCAGCCAAGCACACCACACAATTACACAACTAACAACACAAATACAACACATCTTTACAGCGCACTTCAACAAACACTATTATCTCTCCAACACACACACACACACAACTACTCTTATATCTCTCTCACACTACCACTACCTCCTCTCATCTCACAATGACACTGCCACCTCACATCCCTCCCTCACACTCCCTATAACCTATCTAAACTGCCTACTAACACATAATACCTACCTTTACATCCTCGTACTGGGTACAACTCCACCTCACACCTCCCCCGCCCAAAATAGCCCTCCCACAATTCCCTCTCCCTCATGCTTTCTCTCACACCACTTTCTCGCTCTCTCACACACTAATCCAGCATTTATATTAGTTCACTTCATATGTTTCGACACACTTTCAATACCATAACTTTCAAATAATACCAACAAACACACACTCTCCTCCTCTTCTTTCACTGTCTTCTAAATACACAACTGTGGCCTCTTTATACATCTATAGCATTCTCTCCCCGTCTATCTCTTTCTCACACACTATTTAATTTATACTACTTTGTCTACAGTTCATTCACCACTTCATACACAAACTACGTATCCCTCTCATTCTTACTTTCTATCTATTTTATACACATTTCACCCCTATCTGTTCACCATACCACATATTTACAATACACAAATACACTACACACCACACAATTACAACCCACACAATCCCTCAACTAACCATTCCAATTCAAACCACATAATTCCACTACAAACAACATACATCCACTCCACTACAAACAACTAAACCTGAATTTAAAAAAAATCATTTGCAACGCCCAAAACTCAAACTTTCACAAATGCAAGACAGATTGCATTGCAAATGCTTGTTTTTTTGTGTAAGAAGGACGTCATGTGTTTCTTCATGACAGGATAAGGCTATTCACCCTTGCGAGTTCATTTGTGTTGCTTTGCTTTCTTGATAATATGTTCAATGTACAGCTTGTTTGTTCACAAAATGAAGACGTGCAGGCAAATAAGCATTTTTACCGCTGAACAGAACATAGGCCCATTGTATCAACTATGCTATATTTTGCCTTTTATGCCTTTTAAGTTCAACTCTTACAAAGCACTCTTCCTCTTTTGACTCGTTTTTAACGTTTTTGTAACGTTATTCTTAGACTCAGCTTAACTCTGTCTGTTCATCAAAGGGGCCTCTGCTCATATCTTCCATGTTGTTGTAGCCCAAGAGATTGCTTCACTGTGATATTTCTTTCTAGGACAGCTGGGATTAACAAATGCAGCCAGCCAGGACTGGAAGCAACACATAAAGATAAAGTTCCCCACTAACAAAACGCAGACCTCTTTGCTTTGTCAGTGCATGTTTATGAAAAGCCAGGCCTGTGGGCTTTATTTTTTTTAATGGGCCGCGGGGGCTAATAGTAACGCTACAGCTCATAAATGTAAGGCAGAGAGTTTTTTCCCAACTCCACCAGTGTTTGACATACTGTGGTTTCATTCATAGATGCAAGCATGGGCCGCGGCACAGATGTTGCAAGCACTATGAAGATAATTGCATTTCTTATTGCATTAAGGTACGTTTAACAAAACACTTTTTTTTAAATAACTGAATTACATTGGTATCAAAAAGGAGGCGGTACAAAAAATGTGACCTCATCCAAAAGTTGAATGCACAAGTTGCAAGTCTATTGGCTAGAGAGCACATCTGTTAATTCCATGTTCTCTTGTATGTTGGTTTGAAAGCTTATGGGATGTCTGCTGTCTGTGCAGTCGAACTTGAAGCTTTATTGTGTACCTGCTGAGGGACTCCCTGCTTATTATTTTCATCTTTACTTGCCTTTTTAACATATTCAAGAGAAAAAAAATAAAAATATCAGCTGGAAGGAGAGGGGCATTTTTGGGACTTGTGCGCGGTCCAAGGGGATAGAACACAGCAAACTCCAAGGTACAGGGGCTGGACCAGCACAACTACCTGCACATTTATGCCATTAAATTATACGCTTGTAGGTACTGTCATTTCACTGGGAACCAAGTATGGCAGCTAAAAGTAACAAACTAGCAAATAGGTTTAGTGTTACTGATGTAAGCTCAACTATCTGGTAATATTCAGCCTATTTGGTAGGAAGTAAAGTAAATGCTATGGCAGGCCACACAAATTAATGGTTATTTACGATTTTTGGTGAAACCGTTTGCAGGTTATAGGGGGGCTGACTGAAAGCACAAAACCATAATCATTCATTTGCATCTATTTCAGACGTAGCACTGTCACTGCTTTGTGAACTTTTTGAAACTCTTCAGGGATATGACAGAGCATGCCAGAGGTGTACAGTTAGAGGGGAGAGAAGGGTTTGACTGTTAAAGCGAAATGGGGTACGGTGGGTGAGAGGCGAAAGGAAAAGAGATACACATGAGAAACAGAGTAAAGATGCATAGGTGACTATAGAATCGAAGTCGTGAAATTACAAGGAGTGAAAATGGAGGGAGCTGTTGAGCAAAGGGGTAGTGATATGATAAGTCGAGAGAAAGCAGAAGAGCATAAAGAGAGAACAAACAAAAGAGGGACCTACCTGCTCGCCGATCCGCTCAAGGTGCATCGCCGATCAGCCTGACTTCACAACAACTCTGGCTTCTTTCTTCTCTGCAGCAACAAATCCTGTTCAGTGGCTCCTCACAGAATGAGTATCCAGCCTTGTGAACCCTGGTTGGCTATCGCCTGCAGCTTTGTCCCACTGAAGTTTTTCGACTTCCATAAAAGAGACTAAGGGCCTGATTACGAGTTTCGCGGTGCAGTGTGAGACTGCCACGCCGCCGCCCCGCAATGCCAAACCCGTGTGTGCACTGCCCGCCAGATTATGACTTTTTTAGTCACTGGTGGGCGGTTCTTTGGCGTTCCCACTGGAACGTCAAAGGAAGCACCTGCACACAGGGGGCACAACATGTGCCCACCTGCATGCACCCCATGGCCCTGAGGCAACACGGGGCCCGGCAGGGCCCCCTTTGTTTCCTCTCTGCCACACTTTTCATGGCCATCTCACCGCCATCAAAACCGTGACAGAGAGGAAACTCATAATATGCTTGGCTGGACTGCAACGGTCCCGCAAGCATATTGCGGCCTCAAGACCACCACGCCAGAGATCCCTGGCAGTTACGGTGGTGCAATGGTGGTCCGACTGCCCTAGTTGCAATAGGGTGGTCAGAAGACTGCCACTGCCGCGCCACCGTGAGTCTGGCTGTCCGTGGACCCCCAGACTCCTAATCAGGCCCTATGTCTGATCGTAGAAATCTTCGCCACAACTTTGTCCAGCAGCTCCCCTACGACGATGCCTCCTCATCGGACACCTCCAGCTGACTTGCCCTGCTGAACCTTTCCTTTTCAGACGTTTTTCTCAAAAAAGTCTTCTAAGTCCAAAGGTAGGCGGAGACCGGGCCAAATCCACTTCATGTATCCAAACCACTCTCCATTGCGGTCATCCATAACTCGAATTTTTTGCCCTGCTTTTACTTGACTAGGTCTCTGCAGTGGATGCGTTGATCTTTTAGGTGCTAGTTTATCCCGCGATTCCCGGCGTATACCTTGCTGGGTCTTTCCAATGCGCTGACATTTCCCCTGCGTTCCCTGCGGGGTAGGCAGATAGCGCTGGCGTTGCTGGCGGCTCGACAGACGCTTTTGGCACAGTGGGGCACAGCGAATGTTCCTGACCATACGGCATGGCTTCATCGACTTTGGCTAACCCTGGCCATGGAACGCCTTTCGTTGATTCAGGAGCATAAAGGGGAGAAATACGCTGAGTTATGGGCCCCCTTCATATGCATTTTATCCAAAGAATTCCGAGAAGTTACATGCCCCAAATATCTCCAAATACTACACTTGCTTCCTACAAAGGAAGACGCAGTAACATCCCACAAGGAAGGGGCTGGGGAGTGAATCGTGGTTTAATAGGGTAGAGAATTGCTTCCGCATTACGTAGAATGCGTGCCGGTGCAGATGCCCCCTTTTCCTTTGTTTTGGGCGGGGGGAGGGATTTTTTATTTTGTTGATAGGCAGTTGTATATCCTTTTTTTTCTTGTTGCCCAGTTGGTACATGCACACTACTACGCTGCCGGCCCCTGGGTTGTAGGCAAAAGCTGTGTTTCTGCTTTGCGTCCGTGACTTTGCTGCCGGCCATTTTGATTGTAGGCATACAGCTGTGTAATACGCATGCAGCAGGACTGCCGTTTAAAATGAATAATAGATTGGTTCCATAATTCATAACTCCGGTTCTACTGATTGTATTTTCGTCTTTTTGGTGTCAATTTATTAAAATGTGCTCAATTTTTCTAAATTGTTTTGGAATTTTTCTTGTATTGTTTCCCCTTTATCACTGTTTAAGTGCTGCATAAATACTTTACACATTACCTCTAAGTTAAGTCAGTGCTTAATTTGTAAAAAAAATAAAAATAAGTGCCAGGGCCATCATCAGGAGGGCACTGCAGCTTGCTGCACCCATTGCCTATGCCAGTTCTACCAATGACACCACAAACACAATTACTAACCATCACTCTCATACAAGTGTGACAATTCATATTATTCGAGGTCCCCAAGGCTATAAGAATGGCTTGGGCAGCAGGTAATTGTCATTTTTAAAGTATATTGAATGAATAAACAACAGTTGTTGTCCTCCTCTCCAAATTAGATAGATGGCGCCACCACGTGGCAGACTGTCATAAGTACCGATGTTGAAAATTAAGTGCCAGTGCCGAGCATCGGAAACCACCAGCTCAAATTAAACACTGGTTAAGCATGACTACTTTTGTGCCATGCTACCAGAGGGTTAAGCACAGGTTAATTTAGTGACTTCTTTGTGTTTCACCCGGATGAGGATTGTGGCTGTTGCTTGAGTAGGGTTTCATCCCCCTCAACCAACAATCCACTTTCTCACACTAACCTACAACAAACAAATTAAGACAGAACAGCCAAGATATGCAGCAGTCTGTCTGTTATGGCTCTCAGCAGTACTTGCTACCACCAGCAGCCTTCCACATACGTAGGTCATACATGCAGTGAAGCAGTTGACAAGAATACCGAGTGCAATAATGCATAAGTGAGTGATACAGCTCTCTCATTTCTCTCCAAAATGACTGAAGGCTATTCACCAAACACACAAGAGCTAGCACATTCTCTTTAACTCTGTACAGCATATCTGTTTCACACCTTTTGCCCAAATGAAAGTTGACAATCTTGAAAACGCAGCCCCTCAGATTGTAGGTGCCAGAACACCTACGAGTCATCATCCCGCATTGGTGGCGGGATGATGACTGATCGTGCTGAGCTCAGCCAAAGACGATTGGCTGATTGGTTCATTGATGATTAAGGTTCAATGTGTAAAGACAATCCCGAGCCTCTAATCAGCATATTTATTTATTTAGAATGTATTTATAAAGCGCAACACTCATCCCCTCAGGGATATCACGGCGCTATCACCTCCTGACTCAGTTCCAGACACACTAATCTGCCAATTAGTGAGTGAATGAGTGCACTCTACCCAGACCTCTTACTTTGCTCATGCCTCACTACATTTTTATGGTATGCAGTAGCATAGCCAATAAAAAAGAAATATTGACACATGGGGATGTCTGGACAGCTGGCACAGCCAATGACTCACACAGGAATCAATACAATGTAGCGAAAGGTAAAGAGGCAGTAAATAACTAGATGACTTATCCGTTGGCAATTTTTATTCTAACATAAAAAAGCCATTTGGGAAGCATCACCTTAATTCCACTATTACCCTCATGGGTTATGGGAGCTATACGAAATACATAGAGCATGTGAGAGAAAAGTTTGACTACTATGGGAGCCTGCATGTAGTCGTCATGTCACAAGGTCAACTCAGACCATCGTGTGAGTAAAAGAGCTTTGTTGAATTGGGTAAAAGTAGTAACTGCTATTAAGAATAAAGGCCCTCATTATGATGGTGAGCGGACTGCCACCTTCTGCCAGCCATCCAGGGCATCGGTCCAACCGCTGCATTACAATGCAGCCGGTCGGACTGCAGAGATCGTGGGGTAGGACCGCTGCCTCAGACAGTATCAAAGATCCCGTGGGTACGGCGGTCGGATTCCTGACCCTACAATGGAGGCGGTACCTGTGCAGGCACCGCCGTAGGGATTAGGATACCCCTTTCTGACTGCCTGTTCAAGGCGGTCCCACGGCCATGAATAGGCAGATGGAGAGGGAGTTTGGGGGCCACAAGCAGGGCCCCTGTCCTGCGTGGCCTCTGGTAAGTGGCATGGACGGCACATGTAGTGCCCCTCCACACATTCATGCACCATGTGGCAGACGCCACATGGTGCCTGGCCCACAGTGCATGGATGTGCACAAAGTGGCTTTTTGTACTGCGGCTTGTGCTGCGGTCCTTTTCCTGGGCTGCAGCACAAGCTGCAGTAGAAGAAAGGATTTTATGACCGCCTGCACATCGGTCATATCCTAATAGGGCGGGTAGGACCGCCGACTCATTGTTGGACGGTTCCTGCCCGAAATGATGGCGGTCTGACTGTCCGCCATTGTAATAAGCCCCTTAGAGACAAATTACTTGGCGCGAGTTTTGCATATTTGGGTAATATTCATGAATAAACGTCATAGCACCTGCAGGTGCCTGTCGATGAATTAAAACAGGAAGTATTTGAAGCAGCAGCTTTATTTTCTCCCTGCCATTTGTTGGGATGTTTTTCTATTTAATCCCACTGTCCTCTGCTGGTTCGTGTTTTTCATGGTCTGACTTGACCGTGCAGCTGTCGCCAGTCTGTCATGTCAGTATCACTAGTGGGGCTTTGGCTCCGTCCACATGCTGGAAGCCAGGAGTACATGTTTTGATTGGACAGAACGGTTGTGTTTCCACAAAAAAGAGCTTGCCCTTCAGCAGATGTTAACATTTTGCTTATTTATCAAACTGCCTAGGCTGAACTTTAAGGGGCACACATATGGCCTTGTAATGCTATTTAAGTGTCTTAGATAGCTAAATAATTTGTTGTTTTTCTCTGGCAGGAGCACAGATGGGAAGAGGGCAGTTAATAAGCTACATGGATTTTTAGGTCTGGCTTGACAGTGCAACTGTCATCTGTCTTTTAAGCCTACACCCATATTGTTCTACAGTTCTTTTCTTCCACACAAATATATATCCCTATGCTCTACATGTGTAATGCTTATCATTACCATACAACATTCCTTTAAAGCCAGACATATTAGCTTTGCCATTGCTTGTTTTATTCATTTATAAAGAGCTCAGGCACTCTGCATCATGGCACTAAGTCATCAAACAACGTCTGGAGGTCACATGAGAGAAAGGCATGATTTAGTTGTCTCCCTAAGCTATTGAGCCACAAGTTTTCTTGTCTCCGAAGTGAGTTTGTTCCAAAGTTAGTTATGCCGGGTTGAGGCGGGGTGGGGGGAAGACGTGGCGGGAGGGAGTGGTCCGCGCGCCTTCCATCCCTGT
The DNA here is from genome assembly GCA_963921515.1 of Calotriton arnoldi. Classification (NCBI taxonomy): domain Eukaryota; kingdom Metazoa; phylum Chordata; class Amphibia; order Caudata; family Salamandridae; genus Calotriton; species Calotriton arnoldi. The sequence goes on along the minus strand of CAWUFW010003930.1, from coordinate 574,887 downwards.
CTGGAGAACTCAGTGTTGCATTCAGAAAAATACAAACTTGTACACGATTGAGACTTCAAAGCACTACAGAACCCGAATAGCAGAGGTGTGCTATATAGATGTTTGCAACATAACATATTATAATTAAGCGTCCCTCTTTTATTCTTATAATTTCACCTATGTTTTCAAACATGCAGTTGGAGGCCATTGTTGGGTGTTTTCTTTTTTATATTGTAGGGCTGCTGCTGATTTTTTTCTGATTAAAAAATAGCCTCTCACTACAGTGTGCAGTGAATTAAATAATATGTGTTTATTTCGCTAAGTGACACCTTAAATTGTTTGGGAACACAACGGCATCACAAAGGTGAAAAATCTTCTGGCTTCTGGAATTTCCTGGTTGCACTTTTAAAAACTGCTACTTTGAGAATATTGTGATGCAAATGTGATTTGCTTTAAAAAAAAAAATATATATATATAATTTAACCCTTTGAAATGCAACATCGGTGTAATATTTTGTGTCTTTACCTAAGTGGCATTAAGTGTGTTGAGCTAGGCAGGGATCAGTGTCTACAGCTCTCCTAGTAATTTGCCTCCATCTATATTATTTTCAGCGCTTAATGTTAAAAAGTTGCATAAATGTATTAAAGCTCAGTAAGTTTAGCAGTTACTGCATAGATCCGTTCGTGATCGTTAGATTGCAGGTTGTGCTGTCCCCTGTCTGTGGGGAGAAGGGGGGGGGGGTGGAGGGATACCCCCACAGATTTTTAGGTCTTGCCTGAGCCAGCGCATGCGCTGCTCTGCGAGACATTTAGTAAGGGGGTTTTCAAAGTGCTACCAGAGGCTTTTCCTGGCCTCAAGCTTGCGTTCACGCTTGCGTGCACGCGCGCAGCCGCCATGTGGGTTTCTGTCATGGCTCATTAAGCCTTGCGTGCCTCTCTCCGCCTTGCTTGCGCTTCAATTCCCTCCCTCCCCCCCCCCACAGATCGCGTTACCACGTTCCTCTCTCGTCATGGGTCATCAGCTTTCAAGATACGAGAGCTTTCTTTCACATTCCTGAAGTCGATAGCTTCCTTGTCATTTGCTACTAAGCAATCCTGGGCGGAGCCAACTGTTAAATTAAATGAATCAGGTTATTGGTGTTTACAAGCATCTCATGAGAAACGCGGTGAAACTTTCAAACGACTCCGTGGTTTGAAAGTTTCGCGCTTGTAATCAGCTTTCAAGATAGGAGAGCTTTCTTTCACATTCCTGAAGTCGATAGCTTCCTTTTCATTTGCCTATATATCCCTAACTCTCTTCTACCCCTCTACCTCTCTTCTACCCCTCTACCTCTCTTCTACCCCTCTACCTCTCTTCTACCCCTCTACCTCTACCCCACTCTCTCACAGACACTCTCTCACAGACACTCTCTCACAGACACTCTCTCACAGACACTCTCTCACAGACACTCTCTCACAGACTCTGACACTCTCACACTCTCACAGACACTCTCTCACACTCTCACAGACACTCTCTCACACTCTCACAGACACTCTCTCACACTCTCACAGACACTCTCACACTCTCACAGACACTCTCACACTCTCACAGACACTCTCACAGACACTCTCACAGACACTCTCACAGACACTCTCACAGACACTCTCACAGACACTCTCACAGACACTCTCACAGACTCTCTCACAGACACTCTCTCACAGACACTCTCTCACAGACACTCTCTCACAGACACTCTCTCACAGACACTCTCTCACAGACACTCTCTCACAGACACTCTCACAGACACTCTCACAGACACTCTCACAGACACTCTCACAGACACTCTCTCACAGACACTCTCTCACAGACACTCTCTCACAGACACTCTCTCACAGACACTCTCTCACAGACACTCTCACAGACTCTCTCTCACAGACTCTGTCTCTCTCACAGACTCTGTCTCTCTCACAGACTCTGTCTCTCTCACAGACTCTGTCTCTCTCACAGACTCTGTCTCTCTCACAGACTGTCTCTCTCACACACACTCTCACAGACACTCTCACAGACACTCTCACAGACACTCTCTCAGACACTCTCTCACAGACACTCTCTCACAGACACTCTCTCACAGACACTCTCTCACAGACACTCTCTCACAGACACTCTCTCACAGACACTCTCTCACAGACACTCTCTCACAGACACTCTCTCACAGACACTCTCTCACAGACACTCTCTCACAGACACTCTCTCACAGACACACTCTCACAGACACACTCTCACAGACACTCTCACAGACACACTCACAGACTCTCACAGACTCTCACAGACTCTCTCTCACAGACTCTCTCACAGACTCTCTCTCACAGACTCTGTCTCTCTCACAGACTCTCTCACAGACTCTCTCACAGACTCTCTCACAGACACTCTCACAGACACTCTCTCAGACACTCTCTCAGACACTCTCTCAGACACTCTCACAGACTCTCTCACAGACTCTCTCACAGACTCTCTCACAGACACTCTCTCACAGACTCTCTCACAGACACTCTCTCACAGACACTCTCTCACAGACACTCTCTCACAGACACTCTCTCACAGACACTCTCTCACAGACACTCTCTCACAGACACTCTCTCACAGACACTCTCTCACAGACACTCTCTCACAGACACTCTCTCACAGACACTCTCTCACAGACACTCTCACAGACTCTCTCACAGACACTCTCTCACCGCCTACCTCCCCAGGAAATCTCTTCGCTCGGAGAATTTAAATTTAGCCTGTACTCCTAAAATTAACAGGCAGCGGAGTGGAGGCCGCTCCTTTTCATATAACATAGCTGGACTGTGGAACTCCCTCCCTCTCAATCTCCGCCATGAAACTGCCCACCTCTCTTTCCGGAAGGGTCTTAAAACATGGCTATTCCAGAAGAGTACCTGCTAGCCTTCCCTTATTAGCCTTAATTGCCGCCAGCGCTGGGATGCCTTGGGGTAGCCATGCGCTCTATAAATGCTAATTAATAATAACAGACTCTCACAGACACTCTCGCACAGACTCTCACAGACACTCTCGCACAGACTCTCACAGACACTCTCGCACAGACTCTCACAGACACTCTCACAGACTCTCACAGACACTCTCTCACAGACTCTCATCTCTCACAGACCCTCTCTCACAGACCCTCTCTCACAGACCCTCTCTCACAGACCATCTCTCACAGACCCTCTCTCACAGACTCTGTCTCTCTCACAGACTCTGTGTCTCTCACAGACTCTCTCACAGACTCTCTCACAGACTCTCTCAGACACTCTCTCACAGACTCTCTCACAGACTCTCTCACAGACTCTCTCACAGACTCTCTCACAGACTCTCTCACAGACACTCTCTCACAGACTCTCTCACAGACTCTCTCACAGACTCTCTCACAGACACTCTCTCACAGACACTCTCTCTCAGACACTCTCTCTCAGACACTCTCTCTCAGACACTCTCTCACAGACACACTCTCACAGACACACTCTCACAGACACACTCTCACAGACACTCTCACAGACACTCTCACAGACACTCTCACAGACACTCTCACAGACTCTCTCACAGACTCTCTCACAGACTCTCTCACAGACTCTCTCACAGACTCTCTCACAGACTCTCTCACAGACTCTCTCACAGACTCTCTCACAGACTCTCTCACAGACTCTCTCACAGACTCTCACAGACTCAGACTCTCACAGACTCTCACAGACTCTCAGACTCTCTCTCACAGACCCTCTCTCACAGACCCTCTCTCACAGACCCTCTCTCACAGACAGACTCTCACAGACAGACTCTCACAGACAGACTCTCACAGACAGACTCTCACAGACAGACTCTCACAGACAGACTCTCACAGACAGACTCTCACAGACAGACTCTCACAGACACTCACAGACTCTCTCTCACAGACTCTCTCTCACAGACTCTCTCTCACAGACTCTCTCTCACAGACTCTCTCTCACACTCTCTCACAGACACTCTCTCACAGACACTCTCTCACAGACACTCTCTCACAGACTCTCTCTCACAGACTCTCACAGACCCTCTCTCACAGACCCTCTCTCTCAGACACTCTCTCAGACACTCTCTCTCAGACACTCTCTCTCAGACACTCTCTCTCAGACACTCTCTCTCAGACACTCTCTCTCAGACACTCTCTCACAGACACACTCTCACAGACACACTCTCACAGACACTCTCACAGACACTCTCACAGACACTCTCACAGAGACTCTCACAGAGACTCTCACAGACACTCTCACACACTCTCACAGACTCACAGACATACTCTCACAGACTCTCACAGACACACTCTCACAGACACACTCTCACAGACTCTCTCACACTCTCTCACAGACACTCTCTCACAGACACTCTCTCACAGACTCTCTCACAGACTCTCTCACAGACTCTCTCACAGACACTCTCTCACAGACACTCTCTCACAGACACTCTCTCACAGACACTCTCTCTCAGACACTCTCTCACAGTCTCTCTCTCACAGACACTCTCTCACAGACACTCTCTCACAGTCTCTCTCTCACAGTCTCTCTCACAGACACTCTCACAGACACTCTCACAGACACTCTCACAGACACTCTCACAGACACTCTCACAGACACTCTCACAGACACTCTCACAGACACTCTCACAAACACTCTCACAGACACACTCTCACAGACTCTCTCACACTCTCTCACAGACACTCTCTCACAGACACTCTCTCACAGACACTCTCTCACAGACACTCTCACAGACACTCTCTCACAGACACTCTCTCACAGACACTCTCTCACAGACACTCTCTCACAGTCTCTCTCTCACAGACACTCTCACAGACAGACACTCTCACAGACACTCTCACAGACACTCTCACAGACACTCTCACAGACACTCTCACAGACACTCTCACAGACACTCTCACAGACACTCTCACAGACACTCTCACAGACTCTCACAGACCCTCTCTCACAGACCCTCTCTCACAGACCCTCTCTCACAGACCCTCTCTCACAGACCCTCTCTCACAGACCCTCTCTCACAGACACTCTCTCACAGACACTCTCTCACAGACAGACTCTCAGACACTCTCTCAGACACTCTCTCACAGACACTCTCTCACAGACACTCTCTCACAGACTCTCTCTCACAGACTCTCTCACAGACTCTCTCACAGACTCTCTCTCACAGACTCTCTCTCACAGACTCTCTCTCACAGACTCTCTCTCACAGACACTCTCACAGACTCTCTCACAGACACTCTCTCACAGACTCTCTCACAGACTCTCTCACAGACACTCTCTCACAGACACTCTCTCACAGACACTCTCTCACAGACACTCTCTCACAGACACTCTCTCACAGACACTCTCTCACAGACACTCTCTCACAGACACTCTCTCACAGACACTCTCTCACAGACACTCTCTCACAGACACTCTCTCACAGACACTCTCTCACAGACACTCTCTCACAGACACTCTCTCACTCTCACAGACATACTCTCACAGACACACTCTCACAGACTCTCTCACAGACTCTCTCACAGACTCTCTCACAGACTCTCTCACAGACTCTCTCACAGACACTCTCTCACAGACACTCTCTCACAGACACTCTCTCACAGACACTCTCTCACAGACACTCTCTCACAGACACTCTCTCACAGGCACTCTCTCACAGGCACTCTCTCACAGACACTCTCACAGACACTCTCACAGACACTCACAGACTCTCTCAGACATTCTCTCACACTCAGACACTCTCTCACAGACACTCTCTCACAGACACTCTCTCACAGACACTCTCTCACAGACCCTCTCTCACAGACCCTCTCTCACAGACCCTCTCTCACAGACCCTCTCTCACAGACTCTCTCACAGACTCTCTCACAGACTCTCTCACAGACTCTCTCACAGACTCTCTCTCACAGACTCTCTCTCACAGACTCTCTCTCACAGACTCTCTCTCACAGACTCTCTCTCACAGACTCTCTCACAGACACTCTCACACACACTCTCACAGACTCTCACAGACATACTCTCACAGACTCTCACAGACACACTCTCACAGACTCTCTCACAGACTCTCTCACAGACACTCTCTCACAGACACTCTCTCACAGACACTCTCTCACAGACACTCTCTCACAGTCTCTCTCTCACAGTCTCTCTCTCACAGTCTCTCTCACAGACAAACACTCTCACAGACACTCTCACAGACACTCTCACAGACACTCTCACAGACACTCTCACAGACACTCTCACAGACACTCTCACAGAGACACTCTCACAGACTCTCTCTCACACACATTCTCTCACACTCAGACACTCTCTCACAGACTCTCACAGACACTCTCTCACAGACACTCTCTCACAGACACTCTCTCACAGACACTCTCTCACAGACACTCTCTCACAGACTCTCACAGACTCTCACAGACACTCTCTCACAGACCCTCTCTCACAGACCCTCTCTCACAGACCCTCTCTCACAGACCCTCTCTCACAGACCCTCTCTCACAGACCCTCTCTCACAGACCCTCTCACAGACTCTCTCACAGACTCTCTCACAGACACTCTCTCACAGACTCTCATGGACTCTCACAAACACTCTCTCACAGACACTCACAGACACTCTCTCACAGACACTCTCACTCTCTCACAGACACTCTCACTCTCTCACAGACACTCTCACACTTTCTCACACTCTCTTACAGACTCTCACAGACACTCTCTCAGACTCTCACAGACACTCAGACACTCTCTCACAGAATCTCAGACACTCTCAGACACTCTCTCACAGAATCTCAGACACTCTCTCACTCCCCTCTTCTACCCCTCTACCCCTCTTCTAGCCCCTCTACCCCTCTTCTAGCCCTCTTCTACCCCTCTTCTAGCCCTCTTCTACCCCTCTACCCCTCTATCCCTCTTCTACCCTTCTACCCCTCTACTACCCCTCTACACCTCTACTCTTCTACCCCTCTACTACCCTTCTACCCCTCTTCTACCCCTCTTCTAACCCTCTTCTACCCTTCTACCCCTCTACCCCTCTACTACCCCTCTTCTACCCACTTCTACCCCCTTCTACCTCCTTCTAACCCCTTCTACCTCCTACCCCTCTTCTACTCCCCTCTTCTACCCCTCTACCCATCTTCTACCCCTCTACCCCCTTTTACCCCTCTTCTACCCCTCTTCTACCCCTCTACCACCCCTCAACCCCTCTTCTACCCCTCTACCACCCACTGTAACTAGCAAAGACACTGTCACGGCAGCATCACTCAGCACCACCACAGCATCACCACAGCATCACTCAGCATCACCACAGCATCACTCAGCGCAACAGCAGCATCACTCAGCGCCACCACAGCATCACTCAGCGCCACCACAGCATCACTCAGCGCCACCACAGCATCACTCAGCGCCACCACAGCATCACTCAGCGTGACCACAGCATCACTCAGCGCCACCACAGCATCACTCAGCGCCACCACAGCATCACTCAGCGCCACCACAGCATCACTCAGCGCCACCACAGCATCACTCAGCGCCACCACAGCATCACTCAGCGCCACCACAGCATCACTCAGCGCCACCACAGCATCACTCAGCGCCACCACAGCATCACTCAGCGCCACCACAGCATCACTCAGCGCCACCACAGCATCACTCCGCATCATCACAGCATCACTCCGCACCACGACAGCATCACTCGGCGCCACCACAGCAACACTCGGCGACACCACAGCAACACTCAGCGCCACCACAGCAACACTCAGCGCCACCACAGCATCACTCAGCGCCACCACAGCATCACTCAGCGCCACCACAGCATCACTCAGCGCTACCACAGCATCACTCAGCGCCACCACAGCATCACTCAGCGCCACCACAGCATCACTCAGCGCCACCACAGCATCACTCAGCGCCACCACAGCATCACTCAGCACCACCACAGCATCACTCAGCGACACCACAGCCTCACTCAGGGCCAACACAGCATCACTCAACAGCACCACAGCAGCACTCAGCGCTACCACAGCATCACTCAGCGCCACCACAGCATCACTCAGCACCACCACAGCATCACTCAGCACCACCACAGCATCACTCAGCACCACCACAGCATCACTCACGGCCACAACAATATCACTCAGGGCCACAACAATATCACTCAGCGCCACAACAGCATCAGTCAGCACCACCACAGCATCAGTCAGCACCACCACAGCATCAGTCAGCACCACCACAGCATCAGTCAGCGCCACCACAGCATCAGTCAGCGCTACCACAGCATCACTCAGCACCACCACAGCATCACTCAGCGACACCACAGCCTCACTCAGGGCCAACACAGTCTCACTCAGGGCCAACACAGCCTCACTCAACACCACCACAGCATCACTCAGCACCACCACAGCATCACTCAGCACCATCACAGCATCACTCCGCACCACCACAGCATCACTCCGCACCACCACAGCATCACTCCGCACCACCACAGCATCACTCAGGGCCACAACAATATCACTCAGCGCTACCACAGCATCAGTCAGCACCACCACAGCATCACTCAGCACCACCACAGCATCAGTCAGCGCTACCACAGCATCACTCAGCACCACCACAGCATCACTCAGCGACACCACAGCCTCACTCAGGGCCAACACAGCATCACTCAACACCACCACAGCATCACTCAGCACCACCACAGCATCACTCAGCACCACCACAGCATCACTCACGGCCACAACAATATCACTCAGGGCCACAACAATATCACTCAGCGCCACCACAGCATCAGTCAGCACCACCACAGCATCAGTCAGCACCACCACAGCATCAGTCAGCACCACCACAGCATCAGTCAGCGCCACCACAGCATCAGTCAGCGCTACCACAGCATCACTCAGCACCACCACAGCATCACTCAGCGACACCACAGCCTCACTCAGGGCCAACACAGCATCACTCAACACCACCACAGCATCACTCAGCACCACCACAGCATCACTCCGCACCACCACAGCATCACTCCGCACCACCACAGCATCACTCCGCACCACCACAGCATCACTCCGCACCACCACAGCATCACTCCGCACCACCACAGCATCACTCAGGGCCACAACAATATCACTCAGCGCTACCACAGCATCAGTCAGCACCACCACAGCATCACTCAGCACCACCACAGCATCACTCAGCACCACCACAGCATCACTCAAGGCCACAACAGCATCACTCAGCACCACCACAGCATCACTCAGCACCACCACAGCATCACTCAGCACCACCACAGCATCAGTCAGCAGCACCACCACAGCATCAGTCAGCACCACCACAGCATCAGTCAGCACCACCACAGCATCAGTCAGCGCCACCACAGCATCAGTCAGCGCCACCACAGCATCACTCAGCGCCACCACAGCATCACTCAGCACCACCACAGCATCACTCAGCGCCACCACAGCATCAGTCAGCACCACCACAGCATCAGTCAGCACCACCACAGCATCAGTCAGCACCACCACAGCATCAGTCAGCACCACCACAGCATCAGTCAGCACCACCACAGCATCAGTCAGCACCACCACAGCATCAGTCAGCACCACCACAGCATCAGTCAGCGCTACCACAGCATCACTCAGCACCACCACAGCATCACTCAGCGCCACCACAGCATCAGTCAGCACCACCACAGCATCAGTCAGCACCACCACAGCATCAGTCAGCACCACCACAGCATCAGTCAGCACCACCACAGCATCAGTCAGCACCACCACAGCATCAGTCAGCACCACCACAGCATCAGTCAGCACCACCACAGCATCAGTCAGCACCACCACAGCATCAGTCAGCGCTACCACAGCATCACTCAGCACCACCACAGCATCACTCAGCGACACCACAGCCTCACTCAGCGCCAACACAGCATCACTCAGCACCACCACAGCATCACTCAGCACCACCACAGCATCACTCCGCACCACCACAGCATCACTCCGCACCACCACAGCATCACTCAGGGCCACAACAATATCACTCAGCGCTACCACAGCATCAGTCAGCACCACCACAGCATCACTCAGCACCACCACAGCATCACTCAGCACCACCACAGCATCACTCAAGGCCACTACAGCATCACTCAGCACCACCACAGCATCACTCAGCACCACCACAGCATCACTCAGCACCACCACAGCATCAGTCAGCAGCACCACCACAGCATCAGTCAGCACCACCACAGCATCAGTCAGCGCCACCACAGCATCAGTCAGCGCCACCACAGCATCAGTCAGCGCCACCACAGCATCACTCAGCGCCACCACAGCATCACTCAGCGCCACCAGAGCATCACTCAGGGCCACCACAGCATCACTCAGGGCCACCACAGCATCACTCAGCACCACCACAGCATCACTCAGCGCCACCACAGCATCACTCAGCGCCACCACAGCATCACTCAGCGCCACCACAGCATCACTCAGCGCCACCACAGCATCACTCAGCACCACCACAGCATCACTCAGCGCCACCGCAGCATCACTCAGGGCCAGCACAGCATCACTCAGGGCCAGCACAGCATCACTCAGGGCCAGCACAGCACCACTCAGGGCCAGCACAGCATCACTCAGCACCACCACAGCATCACTCAGCACCACCACAGCATCACTCAGCACCACCACAGCATCACTCAGGGCCACAACAATATCACTCAGCGCCACCACAGCATCAGTCAGCACCACCACAGCATCAGTCAGCACCACCACAGCATCACTCAGCACCACCACAGCATCACTCAGCACCACCACAGCATCACTCAGCACCACCACAGCATCACTCAGCACCACCACAGCATCACTCAAGGCCACCACAGCATCACTCAAGGCCACCACAGCATCACTCAAGGCCACCACAGCATCACTCAAGGCCACCACAGCATCACTCAGCACCACCACAGCATCACTCAGCACCACCACAGCATCAGTCAGCACCACCACAGCATCAGTCAGCACCACCACAGCATCAGTCAGCACCACCACAGCATCAGTCAGCACCACCACAGCATCACTCAGCAACACCACAGCATCACACAGCACCACCAAAGCATCACTCACGGCCAACACAGCATCACTCAACACCACCACAGCATCACTCAACACCACCACAGCATCACTCAACACCACCACAGCATCACTCCGCACCACCACAGCATCACTCAGGGCCACAACAGCATCAGGTCAGCGCCACCACAACATCAGTCAGCACCACCACAGCATCACTCAGCACCACCACAACGTCACTCAGCACCACCACAACATCACTCAGCACCACCACAACATCACTCAACACCACATCAGTATCACTCAGCATCGCCTTTGCAATACTACACTTGTGTGGTGACATCATCATCACTCAGCAAGACCTAAGTATCATTCAGCATCACCTCAGCATCGTCTCAGCACCAGTCACCACCACCACTACCACCTCAACATCATTCAACACCACCTCAGCCTGCTCTCGGAATCTGCCATCTGTTGAGTCTCCCCTAGCGTCTGGCCGCTGCTAGTGTTATAATACAGGTACTAGTTCACAACCTTCAACCTCCAATTGTTTATGCCCCCTCAAAAACAAGCATTGGCATAGCCAATAGGTCTCGCTTTTGGGACCTTATAAGTGTTTACCCATGCAACAGTTGATGTTGTTGCACCAAGGATATTGTGCTGCATAACTAAATACTTATAAGGTCCCAAAGCGAGACCTATTGGCTATGCCAATGCTTGTTAATAAGGCAAGGGGGCGCAGGGTAAAATATTCCCTAGAGATTCCTTAAATTGGAACGCTGCAGACAGAGATTGTCTCTTGGAAGACATGTTGCACAGTGCTTACATCTGCTTGAAGCACCTCTGATGGAGCTCCAAGACCTCTTTATTTTGTTAATTATTTAATTGCGTTCGCTGAAGTGTTGAGCCTCTCCCAAATCATTCTACTTGTCCAAGGGTTTCCTTAGAAATGGGCAATTACCAGGGGAATCAGTAGTTTTATTCACAATTCTTCCCAGTATTTTACCCTAAGGATTCCCTTTCTTTCAGCAGGCACCGTCCCTGAGTGAGTGGTAAGGAATTTGTTGGGCTCAGGAAAGGGTAGTCTTAAGGGACAGAAAGGGCCTTTTAGGGTTCAGTGAAAGGTACCATTAAGGGATAGTATGGATTATTTTTTAGTGCTCAGGGAAAGGGAGCGTTAAAGGGAAGTAGGAGAATTTTAGAGTTCTGGGAAGAGTAACATTAATGGGCAGTAAGGGTTTTTAGGGTTCAAGAAAGGGGATTCTTATGGGGTAGTTAGGTCTTTTAGGGTTCAGTGATGGATAACATTAATGGTTAGTAAAGGGTTTTCTTGGTTCAAGGGGTTTGTAGGGTTTAGGGTATTCTTAAGAGGTAGTAAGGGGCTTTAGGGGACAGGAAACGGTAGGATTAAGTGGTAGTAAAAGGTTTTTAGGGTTCAGGGAAGGAGAGCCTTAAGGGGATTGTAGGGTTTAGGGAAAGGTAGCATTAAGAGGTAGCAAGGAGTTTTTCAGGGTTCAGGGAAGGGTATTGTTAAGGGGTAGTATGGGGTTCAGAATTCAGGGAACGGTAGCTGTAACAGTTTTTGAGGTTTAGGGATGGGTAGCATTAAGGGGTAGCAACACGTTTTTAGGGTTCAGAGAGGTTAGCTTGAGGTGATAGTAAAGGGTTTCTAGGGTTAGCCAGGCCTAAAAACCACTAGATCGCCTAAGCCTTCACAGCATTGGCTTCTTGGGTTACAGCTCTCCAAAGAGTGGCTTGTGAAGTGCAGCATGATTTTATACAGGCATGTTCTGTCACTGTTTGAGCTTTACTGTCTGTGGGAACTTTCCATACAGAAAAACACACCTTTAAATCTTATGACTGTACACATGTATACATATGTGTACAGTGTCAGTGTGATTTAAAGTGTGAAAGGTGTATTTATTTAACTTTATATAATAGCACTAATCGAATAACAATATTTAATAATTGAACACAAAGCACTGATCTTTGGTGGTAAATGGAAAAGAGAAAGCTGTAGCCTTACAGTCTCTTGAACTCCAAATATGCAACCCTCGATTCAAATGCCCCTGTGGGATCCACAGCCTATTGCTTTACTTCACTATCTATCATATTCCTTAACCACCTTGTTTGAGAAAAACAATTCAGTACAGGATCTGCACTCTATAAAACCCTCACTTATATTTGGCTAATATAAATTAATCTTGTTTCACGCTTGGGGCCTGATTATGATGGCGGTCGGTCAGACCGCAGACTGCCATCGCATCGGGCAGGAGACCACCCGACAATGAGTCGGCGGTCCCACCCATTCAATTTGTATAAGACCGCCAGCACGACGGGCGTAAAGTGTTTTTTACGACTGCAGCATGTGCACTGGGTTTGGAGACGGGTTGGTTATGAAGACAAAAGGGAGGCAGGCCTAGGTGTGAGCTATATCTGCCAGAGACAGCGTAGGCGTTCTTTTATGTTATTTAGGCTCCTGGGCACAGCCCAGACCGCCATCCTGTCAGGGAAAGGTGAACCTTTGTCTCAGCTGTGGGAGCCACTTCACACCTAATCGAGGAGCCATTCAGCCTACGTGACAGTGAACATTGGCAGAAAGGCACATTTGGCTCAGGCAGAAAAATTACAACTTTATAGAAGTATTATTTTCCAAATAGTAATATAAAATCGCACTTGACCATTAAGTTTTCAATTACTATTAAAATAAGTCCTTAAATAATTTTTTGAGCTACTCCCAAAGGTAAGTATTATAGGATGTTATAATGTACCCCAGTGCTTTCCTATGGGAGAGTCATCCTTGCCACTGTGAACAAGCATTGGCAAATGCAATTGGTTTCGCCTATGTGATTATTAATAACTTTATTTGTTTTGTAAATTTTAGCTTGGTGAGCAGTTGTGCAATATAAGTGCAAGAAACACTTCCTTCCTACTCCACTGACCCCTTGACTGCAGGCTTCATGTCTCAATCGTTATGTTCAAGAAAGTCTCCCGTAGGGTGAAGTAGACCCCCCAACTTTCAAAGTGCAGTCCTTGCCGATTACCTAGATCGTAGCGTATCATCTGAAAGTTAAGTTGTAATGATCAACGCCTTGTTTAAAAAGGCAGAAGTGCGCTCAGTCATGTTTGCAGCACCGGAAATGTCGTCGTCAGTTCAACAAGAGAATGTCTCTCGACAAGGGCATGCTGGTAAGGGAACATGTCTCTGAAAATAGGCAGGCGCATGTGCATTGAGTCTCTGGAACCATTGGAAATATCGATTAGCAGTCTTGAATCATGTGGAGGCATGGAGGCTGATGGGCGTGCTAGTCTTGGGTGGGCCGGCAGAATGTCGCGGTCCCCTTTTATAGACTAACAAAGAAAAAATTAAGCGGATGTTGTAGTTGGTATGGCAAAAGTGGACGATACAGCTTTGCTGCATTAAAGGCATTGGCCAAAGGAATGAAGAACAAAGGATAATCAAAGGGAGAGGAGACACAGGGGCTGATGGGAGTTGTATTCAGGAGCGGGCCAAGATAAGATAACGGTGCCGCTTTACAGTCTAAATAGGAAGAACTCAGTGAATGTAGTAGTTGGTGTTACAAATGAGAAATATGGCTCTGCTGCACTAGAGTCATTGGCCAAAGTGAATAAGAACAAGGGAGAGCAAAACCCTCTATACGTATGATGATGGATTTGGTATGAACCTTTAGGATGACCCTGACCCTTTTAAGACAAGCCCAGCGCAAGTGCTGTGCAGGCAAAACATTTTTAAAAAGTGCAACAAACAGGGATGAAAACAGTACTTGGGCAACGGGACACTGATAAGAGAAACACACAATGAACAACAGAAAATAGTAGGCTACAGCCAATAGAAACAGAGTAAAAGTAAGTGGCAAGCACACAAACCAATGCAAAGTAAGGGCAGGATGTAAGCCCCTTTTCAGATTTATATTAAATACAATAGATTTCACAAGCACAGCGCAGGCGAAACTTAAAAATTACTTTAGATGCCTTACACAGCCAGGACATGAAAAACATAAAATATCCATGCCCTACTTTCTAAATACCATGTCCCCTGCCTTATGGGCATTTAAGGCCTAGCTTAGGGTAGAGTATTAAAAAGGAATATCTAGGCCTGGCAAGTGATTTTATAGATAGAATTTGTAGAATTAACTGTTTTAAAATTGGCTACCCAGGCTGCAGTGTCAGGCCTGGTGACATGCTTTGCATTGTCACTTTAGTGTTGGCACAGAATGTGTTGCAGTCCACTAGTGACATTTGACTTACAGGACCTGGGTACAATATACGTGGGATGTATATGTAAGTTGAACATGCCAATCAGGAGTGTAGCTCATTTATACATGTTTTAAGGGTCAAAGCACA
The DNA here is from genome assembly GCA_963921515.1 of Calotriton arnoldi. Lineage (NCBI taxonomy): Eukaryota > Metazoa > Chordata > Amphibia > Caudata > Salamandridae > Calotriton > Calotriton arnoldi. Next base: position 559,457 of record CAWUFW010003930.1, on the reverse strand, counting down.
TGCACTGGGGCCTGGTTAGCAGAAAAGAAATCAGCAGCGTCAGTTCAGAACAAATGGGGGTGACCATACAAAAAGAGTCACTTTCCTGCACTTTCCTTAACTCTTCTTTTCTTGCCCTTTGTCTTCTCCCTCCTTTTTCTCCCCTTAGCCTGTCTCACACTTTTTCCAGCCTTTAATCCTTCTGCTTCCTTTTCCCCCTCTGAATCATTTTTCGGCAGTCTAAAAAAGAAAGAAGGCTAAAAGCAAAATTATGTTTTTTGGTCCCAAAAAAGCACACATTGCTACATTAGTCCCAGGTACTTAAGATAATTACTTTGTGTGTGGATGTTCTCCCTTGCGAAAGTGCCAAATGCAGTCACTCACAGTTAAGTCCACCAATGGCTGAAGCGGGCTGACCCATTGCCCCAGGTTGTGTGCTGCAGTGGGCGGAAGAAATCTGAATGATACAATAACAGACCAATGGATGGAGAGGGCTGGATAAAAGCCCTTATATATAATTATACTATACATATAATTTTAGTAATTTCAAAATGTATTGTCTAACGCTTGACCTAACCAGGTGAAAAATAGATAAGCCCACTCATTTCAGCAGAAACAAGTTTGTTTCATGTAATTCATTTAAGTAGTCTGTAGCAGTCATGTGAAAGTACAGATGGAACATAAACGTGATCCAAAGGCACTGATCTAACAAGCAGCTAGTAACCGTGATGATCAGTCTCTAGTGGCGGAACGAGAATCTGGAGGGCCTTTATTCCCAACCCCCGAACTCTCGAGTATCCTCTTCTTAAGCTGCTTTTAATAAAGCCCTAAACTGCCTCCTCTTTGTGAGAGTTTGCCTGCTGGACCATCATGATGCCATATCATTACGCAAGATATCTTGGATGTGCACACCCTCACGTAGGTCCAACCATTTTTGCTCCATTGCACATTCTGTTTATATTTCTTTGCAAACAAACTAAATACTGCATAGACTTAATTGTGATATTGTGCACTATTCGAATTACTCTGTAAAGTACTTGGATTTTCGCTGGGGCCTGGTTTGCACCGAACAAAACTACAAATAAATGGAAAAAAATGATATAATTGTGCTTTTATGACAGGAAGTATATCATGTATGAAACACTAAAGGTGATGGTAGGAATGCTTCCAATAAGTCTAACCACTGGCAATCGCTCGGGGTAGCATCCCAACCCATTGTTCTCGATTTGTCCAGTTCAGGCACCCAGCCTTTCGGGACACCGAGCCATATCAAATTAGGGGTATTCTAATAGGAATCAGTGCTTAATTTGTAAAATAATAAGTACCAGGGCCCTGACCAGGAGGCCACTACAGCTTGCACCACACATTGCCCCATCATCGCTGCCAATGATGGTACCAAAACAACTACTAACCATCTCTCTCGCATGCAAGTACGACAGTTATTCCAGGTCCCCAAAGCTAAAGGAATGGCTGGGGAGGTAGGTATTAGTATTTTGTAATGTAGATTGTGTTCATAAACAACCGTTGTTCTGCTCATCTCTAAATTAGATGAGCAGTGCCACCATGTGGCAGAGTGTCAGAAGTGTGATGATGACAATTAAGTGCCGGTGCCGAGCACCAGAAACCACAGCTCAAATTAACCACTGATAGGACTAATGCTATGTACTTATTTCCAAAGAAGAATTTGCACTAGATGATTCTGCCCCTGGGATATATGTACTGTATTTCTTCAGAGCAAAATTCACATCTGACTTTCGCATGTCGGAATGTGGGTACGGAAAATGTGAACGCTGGTTTACCTGTTCCAAGATGCAAGAGCCTGAATCTTAGGATTTTTCTGCTGCACAAATTTCTCCTAGCTTTACCTGGAGAAATTTGTGTTGGCAAGAGCCATCAGTAGTAGCAGACTTTGCGCCCAACTCATCATAATGCCAATTCAGGTGCAAAACTAGAGTGTCAATACTGATTGTACCTGCGCAGGGAAGAAGAGTAGAGGAAAAAAAACAGTGCAAGGAGGAGGACGGACCCACAAAAAGGATAAAACATGTCTGAAGTGTGTGGATTGCACTCCTGGGACTTTTGCTGACCTCGGTCTCTAAAACTTGTAGCATTGGCACCCCACCTGTTAGTGGGCCATTAGACGTTAGACTTGCCGTGGACCCCGAAAGAAGGTGGTCTCCTTGTACTTCGCTGGACTGGTCCTGTTGTGTGTTTTCTAACAGTGGGTACCACAGACTCCTGCTGAATTCTCTGACACTGTGCAAGTGACTAAGAAGCAATGGTGGTTTGGAGTACCGAAAGGTAGAGTAGTCTGCTTTGAGCCCCGTGGAAGACCCCAGATCAGGAGACTTCCAGAACTTGACAGGAAGGCAAGTCCCAGCAGCCACAGTCAGCATCTGCTAAGAGAGAAAGTAGCAGTGCCAAAGGCTGTAAAGGATCAATGTGGATATGCCTCCCAGACCATGGATTCAAATAAATTTCCACAAGGATGAAATCTAACTAGTATTCCTCTTTCCGTCTATGGATAGACTTTCTTTTCTTTAACTGTTTCTAATGTAAGGTGCTCCCCCGTATTATGCTCTTTTAATTATGATTTTTTTTTTCTCGAAACTGTTAACAATTGCAGCTTTTTCTTTTTACTTATTGGTGTTATTTACACTTTTTTACACAAACACATACTATTTACAAATTCCACCATAGAGACAAAAGACAATGAATGCTTGACTGTATCTCGCACGGAGACATTACATGACTACATTACAAAAACTCGAATTGATTGATCAGACAAACAATATTTTTAGAAATACACGGAATGGCTGACATTACAACACTCCATTGCTATATACAAAACATATTTACAAGCTACTAATACCTCATTTCATTTTGAATCCATGGCCTGGGAGGCATATCCACATTGATAGCTTAATCTGATTCCAGCCTCCACAGTCCTCAACTGAATCACTCCCCTAAACAGGAGACACAAGGCTGTAAAGGAGGCACCAGGAAATCAACATCGAAATTTCGGGTGTCAGGAGGCCCCACAAGAGCACTCATGTTGAATAGAGTGCACCTACATAAGCAGAGAAGAAAACCCTGTGCATAACCATGCACTGTGGACAGAAATATTCAGAATTACGGTAGGAATTACTCTGCCTCATGAGCCATTGGTCTAAGACGTCCCTATGAAGAGGCCTGAGCCCAAAGCCCCCAGAGCGCCGTCATGCTCACTTACCCATGCTCAGGAAGGAGAGAGCGGCCGACCTTCAGCTTCACTGCCCGCTTGCCAAGTGGAGCACAGAAGTAGTTCTTCTTGGTGGAGAGAGTCATTTAAATTTGGTATCTTTCAGACACAGCCAAAAGTTAACAAGCACTGGCAAAACCAATAATCTGGTGTTGTCCGCCAACCTTTTGACAATTCTTGTTTTATCATGGTTTTTGCAAAACGTATTTGTTCAGGAGGCTGCTGAGCCCTCGTCAATCTAAAAAAGACATTGGCCAAAGGCAAAAATGTTTTGGTGTCAAAAAAGCACACATTACCATAAAGTACCTTTGGCCGTTGGTCGGAAAGAGATTTGAAGGTATAGTATGTGGGTTTGCTTCTAGCTTCTTACTAAACACTGTTCTCTTCATTTAGACACAATGGTAGTTGAATAAGTTAAATGTTCACTTCCAGCATCTGATATAACTTGAGGACACAAGTGAGAATCTGGACAGGAAAAACACAGCCTTTAAAACTTCAGAGGATGTTAAAATAGGTAATCAGTTAAAATATTATTATTATTGCTATTGTCTTTAGTAGCTATTTTTTTCTAATCCCATTGTCTACACTCGAAAAACTGTTCTGTGATTACTCCAAAATAAAAGAAAAGTCAGGATGAAAGTATTGGACCGCAGTGGAAATGAGGAGCCCTGTACCTTCTATGCTCCTTCGAGATACAACTCATTGACCTGGGATTGAAGCCTTACATATCTTTTGTAACATACAGAGATTTAAGCACAAAAGCAATGCCCCCACTATTTTCACGCATTCTTGGTTAGCGGTCTAGTCCTTTAGTCGCTCTGAAGGAGGAGGCCACCCGCCCTATTTAAACAGATGCAAGCACGAGCGCGCAGACACTACGCTCAGCCCGCCGCATATGCTGCGTGAATTAGCACAATTTTGCACAGTCCTGATTTTAATAATTTAAATATTGCTAGAATTGTTACCTTAACTGCTGTTAGCATTTTTGCACTTTTTATACCAAGGTGAGCTGGTGTACGCCGCATGTAAGAGCGGGTCACCATTTTCACGCCATCTTGGTTAGCGGTCTAGTCCTTTAGTCGCTCTGAAGGAGGAGGCCACCCGCCCTATTTAAACAGTTGCAAGCGCGAGCGCGCAGACACTACGCTCAGCCCGCCGCATATGCTGCGTGAATTAGCACAATTTTGCACAGTCCTGATTTTAATATTTTAAATATTGCTAGAATTGTTACCTTAACTGCTGTTAGCATTTTTGCACTTTTTATACCAAGGTGAGCTGGTGTACGCCGCATGTAAGAGCGGGTCACCATTTTCACGCCATCTTGGTTAGCGGTCTAGTCCTTTAGTCGCTCTGAAGGAGGAGGCCACCCGCCCTATTTAAACAGATGCAAGCACGAGCGCGCCAAAGGCAAGCCCGTCTGCGCCCGTCCGCGCACCGGCCGCACACACCGCCAGCCATGCTGCCGGTTTGGGGAACAACTCTGCGGGGAGCACGTATCACCGCTATACGAGCGAACAACTCTGGGCAATAGGTGAGCAAGGGGGCAATGCTCTTAAAGACAGGGCAAAGGTAACCCCAAGGACAGTTTTGGAGATTGCAGGAGGCGACAATCTTAAATGTGGACTAGTTAATTTCAGATCCCTGGTGAAACAGCACCTGGAGATCCAACTCCTGCTGCAAACACACGACCTAGATGCGGTGTTTATGACAGAAACATGGACACACCCTGACTCAGATATTGATTTGGGGTTGGCATGCCCACCAGGATATAAGGCCTTTCACAAGCCGCGGCCCAGTGGAAGAGGAGGTGGGGTAGGAGATATTTTTAAGGAGAAATGGAACTTCACTTAAATGGACATTGATGAAGCTGAGGGCATTGAACTCTTGGGGTTTTCGTGAAAGGATTACAAAGGACATCTGCTTACTGGCATAGTATGCTACAGACCCCCTGGTTCGGCCAGCCCCCAACAACAGGCATTAATCAACATTTTTGGTAATATGTCACTTACTCATACTAGACTGCTTATTCTAGGGGATTTTAATCTATGGCATAATGGGAATTTAGGCCCAGCTTTTAAAAATCTTCTCCAATCTTGTGAGAACCTAAACTTGCAACAATTGGTAACGGAACCAACGCATCAGGGAGGACATGCATTAGATCTAATTTTTTCAGCAAAAAATGTTGCAGAATTGGAAGGCATCCTACCCTTATGCTGGACTGACCATTACCTCATTAAGTTTTTGGTATTTAACCCTAGAATGACTAAATCCACTACCTCTATGGATAATAACCGTCGAGGCAGGGACTGGAATAAACTGCTGAAAACAGCAAAACAATCCCCTGTGTTCACTGTTAAAAGCCCTTTTGATGTAAATAAACAGGTGGATGAAAACTATTTGACACTTTGCGACCAGATAAGCAAGACTCTTGATCAGATCGCCCCAATGAAAAGCCAAAAAAAACCACACAGGTTGTCAGCTCCCTGGTACAATGAAAAGCTAAAAAACCTAAAAAAGGGCTGCAAACAGGCAGAAAGGAAGTGGAGGAAATTATACGCAGATGAGGATAAAACTGCCTTGAAAGTGGCAATAGGCAACTACAAAAAAGAAATCTCCCAAGTGAAAGCGGAGTATTATGCTGACATCATTGTGAAAGCGTCAAATAGTGCTAGAAGTATATTTAAAATAGTGAACGATCTCTCCAATCCTGATTGCACAAAAATAAGATCAATGCCACACAGGACCTATGTGATAGCTTAACAACTTTCTTTGAGGAGAAAATCAATAAAATCATTGATGGTCTGAAAATGGACAACGCAGACAAAATAGAGGACCAGATTAGAATGACCAAGATGCCACCACTGGCTCAGGAGGAGGGGTGTGTAGGTAAGGATAAATCAGGCACTCTAGAGTACTTTGAAATACCCTCAGAGGAGGATTTTAATAGATTAGCTCTGAGTGTTTCCTCAGGCTCTCCAATGGATCCTCTACCACACAGGGTATGGAAGGAACTAAAAGAAGAACTCTTTCCGCTACTCCGGCAGATCTGCTGTCAATCCCTGAGTAGCGGGGAGGTACCGGCCTGTTGGAAACAGGCAATAGTGACACCGCTTCTGAAGAAAGCTACGCTCGACCCTCTGTGCCCAAAAAACTACAGACCCATCTCTCTTCTACCCTATCCTGTGAAAATCACAGAACTCCTGGTTAGTAAAGCACTCTCGCAATTTTTAGAAACTAATAATAGGCTGGAAGATGTGCAATTTGGTTTCCGTCCAGGTCATGGAACAGAGACTGCCTTATTGACAGTTCTGGACGAACTTCGAATGCGAGCAGACAGAGGACAATCAGTTATACTGATTCTACTGGACCTGTCTGCCGCATTCAATACGGTAAACCACAAAATTCTCTTGATGAGGCTCAAAGAAGCTGGGGTAGAGGGAATGGCTCTGAAATGGTTTCAATCATATCTGTCGAACAGACAACAGGCAGTAGCCTTACCCCCCTATCAATCCAAATTTGTTAACATTCTGCATGGCGTCCCCTAGGGATCAGCGATCAGCCCGATATTGTTCAATATCTATATGAGTCCTCTGAATCCAGTCATTAAGTCATACAATGTTAACCTGGTGAACTATGCGGATGATACGCAACTCATCCTGTCATTAGAGGGGAACCAATCATCATCATTGGAAAACTTTCATGCGTGTATGCAAGAAACTGCAAGATGGCTTAAGAATAACTCCTTGCAGTTTAACGGAGACAAAACAGAGATTTTATGCTGTGCGGCAAAGAAAGTTCCGCTCCCGGCCAATTTTTGGCCTATTCCTACAGATAAGCCACTGATACCCTCCGAGGCAGTGCGCAACCTGGGGATAGTATTTGACGATAAACTGAGTTTAGAAACTCAAGTGAACAAAACGGTTGGGACCAGTTTTTCCCTTATCAGAGCACTACGGAAGATACTACCAATGCTACCGACTCCAGCTAGAGCACTGGTAGTGAGAAGTGTCATTCTGAGCCGGTTGGATTACTGCAATGCCCTGCTGCTAGAGGCCCCAAATTTCCTGATTGGGAGACTTCAGAGAATTCAGACAATAGCTGCTAAACTAGCTCTAAAGAGATCACGCCGTTCATCAGCCTCTCTGTCTCTTAAAGAGCTTCACTGGCTCCCAGTGCTACAGAGGACACAATTTAAATCGCTCTGCATTGTATTCAAGGCCCTGCATGGACTCAGGCCCAAGCCTTTGCAGCACAAATTTGAATGGTATGCTCCGACCAGAAGCCTTCGCTCATCATCAGCTAAACTGGTAAACGTGCCTAGGTTTAGAAGAACAAAGCTTGGAGGAAGATCTTTTAGCTCTGCAGCCTCTCGGCTCTGGAATGAACTTCCGCCCAGTCTTAGACAGATAGAAGACCTTTTGCAGTTCAGGAAAAGGCTCAAAACCTGGCTTTTCCCAAAAGTGTAGCTCCGATCCTCATCACTTTTAGTGAGTGCTATCCTCACAGTAACATATGTGAACAGTAGGGCTAGTGTAAGTCAGCGCCAGGATACCCGTGGGGTGATAGTGCGCTTTATAAGTTCGAATAACATTAACATTAACAAACAGTTACCACACCTTCTCCCATTGTGAAAGCCTTGAAAAAGCCCCAGGCCTGCACGTCACTATGGGGCGAGACACGTGTTGGCTGGGCCCTCCATGTATTGCGAACACAAGATCCAAATGAAAGAACTTAACTATGAACCTACATATCCAATATTTTCACCACTAAAGAATTATTGAGAATGTTTGCAACACTTTGATATTAATCAACTAAATGATTTTCTTAAAAAACCATGAGCACCCACACTTTTTCCTTTCCCAATAGTGAACTGCGGAGAAAGGGCCATTCCCACGAAGGGATGACTAAGCGTTCAGACAGATTGATTTTTCCACTATTAGAGGCGATTCCTTGAATCGCGGCCCCCGGTGGCCACATGTTGCACCCTACACTAGGACAAAAGTTTCCCTTTGCACAAGTTACTTACTTGATGACATTTATGGTCAAGCAAATTCTGTTTCCTTCCTGCCCAATGTTCTTGTGCCCCCTCTCCTGAAATTCCTTTTAGTAAAATTACATGCTGATCTGTGGTATAGGGGATTGGTTCTGGTAGGTGAGGCGGTCTAATGCTGGGGAATTGACATCTAAGAATACATCAGTTTTTTTATGTTGTTTGACGGAACCCCGCAAGCATTTAACCTGTGCTCCTTTACCACGCAGTTAATACCCCGTGTGCAATGTTACCACGTGTTACTTTAGCACGCGAGTCATTACAACGACTTACTTTAGGGGGCACTGGACTATGGAATAGTATAAATTACTATTCCAACTCCAGTCTACGCAACAGTAGGTAATGTAGTGGACTTAAAAATCCAACACCAGTCCAACAATGCACCCCCTACAGCAAGTCGTTGTAACGACCTGCGTGCTAAAGTAACACGTGGTAACGTTGCATGCGGGGTACCAACCTCGTTGTAAAGGCTGGTCGTTGTAAAGACTGCATGGTAAATGATGTTTCCCATTTTTTGAGTATATGGGTGCTGTGAGGTGCCAGAAAAAGTGAGAATGAAAAGATTTTACAGTTCGGCTAGAAGATTGGGGATACATCAAATGATGAAACATGCAGGAATTCAAAAACATCCATTAGACAACCAGGAGTCTCTCTGTTAAGTGGCTGATTATTTCTGTTTGTTTGAAATTGGTAACATCACTGCTTCATAGCAAACGAATATCAATTCAAAATATTGAGTCAAAAACAACATTTTTGAGTAGGCCTGAAAATTTACAAATATATTTCTTGGATTTTTCTGCATGTGTTTTTGTATTTCACCGACATCATAAAGGATAGGGATGAGAATGATCTGACACCTATTCCAAACGTTCCAACAAGTTCAATGGCACATTATTTAGACCTTTTCTTTCCATATCTCTCTTGTAGGGCTTTATTCGAATGTTTAGTGTGGGTTATCTCATCCAGTGTTGCCTTCGGATCCCATCTGCGTTCAGACATCTGTTTACAAAGCCTTCTCGACTACTATCACTGTTCTACAACAAGGAGAACTTCCAGCTTGGGGCTTTTCTTGGATCTTTTGTCAGTATTTATAAGGTATGATTTGAGAAGTGTAATAGGTAAATCATTTTCCGTATGAGGTAGAGGTACTGCTCAACAAAGTGCACAAGTACATGTTTCTGATTTGATATAGTTGAAACATTGACATAGATTCATCATGGTGCAAAAAGATTTATATTATATAGAATCCTCAGTTACTGAAAGCACACCTCAGAGTAGACATCTGCCAGCACAGCTTCCTTCTAAGATACTGGACTCCGCACATTCACAGCTAGCTGAATTATGGGAAACATCCTGAAGAACGACTCCGGAACAACGAGTTCCGGAGTCACGCAAGCCGAACAACGACTTGCATGAACAACGACTTAGCCTGAACCACGCATGTGCGTGGTTCAGGCTAAGACGGTCTAGTGTTCGTGCAGGGCGGAGTTCAGAGGAGCGTCGGACAGGAACAGGTAAGAGGTTTTGGGGTTAGTTTTAAGGGGTGGGGGGTTTGGGTTAGTTTTAAAGGGGGTGGGGGATTCGGGTTTGGTTTTTAGGGGCTTGGAGGGATCGTGTAAGATTTTAGGGGGTGGGAGGGGATCGAGTTAGTTTTTAGGGAGTTGGGGAGAATCGAGTTAGTTTTAAGGAGGTGGGGGGTACGTGTTAGTTTATAGGGGCTTGGAGGCGTCGTGTAAGTTTTAAGGGGTGGGAGGGGATCGAGTAAGTTTTTAGGGGGTGGGGGGTTCGGGTTAGTTTTTAGGGGCTTGGAGGGATCGTGTACGTTTTTAGGGGGTATGAGGGGATCGAGATAGTATTTATGGGGTGGGGGGTTCAGGTTAGTTTTTAGGCGCATGGAGGAATTGTGTTAGTTTTTAGGGGGTGGGAGGGGATCGTGTTAGGTTTTTAGGGGGTTGGGGAGAATCGAGTTAGGTTTTAGGGGTGGGAGGGGATCATGTTTGTTTTTAGGGGGGAGAGGATCGAGTTAGTTTTTAGGGGGTTGGGGAGAATAGAGTTAGTTTTTAGGGGGCTGGGGAGAATCGAGTTAGTTTTAAGGGGGTAGGAGGGGTATGAGTTAGTATTTAGGGGTGGGGGAATTCGTGGTTCAGTATGTCGTGGTTCTTTACTTAGTGGTTTAGATTGGGTCGTTGTTTAGAATTCGTGGTTTAGGCACTCGTGATTAAGGAGGCAGTGGTTTAATCATACAATCTGAATTATAGCCTCTACTTTACAAATGAATGACCTTTATCCATTTCTGTCCTTCTAAAGTTAGTTACTTTAGACACTATTAAGCAGGGCACCTCCTTCACGTTTGGCAACAACAGAGTTATCAGGTTTATGACTGCAGTAGGCTAAATCTTTTCTTTTAGTAAAGGAATAACTACTTCTATCAGAGCCATTCAACTATAGGTCCTTCTGTGTGTCCTTGGGCCAAGTCTGCTTTTGCTGCATCTTGGTTCCCCTGAACTCCTTGTACAGTCGCTACCAGGAGTAGCTTCAAACTGAGTGGGATGTGCAATAATATTCTACTGCCTGATCCTCTGTACCATCTCAGTGTATCCTCTGCTTGCATAGTTCCCCATGGGGTGGCAGTCTGTGTGCTGGCACATCAGTGACATGCACTTAATATGTCTCACTAGGGGCTTTTTGCCTGGGCGCCTGCATCTATAATATGGTGCAGGCTATGGGCTAAAGTCATTCTCTTCATTCTCATGGGTCCGTCCCCGGGTGCTAATGAGGGTATCCTTTTTTTACTATGTGCATTCCCTAACTTTGTGCCCTTGACTTTGTAATCCAGACCATACAAATGTTTTTGGACTCATCCGTAATTGTAATGTGCCTTGGAAGTGTCAAACGATTCAAATACCCGTTGCTCTCTGGTGCTGCCCAGCAGTAGATTGTGCATACCTAATTGGCCTGCGTCTAAAATACTCTAATGTCGGATGGTCCTCTACGTAAATAGTGCTCCCTAGGATACCATTGGTTCTTACTGTACTTGTATGCACCATCACTCACCTTTGAGCGCAGATCATAGTGGAAGAGGTAGCCTTCCTAGCTTTAGATGCTTAAGGTGTTGTGGCACACAAAGATACAGCCAAGCTGTGCTCCCTGATATATCTGTGTGCTCTAGGCCACTCCCAGCATGCTTGGGAATTATACTTCAAAGGCGTTTGGACCCCAGTATCCCATCCCCCAAAGCCCTCCCATGTAGAATGCAAGCTGCATACCCTCATGGGATTTTGTCTTATCCAAGCATCTATAGTGTGTGTTGATAGTTATTGAATTACTGAAGGGTTTGCTATGCCTCTACTGTGATCTTTGTCAAGTACAGGCATCCTTGGGACTGCTTTCGACCCTAGTTACAATTTCTTCCATGGCTAAGCTAACACTGCTGTCGAGAAGGTTGTATTAGTCCCATTCTGTTTCCTAACGTCCTAGGGAATATGGAGCTTAGGACCAGCTCTCATCTTCTGCAGTCCCTGAATCCTTCCATTTTGAATGTGTTTCTCTGAGTTCGCCACCTTGCCATATCTGAGCAGTGTGCGTCCAGCAGACGAACTCAGATCAACTGATATTTCTAATAATGGTAGGTATAGAGGCACCTTTCTCCATCAGGACATATACAAAGTAACTCTAATGGATAAATGCCACAAAGTAATTCTTGGAGAAATGTACATGCACCATGTGCAACAGAATGGTAACCAGCACTTTATCAGAAATGTGACAATGTATTTCAAAATCAGATAGCAAAGATCACAAATACAGTCGCAGTAAGGTCTGTAAACAACGTATTCTGCAGTACCGTATTATCGTGATTTTGAGTTCTTGGCATCTACTGTTCTTGCATGTGCTCATTGTTAGTATTTCTACTGTTTATGTAACAAAAAGTGGTATTTTCACCAGGGTACAAGCTGTTTGCTGCGCTGGGTGCGAAACCTGGATGACGAGCTCCATGCTTTATTAGCAGGTAAGTCAGTGCTTGAACCTGCAGTTACTCACATGCGTTTGATTAGTAAAGTACACAGGGTCTCTTGAGACAGGCCTTTAATCACTTCGGAGAGATCTCAGCCCTTGAACTGCTCATACATTGATAATTGCTGAAAAATGCTCCTCAGCTCAAAAAAAAACCCGCCACCTTTGGGAAATCAGACATTTTTTAGTTTCCTATAAAATTGTATCAGACCAAAGTTTATTTTGTGGCACATAAATTGAGGACACTGTTCGTTATCTACATGAGCCATCCTCGTATGTTCTTTGAGTGCCGGATGCACTGCTGCGAATGTGGAAGTTCAGTCCTGGCTGCGTAAGGCAAGCACGCCTGCAGACATTGAGGTCCTCAGTTTTGTTGGATTTAACTTCTCCAGCGTAGTAATGATTCTTCAACTATTATAAAACAATACTTTTTCTAAAATATTTCTACTACTATAGAAACAAACTACTAAATTTTGCAACGTTGGGGTTCATGGATATTTGTTCAGAAGTTGTCACTTTTTGCAGATTCCATGCCTGACACCCGTAGTCATGAAAACATTGTTGACAAGGAAGCAAAAGCCAGTGGGAGAATATTCACTTGCTCGTAAACTCTTCTTTTCTGAAGTATTTCAAATTATACTAGGACACCTGTACCTCGAGTACTGTCACTAGTCAGAGATGGTAGATCCCTAGTTGGTAATATTTTTCAAAGATACTGAAATGCATTTTGGCAAATTCCAGAAGCACTAAAGATTGTTTCTTGATTTTGTTTGTAGGTTTAATAGGTATCTCTTGAGGTTAGCTCAGCAGATTTGTTGTTAGTTTAGAGAACCATGTACCACTGCACTCAAAAGGTTCTGTAGTTTCTTGAGAACTTCTACATGCAAGGCATTCCAGCAATCATATTTAGCTTCAGTTTTTTGTTCTTGCTACCGCAGTCAATTGACTCCCACCTAAAAGGGGCCTGAGAGACTGGAATAAGGGTTGTATTAAGTGGAGCTTCTGGTGACGTCTGCCATCGGTACTTCTTGGGATGTTGGGGGTCAAAGTTCCATCATAGTGCTTTTTAACACTGGGAAATTGTTAATAACAGACTTATACAGGGTGAGCTATAAATAGTTCATAGTTATGTTTGCTCCCCACCAACTTCTTATCCCCCCCATTTAAGATATAAGAAAGTTTTGATCACTCATTCTTTGATGATCAGAAAGATTGAGTTCAGTTGTCCGGATCAGTACTATGACCCTCAGACACCTTTGTCTTTAACAGTGTCGCAAGCGTATCAGTGACTCCTACACAGTAAGTTCTGCAGGCGGTGCAATAGTTTAGTGTATATTTGTAGAGCTGTAATTGGTCTTAGCCGAGTTCGAGGAGTTTTACTGAAAGCAAATGTGGAATGTTGTGTTTTCTGGAAAAGTTGACTTTATTCATCACTTTGTTCATCAATTCCAGATGTGTTTAGATAATGACATGGCTTTCAGTGTATAATATTCAGTTATCAAGGAGAGAGAGAGGACTAGGTAGCTAGTCCATATCCCCGGGTTTATTATATGTAATCAAAAAGGACTAGACCTATTTAGTGACTGATACAGGACTCAGGACTGTATGGAGAAAGGGGAAACTGTTCAGTTTCTTTGTAAAGCCCTCACCCACCAACCTAGTTGGTGGCATGCTTCATCATCGGGCCCACCCAGTGACACCGAATGTGTCCCGGGTGTGCTACAACGCCTGTGTTACAGCGGAGCTGGTATTTTACTGAGTGTGCACTGTTGGTGACGTGAATGTGAAATAGTTAAAAGCTATACAATGGTCCCAGTACCCACGGGGTTAACTTTTAATGTCTGGGCCTCTGTTAGCGTTAAAAACAAGGCTATGGATGTGGGTGGAGTGAGTGTTAAGAACTCCTACATCCGGTGTGTGGTCTACATGTTTCAGCCAGGCCTTTCTTTAAAACTGGCTTTCCTCAGGACCGAAAGGTATGTGTGCGTTCTACACTTGTAGTGTGTGGTTTAAAATGTGTTGCACGCGCTAAGGTGCCCTATATGTGGAGGGGGATTCCCTCTCCAAGCAATGCTATACGTACAACATATAAGACAGACAAACATACAGTGGAGAGTGTTAGCATGGTAGCATGAGTCACATCCTTACGTTGAATAAAGCGCTCTACTCACAACTTTGTGGATCAGGACCCTTTAGAAACCTGTTGCGCTGTCGCGGATCTCTTTATTCAACCATGACCGGGTAAGCTTCTCTTTCTTCCACAGGTTCCTAACGGCCCTCGGGCCACCCCCCCTTCTCATTACAGGGTCAGAACCTCTGCCGGATATCTCTACAGGGGCATATGCTGCAAAACGCTAGCGTAAGGATACCCCTTGAGCGTGTCCACTTTTCACACGTGTGTGTGCTTACGCCGTTTTAGCCCACTACACGTATTAGCGCATAATTCGATAATTCACCTAAACCGCACCACCAGTACGGTTTCACATTTGCCGCAATTTTTCCGCTAGTCATGTACACCACTACCGGCAAATATGTACTTTTGTGACTCATGCTACCATGCTAACACTCTCCACTGTATGTTTGTCTGTCTTATATGTTGTACGTATAGCATTGCTTGGAGAGGGAATCCCCCTCCACATATAGGGCACCTTAGCGCGTGCAACACATTTTAAACCACACACTACAAGTGTAGAACGCACACATACCTTTCGGTCCTGAGGAAAGCCAGTTTTAAAGAAAGGCCTGGCTGAAACATGTAGGCCACACACCGGATGTAGGAGTTCTTAACACTCACTCCACCCACATCCATAGCCTTGTTTTTAACGCTAACAGAGGCCCAGACATTAAAAGTTAACCCCGTGGGTACTGGGACCATTGTATAGCTTTTAACTATTTCACATTCACGTCACCAACAGTGCACACTCAGTAAAATACCAGCTCCGCTGAAACACAGGCGTTGTAGCACACCCGGGACACATTCGGTGTCACTGGGTGGGCCCGATGATGAAGCATGCCACCAACTAGGTTGGTGGGTGAGGGCTTTACAAAGAAACTGAACAGTTTCCCCTTTCTCCATGCAGTCCTGAGTCCTGTATCGGTCACTAAATAGGTCTAGTCCTTTTTGATTACATTTCAGTGTATAATACCTCAGTTGAGTCCAGCTCATTCTCTAGATTAATGTCCTGGTTTTCAGCCTTTTTTTGTAATTCTGATCTCACATCTCGAGGGGCCATTTCAATAACCTTCACCAGTCAAACACTAGCCATGTTTTCTTACACTGGACACCTCCATTCGTTTTTCAGCAGTTTTGCAGGGTCTATACTATGATTTTTTTCAAGAATTTTGACCAGGAAAGGTGGTTTCATGCTGCACGATAAGTAGAGAATTGTGAGTGGTTAAGTGAGACAATGTTAAGCAGCGAGATCGGACTTCACTGTTTCAGACCCTCTGGAGATGTTAATGCTAGCCCCAAGTATAAAACAAAGATTACCCTTGCATTGACAGCCAAGGCCAGAAATCTCTCAGATTGAGCAGGCTCTGCGGGCAAAGACTGTGCCAAGAATGTGAGGATTTGAGTGTACTATATTATATGGCTGTAGGCCCTTATCATGAAGCACACTCGCAAATACCGTCTTGGGTCCAGTCAGGCTCGTTTACTTAACCATTGCTCAACCCTGGGTAGCTGTGGCTGCGAGCAGTAAGTCTTGGCAAAGGAACTTAGTGTGAAGCATTTAACAGCATCAAACAACAAAATAAGAAAGTGACGCACCAAGAAAGAGACACAACAACAATTTATAAAAATAGGGCATACTTTTATGAATTTTTAGAGTCCTTGATCATCAAAATCCACCTGAGGGTTCCAGAGATACAGATTTTTGATGAAATAAATACTTTTAAATGCAACCGCAAACAAGAGTTGGACAACAAAAACTTTGCAAGCTTTTGAAAAGTTTGAAACAGTTAGTTTGGGAACTCCGGCCCGGCTTGGGTGACCAAATCTGACACGGCAGAGGTCTAGTCCAGTAAGGTTACTTTGGACAGTTATCTGGCCACCAGAGCCTTTTCCAGTCCAGTTTCAGCCTTTAGGAAACAACAGGCATAGACAACAATGGAGGGGTCCTGATGCTGGGGATGCGTGAGAAAAAGGTGCTAAAAAATGTTGATGGTGCTCTGCGGTCAATGGGGGTGAAGTGCGGTTGATCCCTCGGTTCACGGGTGGGTGGGTGGAGCCAACTTTGACCACGCACTTGGGGTTCCACGACATCCTCTTTGCGACTGTAGAAGGCCATCTGCGACTGGGCTACCGATCTCGCAACACAGCGATCACAGCAAAAATCGTTGGTGGATGTTAGAGTCCCTCTTGGGTGACAAATCTGGTTTCTGATAGTACTCCTGGGCCCAGCAGACTCAGATGCAACTTCTGGCTATTTTGGATTGGTGTGCTTGGCTGCAGCCAGTGACAATTCCTCAGAAGTGGCTACTGCTTGGCCGGTTTGGCTTCCTCAGCTTTGATGTCCCTGGTGCTGTTTCAGGGTGCCAGCTGACTGACCCTTGGAGTTGCTGCTTCGATCTGGGGCCATAGATCAACTTTATCCCAAGCCAGGAGGCACAGTCCAAACTCACTAGCTCAAAGTGCAGCAGGTGCAGTCCTTCCTACGATGCAGGCTCTTCGTGCAGCTCCAAAGGCAGCAGGCAAGTGCTGTTTAGGTCCTCTCTCAAAATCCGTGTAGTGAGGTTCAGCCCCTTTTATCCTGGGAAAGTGCCATGAGGGGACAACATGGCCACTAACCAATGGGCTAGTAGGTCCCCTCCTCTTTGGTGACAAAGTTCCGGTTATGTGTGGCAGTTGGCAATCCCAGAGTGCAGTATTCTTGCCAAGCTCAAGATGTCTGAACCTTCTCTGGACCGTCTGGAGCTTGGTAGCCCATCCCAGAGATGTGTGTGCCTAAGTGCTACATGACCACGGGAAAACTGGTTTGGGGACGGGTTTTCCCTCTCTGTCCCTGTCTCTAGCTTGTCTGCAGGAACAAAAGGCATCCTGGTAGGGTGTGTTGTTACAGGTGGCCCTTCAAAGGCGGCTACCCCTTTCAGACTCGCCTTTTGGGCTAATACTCCGAATGGCATCCTGGGAGAGAAGGTCACACCTCACTCTGTGGCAGTTGCCTTTGTTACTAAGCCTGGGAGTCATTCACACGTCTCCCCAGGCCGGCAGAAAGCTGTCTGTTGGCCAAGGCTTGAGCAAAGTCACTGGACCAGCTTGGGCACAGGGTGGCAACTTGCCAAAAGTTGCTCAACTGTAACAGTGACATTAATCTCGACTTGGGCATCAAGTCAGATTTAATGCCACGATTCATTTGATACCTTACCCAGTTAGGTAGTCCCATTCAGAAGTTAGCCAGGCTGGTATGCCAGCCAGTAACCGTGTGTTACCCAATGGGGCTACTAACTTTCCTCAGTAAAACAACAACTTTGAAGGGTTTTGCTGCTAAGGCAAATACAAACCCATATGTCTTGTTTAAGAATATTCAGCTCCCTGCCATAGGGCTCACTAGGCCTGCTTTAGGGGAGACATACATATACTCTCAAGGAAAGTGTGGCTTTGCCATTAATGGTAATGGCAAAGACGAACTAGCAGTGCACACATTGCTCTTCCAGTCTGAAGTAGCAGGGTGGTGGCCATTTTGTAATTTGTCACACTCAGGGTGGCACAAACAGTGCTGCAACCCTGGGAGGGCACTCCTCCTTACATGCCCTTGGTACCTAGGGTGTCATATAGTAGGGACTTATAAGTAAGTCAGTACTTGCCAGTTGGGGAATCTAGTTCAGCATATGTTTTGTAATGGGTCAGAACACTGGCACTAGGGTCTGGTTGGCAGGCCTCGGTGCACTCTCAGAGTTGCAAAAACAGCAGCTAATAGTCCAAATGGGGAAGAAAAGTGGGGGGGAACTTGCAAAAAGGCCTTTTTCCTTACAATGAACTACTAAAGATGAAGAGAAATGCGTGTTAGAATGATTGAACTTTGGCAGTGCATGACCATCATGTCCTTAACAACTGAATGTAGTTGTTTTAGCAATTTTCCCCAAATAACGAGATTGAAAGGTATAGTTGCGTGTCATCAAACTATTAATGTTGGGAAATGCCCAGCTGGTCCACAAGAATGCCAGAAGCTCCAAATATAGATTTAACAATGTATGTGGGATAAGTTCGGATTCAACCGCATGGTATCTTCCTTATGGTAGTGCAGAAACTATATAAAGTCCCTGCCCCTATGACCCATTCACGATTTAGTGATATTGATCAGGGGCCCATGGTCCAGTTGTATCCACATTCTATGAGAGGTTCACGAAAATCAGCAGTCAGACAAATCTTTTTCCTCAATTACACATAGAACGGCCTTTATACCAAAGCATGTTGGCACTTAAAGTAGCACTTTAGTAGTACTACTTCATGTACTGCTAAGTGAAATTCACTATGGTGCAAGCAGAGATTTTCCCCAATGCCTGTCCTTAAGCGTGGACCCAGTTCACAAAGATGTACTCTTGTAGTACACGTGAATTCCAGGAGTAAACCAGAGGCACTACACAGAGGTGAGTCATTTGCATATCACTAAAATTACAGCCACATCTATTCCCGTTGTACTAGAACCCAAACAGGCTGAAATCTATTCCAGCCAACCCTTGGAGTAAGTCACGCACCACACACAGTCACTTGCAGATACTGTAAAGAGCTCATATACAAATCAAAGGAGACCTGGGAACAACACTACCAGCACAAAATCCAAACTTAAATCAAATAAAAGATTGGTCGTTCTACTTTAGACATTGCAGACACACATATACACCACATTCCACAAATGAAGAACATGAAAAATATATAAAGTTAATTTAAAGATTCGTCATATAAATGTAAACATTTCATACACTTGTATACATCACATTGCAAATAAAGTATCAAATATATAATGAATATAAAAAAATAAAATGGTCATTCAACTGTAAACATTCCCGACACCTATACAAATCAAATTATAAAAATATAAACATAACAGATGCCGTTATATAGAGTTACAAATATGTGAATAATCAATGAATAAAAAATCACAACTTATCTCACACTGCTGTTCATGCACTCGAAGACAGGCAACACCTCAGGTCATCCCTTTTTCTCCTTAAAAAAGGTATCCTTAGGTGCACTAGATGTATATTTCTTTTCTGTCTCTATTGTTCAAACTGGATATCCCTTGACCTAATACCTGTGATTGCTGCCATCGGGCTCTGAAATTCACAGTCTTGCCCATTTGCTCCTGCAGAAGAGTTACTCTTTTTTTGGAATGGGGCCTATTGTCTACAGGACCTTGTGTTGATCAGCCAATTTATTCCCACTCAGCCAGGCAGATCCTCTCTCATCCTATACATCTGGATGCATATTTCCACATTTCACGCTCCGTCTACTCAGAGGCCCTTAGTCCTTGCTGTCTAAAGACAGGTGAACTTAGACTAAGAGATGTGCACTGAAGGTTGTATTTCATAACCAATTTCAAATAATATTTCAGTGAGTGAGACTTCATTCAGGAGTTTCGCAACACAGTACAGGTCAAAAGTCAGTTGTTTAACTGGGGAAAAAAACTGGGGATTCACCGGTAGAACCCAAATCTTCCTGTTTTAAGTTGCTGAGGAGGATAGAAATGCATGGAACTAACCAAACTGATTTGGACACGGAGTTGCAGATTGGAATTTAATTTAAGGATTACGTGCATAAACATATAGATGAGCTCCGAATAGTGCCTCTTTCCACTTGCCAGAAATCCAAGGACCAATCCATAGGACTGTCACAGAAGCACATCTTAATCTTTTATCTAATAAAGAGATTGTACACCCAGTCACTTTTATCCCTCAAGTGATGTTGGAAAGAGACACCCAGATCCATCCAATTGTCAAGGTGGAGAAGGATTTGAGTGCTATCCTCATACAAGAAAAAAAGAAAGCCATGGTAGCCAAGGAGCCTAACAAGAGACTCAACAGAGATAGTGAATAAATATGCTGGCAGTGCGGGTCCCTGCGTGGCCCCCCATGATAAACTTTGAGAATGAGAGGTCCAGGGAAATCAGAGCATGGACACTGCCCACCATCTGACTCCATCCTAGGGTCATCTAGTGCTGCCACAAGCACCGATTGAGTGCCCTGGTGATGGCGAATGTCTGCTTGTGCATCATCAAGGATGTCAATGATCACTTTATTTGTCCTTCTTCATGATTTTCAAGGATTGTGGTGCCCATTAGGAGAAGAGAAATGGTCCGTTATTTCGCATGTTCACAGGTCTGCCTGGATCACAGTGAGACATTTTCAGTAGTGGAACCAAGCTATTTGGCCATGTGTATGAGAAATGGGGCACTCAACACAAGATACTCTGTTTCATTTCCTCGATGCAGATCAGAGAAAACAGTCAGAATGGGTAGAAAAAATGAAGGCAGTGAAATAAATTGAGGGAAAGCAGATATTTTAAGTCGGCCAGCAAAGGAGGTGATGAATTTTGTATGATGCAAGCGGCTTTCTTTTGTATATTATTACATCTAGGATACGACCAATAAAATACTGTGCGAGACCTTGTATAACACCTTTGTAGACCTGAAGAGCTTGCTTGTAGAGGAGATAAGAGTCAGTACAATGATCATGTCTCTAGAATCATTTCGGAATTCTAGACTGGTTTTTAGACTTGGGGCTAAAAAGAAGCATGGGGCTGGCTTAGGGTGTGTAGAGTTTAGGTTTAGCTGAGGCAGGAACAGGAAACAGAAGCAGGCAGCCAGACTCCCTCCCCTTAGCCAATCACAACGCTGCAAGCAGCGTTGTGATTTGTCGGGACGGCCCCCAGCCAGGGGCTAATGGGGAGGCCACTTTCTCCATGTAGGCTGCATTGCAGCCTGCATGGAGAAGAGCAGAGTGCGCATGACTGGTTTGGGCAGCCCCAGGGGGCCGACCAAACAGTCTTTGCGCACTTGGGAGTGGGCAGGCACACTACTCCTCCCCTGCTCTCAGAGCAGCCCCACCCGCCCGTTATCAAACATAAAATGGTAATAACTGCACGTTATTACCATTTTATGTTTCTGCTTCTCGCACTGCAAGAAAGCAGTGGGGCGACGCTCCTCCGCCCTAGTGGAGGAGCCGCCCCTGCTGGGACACATATGAAGAATGCACTTCTGACGAGATACTGGATGGGCCTGGGCAACGTGAACATGAAAGAAGATTAATAACATAGGCCATGCTTCGGGTGGGTCTGACGGGGGCATTAAACCTAGGTTATGAGACATCCATGACATGCCTGGAAATAGACCCCAGAAGAATCTTTTGCCAAAAAAGCAGAAGCAGCAGCACAACACAGCGCCACTTATGGGCATTGCTGCACAGAGGAGACCAGCGCCATACAGAATGGAACTACAACAAACGATAAACTGCAAAAATGCTAACTTATTTCAACACTCAAATGACGCTTTTCAAAACGAATGGTATCAAGACGGTAGCTCAGCAGCATTGCCACACTGCCAAAAATGATCCTTTCACCCAAGTCCACCTTTCTCTTACATGAACATGTCCTTATGCCTAAAAAAACAAGCATTGAAAATGCAATAGGTCTCGCCTTTGATTAAGTTAAAGCCATTTGCTTTGCTAATGGTATTGTATAGCAAAGCAAATGGCTTTAACTTAATGAAAGGCGAGACCTATTGCATTTTTAATGCTTGTTTTCTTTGCTTAAAGTTAATCAGGAAATTGGCACGGGTGTTCTTTCGTGCGAATACCTTTCATTTAAATTGCCGATGGGCGAGTATTTGCAAGCCTTTAAAGCAAATTGCATGCTAGAGAGTTGTATCGCCATGAGCCAAGCGCGCCTCAGCCCCGCCCATTAGGTTTTAGTCACCTTTCTGCCCCCACTAAGATAAAGAAAACACCCAGCAGCAAACCCCTTCTCTCAGGACTCCCACAGCAGCGCACGTAGATGGCTCTGTCCTGGAGTCAAGAGCTGCTGCTCCCTCTTGTCCCAGCTGAGCCCGGGCCTCCGCCCTGTTCGCAGCAGCACCTGCGTCGAAACTGGGCCCGTGAGTGCCGATACTCTCCGGTACTCTAGGGTAGAATATGAGAAAGAGCCGGTCGTCCGTACCGGTGAGCACCGGCACATTTAAAGCTCTGGGCACAATACAGCAGTATGCAAAAACGTATTCAGGAGCAAAAATCAAAGACAGGTGCCTAAACACAATTTGCTTAGGGTGTGCGAAATGTGTGTAATTAGCTTCCGCGCAATTACACAAAGTTGCTCGCTATTACGGGATGTTTATGCGTAAGTGCGAAATCGCATTATGCTGCAAAATCCCTATTGGTGTGAAACCACCAGGAGCGTAGAGATACTATTAGGAGCATGAAAAGAAGACACACAGCAGGTAGGTTTCTAGTCTTCTCCTTTATTCATCTGGTCTCCGCAGCATCCCGGCAGCAACTGCCAGAACTGCAGCATTCTACGTTCCACGCAGGGAACACAAGGAAAAGAATGCAGGTGACACGAGACCCCAACACGAGATCCCAACACACCCCCCTTCCTTCACATGGAAACAATGAAATAATGAATACATTCTTGACAAACATAGAGAAATTAAAACAAATAAATTGCGGAAGTGACAGATAAGCAAATCAACAAAAATCAATATCTAACATAGTCCCGAAATCTAGGAGGAACAACTCTTGTTCTAGAAGAGGTTGCTCGAGGAATAACTTCCTTGACAGGAATGGGAACCATGGAACTTTCTCCCATGGGAGGCAGAGACCTGCAAGGAGTGTGAACCCCGAATTTACCTCTTACGAACTCAGCTTTTGACTCTGGCACCACTGAGACAGCACACTTGTTCCAGATCTTTCCATTCTCTAACACAACCACATGTTCTCTTACCTCCCTCACTCTAACAGGAGCAGAAAAACGGGAGGATCCCTTACGAACAAGAACAGGTTTCTTGATTCTCACCCAATCCCCTTGACATACCGGCGATACCCTGACACAATCCGATGCATACTTGGCTTGAGCAGCAGCCCTGACATCAGCTACCATGCCTAACCTCAGCGGATCCACCTCCTTCCTTGACATCCAATCTTTGTTCAATTTTGAACCAGCGACCCTACCCCTTAATAAAGTGAAAGGAGACATGCCAGTACTTGAGTGGGGGGTGGTTCTAATTGCCCACAACATGTTAGAGATCCCCTCCTTCCAGTGCAGACCATTGACAAAAGCCAATTGTAACTGATCCTTGATCACACGGTTAAGGCGTTCTACCAGACCATTGCTGCGAGGATGATATAGAGAGGTGAGGATGTGCTTGATGCCATGTTCTTTAAGAAATACCTGCATTTCTGCAGACACTAACTGAGTCCCGTTATCGGTCACCAACTCCTCAGGAAAACCTTCCCGAAGAAAAACATCCTTGAAGAAATTTATGATCGTTGCAGAGTTTATGCCATCCACAAACCTAACTTCTGGCCACCTAGACATATAGTCGATTAACACCAAGGCATATTTGGGAGAACTACCCATACCCCCAAAGGGGCCAGCAACATCGAAGGCTAACTTACACCAAGGTGAGTTTTTACAGCTATGGGATTGATGGAAGAGGGGTAAGTTACCTGAGTTTTGTCACTCAAAACACATGCACTACAATCACGAACACAGTGTTCGATGGACCTATCAACACCTGGCCACCAGAAATCCTCCCGAACTCTACGCTTCATGGCACGAATGCCCAGATGACCTTCATGAGCCAGATCCAACACCTTCTTGCGCATGGTCATGGGGACCACCAACAACCCACCTCTACGCAGGATCCCGTCGACAAGGGACAACTCATCACATATTCTTTTGAAAGGAATGAGATTGGGAGCCAAATCCACATTGTTAGGCCAGCCATGGACCACAAAATCAATCACTTTCATGATCTCAGGATCTTCAGACAAAGCCAACTTCCAATCAATCTCAGACAAAGCAACGCCTGTGTCGGCTACCCCACTGACAGCACACACCATTTCCAAATCCTCACCGATAGAGTCACATGCAGATTCAGAAAGTGGTAACCTGGACAAGCAATCGGCTACCTGATTCTTCACACCAGCCACGTACTCAAGGTGATAATTAAATTCATTTAACCTGTACTGCCACTTGGCTATACGTGGAGTGGCCCTGCCCCCACCCTTAGTGGTAAAAAGATCTACCAGTGGTTTATGGTCGGTCCTCAGAACAAATTCATTCCCCCACAGGAAATTGCGAAAATACTGTACACCCCACCACAAGGCTAGGGCCTCCTTCTCAATTGTGGAATAAGTGCTCTCTGCTCCACGCAGTGCCCTAGATGCAAAAGCAATGGTCTCCTCCCTTTTATCAGATCTTTTCTGCATAAGTACAGCCCCAAGACCCACATTGCTCGCATCGGTGGTAACAATACAGCAATCATTAATATTAAATAACTTAAGTGGGCGTGCTTGCACAATTGCTTCTTTTAATAACTTAAAATCACGAGCACATTGGTTTGACCATATATATTTCACATTCTTCCTTAGAAGCTCACGCAAACACACCGTCCTATCAGAGAAATTGGCCACGAATTTAGCGTAATACTCAACTAGCCCTAGAAAGGAACGAAGCTGGTCTTTGTTTTGTGGTTCAGGTGCATTTCGGATGGCATCAAGAAGTTTAATTTTGGGTTCTACACCTTTCTCGGAAATGTGATGCCCTAGGTAGTCCACACCATCTTGGAAAAACCTACACTTGTCTTCTCTCAACGTCAACCCACTAGACTTGACAATGTCCAGTACTTCCCTGACCCTGGAATTGTGCTCTAATTCAGTTTTACCGTAGATCAAAATATCGTCTTGGAAAAACACGACTCCTGCAGTGTTCTTAAACAAGGTCCCCATGAGACGCTGGAACACTGCAGAAGCCGATGCCAAACCAAACGGCATACGTACATAGCGAAATGCACCTTCAGGTGTCACAAAGGACGTGAGATGTCTTGAGTCGTTACACAATTCTACTTGATGATAAGCAGCGGAAATATCAAGAGAAGAAAAATACCTTGCACCCTCTAGTGTAGACAACATCTCATTGATGTTGGGCAAGGGTTGACGGTCCACCCATATGCAGGAATTTAGGTCGCGCAAGTCCACACACATCCTGAGAGACTTGTCAGCCTTGCGCGCCAAAACGATGGGGGACAACCATTCAGACCCCTCAATGGGTTCAATTACACCCAAAGAACACAACCGTTCTAGTTCCTGTTTAAGCTCACCACGCATACTGAGAGGTACCTTGCGCACTTTATGTGCAACAGCTTTTGCACCTTCCTTCAAAACAATGCGGTGCTGAAAACCCTTGAGTTTACCCAATTCCCCATTAAAAATTTCGGGATACCTCAGGGTCCAATCACTCTTAGATAACGATTTTGCAGAAATTGTATGAACAGGGGTAACCTCAGGAAGATTGGAGTAAAAATGCTTGGCATCGTGTTTAGATAACACCATGTCAGGATGATTGGGATCAAGGATGATGCCCAGTTCACCCTGCTCCTCCCACCCCAATAAATTTGCACCTTCCTTTATAACGTAAACAGTCCCTTGTGCCAAATCCCTTTGAACTCCAACTTGCCCACAAACTTGCCTAGAACCTCAACCCTTTTACCACCATAAGCAAAGATTTTTATGTTGGACTGCTCGACAGGAATGTCACCCAATCCCTCAAAGTCTTTGGCATTTATAAGGGTAAAAGGAGAACCAGAATCCGCCAGAAATTTTATACTGCTGCCGTTTAAATTTATGGCACACGCAGGGGATTTTCTTTATGCAGTTCAACAATAGAAGCGATTTCTACCACACCATCCGATTGAGTAGAGGAAGAAGACAACATTAATAATTCATAACTTTCATTTTCATTCACGGAGTCAACATACTCTTCCTCAATAGCCTTCACAGTTCTTGACTGTACCCTATGTGCAATGGTAGCTTTGCACATACGTGCCAAATGTCCTTTCTTACCACATTTAAAGCAAGTTTGATTAATAGCAAAGCAAAATTTAAAATTTCCCAGATGAGATCTGCTCCCACATCGATAACATGAGAGGTCAGGTTTTTCAGGTCTTTCAGATTTCAACTTAGGCAAACTGGATGCAGATGAGGAACTGTTAGATACATTTGTACTAGTTCCTTTTGTAGGTTTACTTGTAGGTTTAATACTGACTAACTTAACCTCGCTGGACGCAGACCCACTGATCTCTTTCATGCATAGTTGGGAATGCTCAATACTTCTGGCTAAAATGAGAGCAGTTTCTAAATCAGGATCTTCTGAAGCTAAAAGTTTTTCCTGAATCTTTTTATTGCAGGTGCGCTCGATTAACTGATCACGGATTATTTCGTCTCTGAACTCTCTATAATTACAAGTGACAGCTAAAGTTCTGAGAGCCGCTACAAAATCATCAATTGATTCACCAGGAATCTGAGCACGTTGCAAAAATTTGTGACGCTCCAGTACAATGTTCCTTTTGGGATTAAATCTTTTATCCAGAGTTTTAATAAGTGAAGCATAGTCGTCTACAATTAAGGAGTCCCCTTCCTCACCACTACTAACACATGTTCTTACAGTTTCTAGGGGTAAAGTCTTTAAGATGGTCCTGCCCTCAGCGCCCAAGTTATATACAAGTAATGCTTTCTTTTTCTTTGAAATAAAAGTGTCCCCTTCAATCGCCTCAAGATAGGCTTCAAATGTCTCCTTCCATTGCTGCCAAATAATAGGAGGAGTGCCTGGTGACTGCAAAAAGGAGGTGGTGCCATTATGTGATCCATCTACTGACTGTGCGTGGGTGAGTTGCTGCCACGAAGATCACCACAACAAGTGGTTAACTTGCAGATTGTCACGTATTTTAATGTTGAAACTGTATTAATTAACTGCCTTGTATTTTCTGAACTGCCACGCGTTTTAGTGCCACCATGTAAAT
Source organism: Calotriton arnoldi (assembly GCA_963921515.1). Lineage (NCBI taxonomy): Eukaryota > Metazoa > Chordata > Amphibia > Caudata > Salamandridae > Calotriton > Calotriton arnoldi. Next base: position 532,168 of record CAWUFW010003930.1, on the reverse strand, counting down.
TAAGAAGATGAAAAAAAAACAAAAAAAAACACATCAATGCATGTCACCGTTAAAAATAAGCACATGCAGGTGTAACACATTAAACTGCTTGGATTAGCTTAAGCAGATGTATACTTTTTTTCAATCAGCATGGAGTTTCATATCCTATCAGCTTTGTGTTAAATCCCACTCAAAGGTTGTCACAAGGAAGTTGAGGATGAAAAGTGACGCGCGCCGGTCTGCGCGCCGGTTGTCACTACGTTAAGTAAAACTTTTAACAGAGTTCAACAACAGGGGCTGGTATGCGCGCTGGTTCCTATGCCAACGCTGACTCGTACTCAATTCCCACAATAGCGTGACGCGCGCCGACACACGCGCCGGTCGTCACAACAATAAAGATCAGGAACGTCAGAGTGACGCGCGCGTGCTTGCGCGTGCGCAAACAGTCCCCCTCGCAGTCGAGACCTGAACTGGCCGGAAAAAGAGGAAAAACCTCACCGCAAACCTCCGGAAAAGCGCAGCATGACCAGCGAAGACAACCAGCATGAGGGCTCTTCACAGGATTGACTCCAGGGACGCCGAACGGGTCCTCACCACTGGAACCAGCAGGGACGGCCAAAACGTCGCCAACACTCTCCAGCGGCAAACGGAGGGAAAACTGGGGACCAGACAACTCCTCGTCGCCAATGAAAAGAAGACACACAGCAGGTAGGTTTCTAGTCTTCTCCTTTATTCATCTGGTCTCCGCAGCATCCCGGCAGCAACTGCCAGAACTGCAGCATTCTACGTTCCACGCAGGAAACACAAGGAAAAGAATGCAGGTGACACGAGACCCCAACACGAGATCCCAACAGAGCACAAATTAAATTTGAGAGCAAAAATAGTCAGGAGCAAATTCACATTGTGGTTCAGAAGTATTATTGGTGGAACATCCACAGGGTATGGAAAGAACACTACTACAACATTGAAGCGCACAGATGTAGTGCTTCACAGCTCGCGCACCACAGTGGGAGGCGCCCTTTGGGCAGGGGGGCTAACACGTCAAGCAGTCAGATGCAACTTGCAGATCATACATCTTGCATGCTCCAGAATGCGCACACACATGCAGTAACATCACAATGCAAGCATTGTACCGAGAATTTCGAAAACTATTCTGCAACATTATTCTGCATTTCTGTGACATGCTAAGGGCATTTTTTATGTATTTATTTATTTTATTCTAAAATGGAGACATCACATTTGGACAGCACCTTACTGCCAGCCGTTTGGCCTAGTTGCACTTGAAATTGAGAATTCCGTTGCAGGTTGAATTAAAAGTGAATGTGTGAATACATTCTGAGCATGTCTACAACTTTAACCACTCAAATCAACCACCTCCACTTGCTGCGCAGCAAACATAACACTGAACATGAACCCATATGTTTTGTTAGAGGTACACAACTGAAAGTGTGTATTCAACATAGAGCATGCATTCTAACCTCAAGCGAATACTCCTAAGCTTTTATTCGTGAAAAATAAGACAACAGCACATGCAACAACACTTTGGCTGCACACTGCAAATGGAGGCCTTACTTGAACAGAGTTCTTAACTATAACCAGGGCCACTGCAATTATGTGGCAGAGAATGTCTAAATTATGCAGCAGTGATCATGAAGTTATGCGGCAAGAAAAGGCAAATTATGTAGCATAATGCGGTACATTTAGGATATTATTACTTCAATATTTTGCAATTTTCACACGTTATTACTGTCCAGGCAAATGTTTCACCTCCTCAATAACAGGTTAACATCCAAATATAGCAATAAGCAACTGAACAGTGACAACTCAACCTTTGTGAAGGACCTTCTACTGCGCAGCGACATGTTTCATCGCATTTTTTGTAACTTTTTATCTGTTTGTTAAAAAAAATAATAATAATTTTTAAATGTGCAGATTATGCAGCAGATAGAGGATTATGTGTAAATCCATAATTAGGCAGTTAAAACCGCATAATTCTAGTGGCCCTGAACATAACCATGGTTATACTGCAATGGAGGACCAAATTCTGTGGCAAAGGTGGCTAAATTATGCAGCACGTTCCGTAGCAGTATTATGTTACTATTTTGACATATTAACATACATTGAAACAAAAGGGACCCCAACTCTGTGTAAAAGACAAAACATTTCCTAAAAGGAAGTGTATATACTCATTGACCAGATCTCACTGAAAGAGCTACTCACCAACAAATAGTGATTTTCACAGACTGAAAGAATCTGTGTAAAAGATACGATAAGCAGGAAACAAGCTTACAAGGCACGTTTCTTGTAATAAAAAAGGTGAGCCTTTCTATTCTGTTTTTTCCAGTTAGATTTTAGAACGTGTCTGCAGTTTAAGGCTTCAGTGCGTCGTCATAGCCTCTAGAATCACCTTTACCATCAGGAGAAAGTACCATAAATAAGGCATGTAGGATAGAGACACTAAGATATCAACTTACAAAAAAGGAGCGGGGGAGAATGTTTGAACTGTTTTGTGCTCTGGGTGCCTTCCTGAAATAAATGCTAGGCTGGGAACGGTGTGTTGTGTTACATGAATTTGCATAAATAGCGCAATAAAGCATTTCTGTGAGAAAGAATCATTGTTCCAACTTCTTGAATTACATTTAAATATAGGCCATAACTTTGTTCTTGTTGCAAAGGGCCTTCTTCAGTATATCACTTGGGGACAATAGATTTCACCGCTATACTACCAGTTTCAAATATGAATACAGCAATTGACAGGTGACCAGGTAACTTAAAAAATGTCTGCCTCTGTGCTTTACTTTGTAATTTTCAATCTGGTTTTGTGAGTAAACAATGTATTATGCACAGTAAGTAGGCCGGGTCCCTCCAAGGTGTCAGGCCAGGTAGTAATTAAAAATAGGCATTGAAACGGGTCCCTATATTCATGCCCTTAACTTTACTGGCAAAAACGCTGACCTGTTTCTGAACATTGAACGTAATAAAAAACGGGAAGGTAATCACCGTCCTCGATTTAGTGCCCGTTTATATTTCCTATGTTTAACACTCTAGGGTATGTACGATTAAGTGAGTTATTTCCAGGATGCTGTGTTTCTCCTATAGCATAATGCTCTTGTACAGAGCATACTTTGAACTGAGTCGACTCCAGGTGTATATGAGCCCCGGTACTGGAGTGGAGGCTGAAGGAATCACAAGTCTGTCCCAGTGGGTCATAAAGATCTTGAGATTACATGATCATCCAGTCTTGGCCTCTTTGCAGAGCGCAATGGTCAAGTATTTCTGTTGCAATTGTGATTAAGTGCAAATGTGTTAGATGGAGGTACACAGTTGTCAGAATATTGACAAGGCGAAAGTAAAATAAAATGCAGTGCTTACATGTGAGTGTGTGTGTTTAGGAGGTGAAGGAGAGGTGAGGAAATGCATCCAGGAGAGAGTGAAGGGAGGGTGCTGAAGATGGGAGAGCTGAGCAGCGGCATAGCTGGGGGGGGGGGAAGAGAGGGTACACCCCCCTAATAAATGGATTCTGTATTGAATAGTAAGGTACAAGTGCTTCCAGTCGGGTATAGTGAGGCGTCTGGCGGATGGTGACATTTGAAAGTGGTGGGGCGTAAAACTATTGTCATACTGCACCGAGCGAGCACGAACAACCTAAGGGGGGTTCCTGGGGGGTTTTCTCCCCGAGAAAAGTTTGGAAAAATGGTGCATTTTCAAGCAAATTTGAGAAAACAGGAAGGTTAATAAAGCAATTGTGAAAGTGCAGTTATTACATTAATAAAGAGATGTTATATAACATAAGTAGCTGCTTATTCAGTATAACCACATGGTGTTGTAGGATTTGTACGTCCCAGTCCCTAAAATGGTCTCTTTTCTAATTATGATCGTATCATTCTTCCTTCCGTTCTTGTATCTGTTCTCTTTTGTAATATCCTGTGTTCTGTCTCAATTTAATATCTTCCTAGTTCTTGACCTCCATCCCCGCCTTTTTGTAAATTTGACCTTCAAAGTGTGCCAAAAATCATGTGAGCAGGTCAAGGCTCGCAAAGTTATCCCTTAGCTTGAATTCAGAGGCCTGCGGCTTATTGATCAGTGCAAAAGAATTAAGATATATTGATCTTTGGAGCAAATATACAATAACATCAAGGTAAGAGGGGGCTGTGAGGTGGAAGGGGTCTGCTAGGGGTACGAGACGGTATTAATTATGAAGGTATATTAGAGGTAGGAAAGTACTGTGGGCTAGAGCTGCATACCCGTGAGAGGTACTGTGAGGTAGAGAATGTATGTGAGAGGTAAGAGGAGATGGAAGGAGTCTGCTAGGGGTAAGAGAAGGTGCTTGTGGTGAGCGCCTATTAGAGGTAGGACAGCACTGTAGGGTACAGCTGTATACCTGTGAGAGGTACATGGATGTAGTGAGGTAGAGATGTATGTGAGAGGCAAGAGGAGGCTGTGAGGTGAAAGGGGTCTGCTAGGGGTAAGAGAAGGTGGTGTGTTAGAAATGAAGGTCTATTAGAGGTAGGACAGTACTGTGGGGTAGAACTGTATATCTGTGAGAGGTACATGGACTGTGAGGTAGATGCATGCCTATGGTAGAGTGGGAGAATCTCCAAACTCCCAAAAGATGCTGTGAGAAGGAGGGGAGTATGTGCAATGGGTAAAAGAAGGATGTGAGTAGGATTCAAAGGTCTACCAGTGGTAGGACAGTAGTGTGAGGTAGAGCTGTACATCTCAGAGGCACAAGGAGGGTGTGAGGCAGAGATGCGTGTAACAAGAGGCTGTGAGGTGGGAAAGGGAGTCTGCAAGGGGTAAGTGAAGGCGATGAGACAGATGAAAGTATGAGTGAGGGGCGGGCAGAGGAGGGTGCGGATGGTAGGAGTAAAACTGGCAGTGGTAAGAGGAAGCCATGGAATCCAATGGCAGATTTGTGTTAGAGATGTCCTCCTCTCCTCTGCCCACCTCTGCCCACCTCTGCCCTCCTCTGCCCACCACGTGCCCTGCAGGTCATGATGGGCCTGGCTGCTGAGAGCCAAGCTTATCAAAGTTTGGCTCCGGCTCAAGAGACACTTGCGAGCCCCACCTGCTCCTGCCCTCTGCCCCCTCCAGCCTCTCGCACCCACCCTCGCATTGCCGCCCACGCACACGAGGCGCTGTCACTGTGCTGCAGTGCATCTGTAAGTATTTCTCCGGCGGCGCCTCCGCAGTGCCGCACCTTTTAACGAGGCCTTGTAAAGCCGGGGAGCGCGAGGGACGGGAAGGGAACTCTTTTACTGTAGTCATAAGTCCGGGTCAGCCGGTGGCAGCCAAGGGGGGCTGGGGGCCGCACCGTACACCTTAATGAAACATTGGAAACCCATCCACTGTAGCGTGCAGCGGAAAGGAAACGTTCCCCCTGATTAATGTCCCTGCAATATGTCACACAGTCATACCTGAATAACGCCCCAGCTGTCACCACAGCTGCAGCGAGCACACCGAAGCTGACGCAGAGGTCTGCAGCGCTACATAACTCCTGCAGTGAATGGCATGGCTCGCTGCCTCTCCAGCGGAGACCTGGTGGTTCATCAGTACTCTTACAGTGCCATCCTTTCCTGACAGCCTCGATCTAGGCGCTACACCTGCCCCTCCACTCCATGCCTGCAACCACCCGTGGCTTTTATATTCTTGCTGCTTTGTAGAATTTTATGATCAGATAAAATGATCAGATAATCACCGACTAACACATCTCTGAAGGCCTCTGATGTCTATACTGCATTCCATTCCATTACAATGGCATTAATATAGCGCTTCGTGCCACACACGCACCTCCTTACACAGTGACACTGGGTTGGTCTCTACTTGGACCTCTGATGGGAGTTAATCTAATCTGCGCACGGTAGTGGAAAGTTATTGGTTATTTAATAGTTTTGAAATTGGCTGTAATAACATTGTTCTTCAATCCTGTAACATTGGAGAGACCTGAAAGGCTGGCTGGCAATGATGAGAATGACCGTGACGCATTTACGGATTCTTACTTTTTAGACTTCACTGTTCTGAGTCTGACTGACTGATTCTCAATCAACGTCACGATTCCGAATGATCAGATCAGGGGTCAGGGCAGGCAGGGTCAGGATCTTTCTTGAACGGTCGCCGGTCGGACCACCAACACCATCGAGATCCAAGCCACGACGAGGACGAGCAGTAGGCAGGCAGTGCACTAGGTGTCGTTGCGGTGCTGCGACGACGTGGGTGTCACGTCAGACAGTCACCATTGCGAACGAAATGGGCAATCACTGTGCATGGCTTCACATAAGCCACACAGTGATTGGCCATATACCGCTTCAAGTGCGGCAGTGCTGTGCCACCCACGCGCGGCACCCAATGTGATTGTGAACAACAGCCGAGCCAGCCCTCAGACTGCACGGTGTCTCTCACTCTCAGTCTCAGCCAATCCAGACGCTGCATTAGCAATAGCAGCACCAGGATTGGCTAGAGAGCAGAGATGCCCCCCCGCCCATTAGGAGACCGGGGGGGCCGGGGGCTGCTGCATGAAGCAAGCAACCCTCGGTCCCTCGCTCTCCTAAGGGGAAGGCAGCGGCTAGTAGTAGTGCGCATGTTCGGGCTGGTCGTAAAAATGACCATGCCCAAAACCGAACATGCGCACTGACTAATATGCTGCGCTGCGCTTGAGTGTACAGACTAGTACAGTGATTCACCACAAAGTGGGCGTGGCCGGTCAGGTGCCGGCCCGGAACAGCCGGGCGGCGCGATTCACAACACACATCAAGTTGATCAACAATCTTATAGAGAAGTAGAGAACTTCTTAAGTAGAAGTTAACGCGAGAACGAATGATGGGCCATGGGGGCATGTGGCAGGTGGGGCAACGCCCCAGCGCCCAAATGGACGCACCGCCAATGGGATATTTACATACACACGCAGATGAAAACACACTCTCTCGTCTCCGTTTTAAAAATCTTAAATTATTTTACAAAATATTGAGTTCAAGTATTTCTCAAAATCTGCACTCCTCTCCCTTCCTACTGCTCCTTAAGTTCACCTCATTCCCTGAGTCTAGTAACCCCTCTCCATCCTACTGACCAAGCTTCGCCCCTGGAGCCGAGATGTTGATGGTTTGGGGGCAGAGTCTGGGGATACGAGCGGGGGTTCATGCTTTCTGTTCTGTTTGTACCTCGTGACACAAACTTCATGAATCAGAAGGAATAGAAATCTCCCTCCACCAGGTAAGTTGATCCCCATAAGAGACCCCTGGGACGAGAGCTTTATGATCCCCACGTCCCGGGATCGGTTGTGATGGGACAGCTGTGTTCAATCCTCTAGAAGGGGATCCAAACAGACATCTAAGATAAAGAGCGGCACGACCTGCCCTGCCATCAGAGCACCAGAGAGAGCACCGCACTGAACCACAGATGACACACAGGTACTCCAGGGCATCCGCACGTCGTTCAGTAGTTATCCCTGGCGCCCCTAATCAGCAACCAAGTGCCTCGCGAAAAGCACGCCTGCCCTCAAGCGCCTTACAGAGAGAACCTGGGCGCCCCAGAACCCATGCAACTCAGAGAGAGGGGCGCAGGGCCGACAGCAGGGATGCACCCGCGAGAAGAAACCCCTGTGCTTGGAGCACTGAGACCCCCAACAAGCGCAGGAACTCATCTTTCCAAAGCACTGGATCACTTTCGCCCATCGATGTCTGGGTGGGCTCTGTGTTTACCGCAGTGCTAAGCGCGTGTACATTGCCAGCCCCTCGGTGCATGTCTATGTAGCTGTGTGCAGTGCTGGCCCGCAGTGCCCTCGCGGCCCTCATTCCAGTGCCCTACTGGGAGCAGTCCTTCTGGAGAGCCCTGTGAGGGGCGGCCCTTGTCATTCTCAATCTTACTAGCATTAAGTTCATTACATTGGTGGCCCGCTTTTGACTCTGCCGGGTGGCCCTAGAATGCATCGTTCCTTCTCTTCCTCGGGGCCTGGAACTGGTGATGCTCGCGCCACAGCGCTGAAGAAGGTAACGGGTGTAAGAATAAAGCGGAGTGTGGGTGCTGACGTACGGTACCGCTGGTGCTTCCAGTGCTGGGTGTGTTTAAGGGAAGCCTCTGCTGCTTCTGCAGTGTTATGTACACCGGGTTCACACCTGTGCCAAGACTCCTGTGCTGCTGCTCTTGTCATGAACCTGGTATGTCCTGCTTCATGCCACTTCTGCATCTGTGAGGCGCGTGAGTAGAGCTGGTCTTGTCCGGTAACTGTACCTTGTATGACCCGCAGTGACGCTTGTATTGTCACATGCTGCACCTGAGCTCGTGAAGCTCGTACTGTCACGTGTTCCACTTGTCCTCTGACCTACGGAAGCTTCCCTAGTCACATACAGTGCCAGTGCTGTGTTTTAAAGAAGCTCAGGGCTTTAAGTGGGCCAGGTCCGGCCGGTGCTCAGCACCGGCAGTTTTTAAAAGAAGGTGCTGAGATGAAATATCCTAACTCTTGAGCAGTGCCACCCTTCACTGCCTTTGATGAATAGTTCTTTAATAGTCTCATGTCAGAACTGAAGCTTTTTAATGTTATATACAAAGAAGCCGTAGTTGGTGTTTATTTATCATATGCAACTCAGAACCATTGACAATGCCAATAGTCCTGGCTTGTTGTAGGTGTAATGTCACTTGTTGTATTATATATCTGGATGCAATGACCAAAACAATAAAATTCCAGTCGGGCGGCACACGATGCTGAGCACAGATTTTTAGTTTAGGTGTTTTTAAGCCACGCCTCTTTGAGAGTCTCTACCGCCTCCAATAGTTTTTTCATCCCACTTAAAGCCCCGAGAAAGCTTGTCCTGCGTCATGCTACACTTGTGCTGAATTTTAGGGAACCAGATCTTATCCCTTGTCATAGACCATGTGCGAGCTGTGTTCGTGCAGTGTTCGAGGGAGCTCTCTGAGCCTGTGCTGTGTTTTAGAGGTTTGCCCGGCCTCTGCAGCAGCTGACGGTAGCAGGAAGTCGTGTCCCGGGTCATCCCCTGCCGGGACGGGCCCGGTTCCCTAGGGAAAGTCTCGGAGAGCGGGGCCCGCACGCTGGCAGCAGGTGGCGAGGGAGAAATATGGTCCTATATAGCATGCGTGTGAATGGTCCGGAGCGGCGGCCGCTGCTCGTCTCCTCGCACCGCACCCTCCGCGCCCTTATCTCCTGGGCCGCAGCAGATGACACTGGGGGCAGCGGGGGATCCAGGCTCCCACGCTCTGGGGCAGGTGCTCTGCGCACATGCACGATGGCAGAGATTACACCGGCCCTGGGAATGGCCACCGAGCAGCCTGCGGCATTTTATGGCAGCGCAGTCTTATTTGTCTTCGCTCTGGATTCAGGTTTACAGCGTAAACGAAACAGACACCCGATAGCCCCAGGCCTCATGAAGCGGGGCTAAAGCGCTAAGACCCCTTGGACTCACCATCCCCCGGCACCGCTCTTCTGCTCTGCCGCTCCTCTGAGAGACTCGCTCCTACAGATCCTCCATATACGCCCCCTCTACACTCTGAGCCCTGACGAGCAGCCGCAGCTGTCTGAGCGTCCAGGGCCCCGGGACTACCGCACTCCGCTTTAAAGAATAAAAAAAATAAACGAAACAGAAAGCGCGGTGACTCTGAAGCAGGCACCGCGTTTATCTTTAAATAAAAAATAAAAAAACTGAAATCGAAAGTGCAAGCACCCAGAGTCTGCCGGAATCCTTTGTCCTCCCCGTGACCCCGTGCGTCTCTGAGCTCCGTGCGTGCTTCACAGCTGTTGTGAAGACTTTTCTTATCTGCTTGTTAAATAAACAAGCAGATAAGAAAAGTCTTCACGAGCGCCGTGAAGCAGGGGATCCAGTCCGGATGGGCCGGACAAAAAGCCAAAGGGAGGCAACCCAGATAGCTCATTTCCAATGGCAGGCCACCGTTTAGCATAAACGGTGATGCCAGCCAATGGAAATGAGGGGCGGGGCTTCAAGCCCTTTTCTAAAAGTCCTCCTTAGCAGTAAATCTCGCCGAGCGAGCTGCGCATGTGCGCAGCAACGCTAGGCGAGACCTAAAAAACTGCTGAACTGAATGCGAGGTCCCACAATCAAAAAGTAAAGGATATTTATAAATATAGACGAAAGCTGCCTAAATGTACCAGGATGGCATCCACTGTATAGAAGAAACATCTGTCACCATGATATACCTGCAGGGTTGAGTTGAAGTGAGGCAAAATCTGGCATACCAGGGCCAAATTTGCCTACACACGAGTAACCCTTGGAGAATAGATTTCTAACTTAAAACGTGTCCTTTGTGATTTAAAACTTCCTTGGTTTTGTTTTTTAGGTTGTGCTGGTAGTATAAATATTGAAAAATATGGTTGTGGTGAGGTTGCCAATGAGTGAACATGATAATGGGAGTTTATGCATAACTTTAATTTAGGTTAGAGGTGAATCCTAAACTAAAAGGAAAGCAATTCGTAAAATACAAGCAATTGGGAGCATTGCCTGTGAATTTTTCTGTAGTTGATTTGGGATGGCCCACATGGATGTTCTGGAGATTGGGACCACACATAGAATGTTGCAGAAGATGGAGTGAAAATTGTCGATTTTTCTGTTGAAAAAAAATGTGTTGTGAATTTATGCATGAAACAGTCACTGTTCAAGCATCCATTGTAACCAACGACCATCTCTTTTGTTGTGACAGGGTCCTTGGCAGGAGTCTCCATGATGTTTTACAAAAGCACTACTATTTCAATGTATCTCGCTTCCAAACTGGTGGAGGTAAAATTATTTAACTGCAGTAGTCATTTTGTTTAACCTGGCAGGGCAGGTAACCAATCATTGCTGTCCTCTTGTTAAAGTCGTGCAACCAGAACAAATCGGCTAATATGGAAAATATAATTTTCCACCCATGCAGAGCCCATGTACGTCCGTATCCTTCCTCTTTTAGCTAATAATGGGCAGTTCCACTTAAATTATCACTGAAACCGATGGAGGACCCCACCATTAATTGTGATCCCACCAAGTAAAAGTCTTGTGTTAACCAAGTTAGACTGTAGATGATGTTTTTTTCTTTAGAAGGACTACAAATGTTATGGCCATTTATCATGATTATGTTCCATTGATGCCAACGTTCATAGAAAGAGAGTTGATTGAAGATGAACTTTAATGTGTGTTTAGTTATCTTTACAAACGTACAGTGAAAAGGCTGTGGCTGTTCTTTTTCACAGACCATGTACTTCAAGGGCATTGAAGCAGGAAAATGTCCCTACTTTCCTCAGGCTGACTGCATAATTTATGCAATCTCCACGGCGATCTGCTTCCAGGCAGTAAGTATCTTCTCCATTTCACAAAGACTAACAGCTTTGTGCTTGAGATTCAGCTCTCACTAGATGCAACTTCAAAATCACCAACCATTCGTAAGGCGCGCTTCGCTTTTTCTTGAAGTCTTTTTGATATTTTTGAGGTGTACAAGTGGAGGCTATTTGAGAGTTTACTACATGTTCAGCTGGCTGAAGAAGACCTCCAAATGCACATGGTCTGTCTTGGGCTTGTTAACATAGCATGTACACAACTACCAAGTGGCCCATTTCATATGTGACACCTTTATCGCCTTGCTTAAACTGTTAGTCTGTGACTATAGGTGTCGCACATGACTTGGGCCACTCATCTCTGCAGGTACTTACATGCTGCCACTTTAGGCATGCAGAGAAGCTGAGGCTCTGTGCATCCCAAAGTCGCCCCCTCCGCTTCGTAATGTTTAAAAAGGAAATCTATATGTGATTAATTAGAGTTTGATTTGTTGTGTGGTGTAATTTCCTCCACAATACCAGGACGCAAAGAGTTACATTTTTGTAGTAAGGTAAAGCCTCTGACTCCCAACTCCTAGAACTTTTGACTTGAACAGTCACACCAGTACCATCTGCCAAGCTGATCACAGGACAACCCAAGCATACAGAAGCCTATTACATGACCAGTTCTTACACCATCCAGCCTTCCTGGAGGAGATTCCGCATCCTACAAGCACATTCATCATCATAGATTTAAGGGTCCAGCTGCCAGGTCCTATTCGCTCTCCCACCATGTTCCTTTAGTTGTATTTTCTGACTTATTATGTTTTGCCCGAGATCCTCAGTTCTCTGCTATTTATGTGAATCCTTCAGCTTTGTAAATCACTCTGGGCATCATTTAGAGTTTGGTGGATGAGTTACGCGTGACGGATATCCCTCCGACTCATGACAAGTGCTATAGGATATAATGTTTTTCAATTGACCAAGTAGACATTGGTCCAAATATAGATCATGATCTAGAAGTTATCTACTTATTTTGATAATTGTAAAGAAGTTGTATAGTCTGAGAAATTAAACAGTTTACTTCTGTTTCAGGCTGTGATGGAAGTTCAGAATCTGCGGCCTTCTTATTGGAAATTTCTCTTGCGGTTGACCAAGGGCAGGTAAGAGGGCAACAGAAAACAGTTTAAGATTTCATTTGAACGCTGTTTGAAGTGTAGACCTAGACTACATATTTTTGAAAGACTGTTAAGGTTTTTGATTTTAGGTCCAGTGCCCCATATGAACCCAGATCCTCTACCCAAGTGCATGTCACTAGGTGATGGCTCACAACTCGCATACAACTGCTCAGTTGTCGAGTGCTTAGGAAATGAAGGCGCTTTGAACATGTCCACTTTTTCAGGAAGTACCTCTCATGTAACGTAGGATTCCTCTTAGAGATGTGTGCACATGGAAAGAGCTTTACTTTAAGGGGACTGTGTGTAAACAGTAGTAAAGAACATCAACAGCGGATTCGTAGTTGTCAAACTCCCAGAAGAAAGAAAACGTGATCTTTTAAGTTTTGTTGTTTCAGTTCTACTGGGGCAGAAATAGAAACATCCTGCAGTGCCCCAATAAAATCCCTACAGTCGTGGATTTTAAAAGTCAGTGAAAAAAATAAACGAGAAAATAAATATAACTACAGCGGGAGAACTGTCAGCATTAAATGCAGACTGAAGCATGTTTCATAGACCTTTACACTCGCAGTATTACCAGAGTATTTTAAAGGTACGCAGAGGAAAAGATTAATTCTTCCAACTACTACCTGCCCCTGCTATCACTGGCTGTGGAGGGAACATCAGACCCAGCCTGTGTTCATTCAACCCTTATCCTCTTTAATGAGACTGGTTCCGCAGAACTTGTGAACTTCAATGGCCGTGTTTTGAGAAGTACTAAACTGAGGTGGCATCGTGTGCAAAATAAAAATGTATTGGGAGCGGCCTGAGTAACTCTCAGCGGCTGAGATTATTTCAAGCATTCCATCCATCACTTTTTTGTATACTTTAGTGTGTTGCCCTAAGTGGGACTGGTATGCACACATGTGGGTCCCGTGCACGCTGTGTCACTGGAACCAAGCTATACCTAGCTGATGCGCCCTAACTGGGGTGAAACTGGTCCAGGGTTGCTTGTGTTCCGCTTCATGATGGACAGTTCAGACTAGATTATTCCCACTGGAGCAGGGTCAAGACTGATTTGCATATGACTGGGTCAAAATTGAGGTGGCATGGTGTGCAAAATAACAATGGACTGGAATGCCGCCCCGAGTAACTACCAGTGGCTGACATTAATTCAAGCATTCCATCCATCACTTTTTTGTATGTACACCTTAGTGGGTTTTGAGAAGTAGTAGCATCCTTATGACTAGGAACTTACCTTTTCGCGACCGCTAGCAAAACACAACATGGAAACTTATTTATATCACACCAAGCGCCTAGAGACAATTTGGTTTTTATTGTGCCCAAAAACCAAACAATTCACCCAAAAGTGAGTTTCCGCAGTGTGAAACAGCTAGAAAATAGAATGATGGTTGGGTAATATGCAGGTATACGTGTGTATGGAACTTGAAAGTCATTGGTTGGAATCTTCGTAGGTAGGGACCACTATCTCTCTGTGTTAGATAAAAGGAGTATTGCTGTGTTACTCTGCCTATTAACATCAGTGGATTTTGAATCTTAGCACAAATTTTGGGTACCTCCTTTAGAACTTCCTGCCTTATCATCGCTCTAAAAGCCTGAGCTCAAAAGCATCACTCCCACCTCAACGATTTGGTCCAGAATATCGCAGTCAGAAAGTCATCTGATATAAATATTTGTGTTCCAAATATCATTTTCTAAAATATTTCTCCATTGGAATTGATAATAGAAAATTAGCCCTAGTGGAACAGTATTTTTGTAAACAATATTTAGAATCCAATATTTATGTCTGGCAATATTACTGACTACGATATTCTGACATACAACCACCTGACCAGCTAGGTACAAAACATTCAGGGGCACAGATCGCTTCATGTACCTGGGGTCTTTTCTTTGCACCAGCCTACTTTGTACTCTAAGAGGTCTTCCTAAAGTCCCTAAAGAGCCTGACAACTAACAGCGAGGGCTCCTCATTAAGGTAACTCCAGGCCACGTCCTTATGGCGCCACCACAGATTCTCACAAAAAAATTGCTACATTGTAGCAAATGGTCTCAACAAAGGTCCTGTTGCTTGGGGAAAAGGGACCACATGAACAGCTAAATATAAGTTTGCAAGGCTCTCTTCAAATCTTTGTACCAGACCTTCTAAGTGTCTCAGATTGCCCAGCACTCTAAAGCATGTTCTTCCTGGAACTTCCACATTGGACAGGTCAGACACCTGAGAAGAGACTCATAATCTGCCTATATGGAGCTAATGCATGACATCTCAAGTCCCAAATAAGGCTTTTCGATTGCAACCATATTACGAAACATGCTCGGCCTACTAGAAGCAGCCACTTGGAGTTATGCCAATATTCTGGAGCATGGCAGCTGCCATGTGCTCACCAAGACTAACTCCTATCACTCTGCCAACAAGAGTGCTCTGAGGCTGCCCCTGGCTGCTTCATTTGCTGTTTAGATACTATAAATATTGTTTTTTCCTTGTTTCCAGGCCTTCAGTAACCGAACCGTGCCAACACATATCGCAAGGACATAGTCTTGCATCAAATACTTTGTCACAGCTCAGGGTGAATTTATTTGATATTCAAAACCAATAGGCTTCACAGGTTTCCTCTTTCCATCCAGCACAATAGGATGTAGAGAGAGCATAGTTATATTTAGTACAGAAGTAGCAGGCCCCGGGGGTGTGACGGTCTAACTGTACCCCAATTATGTCTTTCTTTTACAACCCAACCAGCTGTCAAGGGGCCAGTTTTCCTTGCTTAGCTCAAGTCTCATGGCACCCTTGTTACGTCACTGTTTTACCTATGTATACAACCTACATAAACTTGCGCCACTAAGATACTTTGAATTTATCCTCACCCATTCTTTGTCAGAAATGCTCAAACCAGTCACTTGCCTTGTGACTTATCTTATTGAAAAACATTCTTATTGTTAAAAAGAGAACTTTTCTGTTGATTGTTCTCTGCCAGGACCTATATCCAGTGGTTTAGATAATGGATTGCATACCCTGTTCCATTTCCATCTTCAGCAACCAGAAATCCATTATCCAAGCAACAGATGGCAGCCTATTCCTCTTTGACTCCCGCTTCTCAGACTTCCTGACTAGAGGATAGAGAGTCCTTCAGACCAGATCTGACAGCTACACTGGATTTCAACCACTCATTAAGGGAAACAAACAATGTTCCCTCCTTAAACATCCCTGATTCCTTGCCGAAAATAGACTCAAATCTGGCAAAAATCGAAGCATTGCAACCAAAAGACCCAGCCTCTGCCTCTTTAAAAGTCTCCAATACTCCCTCCCAAAACACCTTATAATTTGAGGTCTCACGCATAATGGTAGATAGCGAGCATCGGGTAAGAAGAAACAAATAAGCATACCCAAAGGCAGGAAATACAACAAGAACTCCTCTGAAGTACTGAGTCAGGAAGACTTAGACAAGAAGTGTGAGAGAGCAAAAATGAGAGCGCAATACTCTGATTAAACGATGAAGGGAATCACCGCTGTGTATCTATTGGAAGCCATCAGCCCTTTGACTTCGGCAGACTAGTTACTTAATTAATTCTCCTAGGCCTAAGGTGCGCTCTATGTAAGAAATAGTATTGGATAAACTTAAGCCTAGCATTCCTTGACGTGCAGGGGTTGCATACCAGTCTAGTAGACCAATCCCTGTCAGAAACTGGAAGCTGCATATCAGTCGCCCACCTGTCTCAGAGGGCTCCCATGTTCCCCTTGGCTTGTCGAAGAAGTGCTTTATATAGCAAAGGAATGGCTTTGATTGTACCAGACGTGGTGCATATGGAGCTGTAGGTTGTCCTGGGTCGGTGGCTCTTCCACCACCATATGCCAACAATCCTGGACCACAGCCCTTATAGCCCCACAGGTTAAAAAAAAAAAAAAATGATAGGGGAGTTCAAATGCAATGAGTAGAGTCTGGAGGGGTCGAAGTGCTTTGTGATCGAGTTCTGAGACTGGCCCCCAATCCAATCCTGCATTCCTTTCCAATCATGCCTAGGATTTAAGACTGTGATCGCTGCCCATGGGAGGTCCTTACCGTAGGGGTATTTAACATGTGTTCTCTGTAGTGCCCTGGAGTAGGCATACTTAAGCTATCAATCAGATATTAGGCGTGGCACCCTGCGTTTTACTTGACAGTTTGAGGAGTATCTGCAACCATGTGGTGCACGTGTGCATGCCTACATTGTCCCTGCGAGGTGGGCCCCAACTTGCTACTCTCCATTTTGTTGACCCATATCAGTTGTACTGCCAAATAATATAGCTCAAAATCAGGGACTGCCAGGCCACCCTCCCTAGTAGGGAGCCAAATTTCTACTGTCACCACGTGCCCCAGAGCAGGGACAATAGTAAGTTGTCTATTTCCCGAAATATGTGATGGGGCACCCGAATTGGGAGCGTAAAGAAAAAATACAGTCATTGGAGCAGCATCACCATCTTCGTCAGTGCAGCATGACCCACAACCGAAAGTGGAAGTGAATGCCAAAATGCTACATTATGACGAAGGGAGGCTAGTGTCACTCGTATGTTACCTTCTAATAAATAAGTTTCTGTACGATAAATCTGAACTCCTAAATAGCAGAAGGTATAGGGTACCCAATGTACATTTTTGTCTATGTCTAGTGGGCATGTTTCACTTTCAGGCTCGCGAAAGGGGAATACATGCGATTTAGTCCAATTTGCAACCAGCCCTGACAGTGCCAAACTCTAGTCAACCTGTGGGCCAAGACATCACTGAACTTGAAATAAAATTAAATCGGCAATCCATCTATTCCAGGGGTCTTTCCCTGAGTCAGGGATTTGATAGCACCTCACACCTTTTGACCTGAATGTTTCACCACCCGCCCCCCGCAGGGCCGCCACAATCTCACGCCCCACTCTGGAGGTCCAAGCGTTCATAACATACATTTGCAATGCCTGGAGTGGCTCTATAGAGTCGGACATAGTAGTCCCAAAATTCTGCATTGATGTCTGCCTGGGTATATACCCGAGTGCCATTGACTCTAACAAGAGATATTATTTGCTGGTGGTCGCTGGAGGGTTCAGTAACAAAGCTAATAAATGCCGCAACTTATCCTGTTTGCTGTGGGCTTTCATGATATATTGACGTTAGTCAAACCCTCTCAGCCTTTCAAGGATCGCCAAAAGTTCCTCCATCTCCATTAGCTGCTGACGGGCAGCAGTCTCATGGGGACTCTCCCTCTCCAGTTGATTAAGGAGGCCTTCCTGACTGGTGATTTCAGTCAGTAGTTGCGCCAGAAATCCTTTTGCTGTCGCCAGGCAATTGCCTCTGACCACCCCCTCACCTCATCGCCCGAGTGTGGACATAAAAATAGTACTCGTAAATGCCCTTTATGAATTCCCAAAGTCGTAAACTTAGACATCTGAAAGAGACAATTAGTTATGGATTCCTCACCTTAGAATTACCCCCAGGCGTCAGACTGGATCCGGAGAATTTTTCTTCAACAGTACCCCTGTGTTTCGATGGGTGGCGTCGGTCGACTTCGCATTCGTCGTTGGCGTCGTGGTCGCCGGAATGACGTTGCGGTACCTACTTAGATGCCGCCCTCGCGCGCTGACGTCAGTTCTTTCTATTTCCGCGCCAGCCAGCGCAGATCCGGAGAGAGCGGTACCTCGAGTCACTTTTTGACACCGTTTTTTGCGACTTTTGTCGACACCTTTTTTGAGTCATTCGACTCCTGGTGCAAGGAGGGATGTCACGTCGGACCGGCTTCAAAGCTTGCGACTCCTGTCGCAAATTGATGTCGGTCACGGACCCGCACCTTGTGTGCCTTTGGTGCTTGGAGCGCGACCATGACCCGAAGTCGTGCTCCGACTGCCGGGCCATGAACCCGAAGTCTTTGCGGGAGCGGTCCCGAAGAAGCTTCTCGAGAACCGGCAGTCTGCTCCGCGCCGTTCGAGGTCCCAGTCGAGAGGGAGGTCGCGGGACCGGTCGAGAAGCCACCAGCACCACTCGTCATCGAAGTCTTCGTCTTCGGGTAAGTCGAAGCACAAGAAGAAGGCGAAGAAGCATCGTCACTCTTCGCGTTCTCCCCGTCCATCGGACGACACGATGCGGGAAGTGGAAGGTAGTCATCCGGGTCCGCCCGCGGAGCCTGTTGGGTCGACTCCGGCCTTCCCTCCCTTTCCGGGAGCCGGAGCGACCCCCGCCCAGCTTCGCAACTTTTACGAAGCCTTACATTCCATCTTTGGGCAGCCCGACTCCGCCGGCGCGCCCTCGGGCCCCGTGGACTCGGCTGGGGGCTCTAGGCCTTCGATGCTGGCGGCTTCAGCTCTGGCGCTGCAGGGCCCCCAAGGATCCAGGCCTGGATCTGGATCGGCGCCGGTCGACCTCGTGACACCTCCTCCGGTGCCGAATCCAGTGACGACACCTCCACCCCCTCCGACGCCGGTTGTGTCCCCAGCCGGCGTCGACCCCAGCCTCTCCCTCGATGTAGACACGGAGCCGGACCGACGCCGGGACCGTCGCCGTCCGGTACTTTTGTACCCCTGTTCTCCCCTGGTGTTTCCTATCGCCCTGAGTGGCTACCAGAGGAGGGTGAGGAGGACTGGGAGGGGTCTGTGGACCCTCTGGCAGACCAGTTAGATGAACCGGCCCGGAGAGAGCAGTTGGGTGACGCCAGTGGTCTGGACACCTCCCCAGACCTTGGCATGCTTTCTCCCCCTACGGAGGAGGGTCCATCTTATGCAGTGGTGTTGCGTAGGGCGGCCGAGGCCTTAAACCTTGAGCTTCCTACGGTGGCAGGACTAACCTGCTGACCGAGGTGCTTCAGCCGGCGGCGGCCTCTTCTGAGCCCCTGCTGCCGTTCAATGAGGCCCTCACGGACATCCTTTTGGGCACCTGGTCCAAGCCCAACACAGGGGCTCCTGTGGATAGGATGATTGCTCGATGCCACCGCCCAGCCCCGGGCGACCCTATTTTCCTCTCCCAACACCCCAGCCCTGAGAGCTTGGTGGGCCAAGCCTCGACTTCCAAGGGCGCATTCCCTAACGCACCACCTGATAGGGAATCCAAGAAGCTGGACCTCCTTGGGAAGAAGATGTTTACTTCCTCCAGCTTAGGACTGCGGTCGGTGAACACCGCATGTCTCTTGGGCCGTTACTCCTACTTGGTGTGGGACACGGTTGCGCAGGTGCTGCCACAGTGTCTGGAGGAGGCCCGGGCCGTGCTCTCCCGTGCAGTTGCCGAAGGGAGGGACGCAGCGAAGTTCGCCATCCGACTCATTAGGCAGGATGATTTCCACGTCGGTAGCCCTCTGACGCTACGCCTGGTTGAGGTCTACTGGCTTCTCGGGTGATGTCCAAGCTATGCTTTTGGACATGCCCTTTGATGGCCGTCGCTTGTTTGGCGACAAGGCGAACAACGCGCTGGAGCGCTTTAAGGACTCCAGGGCAACGCCAGGTCCTTGGGCCTCGCATCCACCTCCCGCCCAGTGCAGTCTGCCTTTCGTGGATACGGAAGGGGTGCCCCTCCACGTTCCACCCAGAGCCACAGGCCTGCGCAAGCTGTCCAGCCTCTGCGCGGCCAGGGACGTGGGGCCCACCGTCGTAGGTCTGGGGGCCAGCGGGCGGGCCAGTCCACCAGCGCCCCCTCTGCAGCAGCCTCCAAACCCTCCTAGTCCGACCTTTCAGGGCCACCATTTGCCAGTGGGCAGCAGGATTCGCCATTACCTCCCCCACTGGCTCAACATCACATCGGACAGGTGGGTTTTGCAGATAGTCCGAAGGGGCTACTCCCTCCCCTTCGAGACTACCTCTCCATCCATGCCACCTCAGACCCATCGCATGTCAGAGGATCACTTGGCCCTTCTCCAGCAGGAAGTTACGGCTCTCTTGGCCAAGGGAGCCATCGAGCGAGTTCCTGCCCCGGAAGTAGGTCGTGGTTCTTATTTCCACTACTTTCTAGTGCCCAAGAAGGACAAGGGCCTGCGTCCTATCTTGGATCTCAGGAATGTCAACCACTTCCTCCGGAAGGAGAAGTTCAAAATGTTGACACTGGCTCAGGTCCTGTCTGCTCTCGACCCTGGAGACTGGATGGTAGCGTTGGACTTACAGGATGCTTATTTTCACATCCCCGTCCTGCCAGCTGATCGTCATTACCTACGAGCACTTTCAGTTTACCGTGCTCCCCTTTGGCCTTACCAGTGCCCCTCAGGTGTTCACGAAAGTGATGACGATGGTCGCAGCTCACCTGCGCAGATCAGGGGTTCTAGTCTTCCCCTATCTCGACGACTGGCTGTTGAAGGCGGGCTCACCCCAGGCTGTCGTCTCCCACCTCCAGACTACGGCCGACCTCCTGCATTCGCTGGGGTTCACCATCAATGTGCCGAAGTCACACCTGATTCCCTCTGAGAAGCTCCTTTTCATCGGAGCAGTTCTGGACACAGCGCAGTTTCGGGCTTATCCTCCCGAGCAGCGAGTCTGGGATATTCGGGCTATGATTCCGATCTTTCAGCCACTATCCCGGGTTTCGGTCAGAATGACCCTGAGGCTATTGGGCCTCATGGCCTCCTGCATCCTGCTGGTGGACTATGCCAGGTGGCATATGCAGGCTCTGCAGTGGGACCTGAAGTTCCAGTGGGCACAGCATATGGGGAATCTTTCCGATTGCGTCCAGATCTCGGAGGGTACTGCGCACCAATTGCAGTGGTGGCTAACGAACTGGGATTGGGTCAACAGCAGATACCTCTACCTTCCCCAACCAGAGTTCACAGTGGTGACAGATGCATCACTGCTGGGGTGGGGCGGCCACATGGGAGAGGCGGAGATCAGAGGCCTCTGGTCCCCAGCGGAGTCCGGGCTCCATTTCAACCTTCTGGAGCTTCGGGCGATTCGGTATTCCTTCCCTCTGTCCTGGGAAGAGTGGTGCAGGTGTTCACGGACAACACCACCGCCATGTGGTACTGCAACAAACAGGGCGGGGAGGGGTCGTGGACCCTATGTCAAGAGGCTCTCCGCCTTTGGACATGGCTGGAACATCAGAGCATATCTCTGGTGGTTCAACACCTGGCAGGTTCTCTGAACGCCAGGGCGGAGGAACTCAGCCGCAGGTGCATGATGGATCACGAACGGCGTCTTCACTCGGAGGTGGTGCAAGGTCTCTTTCAGCAGTGGGGAGAGCTTGGTTAGATCTATTCACCACCGAAGAGAATGCGCAATGTCAGCAGTTCTGCGCATTGGAATTTCCAAGGCGGCACTCGCTAGGCGGCTGCTTCGTCGCGAGTGGAGTTGCGGTCTTCTATACGCCTTTCCGCCTATACCACTTCTGCCCAGAGTGCTGAAGAAGATCAAGCGCGACCGGGCCCAATTCATTCTTGTGGCCCCGGATTGGGCAAGAAGAGTCTGGTATCCCAAGCTATTACACATGGCCATCGATCCTCCGATCAGACTGCCTCTTTGGGAGGATCTTCTGTCGCAGCAGCAGGGGACGGTCCTCCACCTGAACCTGTCCAGACTCCACCTCCTTGCGTGCAGATTGAGCGGCGACAGTTCACAGCTTTCGACCTTCCTCCCAGAGTCTGTAATGTTATCTTGGCAGCCAGGCATCCCTCCACCAAAACGGTATAGGCCTGTAGATGGAACAAGTTTGTGGCATGGTGAGCAGCAAAGGCTGTGGATCCCCTTTCTGCCACCCTTTCAGAGCTTCTCCTCTTCATTCTTTCTTTGGCCCAGCAGGGCTCTGCTCTGGGCACTCTCAAAGGCTATCTTTCAGCCATTTCAGCCTTCCTTCGGCTGCCTGACCAGCCTTCTCTCTTCAAGTCCCCTATTATAAATCGCTTCCTTAAGGGCATTACTCACTTGTTTCCTCCAACCCCTTTCGTAATGCCCCAGTGGGACTTGAACCTGGTTCTCACGTATCTTATGTGCGCTCCTTTCGAGCCGCTACATAACTGTCCTCTCAGACTCCTGACCCTTAAAACTGCCTTTCTGGTTGCCATCACCTCTGCTCGCAGGGTGAGTGAGCTTCAAGCCCTTTCTTTTAAACCTCCTTTCCTGGCTGTTCATTCGGACAAAGTTGTCCTTTGCACTAGACCTTCTTTCCTTCCCAAAGTGGTTACCTCTTTCCACATAGGACAGACCATCACTTTGCCCACCTTCTTTCCGCCTCCGCATCCTTCTAAAGAGGAAGAGAGGCTCCACCGTCTGGATCCAAAACGTGCGCTTTCGTTCTATCTGGATCGCACAAAGCAATTCCGGGTGGATGACCAGCTCTTTGTTGGCTATGTAGGCGCCAAGAAAGGTCGGGCCGTGCAAAAACGGACCATCTCCCGATGGGTCGTTCTTTGCATCAAAATCTGCTATTCCATAGCCAAAAAGGAACCTCCAGTGGGGTTGCGCACTCATTCCACCAGGGCGATGGCAGCCACTACTGCTTTGGGACGTGGAGTCCCTCTTCATGACATCTGCCAGGAGCTACGTGGGCCTCCTTGCACACGTTTACTAAACACTACTGCCTGGACAGCCAAGTCCGAAGAGACTGCTTCTTTGGCCGTTCAGTTCTCCAGGACTTTCTGGTGTGAATTTGGTTTGCAGACCCACCTCCGGGGTTGGTATTGCTGGGGTATCTATTCTAAGGTGAGGAATCCATAACTAATTGTCTCTTTCAGATGAACAAGTTACTTACCTTCGGTCACGATATATCTGTAAGAGACATAGATTAGTTATGGATTCCTCACCGCCCCACCCATCCTCCCCGTTCTGCGAACTGACTTCTAGGGTAAGGGACTCCCTTTTTAGGGCCCTAGTTTTGTGCACCAGTGGTCAGTGTCTTGCGTGGCTCTGCACTTCTGGCGTGGAATGTCATGTAAAGAACTGACGTCAGCGCGCGAGGGGCATCTAAGTAGATACTGCGACGCCATTCAGGCGACCACGCCGCCAAAGACGAACGCGGAGTCGACCGACGCCACCTATCGACACGCAGGGGTACTGCTGAAGAAAAATTCTCCGGATCCAGTTTGACACCTGGGGGTAATTCTAAGGTGAGGAATCCATAACTAATCTATTTGTCTTACAGATATATTGATACCGAAGGTAAGTAACTTGTTAGTTTGGTCTAAGTTTAGACCAAACGTCTGAGTTTACCTTTGTGAATCAGGTCCTCGGGCTTTATGAGAGCCACAAATATATTGCATTCTTTTAAATTTCCCATGACCGACTCCTTAAGTACGTCTTAGGAAGAGAAGCATATAAAAAATATGAAATGTACTGTACTGTTCTGTAGGCCTGTTTTAATTTAAAAAGATGGCACATAGATTTACTTTCCTACAGCATAATTTTGTTAACCAGCCACATAATTTGGTCCTCAGCATCTGCATTATTCCATGTCCCTCTTCTCATGCTTGTAAATAGTTTTACCTTTGTTCTGGTGTCGTTCTTCTTGTGATTAAACATTTTGCTTGCTGTTGATAGATCAATAGATAACTTGTTCTTCTCTATGGCATACTATTTTACTAGATCGTGGATCCAAATGAATGTTTTTTCTTCCACCAATGCTGTCCCATGCTGGGACTTGTGCTTTGACTGGACCAGTAGTCGTTTCACATAGTCCCGACAGTTCACAGCTCTTCTTGGTATCATTGTTTCTTTTCTCCTACGTTGTGGTAGATTGGCACTATTTGGGGGCTTACTCAGTAGCACCCAAGAATCTTCTCTTTCCTCACCCACATACTTCTCTTTCTTCTGTACTTAAGTGAACCTGCTCAACAAAAATGTTGATAGCATTTCTAGTCTCCGCTCCAATAAAATTAAACTGATCCATTATAGAAGGTGGGTTGACCTTTTCTGGGCGCGGCGGATGGAGTACCACGCCTCCGAGTAGCCGTAGGTGGTTGCTGGCCCGCCCCCTCCCTGTGATGGCGGATCGAGTTTGGCGTTTGGCGTTTCTCGACGGAGATGCAGCGTGAGATGGAGCTGCTGAGTCTATGCCCTTCACGAGCCGCTACCGCTACCGAGAGCCGCTGTAGATGTGGAGGTACGCCGGCGAAGCAGACTAAGGCTTGGATGTAGAACTCGGAAAGAGAAGCGGTAGATTTGCTCGGCAGAGTGGCGCTTTTTGGTCCCGGGTCTGGGGCTTGGTGTGGTGTGGTGCAGTGTGCCGGCGCCGGTTTCCTCGGGGACTGGAGGGCTGTATTGCTGTGCTGCTGCGGGGAGCAGTTGAAGGAGCTGGAGGAGAACAGGTACCTTTCCACTTAAAATACGAATGTGGAGAATACTAGAGACATTGGAGAGACTTGAGCTGAGAGGAATGGTGGGAGAAGAGGTGGAGATTGTAAGGAGCCAGAACATTAATTGAGGGATACGATCTGGGGAGGAGGCAGAGAGTGGAGTGGGCGGAGCGAGAAAGACGAGAAGGAGGATAAGAGGACAAGAGGAAGAGAGGAAAAATAATAGAAAAGCAGCAACAACAAAAAAAAAGCAGGAGGAAAAAAAAAAAGAGGATAATATATAATAAAAGGGGTGGAAGAAATCAGAAGTAAAAATGGGCAAAACATTAAAACATGCCCATACGGCTAAACAGGACTCGGCAGGTAGGCTGAAAGCCAAAACTCGATTAGCGCAAGCCCAGGCGAAGGAGGCCAAAGAAGCGATGTATCTAGCAAATAAGGGAGACCCGTCGTGCGGCCTGGACTCCACCCCGGAAAGTTCGGAAAGCGAACAGACATCTATTATCCTATTGGAGCAGGATGAAGCACAGTTAGAACAGAGCATCATCATAAGTGAGACAACAAACCTGAGAAACAACGTAGCAGGTCTGGGAAAATCCCCGAAAGGTACATGTATGTCAGACTTGCCCAAAAATAACACTAAGGAGGTTAAGAAATGTTCACTATTTCTCAAGAAAGCTACCCTGCCAGCTCTCGCTCCCTCTTCATCTCCAAGCTCGAGCTCATTAGTAGAAGGAGAATCAAAGGTACCTGGCCCTCTTGCAACGTCAATCGATACGAGCTCTAAAGGAGAGAGGAAGGCTGTAGCCTTAGAGAAAGGCGATGGTCTAGACCAGGTTCATGCTCCGGCCCAGGAAAGATCGGTTTTATCAACAACTACGCAATTCTCTGCCCCTAGCCTCTCTCCTACACAGTTACAAGGAACAGGAGATTTGAGTAAAGACCCGAGGAAAAATATCGTAAAAGAAGTAATAGAGGCCATCTCAAATCCTGGCTCTAATCAGACTTTGCTTATACACCAGTCCCAGATGCAATCTCCACCTTTGCTTTCGGTACAGAGCCAGGACCAGGACGTGCCAGGGGACCAGGCATTCCAAGTTAATGCTATGACCAATACAAGTATGCTGACAAATTCAGCTGGAAGCAGGACTACTGATGCCCTTGTACATCAACAAGAAGATTTTGGTCAAAATGTGGCGACATCTGGGGTTCGCCAATTAGATATCAAGGATATGCTAAATTTGATACTCGATGAAATACGTGAGATGAAGGAGACTCAGAAAATCGAGACGGCTTCCTTACATCAACGACTAGGGAAAATCGAGGAAGCAATGGCAGCCTTTCCAACTAGACTTCAGGAGGCAGAAGGAAGAATTGCGGCTCTCGAAGATCAGATGACAATAGTAAGGGGTGGAGTGAAAGAGGCTACTAAAAGTAAGAAATATCTCGAGAACAAGCTGGAGGATCTGGAAAACCACTCCCGGAGGTCTAATCTCCGGATAGTGGGGATTCCTGAAGGTATTGAAGGCTCCCAGCCGCTACAATGGGTTAACTCTTTCATTAAACAGAAAGTCCTCCCAGAGTTTGATGGCGACCTCACCATCACTAGGGCCCACTGGGTTCCAGCTCAACCTTTTCCAAATTCTACAATGCCACGTACAATACTACTTAACTTGGCGGACTTCCGTGTGAAAGAAAGAATATTGACCAAAGCTATTCAGCAGAGACAGTTTGTTGTAAATGATACTACAAAATGTTGAATATTTTCGGATATGACTGCCTCTGCTGCACGTAGAAGGAAAGAATTTGTGAAAATGCTACAGTTATTTAAAGCTCATGGTGCCCAGGCTCCGATTGCGCAGCAATCTAAGTTGAAAGTTTTAGTAAAAGGAAAGTTTTTTATGTTTTCCGATTTGGAAGAAGCCCAGGCACTATTAAAGAGAGATCTCTAATGGCTCTCGAGCTTGAAGGAAATAGTTTATATAGTCTAAAAGGTTTAGAAACAGTATACATATTCAGGTCTCACTTGAATCCAAATGGGGGAGCACTTTGGAAGAAGAGAAGCTTTCTACTGCAAGTATTGGAATGAGTAAAGAAGAAAGATCTGGTATGGAGGAGGGATGGGGTTTAGGGCCAGCTGAGCCACCCAGGGTGTAATTCCAAGACACCCAGGAGACTACAGGGAGGGCTGAAATGCGGTATGCGTGGGGGGTAGGGAGGTTTCCGCATTCAGATGGGTGGGAGGTGGTGCTGCATGGGGGAAGGTGGGCACATAGAGGAAAAAGGAGCAGAAGGTATGTTTAATAAACAAAGTGTGAATTGGTTTTTGGTTAAATTAATAGCCTATTTTCTGACTTTATAATGGAAAATATTAATTGCAAGGTTATATCAGCGAATGCCAATGGCCTGCTGAATAAAAAAAAGTGCGGCGCTCATATTAAATGGTTAATGTCACTTAGCCCTCACGTCATATATTTGCAGGAAACACATTTAAAAACAAATTTTCCAAAAGTATTTATACCCAGGGCTTTTCCTTATGCTTTTTTCGCATCAGCAGGTCTTGCTATGCGGGGGTAGCTATTTACTTTTCCAATAAAGTTCTTTGGGAATTTGTAAAAATAGTTAGAGACCCTCAAGGGAGGTGGATTTGGGTTACTACAAGGCTGCAGGGGAAAATTTTGAATTTTTAAACTATTATGGACCTGTGATTGATGATGTTTCTGCTCTGGTTAAAATAAACGAACACCTGTTGGGTGCATCTGGACAGGTTATTCTAGGCGGAGATTTTAACTATATACAAGATTTAAGAAAAGACACTTCAAATAAAAAGCAACTGAAACCGAATACTAAAAACTAATTGATGTTCTTAAACAAGAATATCAATTGGTGGACCTAACGGAGTTGAGAACCCAGACATGGATTTCTATACTTGCCACTGGCATCGCTTTGGAACATCCTCCCAAATTGATTTTTCCTCATATCTAGATCGCTTCAGACTTCTAAGGTAGGAATAGGGTGTAATCCTTTCTCTGACCACGCATATATTAGTCTTGAGCTAATTTTAAAGGGGGATATGAGACAGCCCCCTAGATGGCAATTAGATCGCCTCCTTCTTCAAGATCAGGAATGGATGGCCAGTTTTAGAAAATGGATTACTGAATATTTTCAAATTAATAACAATACTGCTGAGCCATTCGCGGAATGGGGAGGGTTTAAAGCATCAGCTCGTGGCCAAATAATTACTTTTTCAGCCGCCCAGCATAAAGCGCGGAAGTTAAAAATAGCCAAGCTACAGCTGGAGGCTGAAAAGAGTATGCACTGTTGCTACAGTCACTCCCGAACCGGTATGCTCAAGTAAGATCAGTATTAAGGGAGTTTTTTGTTTTGGAAGAAATTTGTAGCTCTCAAAATTATCAACAAAAACCTATGAGGAAAGCCAGCTAGTAGGTAAATTACTAGCGAACTTAACGAAAAAGAAACAAGAGGCAGCTACAATATTGAAAGTGCTTGACCCTCAGACAGGGGCGAAGCAACTAAAAGTAATGAGATCTGTCAGATCTTTTTGAATCATTTTTAACAACTTTATTCAACAGAACATCTGGTAGAAGATGAATGGATCCAGAATTATTTTTTAAATTTAAATATTCCAAAACTTTCGGCAAAAAGAGTTGGTCAATTAAGTTTTAACGTGGAATCCGTCGAGATTCTGACCGCTATTAAAACGACCGCTGGGGCTAAAGCTTGCGGACAAGATGGCTTCCTATTGAATTTTACAAAGTTTTTTCAGGGGAGTTACTGACCCCTCTTAAAAAGCTATTTAATTATATTAAAGATGGAGGCTCGGTACCCATGAATTTTAAGGAATCCATAATTGTGTCCTTTGTGAAAAAGATAAGAATCCCGCTGATGTCAATTCTTACAGGCCCATTAGTCTTTTAAATTCAGATTACAAGATACTAATGAAAATTAGAGGCGGAGCGCTTTTCGTTGGCTGCCCAAGAGACTATTCATAGTGACCAAACTGGTTTCATTAAGGGCAGATCGATGGCGGCAAATACAGAATTTTTAATCCATGCTTTGGATTATTTTAATATTAATCTTACCCCGGCATGTATTACAATGGTGGATGCCGAGAAAGCTTTTGATTTGGTTAATTGGAAAACGTTATTTTTATTCTCGGCTCTTTCGGCTTTCCAACCCAAATTGTTAAGATGTTACAGAACATTTATCAGGAAGCAACAGCCACGGTAGTTATAAATTCTATAAAAGCAGGCAATATTAAAATATGCCGTGGGACAAGACAAGGCTGTCCGTTATCGCCGCTGCTCTTTACCTTTTTATAGAGCCTTTGGTTATCAAGATGCGTAATAACCCTGATATTTTGCCTCCAATTCCTGGAATGGCAAAGTTAAAATTATTCGCAGACGATATTATTTTATATTTAAAACTTGATAAAATGAATCTTGAGACAGTTTTAAAAGAATTCAAGAACTATGAATTAATTGGGGGATATAAGATAAATTCTAATAAAACCGAAGTGCTCGCTCTTAATGTAGATTCGAATTTTCTTCCGTTATGCTTAGAAGCTCAAGCATCTAAGACGGATCCAATTAGATATCTTGGGATGTTTGTGTCTAATCAACATCAGCAGCTTTTAGACTAAATTATATAAGAATGAAAGATAAAATTAAAAAATTGTTGGAACAATGGCTTCTTCTTCCCCTTTCATTGATTGGTAGGGTGTCTTTAATTAAAATGTCTATACTCCCGCTGCTCTTATTTCTTTTTATAAATGTTCCAATCAAAGTATATGCTTCTTTTTTAAAGAAATGGAAACTCTATTTAGAGAATTTATCTGGGCGAAAAAAGCATCTAGGGTTAAGCTGCTTACGGTACAATTACCTATAAAACAAGGGGGCCTGGCTTTGCCGCATTTGAAAACTTATTATGAAGCCGCATTTTTAGATTTAGTTTCTGGACTGTTAAGATCAAATGGTACGAGAGATGGTTTTTTTCTGGATAAAATGACTCAAGAAATGGGTTCACAAACTTCAGTATTCTTAAAAACTTCCAAGTTTCCCAAGAAGACAAGGTACAAAACGTTAAAAGACTATTCTTCTAGACTTTTAGCTTTCTTTAAAAAACGAGTTCATCAGGTTTTACACTTTGTAAAATTGGGAGAATGTAGTAATCTGGGTCTCCAGCTCCGATCCAAAAATATAAAAGTATGGGAGAACTGTGGACTATCCGAGCTAAGACAATTTTCTGTGTTGAATAGGGCGATTTCTTGGCAAGGAATAATGGCTAGGAGCTGAGGGCTGTAATAAACCAGCTTTCTTTGAATATCTTCAAATTGTCCACTTTTTATCAGATATAAAAGAAATTTTTGATGCTCCAAATTATTTAATAACAACCCTTTATGCCACTAAACTACATGGTGTGGGGAATTGGTATCGGCTGTTACAACAGCATAGCCAAAAACCCTTACTAGAGAACCATTTAGTGAGAATCGCCAGTGAAACCCAATGTTTTTTTACTCTTAAAGATTGGGAAGATATCAGCCTTTTAGGAAATAAAACACTTCGAGCGGCGAATTTTAAGAGAATGTCTTTTTTATCTCGTTGGTTCTCTTATTATACCCCGACGGCACTTAAAAAGATTTCCGGAAGTCCCAAATAAATGTTTTAGATGTCAGAAAGATGGGGAAGGTGGATGGCACCATATTTTTTTACATGTCCTCGCTTGAGTTCCATCTGGGAATCAATTTTCGCTGATATTGGACAGGCTTTGGGAAAGAAAGTGCCGTTAGAGGCTGATGCTGCACTATTTGGATTTTGCAAAGATAAATTGTTACTAACTGAGGCTGAGAAAGTGTTTTTGTGTATTTCCTGCACGGTAGCACGCTCGTTAGTTCTCCAGAACTGGAACTCGAATGAAATACCTTCCCATCTAAAATGGTTTAAGAAAATGCAGAGAACTCGTAACTTTGAGGAAGCCTATGCAAAACGACTAGGAGCGATCAAAAAATTCAGAAAGAACTGGAAGTTTTTTAGTGATTTAGAAAAATTGAAGGATATAAATATTTGACAGATATTGGTTATGCACCAGTCAAATATATTTATATTTATATTGCATTTGCACTTTTCTATTTCTTGCACTGTGTAAGCACTAGCACTTTTTTCCTCGATATTATTCAATATGTACTGTTGTTTGAGATTACTGTACTGAAGATGGTTTTTTTGTCTTATAATTGTGTTTGAAACTTATTAGGGATTCAGAAGCTATGCGATGTTTTTTTATATTTTCTCTTTTATATGTAAAATTGGGCTGTTTTTTATATGATATTTAAGAATGATGTTTGTTTATATACCTATTGCTCCGCTCAATAAAAAAAAATAGGTGGGTTATAAAACCTGCAGCACAGAGCTTAATATGCCTAACATTTCTCATGCACTTCCCAAACAGTAAATAGGTTGTCTGTATTTTATGGTTCTTGAATTTCAAATATAAGTTCTGGAGACACTTCACTGGTTTCTCATCATATTCTTCCAAGGTGAAAATCGTTCATCCCCAATTTGGCTGTGTTCTGCTTTTTTTTCTGCTTTGGAGCTGGCTCGTCAGTTGTGTAACTCTCTATTGCCAGTCCCCGTTTGCTTAATTCGTAAAGTCTGGTACTTTGCCAAACATCAACAATGCTCGAAGTGGGGGGGCGTGGCTTGCAGCTGCGGAAGATGGCGGCGTAGTTCGCGAGCTGCGCTAGCAGACTAAGATTTCCCCCAGCAATCCGGTACAATCCGTACACAGACGCGGCCACCGAGGACGCCCACTGTTAGTGGAGAGTGGCGGCGATACGCAACGGCGTCCGGTAGCAGTTTTGGGCGCCCGTGAAGGCGGAAACATAGAGGGCTGATCAGTGCCGGCATCGGCAGAAAATGGCGCCGGCCGGAGACCTGTGAGCGGAGGCTGCCCTCGGTCCCGGTGGCGCCTGCGGCACGTCGGCGGAGCTGAACGAGTCTCTCCTGAGCGGGGGTGAGTCGCACTCCCGCAGCAAGACCGGCCCTGGGGGCGGAGCGACGAGCGGGTGACCGGGGCGGCGGCGGGTGCTACCGCAGCCGCTACTCACAGTCCTTCACCTGGAGGGGCTGGGAGGCTCTATGGGTGTCTGGTCTGCGGCGCCCTGGGGCCACGGACAGCTGGTGGTGCCGGCCGGGAGCCTTCGTGAAGCACGAGGCCGCGGGGGCAGTGTGACCAGTGTGCAGCCCCTCCCCCACTGACCCGGCTGTGGTGACGGTTGTGGGCGCGCGGCTTTAGACGCGCCGAAAGAGTGAAGGAACCCTTACTACCGGGCCCGAGACCCAATATACCGCGACAGGCGCAACACTCGGCAGGGGTCTGGACTGCACCCTCGGGACTGACTCCTGAGCGCTGGTGAGAGTGAAGCAACGGCCTCCTGGCTCTGGTCTGCTCGGTGGTCACCCCCGGATGCGGGCAAGGTCGGGGCAACTGCGGCCCATGGTGAGTGACGAGTCCACCTAATCCTGATATTGAGTGGGCTGCCCTGCGACAGGGTTGGAAGGAGACATCCGTCGCGAGTGCGGGTCCCGGTCAGGCTCTGTGGAGGGCTGGTGCTCAGCTGGATCCTTGTTCTCGGTCCGCCATGGGTCGCACCAGGCCATTGGGCCAAACTAATCAAATTGAGAAATATACTGTCGCCGTGAACCGGGACGAAGGCGCGGCGAGTGGGGGCCAGCATGATGACCCTGAGGACAGTGGCCCGGACCCCTCTCTGAAAGATATTATGAGGGCTATTAGAGACTTCCGTGGTACCCTGGAGCCTAAACTGGACTCAGTGACAGAAGAGGTGAATCTCCTACGGGCAGACTTCCGGAAGATGTCAGAAAAGGTCTCTGCGGCGGAAACTGGAATTGGGGGCCTTCAGCCGAAGACGAAGAGGCTGGAGGAACAGGTTGCCGCTCTCACCAAGAACCAGGCCGACATCCATGCTCGCTGGGGGGGCCAGGAAGGCCGGGCTTGACGGAATAACGTTCGTATAGTTGGCGTGCCGGAAGGACTCGAGGGGCCGTCGACGGACTGGTTTATAGAAGACCTGATCCTAAACCACCTCAAACCTAAACGACTGTCAAACCTTTTTTCTGTTGAACGGGCGCACAGGGCCCTGGGAGGTAAGCCCAAACCAGGGGCTCCTCCCCGCACGATCATCGCCCGCATCCTAAACTTCAGAGACAGGGACGCCATACTACAGGCGGTGCGCACTCATGGAGACCTTCATCGCGACAACGCTACCATCCGTTTCTTCCCGGACTTCACGCTTCAGGTTCAACGACAGCGGCGATCCTTCGATGGGGTGAAAAAGGCCCTTCGAGACCAGGGAGTGAAGTACATGATGCTTTTCCGGCCAGACTCAAAATCCTAGATGGAGAGAAGCATACTTCTTCGATACACGGCGGCTGCCAGCGACTGGCTAGAAGGCTGGCGAACTGTTGGTCGGCAGGGGAGGAGGCCATGCTCGGCAGCGCATCGGGGTGATCGAGCCACGGACATGACTGAAGGGCGATCTACCAGTGGCAGCGAGCAGCAGGCGGCTGCGTGACTTTGAGGTGACTCTGGCACCGTTGTGTCCGGTGGTAGGCCCTGCATATTCCCAGCCTGTGTGGGGGCTGGGTGGTTTGGTTCCACGGCGGATGGGAGACGGGATCCGGGGCTTTTGGCCTGCACGATGCATGGGACAATGTGCGAGACGTTGACAGTCTTTGTTCTTTATTGGTCGCTGGCCTGGGCGGGGGGCGGGCGCAATGTGGTACGTGGGCGGCCTTGCCGTTTATAGTGTGGGGGTGTATGATTCAACACTAGTTGTGTACCTCTTCCTTATGTCTGCAAGCTTACGTTTCCTCATAAATGTTATTAGTTGTGTTTTCAGGGCGACAGGCACTCTGCAAGTTTTCTTGGTGGGGGTTTGGGACTCACCTGGCAGGGCGGCAGGGAGGGGGAGTTTGGGGGTTGGGGGTAGGACCTTAGGGGGTTCGAGGGAGTTGGGGGTACGGGGAGTTTGCTCAAGGCCATAATATTCATCATGCACTGGGGACTGACTTGGAAGTCACGTTCGGGACAATAGTTCCTCCGAGGGGGTGGAGGGGTTTTCGATATGATGGGTGACTCGGCTATGGTAAAGGTCTGGACCTGGAATGTTAATGGGCTGGGCAATAAAATTAGGCGTACATTGGTGCTCCAATATGTAAAGAGGCACTCCCCAGATGTGGTCCTTCTTCAAGAATCGCATCTGAAGGGGAATAGATGTAAAGCCCTCGATCGGTTCGGCTACAAAATGGTCATACACTCGGGGTTCACCTCTGGGTCACGAGGTGTGGGTATCTTAATACGTAATACCCTACCTTTTGTTATTTCGGGCACCTGGGTGGATGAGGCGGGCTGCATCGCCGCAGTGGCGGGTAGATGGGAGGGACGCACGTTGGTGTTCTGCTCCTGCTATATACCCCCTGGCCTTCATTCTGGGTGCTTTCCCAGGCTGAGCGCGTTTCTGGTAAACCTCCCTGCGGGAACGCTACTTCTTGGGGGCGATACGAATGCTGTTATGTGCCCGGTGATTGCCCGTTCTAGTGCCCCCACGGGTCGGCATGGTGAGAGGGGCCTCTCGGACTTCGTCACAGCCATGGGGATGGGGGATCTGTGGCGGGCGCAGAACCCCACACTTAGACAGTATACGTTCCACTCGGCACGACACGGGTCCTTTTCAAGGATTGACCATTTATTTACCCGGTCGGATCAGATGGGGGAATTTGGCACCACTACACATATGGCACGGGGGATCTCGGATCACTCTCCTGTCTGTACCACCATCAGGGGCCCTGTCGTAAGCAGAGCGGTTTTTCCGAGAATAGACCCCTGGCGCCTCCGAGACTCTGAAATTGGCGATAAGCTAAGGGGTGGGTCTGAGCTGTATTTTAAGGAGAACCAGGGGTCAGTGGATTCCCAGATTATCTTATGGGAAGCGTATAAGACGGTGCTGCGGGGCGTGGCTCAATCACTTATTGGGGCGAAAAAGAAGGAGGAGTCCCTCCAGACTCGGCTCCTGGAGAGTGAAATACATCAGTTGGAGAGGGACGCGGCTGCTACCCCTTCCCTGGATCTTTCCCACAGGCTAAAATTAAAACAGAAGGATCTTAGGGCCCTGGCAGAGAGCGAGGCCCGAGCCTATGCGCTGGCCACTCAGCACCGGATTTACGACGTTGGCGACAAGGCACTGAAATTGTTGGCATGGCTGGAGCGCCGGGACAGGGAGCGTTCGTGGGTAGCCGCGGTATGGGACGAAGAGGGCAACCTATGCTCGTCCAGGGCAGATATAGCAGAGGCCTTTGCGGCTCATTTTGAGAGAGTGTACTCACCTGTGTGCACTAGAACCGAGGAAGATTGTGAGGACTTCTTAAGGGACTTTGCGCTTTCAACACTGACTGAGGAGATGCGTGAACGTATGGAGGCAGACGTCACGGTAGAGGAGCTCGCCAAGGCGCTCAACTCCCTGCAGTCGGGCAAAGCATCGGGTCCTAATGGGCTACCGATCGAAATCTATAAAAGACAGGCCTCGATTGTAACAGCCCCCATGCTCGAAATGCTTCAGGAGGCGCGTGGGTACCTGCCCCCTGACCAGAGAGAGGCCATGATCGTGGTGATCCACAAGGCTGGGAAACCAGCAGACCAATGTGCCTCATACCGGCCGATCTCTTTGCTAAATGTGGAAGTAAAGGCTCTTGCCAAGGTCCTAGCGGATGGTATACTGTCGGTGGTTACCGATTTGGTCCATGTGGATCAATCCGGCTTTATACCACGTAGAAGTACCCGTCATAACCTCCGGCGTCTCTATGGGGTTCTGTATATGACCGAGGATGCTGGAGACACCCAGACGGCATTGATGGCGCTGGACGCCTCGATGGCCTTCGACAGCATAGAATGGCCCTACTTGTTTATGGTACTTCGGCGGTTGGGCTTTGGACCGATCTTCTGTAGCTGGGTACGGCTCCTATATAGATAACCGACGGCTAGGGTGCGGGTTAACGGGGCTGTGTCAAGGGCCTTCTCCCTGAGGAGGGGGACAAGGCAGGGATGCCCTCTGTCCCCTCTCCTCTTTGCCCTGGCGCTGGAGCCCTTGGCCCATTGGATCAGGGGGGACCCCTCGATTTGGGGTCTAGCGGCAACGGATGAATGGGAGGAGCGTATATCTTTATACGCTGATGACCTCATCCTCTACCTGGCTAGACCATACCACTCGATTGCCCGAATAGTTCACTTATTCGAGTTGTTCGGTAGCTACTCCGGATATACCATTAACTGGTCGAAGTCTGTGATTTTCCCCTTGTTGGGTTCTCCCCCTCGAGTCCCGTCCAGGTGCCCTGCTCCTGTGGTCCTGGAGGGATTCAAGTATTTGGGGGTGTATGTAACGCGTAACAGACAGGAGTTTTTTTAGAGAAATCTCGAGCCCCAGCTGACTCGCCTGCAAGCCGATGTGGCCCACTGGCGCACTCTCCCGCTCTCCCTTATGGGTCGGGCGGCAATGTTTAAGATGCTCACGTTGCCGAGGCTACTGTATGTTCTGCAGAACACCCCTTATCAGATACCCACGAGTATTTTCAAACGGATTTCTCAGGCGGTGCGGACCTTGTTATGGGACGGACGGTCCCCTAGGGTGGTGCTACACAAATTACATAAGGGGGTGTACGACGGGGGGTTGGCGGTCCCAGATGTTAAATTATATTACTGGGCGGCACAATTGCAGGTGGTAAATGATTGGGTGTACACTGAAAGGGACGAACCCGCCTACTGAGTAGACAGAATGGTCATGCCACAAGGCACTTGCGAAACTCTCCTGTATGCCCGTAGACCCCAGAAGATGTGGCCGGACCACACTAGAGTAGTCTTCCACTGCTGGCAAGAGGCGAATCGACTCCTGGGCTGGGCCGGCAAGATAACCGAGAGAACTCCACTCTGGAAGGGGGACCTGTTGAGGGAAGTGGCGACGTTAACAGGGTTTAAGGGATGGCAGCAAATAGGTATTGAGTATTTGGGGGATGTCTGGAAAGGGGACGCCATCCGTACTTTTGAATATCTCCAGAAGGAGTATAGCTTACATACCTCACAGAGATATCAGTACATATGCCTCCAACATGCCCTACGCTCTCACATACCAAGTGGTACAGTAATCCCGGAGTACTCCCCAATGGAAGATCGTTTATTACTTGATCCCATTGCGGAGAAACCCACATCTACAATTTACCGGAAACTGATAAACAATATGCCCGATCCCTTGGTTGGTCTCAGGGCGGCCTGGACCCGGGACCTTGGGAGCCTCGATGAGGAGGACTGGCAGGATGCGCTCCAGGGGCCCAGGGAGATTGCTATCCGTTCTAGGTTTAGGCTTGTTCAGTTCAAAATCCTCCATCGTACATACTATCCTCGCACCCACCTGTATACATGGGGAAGGTGTCAGTCAGCGCTTTGTGTGCAGGGTTGTCAACAAGAGGGCTCCTTCTTCCACATCATTTGGGAGTGTCCGGGGATCAGTTCATTCTGGGTGAAAGTTACGGATATAATGTCTAGGGTGGCGGGGGTGCCTGTTCCGATGGACCCAAAGTGGCTTCTCTTGTTGATCAAAGGGGACAATGTCTGGTCGAGATATGTGGAGCTTTGGCTAGCCCTGGCTGCAGGGGTGGCGAAACGGAATATTGCTAGAGCCTGGGGGGTGTGGGCGCCCCCTCTAGGGGAGGACTGGCAGCGGGACCTCGACTGGTGCCAAAGAGCGGAAGAAACGGTATACAAAAGCAGAGTGTGCACGGGAAAATGGAAGGAAATATGGGCGTCTTGGCGTAAATATAGAGAAGCGGGTGCCGCCTTGGAGGAGTAGTCAATTTGTAATGATGATCGACACTTGTGTCTCCCTGACGTGTAATTCTCAGATGATGTCTGCACTGCTCCCCATTGTGCTAATTTTACATGGAATGGTATTGCATGGTCTTATGAGCACTGTTAATAATAAAAAAGATTTTCACAAAAAAAAAAAAAAAACAATGCTCGAAGTATAGCAACGTATGTTTTCTTTGCATGGATCACTAGTTTTGATTCTAGTGGCTTCACACAGTCTTCTTCTTCAGGAGGTGTATTGTCTGAATGTACAGCTTCTCTTTCTGTTGTATCCTCAAATCATACTTCTTTCTCAGTCACCTCTCCCACTGAGGCATAAACTAGACTTCTCTCTCTCAACTGATGAGTCCTGCTATATTTCAGTTGCTTGCCTCTTCAGTTCTTCCAGGCATCATCTCAACCTTACTCATTTCCTCTGTGATGAGCCTGAATCTTATTGTGAAGATCTGAAGTTTTTGACACAATCTTAGAATAGTTCATCTCCATTCACGTCTTTCTACTGTTTATTTTCATAATATGAGCCATCCTACTTCGCTGTGCGCATTTTTTATAGTTCTTTTTATTAATTTTATACAGCACAACCAATATACTTCATCATAGCTCCGACATAAGAAACAGATAAGTAAAACGTAAATGTCATTGGTCCACTCCATACCAACGTCCCCACTTCCCACCCAATTCAGTGTAGGTCAGTCTTTGTGAGCCCACTAGGCTTTCCCCATCTTGTGGAATTTGCATTGGCAGCCGTGCACTTTATAAACAGTTTTTTGTGCTGCTACGCACATGTCCATATCACTAGTCAATTTCTCAAAAGTCAGTGTTAGGCGTGATTCAGTGTTTGGCTATATCCCTTATTCGCTTCCAGAAATCCAATGTAGTTTGCAATTTTATTTCCTTCTCAGGGTCCTACCATTCCTGCTCAGTAAGCTTCATATAATCAGGAGTCACCAAATCTTACAGATGGTGGTGATGGCGTGTGATATATACTGGTGCTTTTGGTCAACACACTTCTTCTTTTATCAATTCCACCATAATATGCAGTTCCTTCTCCACTTTCACCATAGCTAATTACTGTTAATTCATGGAGGTTTAACTTATTTAGCATGTTTATTTATATCACAAATATTGGACCTGTCTGAAATGGTCCAATGAATGGATCACTGAGTTGCACAGTTTTTTCAGACTAGATACCACTTCCCTTCCCACTCCCACCCATCCTTACTCCCATGATATTATAAAGCAAACACAAGGAGATGATGGACGGAGGGCTGAAACTTTTCAGACACTCACCCCCAGTCACAGATCTGGGTTGAATCCATCATCATTCTTTAGCTCACTCCACCACCTCAGTTCAGACCCAGCTATATGCAAATCAGTCTTGACCCTGTGCCTCATGGGAACAGTCCAGCCCGAACTGCCAAGCCATGTCTTCCCTGAACCGGAAAAGAGCATCCTGGGACCGGTTTCTGGGTAACACCCTTCATCAGCCAGGCTAGCTTGAATCCAGTGGCAAAGTGAGCAAGGGACCCACGTCTGGGCATATCCTGCCAACTTAGGGCGAACAAAGCAAACACAAGGAGATGATGGACGGAGCTCTGAAACTTTTCAGACACTCACCCCCAGTCACAGATCTGGGTTGAATCCATCATCATTCTTTAGCTCACTTCACCACCTCTGTTCAGACCCAGCTATATGCAAATCAGTCTTGACCCTGTGCCTCATGGGAACAGTCCAGCCCGAACTGCCAAGCCAGGTCTTCCATGGACCGGAATCAAGCATCCTGGGACCGGTTTCGGGCTAACAGCTATCATCAGCCAGGCTAGCTTGAATCCAGTGGCAAAGTGAGCAAGGGACCCACGTCTGGACATTCCCTGCCAACTTAGGGCGAACAAAGCAAACACAAGGAGATGATGGACGGAGCACTGAAACTTTTCAGACACTCACCCCCAGTCACAGATCTGGGTTGAATCCATCATCATTCTTTAGCTCACTTTACCACCTCAGTTCATGATATTCATGATATTATAGGCAGAAACTTTCTACTGCCACTCAGAAGAAGCGTTCGTTCTGGCATTGCATAGGCATTCCTATGGTCCTCCATCACATTTGCTTCCTGTTGCCTATACAATTAAGCACAACACCTAGGGACACCCAAGTCCAAAGAGTTTACAAAATAGCAGGCAGCAGAACCAAAATATTAAAGACATTTTGTCATTTTATCTGACCGGGGCTCACACTAGAAAAATGGTCAGTTGGAGCAGTGCGCTGAAACATGCATTTTGATCTAGTATATATACATTTTTGCCTAATACAAATCAATGTGAAAAAGTCATGTGACAACAGTAAATTAGTTTCAGCAGAAACTTATCTAACATGTAGGTGTCCGGAACTTTTCCTCCAAGAAAGCACTTGAATGGCCTTGAAAGGATGATGGAATTCATATTGACAAATAATGGCTGTATTCTCACAAAACCCGACTTTCCTTGCCAGGTTTCAAATCGAGGTTACGCTTGCTAAAATATGCACTGCACTTCACGAGACATAATGGCTCCTGGTCCTACCATGGTCTACCAAAGTTGTCAGTGAACGCATTACAATATAAAGCTTTAAATCAGAACAAAACGATTGCTTTCCAGCTGCACCACGGGTGGTACATGCGTACTAGTGTAATGTTTCCACTTCTTTTTATGAATATACTACATATCATTTCTCTTCACGCCTATACAGAGTATAATATAGCATAATAAAATGTTTTCGCACCTATAGTCTGCATCCACACTCATACTCCACTAGAAAAAACTTCCATCAACTGACATAGGAATTCCTATTTAAACACATTGGATACTTAGGAACTCCTTTACTTCTATATGTGAATTTACTTTTTGCAGCACTCCCAGCCAATAAATACACTAATGAAAGGGTTATTTTCACTTGCCCACAGAATAATTAAGAGAGACATCAAAAGCAGTAGGAAACCTGAAAACTGCACCACCAGTCATTCACATCAGAGGTACACTTGACCAATGTGGCCTCCATGTTATAGCACACAGTGATGCTCTGTGACTACCACAGGACTTCATCAACAACTAAGGGTCAGTGACTAGACTGGATCCTGAGCTATAATCATACACACACTATGTCACCGAACTTTCTCTTCCGCCAGTTATGATGCAAGTTGTTACCTTGTTTTTCCACTGGATCTACTAAGTGAGTCCTTTGGGACAAAGTGGTTTTCCATTGATGTGCTGAGTCTAGTTGATAAGTGTGTGCTTAAAGCTTTTGAGGAAGCTTCTACGTCCATGTACACCAAGGTTTACATTATTTTATCTTGCTACACCCCTGAAGCCTAGTGGGTAGTCTTGGGCAGATCATCCACCAGGCAAGACGACTTGTGGAAGTATATCAAGGTGTCCACTAAGAATCATTGTGTGAAATAACATTGATTTTTCCCCAAACGGTTGATTCTTCTCCTTGAAGCGACAAGAGTGCTATTGATAGCCATGTTGGTTGTCCAACAGGCCAAAGTCTCATCATCTTGTATGTAACCTGTGATGAATTGTTGGATAGCAAGAATATAAGCCTAATCTAAGATTTCAGCCAACTCAGAGAAGCTTGTTAAATCCTTCTCCCTAGCATTATGTACACCACTCTCTGTCTGCGAAATGTTCCTTTGATTTGCGGCTGAAGACGTGGAATAATAGGTAGCCAAGGCAACCAATAATAGGGTCACTTTAGCAAGCATTGTGGCCCTTGTAACGGCATATAGGCACCTTGCAGTCTCCTAATGTTTCAGTGCTTCACTGCTATTTTCATAAAATAGTTCTCAATTGATTTAACCTTAAACTCACTAAACTGGCTCCAACATAGTTTGGGGGTTGACGTCTATGGTAAAAATGGAAGAGAAGGAATCAGCAAGTGAGATATTTTGAGAGGACATTTATATAGAACTGTAGCCCATATGTATTTTGTTTCTAATTATGAAGGAACTGTTTTCTTTTATTCATTTACCGGGACTATGCTTATCACCTTACTGGGCTATCTATGAATCGTCCTTGTGATTCCTTTACAAAGAAACCAACCAGGAAGGCATTGATTCTTAAATGCAGGTGGTGATGCACAGTGTCCTTGGGTAGAGGTGGTTATTCTTTATGCCGCCATCTATTGCTCTACATTGCCAGACTACCTACTTGAGACCCAGCCTGCAGGGATACACACAAGCACCACTCTGGAGCATCCAGTGATTGTGGTCTTGTTTCTATCTAGCAGGATCACTAACCAAGCCATCTCAATCTTGCTGCCAGTGGACCGAATATCTGTCAACCAGAGTTTTAACCCTAAAGGGTAAAACTTTGTGTTACGAAATATCCTGTCAAATTGGAGTACTTCAGTGGTCCCATTGCTTAGCACAATTATCTGTATGCTACTTTAATGAGGATGGTAGCCTCTCCTGTTATTCTCAGATGATTGTCCCTACCACCCAACTCCCACTTTAAACCGGTACCTTCCCATTGCAAATATGAGAATGGGGCTCTCTATGTGGCAAGTATATAAATATCAACTGTTTCCGGGAAACCAGTCATAATCGACTCTAGGTAACAATAGTGTTGGACTCATCATTGAAAACATGGGTACAGGTTATTTCCCATAGAGGAGAAACCAGTGAAATGTTATAGCTATGGCGAAGTGCTCAGCGGGGACGTGTGTCATCCTTAATCAGATGAGCAAATTTTGCAGCCAACGAATCCCAGTCATGGACTAGTGGGGGACTTACGTGAGCCCGCCCTCTCCTCTCTATGTAAGTGGGTGGTTTCGGATTATAGCCAGGGGATGGTCTCTGAATTGTTGGTGAAATGAGGTGTTCGAGGCATATGAGCTGTAGATCGTATACTTGTGCATAGATCGCCATCTGGTGATGGGCTCGGATGTTTGCACTTTGTTTTTGTCTTGGAAGAAGTCTTTGTAGTCACGAGGTAGGTGACTCCTCCTTAGGACGATAGTGCGCATGGGCATCGACTCCATCTCCAGATTGTTTTTTTCCGCCATCGGGTTCGGATGTGATTTGCTGCGCTCTGGGTCGATATCAGTTTCAAATCTCCCCTCGACGCGCAATCCCTCTCCACTCGACTGTATTGTCTCGATCGCGTTTCCCTTTCGACGCGCATCTTTAAAACTAACTCCTTGACCTCGATCTTCGACGCGGGTCGTTGGGTCTATCCGCGCCGACCACGCCAGCAGTCAATGGAAAGGACTCCTTTCAAAAATGCCCCAGGTGTGGTGCTAAGTTCCCACACACGGACTTGCATGAGGTTTGTAATCTCTGCCTCTCCCCGGAGCACGAAGACAAGAACTGCGAGGCCTGTGCATCGTTCAGGTCGAAGAAAACCATCCGTGACCTTCGGGCTCGGCATCACGAAATGTCTCTCTGAAGCAGCTCGATTCCGGACATCTTCGGACCAGATTCCAATGTCCAGCCGGAACAACAAGGTGATGAAGAAGACATCTCCGTCTCCGAGGCCGACGACTCCGACGTCGAAGAGGAGACACTCACCCCGTCTCAGCGGTCCGTGAGTACCGAAACCCCTCTACCAAAAAACAAACCTAAGGCTCCGGTAACACCCTCGCCCTCGGGTCGACACCGGCAACATGTCTCAGACGCCCCGCCCTTGGGCCCGGCTATGAAACCTAAAAATAAGCCTTCCGGCTCGGGCTCGAGCCAACCCCATTCCGGTGCTGAAAAGTCACCTTCCGCACCGAAGCACCTGACCAAAGATGTGCCACGCCCTTCTTCGTCGACGCCAAAGACCGCCTCGACGCCGAAGCCCTCGGCGTCGAAACATACCAAGGACAAACATTCGGAACCGAAAAAATCTTCGGAGCGGAAAACGGCTTCGGAACCCAAAAAATCGTCGGAGCTGAAAAAAGTCTCGGATCCACAAACTCCTAGAACAAAACCTAAGGAGTCCAAGACCCCACAGAAAGCCTCAGAGACTCGGTCCGAAGAACATTCTGACCCAAAATCTTCGCCACCGAAAAAAGACATTTTACCCACACAGCCTGTACCTGATTTTTCGGATCCAAAACAAAAAACTCTTTGTATTGACCCAGAGACTGGCAAAGTCGTCGCCAAGCCTCCAAAAAAGAGGAAACTGGACACTTCAGAGGAATCTGAAATACCCTTGAAACGAAAGGAGATGAGTACTAACACCTCCCCACCTCCTTCTCCTCCAGCTGATCCAAATCTTCTAATTTCTCCACCACACTCCCCACAACATACTTTTTCACCTCAAACATCAGATACTGAGGATGATCATACCGATAGGGGTGGGAATATAGATCCACATGGGGATGATGATGCACATACCATCCCACACGAAGTAGACCCTTGGGATTACTACAACACAGATCCCGACCCACACAATGACCCGGACCTCTATCCATCTAGGCCATCACCACCAGATGACAATATTGGGTTTGCGCAACTAATCAATAGGGCTGCCCAATACCACGGGGTACAGTTACATTCTGATCCCTTAGAGGAAGATTTTTACTTGAAACCTTTGCACCCTCGCAAAAGTCCAGGCACACCCTGCCAATGTTAAAAGGCATGCTCAAACATGCCCCAGAAGTTTTTAAGGACCCTGTCAGAGCCAGGATTCTCAACACCAGGATAGATAAAAGTATAAGGCAGCTCCCAATGACCCAATTTACATTAAAGGTCAGGTCCCTTTGGATTCTCTTGTGGTGTCTAATGCACGCAAGAGGGCAAACTCACAGAGTACAGGTGATACCCCCCTCCTGATAAGGAGTCCAAACTAATAGACGCATCTGGTAAACGTATTGCGTCACAGGCTGCAAATCATTGGCGGATTGCCAGTGCCCAAGCTTTATTGGCCAGGTACGACAGGGCTCACTATGACGAGCTTGAAAAGCTCATGCAACACCTTCCTGACCAGTACAAACAAAAGGCCAACGACCTTATACAAGAGGGGAAATTGATCACAAACACCTCAATTAAATGTGCGCTCGACGTGGCTGATACTGCATCTCGCGCCATTAATACTAGCGTTTTGTTGCGCAGGCACACTTGGCTCCGAGTTTCCGGATTCAAACAGGAGGTGCAATCTGCTATTCTAAATCAGCTCTTTGATCAAGAACATCTTTTCGGGCCCTAAGTTGACACATCTTTAGAAAAAATGAAAAAAGATACGGACACTGCTAAGTCCATGGGGGCCTTACAATTCTCTTCCCCTAGAGGTTCTTTTCGCCGCTCCTTCCACCAAACAGTGACTTCCCTGCCCTTCCCCCCGATCAACCC
Organism: Calotriton arnoldi; assembly: GCA_963921515.1. NCBI lineage: Eukaryota > Metazoa > Chordata > Amphibia > Caudata > Salamandridae > Calotriton > Calotriton arnoldi. Next base: position 487,308 of record CAWUFW010003930.1, on the reverse strand, counting down.
ACTCCTGTCGGGGGACGTCTCTCACAGTTCCTACCTGTCTGGAATTCAATCACAACAGACAAGTGGGTAAGACAAATTATCCAGTATGGTTACTGCCTGGAACTCACCTCTACTCCCCCAAATATTCCTCCCAGACAACGTCCAATGTCCTCGGAACATCTGACACTTCTCAAACAAGAGGTTCTCTCTCTATTACAAAAGCATGCAATAGAACCAGTCCCCTTGCCTCATCAAGGCACAGGGGTTTACTCCCTCTATTTCCTAATTCCAAAAAAGGACGGCTCTCTCAGGCCCATATTGGACCTCAGACCGCTAAACCGCTACATTCAGTCGGATCACTTCCACATGGTCACTCTCCAACAGGTGCTCCCACTGCTTCAACAGGGTGACTTTCTCTCCACTCTGGATTTAAAGGACGCCTAATTTCATATTCCCATTCACCCCGCTCACAGGAAATATCTCAGGTTCGTGGTAGATGGTCAACACTAATAATTCAAGGTCCTCCCATTCGGGGTGACTACAGCACCCGGAGTCTTCACCAAGTGTCTCGCAGTAGTTGCGGCCCACTTATGAAGACAGCACATTCATATCTTCCCTTATCTAGACGACTGGGTCATAAAAGCCAAGTCACACAGCAGCTGTGTGCAACACACACATAAAACAATCCAACTGCTTCACAACTTGGGATTCACGGTAAACCTCACCAAATCCCACCTCCAACCGTCCAGCATACAACAATATCTAGGGGCTACAATAGACACTTCAAAAGCTCTAGCATACCCCAACCCAGTCAGGATAAGCACCATACAAGCTCTAATAGCAAAATTTCAGCCTCAACACTCACTACCAGCGCGAGTGTTCATGCAACTAATCGGGATGATGGCCTCTTGCATTCTCATCGTCCCTTATGCAAGACTCCAAATGCGTCCCTTACAGGAGTGTTTGGCACGTCAGTGGAACCAGGCTCAAGGTCAGCTTACAGATCTGGTGTTGGTAGACGACCGCACCCATCGCTCTCTGCAATGGTGGAACATACAAGGCCTTTCCAAAGGGCGGCCGTTCCTCGACCCGGTTCCACAGATCGTGCTAACAGCAGACGCATCGCTCATCGGCTGGGGAGCTCATCTTCAAACCCATAAAATTCAGGGCATATGGACCCCTCAACAAAAACAATTCCACATAAATTACCTGGAATTGTTGGCAATCTTCCTAGCGTTAAAATCTTTTCAACTCCACCTCGTACGCAAAGCTGTCCTAGTCCGTACAGACAACATGACAGCAATGTATTACATACAAAAACAGGGGGGGGGACACACTCTGCAGCTATCACACCTAGCTCAAAGCATATGGAAATGGGCCAATCCTCAAAACATATATCTCCTTGCAGAACACCTCCCAGGAGTACACAATCAAATTGCAGATCTACTCAGTTGCCAAACGCAGCAGATCCACGAATGGGAACTTCATCCTCAAGTTCTGCTTCCATTCTTTCAAATGTGGGGCCACCCAGAAATAGACCTGTTCGCCACACACCAAAACGCAAAATGCCCAAGCTTCGCATCCAGGTATCCACACCCATTGTCCAAAGACAATGCGCTATGGATGAACTGATCAGGCAAATCTGCTTACGCTTTTCCGCCTCTCCCACTCATTCTGCTAGTGGTTCGGAAGCTCAAACAGCATTCCCTCACAATGATCCTGATTGCTCCAACATGGGCCCGACAGCCATGGTTCACAACCCTCTTGGAACTATCAGTAGTTCCTCATCAAAAGCTACGCCTCTCACCCAAGCTTCTCACTCAGAACCATGGAGAGATTAGGCATCCAGATCCCAGTCAACTCAACCTTGCGATCTGGCACCTGAAATCTTAGAGTTTGGCTACCTTAATCTCCCGCCAGACTGCATGAACATCATTAAAGAGGCTAGACGTCCTACCACTAGAGCTTGCTATGCCGCAAAATGGAAAAGATTTGTAATTTACTGTACAAATAACAAAATCAACCCATTAGATGCTTCTATTCAAAACATCATCTGTTACCTTTTACATCTACAACAATGTAACCTAGCGTATACATCCATTTGACTACATCTCGCTGCAATAGCAGCCTATCTCCAAAACAGACAACACTTGTCTTTGTTTAGGGTACCAGCTATCAAACATTTATGGAAGGACTTAAAAGAATAATTCCACCTAGAGTTCCACCCTCTCCAGTATGGAACCTAAATGTGGTACTTACCAGACTCATGGGTCCCCCATTTGAACCTATGTATAAATGCGAATTACAATTTCTCACCTGGAAAGTAGCTTTCCTGGTTGCGATCACCTCTCTCAGAAGAGTTAGTGAACTCCAGGCATTAACCATACAAGAACCATTTCTCCAAATCCATCATAACAAAGTAGTTCTTAGGACTAACCCAAAATTTCTACCTAAAGTCGTCTCTGCTTTCCACCTTAACCAGTCTGTAGAACTCCCAGTGTTTTCCCTCTACCAGACTCAGTAGAAGAACGATCTCTTCACAGGCTAGACGTAAAAAGAGCCATACTTTACTACATTGAAAGAACAAAATCCTTTAGAAAGACTAAACAACTTTTTGTGGCTTTCTCCCCACCTCATAAAGGCAATCCTATCTCAAAAACAGGGATTGCAAGGTGGATTGTTAAATGCATCCAGATATGCTATGCTAAAGCCAAACGCACCTTAACCATTCCCCCTAGGGCTCACTGCACACGCAAACTAGGGGCATCTATGGCATTCTTAGGGAACATTCCCCTAGATGATATCTGCAAAGCAGCAACTTGGTCTACACCACACACGTTCACAAAACGCTATTGTGTAGACGTGCAAGCAAAACAGCAAGCTAGTGTGGGCCAAGCTGTATTAAGAACACTTTTTCAAACCGCTGCAACAGATACAGGTAGCCACCGCTAAGGAGGTAACTGCTGTATAGTCTATGCACAAGTATACGATCTACAGCTCATATGCCTCGAACGGAAAATGCTACTTACCAGTATGCATCTGTTCTTGGCATGTAGAGCTGTAGATTCGTATACGCCCACCCGCCTCCCCGGATACCTCTATCTGTCCCAGTAGTATCTTACTTAGATACATTACACATGGACATCTTTTTCTATTTCTTACTAACTCCATCAAAACCCTCCATGGCAAAACAATCTGGAGATGGGGTCGATGCCCATGCGCACTATCGTCCTAAGGAGGAGTCACCTACCTCGTGACTACAAAGACTTCTACCAAGACAAAAACAAAGTGCAAACATCCGAGCCCAACACCAGATGGCGATCTATGCACAAGTATACGAATCTACAGCTCTACATGCCAAGAACAGATGCATACTGGTAAGTTGCATTTTCCTTTTCCATCTTATCGTAATGTACTGCCTTGCCAATAGAACAGGCAAGTCGACGAGTTTAGTCGAAGCCTGTCTGAATCTGGGTGAGGGAGAAGGCCTAAGATAAGCATCTCTAAAGAACTGTCAGGCGAAGTCCTGTGACTTGATACAGTACTAAAATGACTTCATCCCAGTAAGCCCTCAACGACCCGCATGACCACAGCATACGCGGAAGGTCAGCGTCAGGGGAATAGCAGCAGGGGCAAGCTACGGATGACCCAGGATATATCTTGGAAAGATGACGGGGATAAGGTAGGCCCTATTCAGAATATTAAATTGCATGTATATAAAGCATGAGTTACGGGAGACCATTTGGGTGTAGGATAAGACACAGTGCCATTCTGAATCATGTAGTGGGTGTTCTATGTCATGCTCCCATTTCTCCCACAGGAGAATTCTGGCATGGTGTCCGTGTTGGAGGTGAGCCTGGTATAACCGGGTTTGTGGGGGGGCTCAGTGTCTCTGCCCAGAAATGCCTTTCTCAGTACTTGTTTAAGTTGAGCATAAGTGAGAAAGTGGCTGGGGGAATTGTGTAATCTGCTTGAAGTCAAAGGGTGATAATTCACCATTAGAAAATAAATCAGAAAGAGTGATCATTCCCTGTGCGGCCCATTCTTCTAAATGAGACAGCGGTATAGTGTTATTGAAGGTTACAGCCCCTGCCAGAGGGATTGCCGGGACATAAAGAGATCTGTATTTGTGGAGGGCTTGTGAGCGTCAAAGACAATACTTGGCTACAGAGAGCAGGGAAGGAAAACTAGGAAAAGGGGACCTTGGTGAAAGGGTAATTGTATGCAATGAGCCCAAAACTTGCTCCTCACCAGTGAGGCCAGCCTTGGCAAGAGAATGGCCTGCTATCCAGCGAGTTGGGCATTGGTGTTGGGTTGCTAGGTAATATTGTTCCAAATCGGGCAGTCCCAAACCACTAATGTCGGTTGGGAGTTTGAGAGTGGCCATGGCTACTCGCTTATGACCCGTGTGCCAAATGAACTTGCTGAACATTACATCCAGGGTGGGGAAAAAGGAACTGGGGAAGAGCTATCATTTTATCGGGCAATCCAGTCCATAACTGATAGCGGTAATGTTGCCCAGAATGTAAATTGTGTCTTCAGTAATCTAATAACCCCACCCAAATTACCATCCCGTAAATAGTCCCTGAATGATATACATTAATAACAAGGTATTTGAATGTGACACGTCCCATTTGAGTCAGGAATCTAGTGGGAGAAGAGGTGGAAGAGGAAAAATGCAGGACTTGGACCAATTCATTTTCAGTCGTGAAATCTCCTCAAACTCCAACAGGACATGGGCTACAGGGGCCAGATCCAATTGAGCATCACGAACATAAAGAAGTATATCATCTGCATGGGGTGATACTGCATGGAGAGTGGTTCTCAGTGGGATACCGTAGTGTGCACCCTGTGATCTCAAGTGGATCGCTAAAGGCTAAAGTGATAGAGGGCAGCCTTGGCACGTACCTCTACCTATAGGAAAGGGTCGAGATATACACTGTCCTGTCTTGACCATAAGGTGAATCTGCTTACACCAGTTGGGGCCCACACCAATCCTCTGCAGGACCTCCAGCATGTAATCCCACCAAAGGGAATCAAAGGTCTTCTCCAGATCTAGGGCCACACACACCGCTCCTGGGAATCAAACTGGGGAACTTGCTATGACATCCAGATATCAAATCTGGGGAACCGGGTTCGAGTCTCGGCAATGACGCTCAACATCCTGTGATTCTGGGCAAATTACTTAATCTCCCCGTACCTAACAAAAATGAATGTGTCCTTGTGTAAGCATGTAAAGCGCTCTGATACCTGATACCTTTGGGTCAAGTTCGCGCTATATAAAACTCCGGAAAAAAAAGTCTGCAGTCTGCAAAGGTTATTTGAGGTGCTATGACCTGGGTTGAAGCCCAAGTAATCAGGATGAATCACGGAGGTGAGATGCGGAAGAAGTCCGTTGGCCAGCATTTTAGTGAGGATCTTAAAGTCGACATTAAGTATTGTCTATGGGCGGTATCTTCTCCACGGAGGTACTGTAGAGCTGGAGAAATTTGGGCGCTAATTGAGGAGCAAAGAAAGTGTAGAATTTAGATGGAATACCATCCGACCCGGGGATTTGTTCTCGAGGTAGATCTTGTAAAACCGCTTTGAGTTCCTGTAGTGAGAGTGGAAGGTCAAGGTCTTCCCTAGCTATATGCGACAGGCAGGGCAAGAGGAGCTACAGAAGGAAGTCAACCTTCACTTAAGGAGTAGGAGCTGTGGGAGGTGCATAAAGCTGCTTTTAATAAACACCAAAAGCTTAATTAATGGCCGAATCAGAAGTCAGTTGTTCCCCTAAAGGGAGGGACAATTTGAGTGGAGTAGAGTTTAGTGGCTTGGGGTTGGCTAGATGAGCCAGAAGCCTCCTCGCTCTGTCACCCTCATTATGAGTCTTGGCCCGGTCAGCCTTGTATTCAAAGCAGGGGAGGTTTTCTATAGTGTCTTCAAGGGAGCATCTACGGGTTGTAATGTCTGCTGCTCGCTCAGGGTGGAATGGCAGCAGCTGTTCAATGGAGCGTAGTGAGGTTTTCAGGTGTGTGAGCTCATCAGTGAGCGTTCTACACACTCCAACCCAACAATGCAATGCAGAATCCACAAATGGCCACTTTTAAGGCCTCCCATTCCACTAATGGGGATGAGGCAGTACCATAATTGTCTGCGAAATAGGAAAGACTTTGGTCGCACAGAGATTGAGAATTCACTTTGCCCTCTACTAATGTAGGTTGTAAATAACTGGTCAGAATAAGTGTCTAACGCTGTCCCCAGATCAATGCAACCAGTAAAGGGTTATGATCCAAGAGTGACCTGGCCCAAAAATTGGTAGATGCCACTCTCGTGTGAATGGCGGTGGTGCCTACGGTGCGATCTATCCTGGAGTGACTAAGGTGAACTGGGGAATAGTAGGAGTAATTTCTTAGGGATGGAAACTTAAATCTGCCAAATTTCGTCTAATTGCCACCAATTAAGATATTAGTGGAGAGCCTTCGACGCTGGGATGGCAGTGGATTGTTGTATCGGGGATATGGAGCGATCTAGTGCTATATCCAACTTGCAATTAAGGTCTCCTCCAAACACCCAGGGGATCCCTGCCCAATCAAGCAATAAAATCAGATAAAGTTGCTCAGATATCGGGCTGAGCAATGTGTGGTGCATAAATGCCCCCAGAATCAAGGCCATCTACAACTCTCTTGGTGGCCTCGACTTCAAACAAGCCTCAAGCTCTAACCCAGAGCACCACTCCTCTGGCATAGGCAGGGAAGCTAGTTCCGAAGACTTGGCCTTTTCATGTATTGCGAAGTTTGGAGAGTCCAGGGGCCAGCAAATGAGTTTCTTGTAAAGTAGTAATATGTACATGCAATCTGAGCAAGGAGGAGCAGATTTTGTATCTCTTGTGAGGTGAGTTCAACCCCCTGACGTTCCACGTAAAGAAGTTGTAGGGATTAGCAAGTGACATATGCGAGTGGTTCCAGAAGCCTTACAGTGAGTTCAGAGCCAACTACAATAAGGTCTGATGAGCCAAAACTGCTGGTGTCGAGAGGGTAGAACTGATGCCCAAAATATGTGGAGTAATACTATGAAGGATCCTTTAACAAAGGAAACCTCTAAACCAAAACCAGGGGACAAGGCCCAACAAAAACCCCATAAAGGTAAGTCCCTCAGCTAGGACTAAGCAGAGGGGCATATCAGAGAGGGTGAGGTCTACTAGCTGAGTGATCCGCTGGCCTGCATGATAAACGGAGAAGAACACACAGAGGGGAAAGTATGGTTCATGTTAATGGAAGTCATACTGTAGGATGCCATGAGGGGGAGAAGTAGAGGGGCGAGTGTCAGCAACACCCCGAAAAGTTTACCGCTATAGAGCAACAGAGCATCGGGCTCAATCCCAAATGGGCGACGGACAATGTGGGAGCCAGGGCCCCCTGGCCCAGGAATGCATTATATCATCAGTGGGACCAGAGGTCAGCAGAGGGGTAGCTAGAGTAGATCATCAGCTGTTTCCGCCGTAACCACTGGGGCCTCCAGCGGCTCCATGTCAAGAGCTCCCAAAGAGGCATCGTCACAGGATGTCCTAGAGCCTGAAATAGACAGTGTAGCGGACAAGTCCTGTAGCAATGCCAGCGCCTCAATTGCACGTCGCTGCTTTCGCTGGGTTTGAGAGGGGTGAGGCCCCCTATGGCATTGGCTCTGAGGACATAGTTTCCAAACCGTCACAGATATTCTGAGGTGATGAGAACGGTGAAGAGGGTGTTTGAGGACCCAGTCCCATCCTGATTCCGGGTCAATAAAAAAGCAGAATCGTTGATTGATGATGACCCTTACCTTAACGGGAAAAAGCAGTGCGTATTTGTATCCCAGGGAGTGTAGTCTCTTTTTAACTTGCAGAAAAGAGGAGCGCTTACATTGAACAAAAGGAGGATAGTCTGGGAAAATCATGACTTTCGCATTATCCACTCTGATTTGGTCTTTCTTCCGGGCCTCAGCTAGTATGAAGATTCGTTTTTTGAAGTTGAGAAGTCGCGCCAAAAGGATCCTTGTGGGGGGGCCCACGGCGGCAGGCAGTGGGCCGGGACTCTGTGCGCCTTCTCGACTATGAAGCAGGAAGACCAAGAGGCTGAGTCCACAAGCCGCTGCAAGCAGTCTTCCATGAAACCAGGAGGGTCATCCCCCTCTACTCCCTCTAAAAGGCCTATGAGGTGAATATTATTTCGGCAAGACCTCCCCTCTGCGTTCTCAAGTTTATCCTCCAAAGTCTTCAGGCTGTCCATCAGATGTTGAGTTTGTTGTGAGAGATCCTTGGTGATAGGAAAAACGTCACTGGCCATTAAATTCGCTAGATGTCACTGGCCATTGTATTCGCTGCTACTTTCTCTGACAGTTTTGCTTGATTCTCCCTGAGCAACGTAAAGTCAATGGTTAAAGCATCCACCTTGGCTTCCAATGCAACTCCAGAATCCGTAATCGCCTTCAGGAGGGTATCTAATGTTACTGGTTGTGATGTAGGGGCCATCTCATGCACTGGATCCAAGGAGGCATAGTCACTGTAGTTGTCGTTCAGCGCAGATTGGTTGACAAGTGTGTTCTGCCCATTTGAAGTGATATAGCTCAGGTAGTGGAGAAGTGAGAGCATATTAGATGGTGTCCCCACACCTGACCTGCCACACCATGTTTGGATGAACAGGAGCACTGCGGGGGGGGACGAGAAGTCAGGGTGGGCACCTCATGAGGTGGGGTGATGTCAAACAGTAGGTGAACGACGGCTCACCGCCACAGGCAGAGATGCGGCATGGTCCTGCTGGGAAAGGTGGAGTAGGTCTCAAGGGGTCAAACAGGGGTCGCGACCTCTCATAGTGGGTCCAAATCTGTAGCGTGCCCGCCTCACCCCTGGGATCAAGACGGGGGGCACAAGCAGCCCAAGACATCAGCGGCCTGGTAGTACAATGAGGCAGCCAGTAGATAAGGGGTCAAGTCAAGATGAAGAGCAGCACTCACCCCTCACAAAGTCATAACAATAACCCCCGAGATCATGGCAAAAGCCCTATTAATGTCCGGGGGAAGAGAGGGGCTGTGCTCCACAATCCAGGGAGAGTGCACTGCCCAAAGGAGGAAGGGAGGGGAGTAGGCTGCTCTCAGCTGCACTATACTGGCCCCAATCTCAACCGTCAAACTCACTGGATGGAGGAGGACAGGCCCCGCCCGGTCTCCATACAGACATTAAAGGCCCGGGAGCGCCCCAGCAGGCAGGGATCAACTTACAGAGGGGGCCGCCCAAGGCACTCCAAGCCAGGCCACCCGATTCGTCAGAGGCCAGGGTACTCTCTGTGGGGAGCCAATGCAAGGATAGGTGGGGAGCAACCATCACCATCACTGGGCTGTCAACGGGGTGAAAACAGGCCATCGCCCCACTGCCTTTATCGAGCAGCTGAGACTCCGGCAGCAAGGCCGCCCAATGCAGTCCCCGCCCCAGGCCCCGTGACCACCCGGGAACAACGATACTGAGGATGTCCCAGGGTCACAGATGTCTCTAAGGGGTAGGTTGATTCCCTCTGAGGAAAACAATGGCAGAATAATGTGGGCCGCAACGGAGCTCAGCTAAGTTGCAGCGGCCATGTTCAGTGGCTCTGCCATGCCCCTCAGGAATACATGGATTTTTTAAGGTACATATTATAGCACATTCAATCAACTTTCCACACTCCAATTTTAAATCCTATCAATTACATGAGATTTAAAGCAAAGGGGTGTAAAGTAGGCTGACTCGCAATTTTGTGTATTCTCTAAACTGTTCAAGCTTTGTGAATTGCAAAGCTTATGAAGTTCTTTTTTTAAAACAATAAGCTGACATTTCAGAGAGCACCTCTTCCCTCAGGTGGTGGATGTCCTGCCTCACACTCAATATTTTTTCACTGGAGGATGACCTACATGGGACATTCTGCATAAGGAAATGATCACACATGGAAGGCCCGAAAGGATGAACCTTACTTCACGTAAAGTTAGAAATTCCCGCTTCTTCATAAAGTGTGGAGTTTCCTAACTCCGATTAATTTTTTAAATGACGTTTTAATTTAACTAGCCACTAATTAAAACATTTTTTATAGAGAGCTTGGAGGATATCCATCAGGAACGTTTTGGGAAGTTAGTGCCGAACAGTGAGTTTTAAACATTTCAGTGCTTTTGAAATGGTGAAAACGCGTTAGAATTTAGATGTCATTTTATATTGGAAGTTGGGAAGATCCCACAATAAATTTCATTGCAAGGTTGTGACAAAAGATGGATAGTCCAATTACACTTGAACAAAAGCACCAGTCAAAATGCATGAACTTCAAGCAAACTCCGACATTGGCATGAACCCCTTATAGTTACAGGCAGGTTGTGCAAAAGGTGTTGTACAAAAGGAGACCTTTGTTAAGCATTGACCAGCAGGAGAGGTAAGCATGGTAAAGGATAGGTGATTATGTTAGCCCAGGATAGGTCCATGTGAGGCCTATGGCCTGATTGAGGACACTAGTTCCATATCCAGTTAGAGCAGCCATAGATGGAGAGGCAGCAGCGCTGCTTCTAAGACTCAGAGTGGTGGTTTTTTGGTTTGCATCTAGGATCCTGCTCTGTTGTAACACCTATCTTTGATGCTGCTTGCGTGGTACCTCCCATTTGGCTGCTACAGAGTTCTCCACTTCCAGAACTATAGACATTCTCCACTCTCACTAGCAGTAGACTCCTTGCAAAGAATCCTCAAGGTGGCACCCTGTATGTGGCTAACATTGCTTGGATGAGCATGCACTTTTCTTAGAGGTAAATGTAGAAAGTATGGACACCTGCCAAGTGTACTAGAAATGGAAGATATTTACTTGCAGAGGGATTGTTCCACATTACTACAGGGGCAGATAAAATCAAGCTTTATGTTATGAAATAGTTAAGATACTGCCACAGTTAAATGTACACTACAAAGCCAGACCACCTCATTAATAGAACTTGCACTTCTCAGAAAGTGAGTTGTACTTTCCAGCGATTATAGCAGCAAATGTAGACATGCTGATATGCATTAAAGGAAGCACTTCTCACCAAGAACATACAGTAGCAAATAACAAGTGGGTGGCATTGTTAAGCAATTTGCAAAAAGCAATGTGGATCAAGTAACAATGGTTAGACCATATTAGGACTTTAAAGACCACTACATAAGGTGATTTCTGGATCTTACATCAAGGTCCCTTTTAGAAAATAATGTTCAAAATTGTGCATTGGAATCACATTGGGACTGATGTATTGACCAAAATATAAGCTCTAATTTCCATTTAAAATCTCCAATCACCTTTTCTCCGTGTGTAGCTCTAATTTTCCTCCTTTAGGTTCTCTCTCTCTTACTTTCTCCATTCTCTTCCCATCTCCTAATCTCTGTCTCCACTACCTCTGTCAACCTTTTCCCCACTAACCCTTTCTGTTTGTTACTGCATCGATCTTCCAATTCCTGTCTCTCCCGTTCTCTCTTGCTTTTTCCATTTACTCTCCTTTCACGCAATCTTCTCGTTCTTTTCTAGAACCTCTTCTCTCTATCTTCTCTTCGATTTACTTTGTACTTCTCAATATTTTGCATTCACTCTCTAGCCCTCTTCTCCATAGACCATATATGGTAACTAAAACATTCTCTTGACTGTGCATGGACATTTGCAGCACCTTCAAACTTTCTTTGACCACCGTACTTTTCACTGTTCCCCAGTCCCAAAAGCCTACCATCCTGGAGACCTCCTGGAACTGGAGAAGTCCCTTGCAGTCATGGAACAAAGAAGTTAGTGCAACATGTCCATCATATCCCTGCAGCTTGTTGTCAATTCTTGTTGGAGAGGACATAAGGCTGCATGAATTTAGTGGGTTTTAACTATTTTAGGGCAGATGAAGACTCTTTGATGTCCACTACACTACCTTCATAGTGTGGTGGACTTCAACGGGTAGTCCACAGTACTAGAAAATAATGTTTTTGGTAAAATCACCACAAACATTTTCATTCCCAGAATCAAAGTCAGGACACAAGGGAAATGCTTCTCATGAGTCCCGAGTTTGATTTTTCATTTTGCTGGATTGCGCATCACGCTGGGAGTGCTGACGTTACACAGCGATACAAAAGTGAAAGCAGGCCATGCTAATGCCTGGTTACTTACTGGTAATCTTCATTACTCTGAGTCCAGGTCTTCCCTTCCCATTCCAAGTGAACTACTCATGTGTAAGGAATGGAACGGGAAGACGGATGAGGAGGTAATGGATTCTGCGCGGATCCACAAATTTCCTATCTGACAGCTCCATAAGCCCCATAAGGTAAAAAGAAACATCAAGATTTTGCCTTGCAAATTGACCAATCGATGCAATGTGGGTAGCTATGGTATTCAGGCCTGGGCTCAGGCGGCACACTGGCAAACTGCCAGGTCCAGACACTTCTGAAAACAAGGCACCTGTGGTATTCTGGGGTGGTGTGGCTTGCGTGGATCCCAATATCTTTTCTTACCTAGAATGTCATGAGAACTCCAAACTTTGATTAAATCACAGATTTTCCTCATATTTCCGTGAAGGAAAATACCAGAATATGGTAGGCTCCAAAAAATTAACTCACCCCCAGCATTCCCACACTTCTCCCAATAAAAACCCTACCACAAATGTTCATTAAGAATTATGCATTTAGTGCAGTATTACATAGGACCCCTTAAGAGCAATTTATTTGCTGTGCCCATAAATTTGAAGATAAAACAGAATTTCAAAGGTCTCAATACATTTCAAAAGCAGATTCATACTACACAGACCTTAAAGTACAATATATAAAAATCAGAAAATGTTAGTCGAATTTCTGCGGGGATTACAATTTTTGGAAGATAAACAATCTGTTATAGCATGGGTACTCACAAACTTTCTCCCGGGGGCCACATTTACAGTGTGGTTTGTGGCCGAGGGCCGCACCGGTGGGGGCAGGGTCAGTGGGGGAGGGGGCGGGGCTAGAGCAAAAAAAAAACTGTGACCATTAGGTTGAACACAGGCCCCTGCAGCCGACGCCTTCGTCCACTGAGCCACCAGACCCGGCATACACACATCTCTTTCTCTCTCTCTCTCTCTCTCTCTCTCTCTGTCTCCCTCCCTCTCTCTATCTCTCCCTCCCTCTCTCTACCTCTCCCTCCCTCTCTCTACCTCTCTCTCTCTCTCTCTCTCTCTGTCTCCCTCTCTCTATCCCTCTCTCTCTCTCCCTCTGTCTCCCTCCCTCTGTCTCCCTCCCTCTGTCTCCCTCCCTCTGTCTCCCTCCCTCTGTCTCCCTCCATCTGTCTCCCTCCATCTGTCTCCCTCCATCTGTCTCCCTCCATCTGTCTCCCTCTATCTGTCTCCCTCCCTCTGTCTCCCTCTATCTGTCGCCCTCCTCCCTCTGTCTCCTTCTGTCTGTCGCCCTCCTCCCTCTGTCTCCCTCCCTCTGTCTCCCTCCCTCTGTCTCCCTCCCTCTGTCTCCCTCCCTCTGTCTCCCTCCCTCTGTCTCCCTCCATCTGTCTCCCTCCCTCTGTCTCCCTCTGTCTGTCGCCCTCCTCCCTCTGTCTGTCTCCCTCTGTCTATCTCCCTCCCTCTGTCTGTCTCCCTCTGTCTGTCGCCCTCTGTCTCCCTCCCTCCGTCTCCCTCCCTCCGTCTCCCTCCCTCCGTCTCCCTCTCTCTCTGTCTCCCTCTCTCTCTGTCTCCCTCTCTCTGTCTCCCTCTCTGTCTCCCTCTCTCTGTCTCCCTCCCTCTGTCTCCCTCCCTCTCCCTTTGTCTCCCTCTCCCTCTGTCTCCCTCTCTCTCTGTCTGTCTCCCTCTGTCTGTCTCCCTCTGTTTCCCCCTGACTCCCTCTGTCTGTCTCCCCCTGACTCCCTCCGTCTCCCTCTCTCTCTGTCTCCCTCTGTCTCCCTCTCTCTGTCTCCCTCTCTCTGTCTCCCTCTCTCTGTCTCCCTCTCTCGGTCTCCCTCTCTCTGTCTCCCTCCCTCCGTCTCCCTCCCTCCGTCTCCCTCCCTCCGTCTCCCTCCCTCCGTCTCCCTCCCTCCGTCTCCCTCCCTCTGTCTCCCTCCCTCTGTCTCCCTCCCTCTGTCTCCCTCCCTCTGTCTCCCTCCCTCCCTCTCCCTCCCTCCGTCTCCCTCTCCATCCCTCCGTCTCCCTCTCCATCTCTCTGTCTCTCTGCCTCTCTGTCTCTGTCTCTGCCTCTATCTGTCTGTCCCTGTCCTTGTCTCTGCCTCTATCTGTCCCTGTCTGTCCCTGTCTCTGTCTGTCTCTGTCTGTCCCTGTCTGTCTCCCTCCCTCTGTCTCCCTCTCCGTCTCTCTGTCTCTATCTGTCTGCCCCTGTCCCTGTTTCTGCCTCTATCTCTCCCTGTCTCTGTCTCTCTCTGTCTGTCTCTGTCTGTCTCTGCCTCTATCTGTCCCTGCCTCTATCTGTCCCTGCCTCTGTCTCTCTCTCTGTCTCTATCGATGTCTGCCTCTGTCTGTCTCTGCCTCTATCTGTCTCTGCCTCTATCTGTCTCTGCCTCTATCTGTCTCTGCCTCTATCTGTCTCTGCCTCTATCTGTCCCTGCCTCTATCTCTCTCTCTGTCTCACTCTCTCTGTCTCTATCGCTGTCTCTACCTCTATCTGTCTCTACCTCTATCTGTCTCTGCCTCTATCTGTCTCTGCCTCTATCTGTCTCTGCCTCTGTCAGTCTGTCCCTGTCTCTGCCTCTATCTAGCTCTGTCTGCCCCTGTCTCTATCTGTCTCTGCCTCTATCTGGCTCTGTCTCTATATGTCTCTATCTGTCTCTGCCTCTATCTGTCTCTGCCTCTATCTGTCAGTCTGTCCCTGTCTGTCTCTGTCTATCTCTGTCTCTATCTGTCTCTGTCTCTATCTGTCTCTGTGCCTCGGGCAGTGCACACGTACTGTGTCTACACGTCCCCGTCACCAGCCCAGAGACAGTCTCCTCCCCCCCCACTCCCTGTGTAATGTAAAAGCCAGCTTGTTTTCTCCTGGAAAAGACCACTATCGCGTGGCAAGTGTGAGTCGTGTGACAATAAAAGGCTGGGGGTGGGTTGGTTCAGATTCAGTCACATCCGTCTGGTGAACGAATGATAAGTAGCACTGGACACCAGGCGCGCAACGCCCATTGGGCTCAAAGGGCTTCAGCCTACCCGCCCCCCCCCCCCCCCGCTTTCCCGCCTAATGTGTGTGTCAGCCCGGGCTGAGACAGCTTCCCGGGCACACACACAGCCGCACCCGAGTACTTCACAGGTCTTTAAAAGACCATTTACTTGTTAATGAGGCTTTGTTGTATTTCACCTCTTCTTAGCGCCCCTGCATCTCCACTCTGACTATCCTGGAATCGCCCGGCCCCCATAGAGCAGAGTCTCTCGGAGTCCGCGTTGCAAACACAGGTACGATGTCTGCAAGGTCCGCGGGCCGCCAAGGAAGGCTTGCCGAGCCACTGGCGGCCCGCGGGCCGTACTATGAGTACCCGTGTGTTATAGCAACCTTTTGTGACATGACAGGCTATACTGGGTCATTTTAGATTCACATTATTGCTAGTTTGAGTGATAATTTTACGCATTACTTTTAATAATTGTTTTAATACATAATAAAACAATATATTTTTGTTTTACTTTAGGTGGATTTTTTTCATTTAAACTTCAGAAAAATTATTTGATTAAATTTAATATTTTCAAAATAATTACATTTTAAATGTTAAATAAGTTATTAATGCTGTAGCATTTTTAATATTTTGTTCTATATTTAAAATAAATGTATAAAATTAATTTACATTAATATTTAACAGAAAACTGTTATTAGTCATTTGTTTCAAGCTTAATAAAAATGTTTACTCTGCCTTTGGAGATCTTCATCATCAGAGTAGTGATCTCCCTATGGTAAGCACAGGGACATTTTAAAAGGTTTATTAAACCTGAAACAATTACGGAAAATATGTTTATGCTAAGTATTTGTACAACATAATTTTACATATTTATTTCAAATGTAGAAAACAATAAAACAAATGCAACCACACTAATACATGTATTAAATTAACATTATTTTTTCAAATATTTATTAATGAAAAATTCCCACGTAAAATAACATGTTGATATTTATTTGTGTTAAAAATTACAAAAAGGTTTGGATAGAAATACTTGAATTAATTTTCAATGTACTTAAAAATAAAAATAAACTATAAAAATAGTTAGTAATATAATTTTATTTTTAATTATATTTACATATTTTAACATTAAATATATTAAGTTAAACGTAAGCTAGATTATCATAAGAAAAGCATTATTTTGTTTTGCTAATAACTTTACTGCCATTTGATTAATTTTCACGAAAAGTTAAAAAGAAAAAAGTCCATTCTCCTCAGCTCCTTCCTGAAAAGTTTGGGGATGAGCCGTCAAGCAGAGACCAAGAGAAAGCCAATTGAAAAACGGTGGGGGGGGTCAAAACACTTTTTCCTCATGCAACTCCCATAGGGAAAATTAATTAGACCATGATACACAAAAAACGGTTGAACATTTGGGAAAAATATAAATATTTTTCCAGAGAATGTGCTTTTTCTGATTTGGTGTAAATCTGTTCAGGCATTTTAGATAATTTAAGTTTTAAAAAATAGCGATATCGGTTGCCATTAAAAACCTTCAAAAAAGCTGAGAGCTTGGATTGGTTATCCGCAACATGAAGAAAAATGTTGCAGTCAACATTACAGGACTCGGTCCCAGAGTCGTGAAATACAAATTAAAAAACCATAAAACTGGACAGAGTGAGGATATCGTAAACCTCTATCCCAGGTTGTCACAGTCAGTATGGTTCCCACAGGAGCCAGGGCGTAGCCCTGTGGTCCCGTGGGACTAAACATAAAAATGTAGAAAAGAGAGAATGTAGGGCAGAGGTCTGTGAACAGTTGGTCGCCTGCAAGAGGTTGAGCGTAGGGCCCCATGGTTTTTTGTATGGAAACAAAGAGAGAGAGACAGGGAGAGAGAGAGAGAGAGAGAGAGCTGTAGGATCAGTGGTTGGCTATGTGTGTTGCTGGTCTTACTACTGCTCCTTTTTTTAAATCACTTACTCTTTCTCATCTCTTCTTCTCTCTCTTGCTCTGTCTTGGCACCCCTGCATTTGTGAGGGATCTCCAGTGTGTACCCTTTTCACTTTTCCTAAGGCCATTTCACTTCACATGCCTTTTAGTCTGGTGAAATAGCGCAGTGAACCACTGGTGAGTGGCTTCTTGTTCATTCAGACCTTTGTTCTTCGAAAGTCGCTACTACTAATACCACTACTAATTAGTTGTTTGTTTGTGATGCCTTATATTATTGGAAGATCTTAAAAAAAATAAGTTTGCAATTTAAATATTTGACTCAGCAGAGTTTAGTTATATGCAGTCATATTGATCTGTTGCATGCTTCTATGCAACAGTCTCATGAAATGAGAGGTTTTTAACACCAGAAACCTGGGTCTAGATACAGCCCTGTACAAGTCTCTTTGACTACTAGCAAGCTGTTCAAAATTTTAAAAGTTTGGTATATTTCTAAACATTTTCAAGAAGATTTTTAAGCGGTGTCTCTTTCAATTTAATGCTTGGCATCGTTGTGGAATCCTGTGCCTGGAACTGTACCTAAAATGCGAAAAGTAAGGAATTCCACAATTCTTTTATTAGCTTTGTCTTGAATTGTAATATTTACTTGTGTTTTCCCATTTGCAGATTTTCTTCAATGAACAGAAGAGCCTTAGATAAGTTTGGTACAGAAGCATCCAGGGACTTCAAGGATTTCATACCGCAGCTAGACCCGAGATACACTACTGTCAAACCTGAACTTGCACTCGACCTTTCCTGAAATTGTACTTCATCTTTCTTTCCACTGAATGTGATCAGAGACATAGAACCGAATATCAAAGAAATGGTAGACAGCTTCTGACTGACTTCAGTATTATTCCAATATGATTTATGATCACCAATCAAAGTGCTGAAGCTTTCTAATTAGAGCTGGGATAGTAATTAGACTTGTGTTCAAAGCAGAACATTTTTCTGGGTCACTTTACCTTGTTGGTAGTATGCCAGCTTCCTGATTGAGTATATTCAAAGTGTATTTTAAATATCAAGAAATGGGAATGTTTACCAGCATACCAGGCTTTGCTAATTAACATTTAGTGTGCTGTCTTTAATTCAAATAATGTCTCCTAATAACACTATTATATTCCATTGCATTTTAGAAAACCAAAGGAAACTTCTGATTTCATATCCATTCCTCTGTTCAAATTATTGTATAAATCTTTAAGGGATCAATGTGAAACAGGAGCCTATAAGTTAAAGTTCCATTCAGTCACATAAGTATGCAACTCTACCTCTTTGACTAGAAATGTTTATGTTGTTGTATGAATTTCTACAAAATGGCACTTTGCAACAATGCATTACTCAATACACGACAAGATTTCTGCAGATAGTCTCTGGGGTACATCCCCTACCTTATTCCTTCCAAGCTAATAATATGTTTTTACTTAATATGGTATTTCAGATTGATTCTCAAGAAACCAACTGTTAACCTCACCTGTGCAACACTCATTGTTGTTTCATAGCATTATGGCAGCACTGAATTTTTTTAAATTTAGTGAAAGATCTAGAATGTCTGTAGTGCCCGATGCCACTAGAAATTGAAGAGGAATGTACACACCTGTTTTAGCCCTGTCAAGTGTGCTGTCTTAAACCAACGCACACTGTAAATATCTTCAGTTTCTGAGGCAGCTTGTATCTGGCAAACATGTATAGCACAAGAGCAAGGTCCTCAATGTTAGAATGTTACGTCAAGTAAAGAGCAAGTTCAGGAAACACAATCTCAGATTAGAATCATTCTTAAACTGAAGTACTCAATCTCATTAAGAGGTATCACAGTAGACCCCAACATGCAGTCTGCTTGTAGCAAGGCAAGTTTCTGTGTCAGATATATAGGCAAGCAAATGAATATGCTAGCAGATATTTCTGGAATATATAGAGCTGTTTTGGTCAGAGTAGCTAACATAAAGATTCTAAAAGCTGCACTAGAGTAACTTCAAGTACTTAACAGTTGGTGTATTCTTATTACACTGAGCTCATTTCAGTTCTTCAGCTGTATAACTTGCATCGCAATCAGATAGTCTTAATACTTTCTTGTTTGGAGTTAGTTTCCTGGCCTTGTCCTTGTATCTGTTTTGATATATTGCCATTCAGAGTCACAGTAACTGAGCCTGGAATCACTGTGTTTGTTAGCATATTGAAGTCTCTCCCAAATTTGTCATATCATCACCATTTATTTATGGGATCAGGAAATGTTTGCAAAATGGAACACTCGTATTCAGTTTTTCATGAGAATGGGCCATATTGATGTATTTATAAATGTGCCGTGCCATTCTTCTTTTTTATGGTGATTTTCAGTACCATAATGTTTTATGGTTGTCTTCTGTGTGAGAAAATGAATATATCTATTTAAGTCAGGGTAACTTTGTATTTTGCAGTCTACAAATCATGCTGTAACATTATGGTACTTGCACTGACTGTACAGTATTGCTAAAAATCTTTTATGTTAGCATTTCATCTTCCAAATATGACTAGGGCTGCATAGTTGTCAGTACCACATTTGAATGTCAATGGATCCATAGTTTTTACATTATTATTTTTGACGACTTAGCTCTTGTTTTAAATCATTTTAGGCAATTTCATGGCCCAAGTCCTATAGATTGTATTCCAGATTTTTGCTAAGTTTTTGACAATATAGTACTATATGATCTAAAGATTGAAATCTAGTTATTCCAAATTATCCACCCCTATAGCAATGTTCTTAATATCTTCATGATCAACAATTTTAAAATAAAACGTGCTTTCCTGGTTGTACTTCAGAACATTCACCATAAATGTTCATGCAGAGGTTCTTACAATTTTTCATTTATCACTACATTTTTGAGTTATTTCTCCAGCACATTGAAACCTAATTAATTGGAAGATAATTTCAACAGTTTTTTCCAATTTCTTTTTTAATAGCTAAACCCTTTGATTTATAGTTCATGATTTCTAACAGGTGTAAAATTTGATGCTCATTCCCTTCTATAATTAATTCTAAATAAAAATATTTTAATCCTTCAAAGTTTTGTATTTGTTTTTCTCTTTTTATATTGATCCACAGGGCTTTGAGAATATTAAAATTACTAATTGATTATGCATTCCTTTACAGCCATATTTCGGAAAAATCTTCCTTTGGATCCTTTGAATAAGGAAAGCAGGCCAATGGCTGCTTGATTGCACATATCAGGACATTAAAAAAACCACTTAGGGATCTATCTGAAGCATGTGGCCTGGACAATTTATGATTTTGATGGAATGCTTTCTACTAAATGGCAACTTTCTTCTTGAAATCTTAGTGTTAGAACTACATCATCTAGACCAGACTTAGTTTATAAAGCACAGGCAGACTTTTACTAATGAACCATAAGATTGAGGGGCGACTTTTCGCCCCTAGACCAGTTGCACCGCTGAATTTATAAGTATACAACGCTCAAAGTTAATAATCCATTATTCTCCATGTACTCAATCTGTTAAATCCTCTATTGATGCTTAAATCACACTTGATCCACGCTGGGGTATCATGCTGTTTTCCAGATTTCAAATGTTTGCAATGTGCCCATCCGGACCTTCATCAAAAACACGACAAACGCATGAATCCATCCAAGGCAGTGTTCTTTATTCAAACCCAATGCATTTCGGGCTTCATGAGCCCTTCTTCGGGGGTAACTACAATTAATAATAAAACGTTCATCGTTATCACAGTCTCCTTAATTTGTGCATGTAATAATTCATACTGGACATCTTATTCTAATAAAATAAAAATATCATGCGGATAATCAAACAAAATACATTATATGTTTTGATCATCTCTTGTAGGTACAAAACATCTTTTTAACAAACCCACATACATCACTCAAATGTCAAACCTAATCCCTTTGCATCCCACCTCCTTAATGAATCCCGTTTCCTGGCGTTTCCTGGCGTGCTTTCCAGACTACACCATGTGCGCTCACAATTCACCAAACGCTCCTCCTCCTCCTTGCTCGCTGTACTTCAAATAGCACCCCATGCTGCTAACCGCCTCTTCCCAAACCCCATTCACTCCATTACCTCATCTCAATCATACGCGCAACCCTCCATTTACCCCCGCTACTCAAACATCCTCAATCATCCTGCTACTCAAACACACCCACCCGACTTTACTCTGTAACATTCAACACTCATCCTTCAACCCACGATAGAATCACGCATTTCTATCATTCCAACTCCCCCACTTGCACTCCTCAAGACCAAAACAAACACATTCTACGGTCTCACCACGCTGCATCAGCACGGCTTCACATACCTGCCACTACTTCTGTCCCCACATATCGATTCAGGAAAGCGTTGCCTCTCCCTTGTAACCGCCCGCTTTAAACCAGACGCTCTAACCCAGATCCCTCCTTCATTCAAACTCAAGCCACCTGGTCCACCCCTTCCTACCAAGAAACTACCTCAACTTGGATGCAAAAAGAATACGATTCCCATAATGCAATAAATTGTCATGACTAAACATGACTTTTACTAATACCAGGCTATAAGGTTGTTGTTTCGATATGACTTGGTAATAAAAAATTTAAATTCCTATGAATCTGAGAGGTGTGGCTTGTGTGCGACTCAGATGGCCACCTGCAGGCTCTCTGACAGATAAAGAGCACCTCTTCTGAATTATGGGATCAGTTTTCGAGGAAGGAAGCGATCCTTGACGTCGCTTGACTGCTGTGAAGTTCAAGCAGCAGCAGAGATCTTTTGTCCCATTTAATTTGCTCCAGAGATTCCGGAGCCCTGAACTGCACAACGTGCAGGTCAGGCAACAACATGACCGCCACCATTTATTTCATTCATTCCTTAACAGTTATTGGGTGGTTTTCAACATTTTTGGAAAAGTGGGTCTTCCATTTACATTTCCTCTCTTCATCTACTTCTCTTCATAAATTTCCACGTTCTCCAGGAATAATGGTCATTCAATATCCAGTGAGACAAAATGGCCACCATGAATAATTCTCACACATTTCTTCATTAAAACCTGTGGTTTACACTATCCGTATCAGCTGGTTATTGTACCACTCTAAAGGTATGTTAGACTTTGTCAAGGATTTGCTAAAATTTGAAATAGACATTCGTATGGCTCTTTTCACCTCTGACTTTGTGCACAGAAAGCTGTGTGCAAGAATCTTTCGGCTTATCTCGCAACCTCATTGACCTTTATTATTTAAACCATACCATTGATTGACATTTCTTGCTCTGCACCAAGCGCTACCTTCCATCAGAATCTTTACATTTGAGGTGCCCATCTCCTACTTATAGTCATGGCTAAAAGCAGAGAGAAAACTTAAATCGGTTAAATCTATGAATATAGAACTCATTGTTCAACGACTACACCGCCCTGCATGATCTGGCACAAAGTACAAAAATAAACAGCGACTTGATGCAATCAGACATTCAGGGCTTAAGAAATTATTTCACAAACTTGGCTAACAGGATTACAGAAGGTGCATCACAGATAATCTGCCTGGAAGATGAAAGAAAGATCTCACAAAAACTTCCAAACTCAATGTGCTCTAAACTGAAGTCCCTCTTAATGGAAGTCAAATATCTAGAAAATCATAACAGAGTAGGAAACTTGTGAATTTGCGATCCACCAGCGGGCATTGAGGATGCGGTCAACTCTTGTGTGGAATTTCTTGAAATGTGGATCCCTTGTACTTTGAACATCTCCTGCTCCAAAAACATTGAATTCAAGAGAACACATAGGATCCCCCGAGGCAAGCAACCATCAGACTCATCTAAGAATAAAAAACATCAGCGGACGATGATTTTCAAACCCTTAAGATATCAGCACACGGAGGAGATTCTGAAATATATGAAATATATGAAAAAGCACCAATATATCTCTTGGGATGGAGCAAAAATTGTACCACTCAGGATTATGCGAAAGACACCATCACTGGCAGAAAGCGTTTTCCAGCCCTCAGACTCCAACACAGATCTCTCTCCATCCAGCTCTTCTGAGTAGCTCCTTCCTGGTTCAAAATCATCTTCAACGATAAAACCAGACTCCTCTTCAATCCTGCTGAGCTTCAGAAATTCCTTCAGTACATCAAACACTCTGATATGGACCATTGGGTTATACATGATGAATATTTGGTTCCAGGTTATATGGTTTTCATTGTATAAATTAGATTGCTTTCTTGCCAAATAGGAATTAGGCGGATTCTATTTCCTCAAGTGAACACGTCATGGCCTTAACATTGATGTATTTTATAGATTAAAACATCTTTCAATGCTTTATTGAATGTTATATCTATATGTTCTGCTATTTATCATCCCAGTTTGTTTAGAACGAAGGATCAAAATTGCATATAAAAAGTTTGACACTATTGGAATATGTTGATTCAACTTTGCTCATCTCTTCCTCCTCCCAGAGAGTTAGTACTTTTGTTTCTTGCCTTTAATGAATCCATTAGGATTTCTTCACTGTTTTTGTAAAAGCTATTGTCATCCGTTTCCACATAATTCATATAGTTATCATGTTTAGGAGATACCTCATAGCGCTCTCGTTTCCAGTGTTTCCAGTATTATTGAGTGAGTTAATGAGCCTTAGCGCTCTTTCGGGATGAGGTGGGTGGTTTCTTGTTTCTTTGTGTGTGTTACTTTTTCTATTTTTGCTTCTTTTCCTTTTCTTTTCTTTCCTTACCTATTCCTCTTTTTCCTGAACTCTGGGTAGTTGTATTGACAAGCTATTTAAATGCCAGTGTCTTTACAGGACATAGTTGTTATACTTTCTGAAATGCTTTGTTATATGGATACTATTCATATGATATCAGCCTCCTTCACATATATACATGAAGAGTTAATGCGATATTACATACGACTCACTATACTCGCCTATCTATGACGATATTGTCACGTGGAAGTATTGGGCCCGAAATAAAACTTTTTACATGCTCACGTTCTTAAGTTGCTTTCTCTCCCTAAACATGGTGACATTTGACATGCATTCATTTGCGTGCACACACACGATAATATTCTTCGAACTCCGTTTACTCACAGTACTACTTTGTAGGCACTCTATCAAGACACCTTGAGCATTCTGTACAAGGGTTATGTTCAGCACGCAAGATGTTATCTGTTTTTGGCCGCTAGGTGAAAGAGTTCTCACAATAGAATAAACAGTACTGATTGAGGCTTCGGCATGGTAACATGGAGGATGGTAGTATAAATATGACAGAAAGCCTTTGTTTATTCAGAGGAGCATTTCGCTGGCACTGAGAGGTTGGTCCATGCTGGAATTCCAGCTCAGTTGATTTCTGTCACCTCATGTGAGGGATGCTGTCCGACTCTACACCAAGGCGGGCAGCTTGCTGACACTTACCCACAGGTAATGGGGAGTTAGACCCCCTGACAGGGATTTGGCAGATCCACTCACCTTAGACAAAATAGGGTAGAATGCGCTAGGTGGGAGTACTCTATATTACAGTACTTGTATGCAAGCATTTAGTTTTCTGTAATCTGCAAAATGGTTGAATTGTTTACCTTCTTGACCATTCCTGTAATGTTAATCACATTATTCTGTTTCCTTCTATTGATCATTGCAGCGCAAGTATTTTACTCAAGAATCACAATGCTTCAATAAATATTGAAATGCTTCACTGTGTATTTCTTGTGTATCTCTTTGGGTATGCATAAGTAACTGATCGAAAGTGTTCTAGATCCGCTACCACAATTTCCTTGGGGAGTCGGTTGTCATGTTCTGAGGTTGCACATACATTTGTTACCCTGTAAGGCTAGGGGTACAGATGGTGCACTGTGAGCTAGCATGACTATAGGCCAACATATCCTGAGGGGTGCTCAAAATCCGTCTCGCACCGGTCCACCGTTTATGTTGACCATCAAACGCACAGTTTTACTTGAGAAAGAGTAAGCCGTACAACATGGCGTCGCCATTGTTCTAGTTTGGATTCTTATTTGATGGATCGCCTGAGTAGTTTTCTTTTATGTACCCAAATTACCCCAATTCACCTACTAACAGGAGATGTTCTTTGTGTTAGGGAAAAATCCACCTCAGCTGAGTAGGTAACCCCTATGTATTGGCTGTAGGTTGTTTAAGCTTAAACCTTTGAAAGGATCTCCCCATAGAGGTACCCTCTCTTATTCCACATATCCGAATGTCTGAAAATGAAGACCCAGCAATTAACATACCAGCTAACTGCAGACGTGGTTACACAAATGCTGTTCCAACGTGGTCTGCCCCAGATGGGTGGAAACATTACCTTTGTGGTTGAGGCCCACAAAGCTTTCAGGGCAGAGGTAATAAATTCATGGGTTACATTCCCAGTAGCAAATACAACTTCAAGACTGTTTCACACATACACTGCAGCTACAGTTCTTAATAAGTACACAGCTTATAAAGCCCTAGAAATACCATTAACTTACCAAGAACACCAGAAAGCGACATACCACATACATACAACAGTGTTAGACTAGGTCCCCTTAGCAATGAGGACGCAAAATGGCGTGTCTTAGTTGGATACAAACCATATCCAGATATAGATAATCTGATAGTTCCAGAACTATGTACATTATACAGAGATCTGGTTAAAACATATGGATGTTTAACACAGTTTGTCATGCAAACAATGACAATAAATCCTGCGAGAGCTGCTCAAGCTGCACAACCACAATTGGCTACACCTGGAATTAGTCCACAAACCATCAATGCAGTCATGGGTAAGATTCCCATCAGATGGGAGGAAATACTGTTCTGAATTGCACAGAAAACAAAGCAGCTTTAAGCAGTGTTTCCCCATACAGGACCTAAAAAAATACACAAAATTCTTAAAATGTGTTTGTCAATGGGGATGGCTCCCCCGGTGGAACACTGCACCACTTGGGGTACAGTATTTGCTGCTGTATATACCAAAACACATGGTACACCTTCATTAGCTGTTTTACCAGAGGTGCTTAAACAGATCCAAAATGAGTACGGGTAGCCTCTGTCCAGGATTTAGGGATGAAACAGATGGGCAATTTTCCACAGTATCTGCCATAATGTTGAATAATATTAAAGGGGAAGCAGCAGCGCTGTTGGTACGCCAACGACTCATTATCTTGACTCCAAGAGAACAGGAGCGCAAGTTACCTAAAATTATTGAGGAAACCAGTGCAACAATAGGTTGAGATAATTTGGGAGCCAGACCTAGTAAACCACAAATTAAAAGTAATTTTGAAAAGGATAACTCAAAGCAAGCACCCGAATAATCTAAGAAGAATGTGGATAATAAGAAACATAAAGAAAAGACTTAGGGATTGATTACGATCTTGGCGGACAGGGTTACTCTATCACAAACCTGACAGATATCCTGTCTGCTGTATTACAGTTCAATTATATCCTATGGCATTTGTAATATGGTGGACGGAGTTTACCTTCCGCCAAGATCGTAATCAGGCCCTAAGTCACCGGGTGCATCTCCTCTACAGGAGGCCACTGAGAAGCGCTATAACCCGTGTAACCATGAACATATGAAGATGCCAGACAGGATACTGATGTCGTTTCAGGAATCCTCCGAAAAACACTTGGAGAGAGGAGGATGGTCAGAGCACAGATCAAAGGAGTATGTGAAACTGAAGAAGGACTCGGAACGTTTTTCTGTCTACATAATAAAAAAGGAAGATAAACCTAAACGGTCCACACCTCAATTCAAAAAGCAGAACGCTGGCCTATAAAGTCAAGCATGCCGCAAATAGCACATTGCTTCTGAATGGGGAGTGGGCTCTGACCATACTGGATAGTGCTGCAGAAGTCACCATGGTTCGCTGGAACCTGATGGATTGTCTGGTGGCAGTAGTGACTATGTCCAGGTGGAAACACCAGACATGAGAGTGAGTGTCCCGCATCGATTATATGAGAGGGGGACGTACCAAGATAAATTAATATTCTCTTTTGGGAGAATTTGTCATTCAGCTACAATATTCTCTTGTTCTAAAAGGATTGGCCACCTGAATTTGTGTTGGATTGCCCAGAGGGAGAAACAGTAATTTTGCCTGCTTTTTCTGACCTCGTCCCAGAGAGAGAGTGAAGCATTCATCCGCCAAGGAGTAGGCTTTAGCGCTAGCTTCTGCATTATACCGCAACCGTATGGGGCGAGATGACAGTTCCCCTTATCACTTTATACTAGTAAGGTCGAATCTACAACATCAAAGACAATATCCCATTAAACAGGAGGCTAAAAAACAAGTTAGAGAGATACTCACACAACTTGAATACTAGGGTGTAATTGAAAGTTGCATCTCTCCTATGAATAATCCTTTGTTTCTAGTAATGAAACCTGATCATTCTTATTGTCTAGTATTAGATTACAGAAACCTGAACACAGCCACACGTGCATTTGCTGTACAAAGCTTGCATAGCGCGACATTAATGAACAACTTAGTGCGAAAGAAATACAAAACAACCCTAGACATCTCAAATTGATTTGTTTTGTCAAAATATAGCGTCTGAAAGCAGGTATTTGACTGCATTTAGCACGCTTGGTTCTCAAAAGCAGTTCTGTCATTTGCCTCAAGGGTATAAGAACAACCCAGGGTTGTTTTTAGCGCTAGTTACAGAACTTTTGCTCGAATATGATGGCAAAAGGAACTATACTGGGGTGAATGTATGACATTGTTCTGCATTCTGTCCATCAATTTTTCTTTTTGCATTTGTCACCCCGAGTGGGACGGGTATGCCCAGACGGGGTCCCGTGCTCTCCATGCCACTGGAGTCAAGCTATCCTGGCTGATGAGGGTGAAACCCGAAACCGGTCCTAGGATGCTTGTTTCCAGTCCAGGGAGGACCTGGCCTGGCAGTTCAGGCTGGACTGTTCCCATTGGGCGCAGGGTCAAGACTGATTTGCATATGACTGGGTTCAAACTGGAATGGCTTGGGGAGCAAAAAAACAATGGATTTAGGCCCAGCTCTCTGTACTGGGGTGAATGTATGACATTGTTATCCATTCTGTCCATCAATTGTTCTTTTTGCGAATATGATGACAAGGCATTGCCTCTATATTCAGATTTGCTCACATGGGCTACAAATTTAATGGAAAAAAAATCAAAAATAGCCCACCTCAATGTCGTATTTTTAGGGTTTGAGCTGACAAGTGAAGGCAAAGGCCTAACGACACATTTCCTCGAGATGTGTGGGCTTCTACAACCCCCTAACACCTTCAAGAAACACCAATTGATTTGGGGTTTCCTGAATTTTGGCAGAATTTACATTCCAGATTATGCAGAGGGGCCAAACCTTTCTACGTCTTGATACGTCAAGACTTTTCATGAACACACTGGACAACCTAACACACACAACTCTTACGTACAGTACAGGCTGACATGCTAGCTTCAACACATTTACACACGTGTAAATACAACGAACCTGGTGATCCGTATCATTGCGGGAGCATCAGGATATACTTATGTTGCATTCAATGAAGATGACACTGTACCAATTGCATATAAATCACATTTATACACCAATGCGGAGATGTGTTTTGTTCTGACAAAAAGAGTCTGACGTCGGTACAGACTGCTGTAGTGAGAGAACAATCTTTGACTTAGGGGAAACCCATTATTGTTGTGACTCCAGTTCCAGCCCTTGAGGCTGTCACAAAGTCCAGCGTTCCTAACGCTAACGCTTTACATCTGCAATGGATACAATGGGCCAATTTTCTCACCGCATCAGATGTAGACTACAGAGTTGACTCTACACTACAAACCCAAGCATACCTGCAATACGAAAATTAATATCCTTTGCCTAATGAAGTCATGCCTCTTGATCAGTATGATTACATCATCTATACTGGCAGTTCTGCACAGTCTGCCGAAGGGACAAAACACCAATACTCTGCAGTATGCGCTGCTGTAAAGGGTTGAATAGAGGATGGTAAATTCTGCCCTCACAAGACCTACACCCATTCACTAGGTGATTGCACAGCGCAGCTAGTAGAACTCAGGGCTCTAATTCTGGCACTGGAGAATACGGATCCTGGATTCCCCACAATGATTATGTGTGATTCATATTATTGTGTCCAGTCTTACAATGAGTACTTACAATACTGGAGCCAGAATGGATTCAGAGATTCCAAAGGGTACACCATAAAGCACACTTTGGGTACAGGTGGCACAACTCAAAGAGTGTTTGCCACAGTCTCATGTAATACACACACTGAGTCATCAGCATGTAGGAATACACATTGTAGGGAATTCCATGGCTGACGAAGCAGTAAAGGCAACAGAGGAAACTGCTGCAGTCGCTGCAATAATTCGTTCAAGTACGAGGATAGATGAAGACATGGTGGTTGACAATGCTGCATGTAATGGCACCCACCTGCCAAAAGGTTTTACCAAAAAGTTCTTCTAACAGTTAAGTGCGCAAAGCATTCGATTTGCTCAGATTCCCAGAGTGGGGGATCAAGCTCTAACAAATTCAGATCGCAGTTTAGGACTGATCCTAGCAGCACATGAGGGCCTAGCATTTGCACACGCATGTGTGGCGGCTACAATTTACTATTGCAACAACGCTATTGGTGGCCAGGTCTCGTCCTAGCTGCGACGTCTGCCGACAGATGAAGGGTTCCACCGTGTTGCTTCCACCACAGACACCTCTAGTGATCTCAAACAAGCCTCTCACTTGTGTTTATCTGGACTACTGCAGCCCCTTACAATCAGATGGGGCTTACAAATACATCTTGGTTGCAGTGGATTCCTGCTCTCGATTCCTACCAGTTTTGCCACAGCGATCGGCTGATGCCCGAATTGTTATAAAAGATTTGCAAGTCTTAATCAGGACAAATGCAGTAACCACATTCCATTAGGATCAGCGTCCGGCGTTCGCCTCTAAGGACTACTGAGACACCATGGGAAAATTGGGTGTGGCCATGCTGTACTCCTTCCCTATCATCCCGAGGGAAATGTGGTAGTGGAGAGGAAGACTAGGGACTTAAAGCAGTCTTTAATAGTGACGGTATTAGGTTCAGGTCGCAGTTGGGTTCATCACCTATATGGGGTCCAGAGAGCCCTAAATAATCTGCCTAGAAAATCCCTGGGTGGTCGGTCTCCCTATGAGGGTCTGTTTGGTGTTAAGATGTGGGTACCTGACTTCGACAGTCCCATTGCAGTGGCGGCTGAAACACCCTCAACATCAACGAATGTTTGGATGTTTTACAGGATGTGAGAAAAGTTCGAGAAGCTCAGAGCAACGTCCAGCAGAAACGTTATGCCACTGGAGAAGTGAAGGAATCACCAGCAACTCTTGGTTGGATCCCAACGATTGTTAAACTAGTCCTGGAGAAGATTGTGGATAAGAAAGAATTCAGACCATCTTACATAGTGCCTGTGCCTGTCCTGGCCGTTGAAGGTACAAGAAGTGTAGTTCTACCGCCACTTGCTGGTTGCACAAAAGAAGATATTTGTGTCAATAGATCGCGTCAAACCACGCTAGGTTTGCCAGTTCTACAGAGTAGACCAAGAGGGCTCGTAGGTAGTTACCTGCCTCCTCTCACTACCTTACAGGAAGTCCAGAAGGAAGCTTTGATCAATGATGTAGCCTCTTCTCCTCTCCAGGGGACAGGTAACACTTAAGTACCACTTCTTTCTGTTACATCAACAAACTCCTTGCAAATATCATGCACAGAAACACAGATTTCAATTTGACAAACAGACAAAGAAGGTGTCTACTGCAATGTACCACCACTTGAGTCACCTCCCAGTTCACCTAAGAATTCAGAGCTGCCAAAAATAGATCGAACAGCCTCTGGCTATTTCATTGACTATGATGACTTCTCTTCGGATTCATCTGACACACCACCACCACTGCCCAGAGGTAGATTTCGTGAATTCTACATTTGGCTGAAACAGACATAATTTATTCCACCATGGATATAGATTTGGATTACAATGTTGTTACTTTTCCTTTGGATTGGGTTTGTGACTGTCTTTTTCTTGATTTTCAATGGACACTATCTAACAGAACGCTCTGCTGTTGAACTGGTGAACTTGGTTTTGAAACCCCATTCTTCATCACACAAAGTGCAAAGAGACCTTTCCCTGGTGAACATTTCTACTGTTGCGGTTCCTGATGGAATTGTTTGAAATAAGTTATCATATGATATATTTGGTCTCACTGAGTTGATTGAAATTCCATATGTATTTAAAATTTCTCTGCATGATTTCATCAACCCTAGCACTATCTCTGATGATTAGGGCATTGATACAGTGCATGGTTTCTAGCTTCTGCAGCATTCAACTGCTTTTAATGGAAATTAGATGCATGAGGGCCAACTAATTATGATGAAATGTTCTGTTTGCATCAGTATGGTCACCATTTCCTGCATAAAGCAAGTACTCCACGTGCAGTATTAATTACACACAATGGGAGCACTGCTCTACACCACCAAAGGGTAGTTCAAAAGCATTTGCACAGACGTTTGCATATTTTTTTAGGTGATAATACAGCTGACCCAGACTCTGATTAACACCCTCACGGCTCAGAAAACCATGCATTCTAGCACCAAGCTGATATATTTTGCATCCTTCATTTCCCAGTTGTCTGTACAAGGGTTTGACGTTTGGAAAGACAATGTGGATTTGAAATCAATTCGGGGAAGTAAAAGTTGACAGGCTCAGTGAACCGAGGATTTATTTGGGGCATGCCTTATACCACAGCAAATGAATTTCCTGAACAAAACTGTGCAGCAAACATCCTGTTTTAGCTTGGCTAAGATGAAAATTTTAAATACACCAAACATTCCCACATTTGCACGGTTTGCGACCTGGCAACAATTCACAAATAACGCATACGAGACATTAGATATCATGCTTTGTAATGGCTCATACAATTCTTCAAACACCAATAAAGAGGGATGGTTAGTGTGGCCCTTAGCTACTAACAGATGTCTGGGTGAGACCGATGGGTTTAAGATCAGTAGGCCCGACCCAGGATACGTGCAGACACAACATTCGGGGGTGGTAACCACTTTTAGTGTTGGGAAGTTATGCCATGACTGGCTAAAAACCTCAAAATTGTCTTAAGTGAAACAACACTTGTCCCTTCTTTCTGATGACATGGGATTACAGGACTTTTTACTAGGTCCTCGAAGACCACGTCAAAAGCACTTTCTGTATGCAATATACAACGAAGTATGGAACATTTCACAGCAGGAAGCTGCTGAGAGATTGCACAAAATTGACAGGGCAAATTTTGAAAGGGCTCTGGCAGTAGTGGATAATGGTATGACTACTCTATCCACCAGCATTTACTTTCTGGATAACATATCATAAAGAGTGACGTGTCTTCTTAATAACATGGGCAGTCGGAGCTAAGAGCTACAATGTTACGGAGTTGGACTCTACAGACACTTCAGGCTGGTCACGTTCCATGGAAAAACCTTAATGGCACGAGCTTGTTTTTGCCATATAATCTCACCAAAGAACAGACAGTCATAGCAAAGAAGGACTCAACTTATACCATGTTACACATAGAGAAGCTAGAGAAACTGCCATTCACTGATGCTAAAACACCTTCCGCAGATTGGATAATCCACAGATTAATTTTTCTGCCAATTTTGACATTTCACTTCAAATACTGCTTACAACACCATCAAGTGGGCAGATATGAAGAGCTAGGAGAGGGGTATGTACATGAGTCATGGATCTTACCTTTCAAATACCGATGTCGGAATAGAGAGACTGAGATTTTTCTTACCGGACTGCCTTCAAGAGTACCTTGGAAGTTTCCTTATTTTGCAGGGAAGTTTTGCTTCATGGCATATGTAATGCTTCTAAGGAAAACTTGCCATGATACTTGAAAGGTTCCGTGGTTGCTGTGATCCCTTCGGCTTTCAGATTACTCTCGAATGGAAGTTACTTGATGCTGAATGATCAAGGCTGCTGTGGGATGAGACCGGTTATTGGTAATGGTCTCTGCAGTTGTGAATTGTTGTACACAAGTACTGTTTCCTCCTGCCCACACAGTTAGGAATGCAACGCTCTGGCCTTTGATAAAGCTTACAAATGTGCGTCTTGAGGCTTTAAGCAAACTGAAAGACTTATTGTTCCAGAAAGATGTGGCCTTATCATTTGCAAGGGGGACGTATGATCTTCATGTTGAAAGGTCCTCTTCTGAGATATAGTCACTACTCCACACTAACTTCCCACACCATTTTGGGGAGCTTGTGCACCGCATTTTTAACATGTCTAATATAGGTGGAGTGATGCACTATTTGAAGACATTTGGCTCCGGGTTGGTTAGCACCCTCTAGATAGTCTTCGGAGTTATTTCATCTTTCATACACTCCGTGCTTGAAAGCATTTTTAGAGGCTTACCGCGTGCCCTGTTCCTAGATGTTGGGACTGTGCTTTTAATTTGCAATGTTCAATGGACGTCCCACTACGAGGTCAAATGGGGATTGCACTACCACACATGCTCCTGTGTCTTGAACGCATGATAAAGTGCTTGGGCTGAGCCTTACTTCAGGAACTGAATGACCATCGACCATTAAACAAACATTGGTTCTTGTCCTTTTGGCCTGTCTGGCTACACTGCCTGTAGCCCATTTTCCACTGCCTGCTGTGCACTTTCGAGTTTCTTCTGGATGCACGCTTGGGATTGCAATTGGTTCAATCTCCGCGCATTGCCCGACTGGTGGGTCCGTTAATGGCTCACTTGTACTGCTGTCCCTTGCGCTTACTATTGTCTCTGAATGTATGTAATGAGCGCTCCTGGGATGCTTCGGGTCCTGGTGATCTGGATCTTGGCTCATCATCTGCAGAATCAGCACAGGCAGTTCCACCTTTGGTGGACTCTAAGGGGGATTGGCTGGAACATCTTTGCTCTAAAGACCTGATGTGTTGGGTGCCTCTGGGAACATCGTCTGCAGTTGCTGGGAACAGCAATGTTTCGTCTTCTACTCGGAACACAAAAACAATCTAGCAGTTTTGATTTGTCGGAACATTTTTAGTTCAGACATGTTTTTGACATCCTAAATTGTTTAACAATTGTTTTTTACACCGCCTTTTAATGCATTTTTTAAAATGTGCTTTTATACTTTTTAAATATGGTTTTCTGCATGCTTTTATCCTTAAACTAGCATAGTGCCGTTTCATAGTTTTAAGGTTTTTTTTGCCTTTATGTATCTTTAGCATTGTATTAAGATAGCTTTATTTTAGTCGTCTTATGTCCAAGGAGTGGGTGTCATGTGGAGCTAATAGGTCTGGTTAAGAAACGCTATTTTTTACATGCTCCCGTTCTTAATTTTGCCTTTTCTCCCTAAACACAGTGACATTTGACACATACATTTGCATGCACATACAGGATAACATTCCTCAAACTCAGTTTGATTACAATACCACTTCGTAGGCACTCTATCAGGACACCTTGAACATTCTGTACAAGGGCTAAGTTCAGCATGCAAGATGTTATTTGTTTTTGACCCCTCGGCGACAGAGCTATCAACATAGAATAAACAGTAAGGGCTTGACTGGGCCTTCCGCATGGTAACATGGAGGTTGTTATATATATGATCTCCTCCTTCAGAGGAGCATTTCACTGGCACTGAGAGGTCGGTCCATGCCGTAATTCCAGGTCAGCTGATTCCTGTCACCTCATCCGAGGGATGCTGTCCAACTGTACACCAATACGGGCAGCTTGCTGACACTTACCCTCAGGTAATGAGGAGTTAGACTACTTAAAACGGATTTGGCAGATCCACTCACCTTACACATGATAGAGTAGAATGCGGTAGGTGGGAATACACTATATAAAGCTCTTGTATGCAAGCATATAGTTTTCTGTAATCAGCAAAATGGTTGAATTGTTCATCTTCTTTACCATTCTTGTAATGTTAATTACATTATTCTGTTTCCTTTTATTGATCATTGCAGCACAAGTATTTTACTCAACAATCACAATGCTTCAATAAATATTGAACTGCTTCACTGTGTATTTCTTGTGTATCTCTTTGGGTATGCATATGTAACTGAGAAAAAGTGTTCTAGACTGTTACCACGATTTCCTGAGGTTGCACATCCATTTGTCACCCTGTAAGTTTAGGGGTACGGATGGTGCACTGTGAACTAGCAGGACTACAGGCCAACATATCCTGAGGGTTGCTCACAATCAGACTTGCACTGGTCCCACGTTTATGTTGTTTAACAAACACGGGTTTACTTGAGAAAGTATAAACCATACAACAATATGGGTATTACCAACTTACATTCTTTTAAAATACTCTACTCAACACAAAGTGCCTTAACCAACCAGTCAAAAGAAGGAAGATACTTGATTATTGCCATAAAATTAAGCGTGATATTATACTCTTACAAGAAGCGAAGCTGGCCCATATACTGAATCTCTAAAGCTTAAATACCATTGGGTTCATTATTGCTTCGACTCGCTGGCACACCATAATAAAAACGGGGTTATAACTTTCATTAAAAAAAAATCTAATATCTCAGCCACATTCCATCAAAGGTATAATGAAGGCAGATGGCTCATTATTTGAGCTAAGAAAGAGGACATAAGAACAAGTACAGAACTCTCACAACGTAATGGCATACATTTAGATGGTGATTTCAACCCTTTCTCTTGATGGAACGCTGAATTGATTATCCTAGGTAAAATTAAAATTCAATTGATCACATACACTATGCCTAAATATCTGTAATTAACTCAAACTCACTGATGTTTGGTGGATCCACAATCACACAGGTAGTGAATATATCTTCTATTCCCATCCCCATGACTCCTTTTCTAGGATTGACTATTTTCTAGTTGATGATCGATTTCTCTGACAGTCTCCCCACAAATGTAACCTATTTGTGGTCTCAGACCATGCGTGGATCTCCTTTGAACTACAAATTGGTATACCCATTCCAATGTCTAAACAATAGAGAAAGAATGACTTGCTCATAGAAGATGAAGTCATGAAATCCTCCATTCAAATCGACATTACATATTCCATCAACAACAATACTCTAAACGAGACTCCTTCCAAATCATTCTGGGACTCACTTAAAGCTACAATATGAGGAAGGATGATTAATCTCATGTCGGCTAAAAACAAGTAAGAAGATTTACGTTTAAACAAGTTAGAGGCCAAAATTAAAACACTAGAATTTAATTGAAACCAGTCTAAGGGTTCCATGGCTCTTTCTGTACTAAAAGCTCCTAAATATGAATATAATAAAATACTGAGTAGTAAAGCTCATAAGTGGGCTGAGATGAATAAAGCAGAAAAAAATAATAAAGAAGAAGAAAGCTGACGGTTCCTTGCCAATGACTTAAAATTCAGATGAAACAAGCATGTAATTCCACCTATTAAAAACTCAAAAAGAGTAATCGTCAACTCATTGTCGGACATTTTGTATTCCTTTCGAGAATTCTGTGAGAACATATATACTCCCAAAAACACCACTGATGCTAATCTATGTGCAGAATTTTTAAACAAATTATCATTACCTATTTTGGATCCAGACAGTAGGGACAGTCTTAATCTATAGAGCAAAAAGAAATCCTCAAAGCCATTGTTAGTTTAAAATTAGGTAAAGCCCCTGGCCTGGGTGGTTTTAATAGTTACCTTTATAAGACATACGTACAAACCTTGTTCACACCCCTTCATAACCTATTTCTTCACTTCGTGAAGGCAGGAAAGATTCACGGCACAGCTGCTGTGGCAACGATAGATGTTATCCTGAAAGAAGAAAAAGACCTACATGAGATTAAAAATGACCATCCTATTTTCCTAATATATATTGATTTTAAGATCTATGTTAAAGTATTAGACTCAAGACTAGACAATGGATTAGGTAAATTGATACATCCGTCCAAAACGGGATTCCTTAAAGGCAGATTGACAAGTTACAATATTAGAACATTTTGTTATGCTCTGGAAAAGCTAGATCCTTACATGCAGGTGTGATAGCCTTGGATGTAGAAAAGGCCTTTGATAAAGTTTCATTGACTTTTCTTCTGAGCACCTTACTGAAATTTAGTCTTGGTGAGAATTTTGTTAGGATGGCATTTGCCATTTGCTACAATCTACAGGCGACAGTTCATATCAATGGATGCATATCTCATAAATTCTCACTGAAACAAGGCACACACCCAGGCTGTCCCCTCCCACACCTCACTTTCTAATTTCCATTGAACCCCTACTTTAGCTTATCAGGACTGATAATGGCATTAAGAGTATCCCCTGTTCCTCAAGTCCGCAAAAAGTTGCAGCTCATGCCAGTGATGTTTGAATCTTTACAGGAGATGCTGATAGAGGTATTCCGTCCCTTTTAGATGTTATATCGAAATATGCAGAGATCTCTGGCTATACCCTCAACAAAGAGAAGACTGAAGTCTTCCCTATGAGTATACATTGTGTTCCCTATCACATTCAAAGCTCTGGCCTCCGATGGCGAAGTACCTCACTAAAATATGGGAATTTGGTTTGGGAAAAACTCTTGAGATACCCTCTCAATTAACAAAGACCAACCAATCACTAACATTAAAGAACTTATTACGCAATGGCCACCAACATCATTTGGTGGGGCAGACTAGAAACCATTAAAATGATGTTAGCACCCATTATTAACTTCCTGATCAGTATGCTCCCCTTTAAATTCTCAAATGACTTCTACAAATTACTATATAAATACCCTGATGTACTTTTTATGCAAGGCAAAAAAGCCAGGATCTCCTTTAGGAAACTGAAAATGGATAAAACAGAAGGTGGAGTTAGATTTCCCTAGATAAAGGCCTTTATGGGCAGACAAGGTACTTGGTAGTTCCCTACCACTACTATCAATGTTCCTATATGGCTACATATAGAAAGAGATTTATCCTATTCTCTCCCACTATGTGCCCTCTTAACAATACACAATATTAACCACCTTAACATACCCCATTCATTATCCATTATACATGCCACTATTGATTCCTTAATCTCCATAGACAGGAACATCACACAACAACTTTCCAAATCTGACTTAGCTTCTCTGATCAAAATAGATGGGAAAGCTGACCTCTGGAGTGCATATGCGTTAAAAGGTATCTCTCTTCTTAAAGAACTTGGCACTGAAAAAGACCATAGTCCTTTCGCAGATCTTCAATGCAAACACAATTTATCTTACTTAGGGCCAGAAGTACAAACATTAGGAATACCGATTTCCTAATTGAGATTCTCTCAGAATCGCAATTAGGAAATTGATATTCCTAATGTATGAAATTCATTGAGTTTCATTTAGGGATTCCTTGTGGGTCACAAATCGGCCTACCTCATGAATAATAATGAGGTAGGTTGCAGTTTGCGACCTATTAGGAATCACAGCCATCACAGGGATGATAGCCTGCAGAGGTCAGCAGACCACCCTGTCTGTGATTGCTTTTTGATAAAGCAGTGTTTTTTAAAAAATGCAGTAAATTTTCCATAAAGGAAAAAGGGATACGTTTAAAAAGACAAAAATGAAACCTGAAGTTTAATTTTTTGAGAGCAGGCAGTGGTCCATGGGACCACTGCCTGCTCCTAAATAATATTTACATTCTCGAAAGGGAAGGGGTCCCCTGCGGACCCCTTCCCCTTTGCAGATAGGTTACCACCAGTTTTAAACTGGTGGTAAAGTATTATTGTTCTGCGACCCGAATTCGGTTGCTTAATAGTTTTACATACCGTACTGATTCGGTATTTGGAAGGAACGCCCTAAACATGCCCCATCCAAAAACTGAATCGCGAATGCAAAATGTGATTCAGTCAATCAAGCAATCAAGTGTTTGTAAAGCATTGCAACTCACCTGTGAGGGTCTCATGTTGCTGGGCGTGGGGGGAGGGGCTGTTGATCCATCTGGGCGCTGGGGGTCAGTCGAAGAGCCAGGTCTTGAGATCCTTCCTGAATTGGGTCAGCGATGGAGATTGCCTGAGGTGGAGAAGCAGGGTGTTCCAGGATTTGGTGGGAGAAGAATCTTCCTCCGGCTCTAGTCTTGTGGATCCGTGGGACGGTGGCCAGGGCCAGTTGGGCAGAGCAGAGGTGTCTGGTGGGTACGTGGAATGAGAGGCGGTGGTTCAGATATGATGGTCCTGTGTCATGGAGGGCTTTGTAGGCATGTGTGAGAAACTTGAACTCTTTTGTTGACTGGGAGCCAGTGGCGTTCTCGAAGATGTTCGGTGATGTGGCTGGTGTAACAAGTTACCGAATCACATTTTGTACATTTGAAAAAGCATTTTTCCGGTTGCAAACGGCCTGATTCTGTGAATCGGGCTGGTGGCAACTGGGAAAATGCTTTGTACAACTGGCACTTAGGCTTTTTAACCTTTCTAAAAAATCAAATCAACTACTAGGAAATTGGGTGCCACTCATGACTCCTCTCCCCCACATTTATTAGGCAATTTCATAAAGCTAGGTAATGCAGCTTCTAAAACATACGGTCTTCATAAGACTCCCAATACATGTGAAAAAAAGTCCAACATCAAATCCTGGTCTTCTACTTTTAACCTAAATCAGATTTTGATACACACTTCTTAGCATGGACAAAAGTCTAGAGCGCTCCTTTTATAGGGAAGATTACTCCAGCTCTCTCACAAATTAGATTATGGATCATATCGTTTATAGGTCACCTCTGAAACTTCACTGTGTAGGATTACTAGATTCAAACCTTTGTTGGAACTGTAAATTGGTGACACTATAGATATGTCTTACCTCTATAATTATGTTCACCCCTTCTGGCAGTATATAGAAAAAACACAATTGGACTAATATTACTTGTTGCACTCTGCCGGAATTTGCACAAGGGGCTAACTACAAGGGAGCAGCAACATTTTTATTTCAATACTGTATTCTACTTCTGCCATTGGTTTCACTTGATCAAGACTGCTACAGCCACCATTTTGGTAGTGCACGTTCTAGCTTCCCGTTGGCCACATGTATTTAAGTTAGCTAGTAGGCTCCAAACTATTTTTAAGTGATTTTAATGTTTTAAATTCCTTGTGAAATTTGGACTAATATTGCTTGTTGCACACGGCGCATTTTTGCACAAGGGGCTAACCATGAGGGAGGAGGGAGCAACTAAAATTTTATTTCAATACTGTGTTCTGCTTCGGCCATTTTTTTCCACTTGATTCAGGACTGCCAGAGATGCCATTTTAGGTAGTGTGC
Source organism: Calotriton arnoldi (assembly GCA_963921515.1). Lineage (NCBI taxonomy): Eukaryota > Metazoa > Chordata > Amphibia > Caudata > Salamandridae > Calotriton > Calotriton arnoldi. Next base: position 447,133 of record CAWUFW010003930.1, on the reverse strand, counting down.
ACTCTAGCTTCCCGTTGGCTGCATGTATTTAATTTTAATTCAGCACCCAGCGCATACACGCAGCGGGCGAGCCAAAGGCAAGCCCAGCTACGCCCATCAGCATCCTGGAAGCGCCCAGTGCCAGCCACTATGCTCAGGGCTCCTGAAAAGGTAATACTCGGTTAAGCTATACTCCTGAACAATTGATTAGTATAGCCCCTGCACAGAAATGTTTATCAAAGCCTCCATCTCTTACTTGTTCGACAGACTATTCTTGCTCACATTGTGGTTTTCATGTACATCTCATATCCCTTACTAACAAACTTACTTTTCCACCTATGCCTGAGACCAGCATGATTTCAAGATTCTTCGAAGCCTTGATTAATGTTAGGTCAATGCAAAAACACTGTGATAACATCTGTGATATTTTATTTGAAAAAACTCCGGGTGTGCTGTTTTTGACTGAAACCTGGCTATCCAAATCTTACAACCCTTCAATTAGCTTGGTGATTCCAAAGGGCTACAAAATATATGATAAAGATTGTCTGAGTGGCAGAGGAGGGAGGGCAGCTACGATTTACACAGACAATTATGATTGTGTAATAATACCAACTGTGGGTCTGGAAGGTGCGGAGCCACTTGGCTTCTGCCTCTCCCTTACATCACATCAATCTTTGGCCGGTCCCTACATTTATAGACCTCCGGGCCAGGCCGACCGTTTCTCAACTCCTTGTGTAACGCCCTAGCATATCTGGGCTTGAGGCATGCTCTTTTTATACTCCTAAGAGATTATAACCTCCATATGGACAAAAAAGAGGAGATGTAGGTGATTTACCTATCTGTGAGTATTTCTTCCCTGGCACTGTCCTAATATGTGTTCAACACCAAGCAGTCCATGTGTTGGACCAAATATTTTCTAACGCGACATTGGAAGTCAACACTCCCATTCCACAAGTCTGATCTGATCACCATTTGATTAAATTTAAATGGGCATCTATAGGAAAAGCTAAATCACAGGTTGCAACAGCTTCTTGGGTTTCTAGAGCTTTTCATAAAGTCCAGCCGGAGGACTTTATCAGAACAGTGGAGGAGAGAGTGCCCTCTCTCTCAGGTGACATGGAATCGCATTCCTGCCTTCTGGACAGTTGGATTGGGGCTGCTGCCCTTGAGCTGGCGCCAGAACTCCTGCGGTCCTCACGCAGAGCTAAGCCATTCTGTCTCTGGTACACAGATACCCTCAAGCAGGATAAGAAAAAGTGTAAGATCCTAGAAAGACAGTGGTGGCAACTATATAACCCCACTGCTATAGCTAGGTATAAGGAAGCTTTAAAAAAATATTACAAGAAGGTTAAAAACGCTAAAAAAAGCCTACTTAAAAGGTAGCATTGAAAGGGCTGGGTACAAATCCAGAGAAATTTTTAAAATTGTGCAACACTTTATGTCCCCCAAGGCCAGCTCTAGGTGTCAGGAGCCTATGGCTGAGTGGTGTTAATAATTGGAACTTTATTTCCAGAACAAGATTATGAACATCCAGGGTAGTCTTCTCCTTAGTATGCAGCCTGAGGAGACTCTGTCAGAAAGAATGCACTCTGGCCGGATGTATAATCCCGCAGTGACTCTTTCTAGGTTTGAATCTATTTCCCTGGAACGATCCTTTTCAGCTATACGCTGCCTCAAGTCCTATTCTCGGATAGACCTTTGCCGCCCCAACATGCTGGTACGAGAGGCAAGTGTAACTAATCCCTCGGCCAACAAACTCCTGAATGATTCTCTATCACTAGCAATAGTGCCTCCCACCTGGAAGCAGGTTAAAATTTTGCCTTTGCTGAAGAAACCCCAGTCAGACCCAGGCGACCACTCTGAGCTAGAAAGCTATTTTGTTCCTTCCAGCGTTCTCTAAAATACTGGAGAAGCATGTTAACTATCAGCTCTCCCAGTACCTGGAAAGCAATAATCTATTACATTCGAGCCAGTCTGGCTTTCATCCCAGTTTCAGTACTGAAACCACGCTAGTGGAGGTGGCAGATTACATCTGGGGTATATTAGAGGTCCGGGGCAGGGCAATTCTGACTATACTAGATCTCTCAGTGGCCTTTGACACTGCGTTGGACTGGCTGGCTTTGTTCCTCGACAGACCAGGTCAAGAGGTCTGGATTCCTCCTTTCTCGTCTGGGTAGTGTGATGTGCGAGTGGGAGTGCCACAGGGCTTGCCGTTGAGCCCTACCTTATTTAGTATCTATCTCACACCACTTGCACTACTTGCTGAGGCTCGAGGAGTGAAGATAATTTCATATGCTGATTACACCGAGTTACTGTTCTCCTGGGCTAGGGTTCCTTGTTGAATAGATCGGAGCCTGTCTGACAGCAGTCTTCCAGTGGCTAAAACACGATCAGCTCAAGTGCAATGCAGAAAATACTGAGTTGCTTTTCTTTGGTGTGATGTCCCCTTAGGATTGGCAGTTCTTTTGGCTGGCTCACGCCCTCCCTCCTGGAAGTCAGGCTAGCTCAGTAAAGAATCTAGGCATTACATTCATTGACTGTCTTTCCTGTCTACCACAGGTCAATATGGTGATGGGGACTTGTTTTGGTTTGTTGCTTGTTGTAAGAAAATTTTTACCCTTTCTTTCTTTTTCTGCCAAGAAACAGGTAGTACAGGCCCTAATAACATCAAGACTTGATTACGGTAATGCCTTGTATCTGGGCCCTCCTGACTATCTTACCAATAAAATTGCAGGTTGTCCAAAATGCAGCAGCCCATACCATTTTGGGTCTGCCTCTAAGAACACATGTATTCCTATATTTGCGGGCATTGCACTGGTTCCCCATAAAGAAGAGGATTCTTTTTAAGACCCTTGTCCTGGTGCATAGGGCCCTTCACCACACTGGCGCTGGGTACCTCAGAGAAAGAATTCGTTTCTATGCTCCGTCTAGGTGCCTTCATTCAGCCAACGCTTTTCTGGCCAAAACTCCTAGGATCAGGCGCTCTAGGGCTGGAGGCAGGTCCTTCATAGGACGTTTAGCTTGGAATAAACTGCCTCTCGAGCTAAGGGCCATCACAACTAGTTTTGAAAGAGACTGAAAACGTGACTCTTTAATCGGGATTAATCGTTTTGTCTTATTGGCCATTTGACACTAGAGGTGCAGAGCACCAGGACACTCCATGGAGTAACTAACAGTGCGCTATACAAGTGCCCCATACATACATACAAAAGATCTTTAACATCCAACTGACTATAGATGCCTCTGGTTCAATGACACAATATTGATGGACACAGTATTGATATACAAAAATATTGGAAATTAAATATTAACAAAAATATCATCTTCCCTTACTTAATTAATAAAACCACAAATACTGAAAATACAAATATTGCTGTTAAAAATATAATTTTTACTTGAATCGAAAACAAAAATATCTGAACCAAAAATATTGTTACCTTAACATATCATGTCAAAAAATATCACCTCACACAATATCATTTGCAAAAATATTGCCAAAATAATTACATCATTAATAAACATGAACATTGCTTTTTATGATAAAAACATTAAAATAAACACTAAACAACGTATACACATTTTTACAAAAAAAATATATTACGTCACCAAAATAATTAGTAATTACCCCAAATATAAATATAACTAAATACATAACATTAGTATAGAAAAATATTTACAGAAACTACAAACACTTATACAACAATCTACATAGTAATTCATATATATATATGTACGTATATACATATATATAAAAATAAAATTAAAAAGTATTAAACAACATATTAAACATTATATATAAAACATAAATTAGCATTTGCCATAAAAAGACATAACTGAAAAATTCTAACTAAAAAAAAACTAACCAAGAAAATTAAACTATAAACAAATGTAACCAGTAAAATCACACAAAGAATGAAATAAACAATATAAAGACACACAGATTTCATCAACTTAATTCTCCAAAAATTACAAAAGCTGCAAGAAGAGTAAACTCTACCAGATTCTCTGACCAGAACCTTAAAATAGAAATATATATATATTGACAACTACCCTGTAAAGTAAGGAAAACGTATGCTTCAACTGAAACTGACTTCTAATTAAAACTAAACTGTAAAATAACAAATAATTAACAAAAGACTCTACAACTTATCACTTTACATGTACTTACTAAAAGAAAATGCTACAACTTCAAAAAAGTGTTAAGTTACCAAAAACAACACCAATCAGAAACCAGAAAAAAATATAAAAAAGTAAGTATATCTAAATGATTAAAACCAGAAACTCCCCCTCAAATTGAAAAAAATAAAACATAACTACCTCAACTTCTACAAACTGCCAACAAATAAACATTTAAAATGAAACAAATGCTCTTTATTTCTTCTAACAGAAAACACCTGCTCCATATTACAACACCCCAACTGAAAAGCTGCACAAAAGTGTGAAACACCTAAGAACATACATGAAAGTATAAAGAATAAAAGTTGTTTCATAATGTTATATGTAAATAACAAACATATAAACATTTTTGAATTGTAATTCTTTGTACGACACTGTTTTCAGACAAAATGGCAGAGCGATCAAGATATATAACATCACAGAAAGGAAAGCAATCATTAAGTTGCATGGGCTACACCTACAACCAAGAAAGTACAATGATGGAAAATGTGAATTCGAAATGTACAAAATTTTACTCTAATGCATGCAGTAGGAGGGTCACTAGAAAAAGATGTTGTAATTAATGTAAGGGAATATTAATAATAAAATGTATTAAAAATTGCTTTATTCGTCAATGTGTTTTTATAACTATATGTTAAAAATATAAAAATATACATTAAATAAACTTCGTATTTATTACAAATCTATAGCCAACTACTATGTTAATTATATTTTTAAAAATCAATAATATTAATTAAATCCCTAACCTACTCCGACTACATAGATATACAATTTAACAAAGAAATGCAACACTAAAATGGTTAAATTAAATATTTCTACTCCAATGTAAACTATTTTGGAGAAAGTGTTGGACAGTAAAGGGTTAACATTTATTATTCCCAATCCAATTTAAAACATGTTGAGGAAGCTATTGCACACACAAGGGGCTAAATTCACGATTCGCACTCCAATCTAAACCAATTTGGGGAACATTTTAGACACTAAAGGGGCAACATATACTATCCCAACTCCAAACTAAACCATTTTGAGTAAGGTTTGGACTCTAAAGGGGCAACATTTAGGGGCTTATTACGATGTCGAGCGGACGCAACGGATACGGGTCTGCCCGTCCTCTGGTCGGCGGTCCCGACCGCCTAATACGATGCAACCGCACATGGTGCGGTCGCATACTCACATTTCCCTATGGGAGCATGTGCTACGGCCGTAAACCGGCGGTAGCACAAGCTTCCATAGGAAAATGAAAGGTTGTGTTCATCTCTGCAACGCGTGGCAGGCACCTCAGGGTGCCTGCCACATGGTGCAGGGATTAACAGGGGGGCGCCATAGGTACCCACTCGGCCCCCAACCGGTGGCTGCAAACAGAAGGGCGGACCGGACGGAGTCGGAATCCAGCCAGAATGACCAGCCGGTTTACCTCCCGACCGCCTAAATTGTAATTAGACGGTCGGAAGTGAAACCGGCAATCTCGGTCGGAAAGCCTCCGACCGAGATCGTTATCGGCCCCTTAATATTCCCACTCCAATGTAAACCATTTAAGGGTAGGTATTGGACACTAAAGCAGTGAAATTTACTATTCCCACTTCAATGTACACCATTTTGGGGAAGTTGTTGGACACTTAAAACTTTATATATAAACAACAAATACTCCATACTCGCACATACACATAGATTTTTATGTATAAAATAAAAAGTACTTAGAGGGCACAGTAACCCAAACTGAAAACGTATATATTTAAAAGTAAACACTAACATATAGAATATGTTAATCACTATTTATAAATAATGCATATTTATCATTTAGTAACATTCCTACATTTTGAAACATAACATTAAGAAATAAATTCATAATCCAAATGTAAAAACCATTGAAAATATAAAAAATAAAAAACACATTTTAAATATATAATAAATATAAATTATATTACATTTAAATTAATACATTGTAGAATATATATTCCCAACAGAACTTATTCCAATAATAGAAATAATAAAAGTATCATTATGAAATGTTTTTTAATAAAACTTAATCTATAACATATACATATATATAAAAAATCTATTTCCAATATTTAATTACACATAATTTCAAATATTTTTAAAATAAAAAGTAATACAAAAATATTTTTTACAACAATGTATATACAAAAACATAATTTTCAACATTAAAAAATATATAATATAAAATGTCCAATTAATATTGAATTGTGGGGGCGTGGCTAAGCGGTCCGACATGGCGGACGCGCTGTATCGTCGCTCCATGTAGCCCACCAGTAATCCTTCACTAATCCTGCCATCCCGCAGTCACTGCACTACGCCGAGCATCGTGGGGACGTGGTGCAGCTGGGGGACATCGGTGCTGTCGATTCTGGGTGCCGCTCCTGCCCTAGCGCAGACGTCCTTACCTGCGAGCCTGGGCCCGGGAGCCGGCCTACGTGTATCCTGTGCCCGGATGACGGGCCTGCCGCCGCAAACTGTGGACTGCCGCGGGCTGTGACGCCTTCAGACTTGCCCTGAGGCGGCCCCTATTGCAGACGTGGTTGCCCGCGGCCTGAAGATCCTGCCATGCTCTGCCCGCGTTTTGAACGGGCCGCGGCTTGTTGGGGATGGCCTGCTCTGGGACTGCGGGGGCCGCCGGCCGAGCCTCCTACATTGCCACTGCCCGGCCGGGCCTGGGGTGTGCCTGCGCGGCGGTCGGATCGGGTCGCGAACCGGCTGCCCCACTCTTCACTATCGGGTGCGGCTTCCGACATTGCGGACCTGCTTCGGGCGGCCGAGTCTGCTGAGAGACGTGGACCTTCCATCTTCTTGCCTGCAGCGGGGCCCTGAGCGCTCTGCCTGCTGCTTTCCGGCTTACCTGCCTCGCCCTGCGTGGACTGCCTGCAGATCTCCCAACGGCGGTGAGTGACCACTCCAGATCTCTGGTGGCTGTCCTGACCGTGCCCTGTGGTGCGTGTGCGCAGTCTGGGGCCTGCACTTCTCTGGTGGGTCTTTGGTGGCTGCCCTGGGCCCCGTGCCTCCTCGGCTGCTGTTTCTTCCTACCGGGGGACCAAGGCGCCTCCCAGTCGGTGTGCTGCCCCGGGGACTCCTGGCCTACGTGCGCAGTGGCCCACCTGGGGCTGGAAGACACCACCGCCCTGCCTTTTGTGGCGCACCCCACGGACTTCCTGGCCGCTTGGACGGGGCTGACTGGCTCAGAGCCTGCGGTGCGACAGAGGGCTGGGGGCACCCGCTAGGGGGGGGTGGGGGCCACCACCTACGGAAGCGGCGGGGATAGGTCCTGGTGCGGTTTGTGGGTGTTGGGGGGGGCCCCCCCCTGGTCGCCGCTCCTGATTGCCCTGAGATATTCTTCTGCGCTCCAGGGTAAGGTCTGGAGACCTACTTGCACACCACCTGTTCTGGACTGGTATCCTTGATTCTCTCCCCTCAGCCTGCTCCATGATGGCAGGGATAAGCCTACCGGAGCCACGTCCAAGCAGCCAACCATAGACAAATACACGGGGGCTGCTGCCCAGCTACCGGGTCCCGAGACGGCCGCAGCGCCTATCCCTGACACCGCCACACTCCTGGCAGCCATTATACAATCGAGGGATGCCTTGGAGACCAAAATTGGCGCAGTGTGGTCCGATGTCATGCTCCTTCGCCAGGACCTTCGCAACGCAGTTCAACAAATTACTGAGACAGAAACGCGAATCTCCGCGACGGAGGATACAGTGACCACCCTTCAAAAGAAGGTATCTAATTTGGAATCATTGACGCGCGGCCTGGCGAGTAGAGTGGAGGACACGGAGGGTCCGGCCCGCCAAAACAACCTCTGTTTCGTAGGCTTTCCGGAAGGTTGTGAGATACTTATGTTTTCTTGTTTGTCACAGTGCTATACTTACTTCTTGGCTCCATGCGCACTTTACCCTCTTGCTGGTCCAGTTGCCTGACATACCCCTGACATGACGGACGTTCAAGCTAGGCGCTTGACCATTGTCAGCTGGAATGTTCGCGGCTTATTAGACAAGATTAATAGAGGGGCGGTGCTCCGCCAGGCTAAGCGATACGCGGCTGACATTTTAATGTTGCAAGAGACACATCTACTAGGTAACAAGACGCCCTGCCTAGCGCGTTTCGGATTCGCGCAGACCTACCACTCTGGATTCACTAGGGGCTCTCGGGGTGTGGCGATATTAATCCACCGCAGACTGCCATTTGTTCATGACCGGTCCTGGTTCGATTCTTAGGGCAGGTACTTGGCGGTGTCCGGCACGCTATACGGTGAAAATCTCACTCTGGTGTGTGTGTATCCCCCCCCCTCCTCTATCGCCGCCCTTGGTGGAACGGATTGCTTCCCTTTGGGCTGAGCTTCCGCAGCGTCTGCTATTGGCTGGGGACGACTGGAATGAGTTATGCATCCCTCCATAGACAGGTGGCGCAGCGCAGGGCAGCAGACCGACACACGTGAGTCAAAACTCCACGCGCTGACACAGGGACTGGGATGGACAGATACCTGGCGATATATGCACCCTACAGACGAAGCATACACTTACTTTTCAACCGCACACAACTCCTTTTCACGCCTTGATTATATATTCATATCGGTCCATCATGCCCATAAACTCCAGACGGCGGAGATTCTGCTCAGAGGCTTGTCCGATCACTCTCCGCTTGAACTGGTGGTGCGTTTCGGCCCAAAACGTTCCCCGCCCCGCTGGCGCCTCTCGACGTGGCTGCTACAGGATGATCCCTATCACCAACAAATGTGTACAGCCCTTACTGACTATTTTGCATACAATATTGGCACAGTGGACTCCCCATGGACCCTTTGGGAGGCCATGAAACCGATGCTGCGGGGGGTGGACATCGCCTTCTGCACCACGCGGCGTAGACAGAGACGCGAGAAGCTGGTCCGCACAGAGGCACAGATTCTGGAATTGGAACGTAGGGGCCGGGAAGCCGATGGCGCGGCGGCTCGCCGCCAACTCCCCGTAGCCCAACAGCTCTACGCTAGTGACCTCCTGGATGAAGCCAAACTGTACTGGCTTGCTACGCGCAGCCGCATATACCAATGGGGCGACAAATCTAGTGCCTTATTGCATCGACTGTGCCAACAGACGCTTCGACCGGCGACCCTCCCTGCAATCCGGGGACCGTTGGGTGAAGTGCTCACAGACCCAGCCTCCATCGCGATCAGCTTTGCCGAATACTACACGAATCTTTAAGCCCCGCGGGAGACCCTCTCGGCGGCCACCGTCGACCGTTTCTTGGCTGACTTGCCCCCGCAGTCCCTGCCAGACTCAGTGCGCGATGACTTAGACGCCCCACTCACCGTAGAGGAGGTCCAAAGTGCCCTTGCAGATATGCTCCCAGGCAAGGCGCAGGGTCCCAATGGTTTTCCCTGTGAGTTTTATAGGAAATACTCACCCCAGCTCTCAGTACACTATTTGGCTGCTCTCCAAGCTGCCGCGGAGGATGGCCGTTTACCGGCGGACTGGCGTCATGCCGAGATAGTAGTCTTCCCTAAGCCGGGCAGGCCCCCAGAGCTGCACGCGTCGTATAGACCCATTTCGCTACTCAATATTGAGGCCAAACTCTTGGCCAAAATCATTGCCAATCGGATAGTCCCACATATCATTACCCTGGTCCACTCTGACCAGGCCGGCTTCATGCTTGACCGCGCCACTCGTCACAATATTCGTTGTGTGCATAATGCGATTGCCGCTGTTGACCGACTGCAGGAACTTGCTGCGCTCCTTCTCGCAGACATGGACAAGGCATTCGACTCCCTCAGTGGGACCTACCTATTTGCACTCCTGGACCGCCTGAATATTGTCCCTAAACTTCGATATATCCGCCTCCTATACACCGACATTACAGCCTCCGTAAGAATCGCAGACGCAATTTCACGGCTGTTCCGTATCGGAAGAGGCACTCGGCAGGGGTGCCCTTTTTCTCCATATTTGTTCGCACTCGCTATGGAACCACTCGCAGCATGGGTGCGCATCGACGCCCAAATATATGGTTTCGAGTGGTCGCGGGAGGTGTCTGACCACATAGCGCTCTATGCCGACAACCTGCTGTTCTTTTTCACATGTCCGAACAGATCTGGTCCACGCCTGCTTCGTATAATGGAAATTTTGGGCCAAAACTCTGGTCTCTATATGAATGCCTCCAAGTCCTACTTGTGGCCTCTATGTGGTGGCGATCACCTCGGAACCTGGGTGCAACATGTCACAGTGGCCCCAGATGGCTTTAAATATCTCGGGGTGTTTCTGTCCTCGCCCCAATCTGCCTCCTGGACTAAAAACTTGGCCCCACTGCTACCCCGGATTAAACAACAAGTGAGCTCCTAGTCGCAATTGCCACTGACGTTGCTCGGCAGGTCGGCCATCTTCAAAATGGTTTCATTGCCCTATTTACTGTATCAACTCCAAAATCATCCCTACCCCATGCCTGGTTTCAGCAATTAAACTCGATCCTCAGCCATTTTCTCTTGGGGGGGGGGGCGCTGTGCGGGTCGCGCTACGAACGGGCTATCAATCCACGTACTGCGGGGGCCTTGCGACCCCAGATATCCAGTCATATCACGCAGCATTGCATCTCCTTATCCTTAATGATTGGTGGTATGGGGATCGCCATGATCCCGCCTATGCGCTTAAAGGTTGGCTGATAGGTTCTAAATCGCTACACATGATTTTGCATGCCAACACGACTCTCAAGTCGCTGCCACCTGCGACCCGGACCGTCTTTGTGACTTGGCGGCAGACCCTTCGCAGGATCGGGTGGTGGGGCAAACTTACAAAGGAAACCCCACTCTGGCACAATGGCCTTTTACCGCAATTGCTTGACCTCTCCTGGTTTGCGGGCTGGGATGCCATTGGCATCTCAACGATTGGGGCTATTCTCCAAGGTCAGACCCTTAAATCCTTTCAACAATTACAATCCGACTTCCAAATGCCCAGATCCCAATTTTATAAGTATCTCCAATTTCGTCACGCGCTATCTCCTTATCTTGCGCGACAAGACACTATCCCCGATTTCAATCCCATTGAGGCCAAAGTGTTTATGGGTGCGATGGGCACACACAAAATCACAGCGTTATACCACACCCTGGTCATTAATAGCCACAATACACTACATAAGACTAGAGAGGCCTGGCAGGAGGACCTGGGTCCGCTCGATGAAGACGACTGGGTGGAGGCTCTCGAATCCCCATGGGGTGCGGCCATCGCAGTGCGCATACGCTTTATACAATTTAAATACCTCCACATGGTCTACTTTACACGTTACCGACTTTGGCGGGCAGGCATGATTGACTCCCCCATGTGCCTGCGCTGTGGGCAAGCGGAAGGTACTTTGCTTCACACTATATGGGACTGCACTACCCTATCGAAGTTCTGGCGTGGGGTATTGATTGTCTCTCTGAGGTTTTGGGGTGGGATGTTCCCCGCTGTCCGCGCCTAACCATGCTTCATATTACCGATGGGATCGGAGGTAATAGGTACAAACGGCATCTGTTGTTTCTGGGGCTCACCTTGGCGAAACGCGATATTGGAAGGGTTTGGAAGGCGGCTCTCCCACCCTCTGTCGGGGCATGGAAGAGAGGCCTTGATTTCTCCATGGGGCTGGAACTTCCGATTTTCAAAGTGCGGGGATGTCCCCAGAAACATCCCAAAATATGGAAGCTTTGGGCGGATTATCGAGGTATATATCTTGAACCTCTCCCTCCAACCCCCTGCGCAGAAGACTTGCCATAATGATCAGCAACTGGGTATGCGCATTTTGATACTTTGCTCATACATTGATACGTCGAGATCGGAGTCACTACCACAAATTACATGGATGTACACTGTGATACTGTTGTTCATGGTTTATGATGTTTTCTTTTGTTTGATTTGGACACCTGTATCTGTTATTCTTCATCAAACTTATTGTAAAATGTTGACATCTTTATCAATGCCATTTTATGTAAGTGATGTCTTGCCCTGGCTGCTCTTGGGCTCATATTGCCTGTCAACAATAAAATTTGATGTGAAAAAAAAAAAAATGAATTCTGAAAAATGTATGAAATTAACAACATATAATAACGTACAAACATTTGACATTAAATTTACATTTTTCTCCAAATTTCTATTCTTAAAATACTTTTTTAAATATTTACAATAAAATACAAAGGGCCTGATTACAAGCTTCGGCAGTCCTGGAGCGGGCAGTGCACCACTGCTACGCTCCAGGACCACCAAGCGGTGCTGTTTAAAGGCTCATTGTGAGTCTTAAACAGCACCGCTGCGGGACTGCCAGTGCACATTCCTGCACGGGAAGTCATGCACCATGTAGTGCATTCCTTCCTGTGCAGGAACTGGAGATCCAAAATTACAGGGGGGCACAACATGCTCCCTCCTGCATGCACCCCCGTGCATAGGGGAAAGAGGGGGCCCTATAGGGTACCTTTGTTGCCTCACTGCCACCCTTTTTATGGCGGTGCGAAACACCAGAAGTAGAAAATACCTTTGATTATGAGCCACTTGTATCCAGACCTATTACATGCTGCACTCATGTGATGGTAATGTCTTGTGCTAATCATCATAAAGTTATAGCTTTTGATGTTATCCAAGCTCCTGGATTCATGATTTTAGATATTTCTTTATAACAGAGACACTATCCTGCTATTGAGTGGCAAAAAGACATCTTATCTTACTCTCTGATTATTGCCAATATTGCATCCAACATGCAGAGTTGAATACTGCATTGGTGAACCAAAGATCTTCTTTTGGAACTTCAGTTACTGTATATTGTTACACTACTCACTGAATATAAGTATTTTCAAGATGAACACGCAACTAAATCAGTTCCCTCTCCTTGCCCATTCAACTGTCCAATTAATCTCATACCTGTGTGAAAGAAAGGGCAACACGCAACGCCAACCCTTGGCCGGGAAGATACTCTAAAAGAGAAAAAGTACAATAGTTAAACAAAGTAGAGGAGACAGGATGGAGACAGGGGATAGCAGGGAAAGTAGAGAAGGTCTTTCGCTGCAGGAAGGGGCAGAGCCAAAGACGGTAAAGCCCACGAGGATGAGAATGAGAGAGAGAGTCAAAGGGACAGGAAAGCAGAGCAGAAGTGAGGAGGAGACTGAAACCATTAAGAGAGGAGAAAACCAGTGGAGGCTGCAGGAGCAGGCTACTGGTGACCAGGGGGACGCAAGGAAGCGGAAAGAGACAGCGAGCCTGGACGGCAGCAGAAAGGAAACAGAAGAAGACGTGAGGGACGAGGAAGAGTAGGACATGTGGACTGAGGAGTGGTCATTGCCACCAATGGTCACCGTACATACCAACACAACCCAAGAGGGTCATGGCTTCCTGGATGAGTCCGCCTGAAACTGTTTATTGTTGACTGTGTTACTTATTCCTTCCTTTTCTTTTTAGACGCTAGTCTGGTATAACAATAACAGTGCTCTCCCCATTTTTTTTTTTTTTTGCAATTGGGTGATGATGAAGGTGAAGGAATAGCGAAATAACATTGGGCATGTTTACATGTGAAGGAATGGAAATATTTATGCCATAATGTGTAAAGCATAGTCAGTCAAGAGGGACGAATAGTATTTTTTTTTGTATTGTGGTGTGACAATACTAAAGATTCCTTTCCTGGAGTCATGGCTGAATAACTGGGGGGGGTTCGCCTTACCTATTCCTGGGGGCTCCACAGTTCCCAGGATAAGGGAGGAACAATCAGAGGGAGAAAAGACGCAAGTTAGGACAGACAGGTGTGACCATAAGAGGTAGACCGATTACTTACCTGGGTATCCTTCTTTGTTCTGAGATGAGTTGGTGGGGCCACCAAGGAGAATCTACAAAGGAACAGAAAGAAAATCATAAGGTAGACGACAAAGCTACCCATACACCAAATGAACAAGAGCAGGAGACTGCAAACAGAGACTGTTATTTTTTTTTCTATTTACTCTATTTTTGCAATAAAGACATCATATACAAATCAGCATCAGGCCTAACACGTATTTCCATTCATCCGTCCACAATCTGGTACTCTTATACTGCATGGTAAATTATCTCCTGTATTTGGACCTGAGAAGGAAGCTATAAAGCAACATGCCACTAAAAGTCTTTGTGAAGAATTCATTACAGTGTCACAGTCTTCTTACATGATTACCTCTATTCTTTGTCCAGAAACGTGAAGGTGATCTATATCCTTGTAAAAATTATCAGCAATTTAATGAGGTTACAATTAAGAATAGATTCTCATTAACTTTGATATCCACTATAGTGTAAGAAGCAAAGGGCACTTCATTATATACTAAACTTGATTTTCATGAGGCTTACAGTTACTAATAATAAAACAAGAAGACAAATAGAAGATGGTTTTTCATATTCAATTTAGGCCACTTTAAATACTGAGCCACCCCTATTGGGCACTGTTTTCCCCCATCCACTTTTCAGAAATGCATTATTCAAATATTTTGAGCTCTACCTGGCAAGCTTCTTATAGCTCCATTGATTATATTCTCATTTTCTCACATACTTTACAGAAACATTGTAACCATGTGAGACAAGTCTTATTACAGCTGATAGAAAATAAACTCTTAAAAAAAAAGATAAACTTCTGAGGCTGCACTACTAACCAAAAGGAATTTCAATGTCTCACCAAAAGATACCAGCTATGCTTCAATGTTTTCCACTCAGGACTATAAATTAATTACAAAGATTTCTTAGCTTTATGAATTTTTATTGAAGATACATTCTTGAATTCTCCCACAAGTAGCACCTCAAACACGGTTGACAAGGCAATCGTAACCATGTGTCTGGCCTGAAGAGGTACATTAAGCATTTGAATCTTTCAAGCAAGATTTCACTGAAGCACTTATATTGACTTATGCCAAGGAAATCAAATCCTTTATCGCTGAAACAAATTTTCTGACACAGCTTTACATGGGTAGTACTTTTACAGAAATATGATCCTTCTCAAAACTCTTACCTGTAGTATATCTCAAGTTAACATCAGCGGAAATCAAGTCTTTATAATGTTTCCCGGTCAAGACTGCCCTGCTGAAACTGTAGTGCTTTTATATGTCACTTTTGTGTGTGATGAATTGTGTTTAATTTCAATTTTCATATGTTTTCATGTGTTCTTATGTGGTTTTTCTTTTATAGATATTTTAATATCCGAATAAAGATGTATTTGATTGACTGATTGACTAACGATAGTAAAATGAAAAAATGAATCAACAAAAAAGATTTAGTTTGACGAGTTGCCTCATTTAACTGTCTAGATCATTAGAATCTAGAATACATGAGAAACATTTTCATTGATTTAATCAACAGTTAGCTCGATGTCACTATTTTCACATCTTAGCAATAAAACAATATAGGTTCTGACAAGAGGAATATTTGCTCTGATGCTCAATCCCAAAGTTTAGATGAAGCCAGTGGTGGCTCCTCCGCCATGGCGGAGGAGCGTCGCCCCACAGCTTTTAAGCAGTGTGAAGCAGAAACATAAAATGATAATAACTTTGCGTAATTATCATTTCATGCTGCTTCCTGCTGCTTTTCGGGGCTGCTCTGCACTTGGAGCAGGGTAGGAGAGGAGTGGTTTGCCCACTCCTAAGTGCGCAATGACTGTTTGGTTGGCCCTCTCGGGTCACCCAAACCAGTCATGCGCACTTTCCCCGTTCTCCATGCCCAGGCCCCCATTCCATGGTTGAGTTGCATTGCAGCATTGTGATTGGTCAGGGGAGTATGGGTGCTTACTAATTACAATGCTGCATTGAAGCGTTGTGATTGGTCAGTGGGGTCTGCTTCCTGTTCCTCAATGCGTACGAGGAGAGCAGGAGCAGAGACGCGGGACCCGGCTGGCGGCAAGGTAAGTTTATTTTATTATTTGTTTTTAATATTTTCACCATGCGTGACCCCCCTCGTGATTCCCCCCCCTCACCCGCCCTGCCACCCATGAGCCATGCCAGCCGCCACGGGATGAAGCACACTCTTAAGTAGAACCACCTTTAGTCTTTTCAGGATACCAAATTGGCTTCAACCATTCACTCCATTATATAAAAAGGTTATAATTGGAATTGAAGAAAGATGCTCAAATTCAAAAGCTGTTGAAGAAATATCTTTAAATATTTAATTTGCTGCAAGGATGTATAAACTGTATAGGATTATTATTTATACCAGAGGGTGTTCTGAAAACCTTCATAAAAGTTTGGTGCCATGACTATATAGGCCGTCGACTTTTTGGAAAAAAATGATTACAACTTAAGAGCCATTTTTTGTGTTGAGATATGAAGAAATATATTTATGCCTATGTTGATACCTTTTCTAAATCTGCTCAAACAAAAACCCAGGAAAGAAATATCCAATATATACAGGCAGTCCATGTATTGGAATGTCCATGTTATCAGATATCAATTGGCTTCATAACTGAACTTCCACCTGTGAGAAAGACTTAGGGCCTTATTATGACTTTGGCAGTGTGGCAGCAGACCGCCACCCCAGTGCCCCGCTGCCACACCACCAAAGCCATAATGTTACTGCCCACCGGATTCCGACAGCAAGGCACGGCAATGGGAACGCCAATGCACGTTCATGCAGGGCATGGACTATCAAGTCCATGCCATGCAGGAACTAGGGGTGCATTCAGACAGGGAGCACAGCATGTGCCCCCCTGCATGCATCCCCTGGCTCAGAAGCACCAGGAAGCCCTACAGGGCCCCCTTTGTTTCCTCACCACCACACTTTTCATGGCGGGCCATGAAAACAGTGGCTGTGAGGAAACTCCTAATATGCTTGGTGGTGCTGCCACAGCAGCACCACCAGCATAATAGGGGCCTCAGACTGCTGCAAGACCGCCTGGGATCCCTGACGGCAACAGCGGTCCCATGGCAGTCCGACCGCCCAACTTGTTATAGGCCGGTCAGACCACTGGTGCGGCGGTAGGCTCGCCAAACTCAAAATAAGGCCCTTATGCTGTCATTGTAATATTGGATTTACCACCATCAAAATGGCTCATTTCATTTCATGAACTAATTTCCCAACAGCCAAAGGAGTAGCTTCCCTAATCTTGACTCTTCCTAACTCAGCTTACCTGCCAAAATGATCTCAGATACGGGGCCTCAAATTATATCTAAATTCTGGATGAAATATATAATTCCTACTGCAAATCCAACACACTCACTAAATTAGGGGAGGGAGGTTTGTCACTCTTATTCTACTGTCCTCCCTTAATGATACATATTGTACACCTCAGGTATGACGTGTTGATGTGGTCTTTGTCTACATAACTCTTTTGGACAGTATTCCTGGGAAAAGCAAGGACCTCGCCCATATATTGTGGAATGCTTCATCAGGTCACCCACATCTGGTTCAGGGTAGTGAACACGGGTTGGCTCTAGTACGAGCAAGGTTTTTATTTATATATAGTGATATTGGGCTAGAGAAAGTGAAGGTTAAACAGTCTAAGGCAAGCCCTTGTGTGTGTCTTTATTCTCAGGCGCCTTGGATGGATGAAAAATGTGCCTGTTGGCTTCTAGGGGGTAGGTTAGAGATGATAATGTCCCTTGATCCTAGTGTGGTGAGGTATTTTGGCTGTTTTTTCCTTGCCTTTCAGGTAAGTGGCCTTCATCAGGGCTAATATATTGCTTTTGGCTATAGTAGTCCTAGTGTTGGACTTATCTCTCTGCACACTATAGTAGAAGTGTAAGGCTTGAAAAGGAGTAAATAAAGATAATTCTGGGGAAACAGGCGTATTAACCTACCCCCCTCCTGGTGTCCGGGGATATGAGGGTAGGTTAATACGGCACATTTCCACAATGCACAAATGCCTATGGGACGTGAGACACGTCCTCGTGTTCCAAGGGGACCTTTCCAGAAATATGGAGGGTCACTGTTTTAACTTGAAGCACAAGCGCACTGACATGTGTCAGCTAACAAATTTAATGAATGGTTAATTACCACATTACCCACCGGAGTATGAGACCCCAGACAGACATTTAGGTTCCTCTTCCTTACCGAAGATTAGGAATGCCAATATATAGGCCCTTAGGAAATGCCAAGAGATCGTTTCTCAACAGAATTAAGGCGTGAAACATTTCGACCACAGACAGAGATCTAGATACACTGCCAAGATCTTACATTACCAAGTATACCTTCACATTAAAGATAATAGGATCATTATGTCTCATAATCTCTCACTCTGTTTTTACCCTCGGCATAGACTTGGAACCCTATTAAATAGATAGCCCGACGACATCTATAGTTGATTTTAGCTCACATTTCTACAGTCTTCTTACCCACTGACTAGAAACACATTCATACCCACAGTCACCTACTGGCGATTAAAAGATCTCCAACAAAGTGCCCTCTCTCGGGACCCGCTGGGCATTGCAGCGCCAGTCCAACGAGCAGCATGCCAAATGAGGAAGCATGCTACCTTTGGGTGGGTGAGGGTACTTGCTCATTTGAGACATTCTCCCAGTGACTACATACAGATTCTACAGTGAATCTGCCATAGTCATTGCGGAACAGTATACTCCCCCTGTTAACGGTTAAAGATTTGAGGAGACTGTATACTGGATATGGGACCAGAAATTTCCTTGTCCTCCCATTTGTAGATTAGTTGTAATATGTTCTAGTTGAGGTGGTGCCTAGTGTGAGAAGTTGGCCTGGTATATGCTGTCCTCTAATTAAAGTGAACCAGTCAAAATGGGGCGACACTTCACCCCAATGCCGGATGCACAGCATTGATTTGAGCATAACTCTAATGCCAAAAATTAGTCCAATTTCATCATTTTTATTCCATTTCATCCAAATTTTACTTTTTCATCCATTGTTCTCTTGTCACATGAGACAACTTATGTTTTTTACTGTATCCTTATAAGCTGCAGACATGCCAATCCTAGGCCTTATACTGTATCGCGGAGTTATACATAAGTAATCCTTATTCGTTGGTCCTGATAACCCAATGCATTTCGGGCCTATTCCTGGCCCTTCGTCAGGGGTACTCTACAAATTAAAAACAATGTTGTAAAACAATGTCTTTGAATCGGTGTAGCATATATATCTATGCACAAAATGTTGCTGTGTTTGCCTTAACTGGATTAACTACAATCAACGTCTTCCCGCTAAAAGTAACTAAGTAGTTACCTCTAAGTTGATGCCCAGGACCACCACTTTCAAGGTTGAAATATTGTTTTACAATATTGTTTTTAATTTGTAGAGTACCCCTGACGAAGGGCCAGGAATAGGCCCGAAATGCATTGGGTTATCAGGACCAACGAATAAGGATTACTTATGTATAACTCCGCACTACAGTATAAGGCCTAGGATTGGCATGTCTGCAGCTTCTAAGGATACAGTAAAAAACATAAGTTGTCTCGTGACAAGAGAACAATGGATGAAAAAGTAAAATTTGGTTGAAATGGAATAAAAATTATGAAATTGGACAAATTTTTGGCATTAGAGTTATGCTCAAATCAATGCTGTGCGTCCGGCATTGGGGTGAAGTGTCGCCCCATTTTGACTGGTTTATATATTCACGTGGTTTAGGGCAGACCTACGATTCCGGACTTGCACGCAATCAGATTCAAAAGAGGAGTAAGAGATTAAAAGAAAAAAAGAGGTGTGCACTCTGTCAATCCCCCTTCCTCTAATTAAAGTGGGCACCTTGCACCAGTCCAAACAACCCTTATTGATGATTAGGTTAAAGACAACCTGTATTGAAAGCTATCCTAGTGGTAGCTATGGAGAGCAGCCTTCATGCTAAGTCTCGAAGGAATGTAAAGCAGCTTGTTTTACCAGTATATAACCTCCTGAATGACCAAATGAAAGGAGAACCACACCAGGTATATATAAAATATATGTATTTATTACTAAACACTCTCTACTAACCTCTTTATGAGATTAGAGAACAAAGCACACAATATAAAATCACTAGAACGACAGTAAATAGCACAATACACAGTGGGCTCCAGGGGGAGACCAAACCATATACTAAGAAAGTGGTATAACAACCACGACTTGACTAGACACAGTGCCTAGAGCACGTAGAATTGCTGGGACCCCAAGGAACCACCCAAGGTAGTGACACAGGGGACCCACGGAGGACGGGTGCAGTGTGGGAACACAGACACGAGCTCCGTACAACTCTATGGGAAAGTCGCGGTTGGAAATTTGAAGATTAAGGACACTTAGGAGAGGACTTTAAGCAAACCCAGCTAAACATAGAAGGTTCTAAGGCCAGCACCCTTGAGAGTACCGAGGTACCCGTGTTACCTATCCCAGAGGAGCCAGGTGCATAGGGGTCAAGTGGTGTCGGAAACCCTCGTCATTTTCAATGGCGTGATGCGACAAAGTACTGCTGCCGTGGAGAAGAAAAGTGTCCAGTGTGATCCAAGCCTGGATCAGAGATGAGAAGAACCTGAAAGCAGAGGGGACAAAGTCTGGGTCACTTCACGTGACCAGGAGCGGAGCAATCGAATGCCCACCGATGTCGGGTGCTTCAGGTGAGAAGAGGTGAAGCTTGACTCTGCAGCCACGGGGACCAGGAGACGTCGACGATGACCAAAGTCCGGAGGTGAGCTTTCCCACGATGGATGTCGAGTGCTGGGGGGTCGGTGTCCGAATTGAACACCAACAAGCCTTGGCAACTGCAACCCATGCGGTCAGAGGAAAGATGCTTCTGTGAGGACCAGCAAAGTCCTGGGGACTCTTCAAGCTATGGAGAGTAAGGGCACGTCTGGAGCAACCAGGTAAGCCCATGGAACGTCACAGTTACCTTCACAGGGACCCACAGGCCAACGGACCAGGGATCGCAAAGGGACCTCGAGCTGAATCACTAAATGCCAGCCCACGGAACACTCGTGGAGTGTAGGCCGGAAATCTTCGGTGGAATTACTGCTCGGGGTTAGGATTACAAGTAGCCCAAAGCACAGCCTCAGGGGTCGCCAAAAAGCATATGATGCTGCAAATGTACACGGTGCACAGGGGTACGGGTTGCACGGTCCCTACGAGGGATACGGGCCTCAGAATTGCTGAGAGCGCACATCAACCTCAGAAATCTCGGGAACCCACCTCCTGTGTTGCAGAAATCTTCGGAGTCCTTCAGGAGCTGCGTAGATGCAAACCAGTCAGATGCGTTTTGGTGCCTGCTCAGCAGGGGAGTAACTCCTTTACTCCAAGGGAGATTCTTCAGTCATCCAGCGTTGTGCAGATAACAAGAAAAGAACAAACGGCAAACCAAGGTCAAGCACATTCAATCCATATGTACAATAGAGTAAAGAATGGTGCAATCACTTCCTGCACCCGCCGTCCAGAGGTGCCACTAATAGCCCATTTTTTAAAAAAAGATGGAAGGTGCACTCGTTGTGGAGTCAGTAAAGCAAGCAGAAATCTGTTCCAAAAATATTTCTTTTATTCCTTTGGTTCTTAAAAACTGGCACACAGCCAACGCGTTTCGTTCCCAATCCTGCCAGAGGGAACTTCATCAGGGCTTATCTATAAAAAGCTGGTATGTTGTTTTCAAAAAACAATTTTATTGAAAAATCGAGACCTCAGAGGCAAATATATCCTCTATGGTAATATATGTTCTCGATAATCTAGCACCCAATGGGCTGTAGGGTATCAAGTATCCCAAACTCTGTAATAAGTAATATGGCAAAATCCCAGTCACCACCGTCCCAAGGGGGACCAGTAATATATGCGGTCCTGGTGTATTAAGCTTTAAAGCGGCATAGTTGCATGTATCACGGCATGATAACCGGCAAGGCTTATCATGCCGTGATACATGCAACTATGCCGGATATGAGGATATATTTGCCTCTGAGGTCTCGATTTTTCAATAAAATTGTTTTTTGAAAACAACATACCAGCTTTTTATAGATGAGCCCTGATGAAGTTCCCTCTGGCAGGATTGGGAACGAAACGCGTTGGCTGTGTGCCAGTTTTTAAGAACCAAAGGAATAAAAGAAATATTTTTGGAACAGCGTTGTGCAGATAGTCGAAGTACTTGGTTTCTGTAGCAGAGTTTAGTCCAGGTAATATCCAAAGTCCTGTAGTCAGGGTTCCTACTTTATACCCAAGGAAGGGGTGGGACAAACTCTGGGGACCCACCTATGGGAGGGTCTGGACAGAGGGGTAGCTACACCCATGTTCTTTGTCCAGTTTCGCGCCAGAGCAGGAGCTGATGGCTCCTGCAACCGGTTTGAGCTGGACTATGCACAGGGACACCAAATGTGCCCCCAGTGCAGACATCAAAGCACTCTCAGAGTGCACCCACCCAGCCCCAATACACGAAAGCCTGTCTGGGAGGTGGTCACACCTCCCTGTGACAGGAAACCTATTGTCCAACCTTCCCCTGCCGGAGTTTCGTCCAGCAGCAGGAGAACAGACCCTTGTCTGTGGCTGGCAGCATCCATTTTGTGATGCCAGGGTCAAGAAAGCTGGTACCGGGTGTACCGGTGTGGCATGTTTCTCCCTCTAGGAGGGTGGAATCATACCTCCCACACCAGTTACTGGTGTGGAGGTATGATTCCAAGGTGTTTGACACCAAACACGACATGTTTCCATGCAGCCGTTTTAAAGTTAGCATTTACCGCGAGGTTATAATGCACTTAAGTATATATGGTTGGCTGCATCACAGACAACCCCGGAAAAGAGGTTCCGAAGGCTGCAGATGGGCTCTGCTCATGCATGGGCACCCTCTCACATAAAACCCAGCACCCTGCCTTCAGGATTGATAAGGCCTGCCATAGGGGTGACTGATAGGTTCATATGTGCAGTGATTAGGATAGATATAGTGAACCTATATCTAAGTAAGGGGTGCATGCTGTAGCAGACCTGTTGTCATTTTAAATGGTCTCTCAGGGGTGGCATAATACATGCTGCAGCCCCTGGGAGGCCTCTGGGGTACCTATGCCCTGGGTACATCGTATACCATATACTAGGGACTTATAAGGGTACCCCAGAATACAATCTGGAGTGTACCTAAAGTACATGAACAACCAATTTAGGGAGAAAGCAGATAGACTGGGGTCCTGATTAGCAGGTTCCCAGTCAGACTAGTCAAAAACCAGCAAAACACCAGGAAAAAAGTGGGGGTAACTATGCAGTCAGATTCCACCTTCCTACACCTAGGGCTTCAGTATCTCATATCACTGCTTATTAAGCAACCAATATTTCTGGTGGTATAAGTACATTAGATGATAGGAAGGAATATTTCTTATGTAATCCACTATCTCTGATAGTGGGTAAAGATAGTGGCTGGTCACTAAAGTATGCTTTTAAATGTATTTTCTAGAAGGATTTGGCAATCTCACATCTTAGTTGCAATTTGTCTATTTTGTGGTTAGCAGGCACGTAACCCAGGCCATTATTTAAAAACTTCAGTGGTGGAGGAGTTAGTAGGTGGTCAGTTAAACTGACTACTAAGTAGTCTTGCTCGTACTTGGCAAACATTTCTTGGTTATCCTCCTTGTTACTCTCTGATTGGACTTTGGTATCATTTTGTTTTCCTCTTCGTCATTCTCTGCTATATCCTAAAAATGTCTTGAATTGGATGGGGGTGGGAAAAGTGGTGCTGGTACAAAGCTGTGCATGGGTCCGTATGCTAGTGAGCAGGCATACAAAGGATTGGGCTTTGGATGTAGAAATGGCATATTTTCATGTCTATTTCCTTGGAATCTTCCTCATCTTCTTGGCTGTCCCTCTTCTCCATTGCTCTCTTTTCCCGAGCTAGAGGACCAATTGGGGCGATTAAGTTTCTGTGAAACACTTTGTGGTTCTGATCCCTATCTGTTCTGTTGTTTCTGGTATTTGTTGGAGGTATATCAAACCACCTTTTGTCTGGAAAATCATGTAAGATCCTTTTGCAATTTGTTAGCATTTGTTTGGGTTACAAAGTGCTTAAAGTCAGACACTTCTTTGTTGTTTTTTTTCAAATTGCTTTGTATATGCTGATCTGCATGTATGTTGACTTTTAGGTTGTTCTCTAAGGTTTGTATCTTAATCATTAGGGAATCTAAGAGCTGTTTCACATTGTTGATGTTCAAGATCAACCAGTCTCTCGCAGCAGCGGCCCGTGCTGATAAGAGCGGTGGGGCGGGTGGCGGGAATTTCGACTGACGACGAGGGAAAATTAAATAAATAATTAATTTTCCCTCGTCATTGTCTGTTGAAATCCCCCCCACACTGCCCCACCGCTCTTACCTGCATGGGCTGCGGCTGGTCACTCGTTCATTTCCATGCAATTGAGGGACTAGTGTTTCTTGAATGCAGGACCTTCTACAAAGATTCTGGGCTTATTTATTACAATCATGCTTCTTAGAGCTGCATTTGCTCTTAAGTATTCTATGAGGATTACTTCATGTATTATGGTTATAATCTTTTCTTTCTTGAGGGTAGTGAGATTCTCCCCTCCTTCCACTTGTGTCATGGCTTGTGCAATATTGGAGTCACCTAGGAGAGTGGTGTCTGCCAGAATATAACTTGGCCAGGTAGGTGAGGCGTTGTTCCTCTGTCATTTTAAAGTGTTTTTCTCGATGTACACTAATTATGTGGAATGTAAGCCGGTAGCAAAGAGAGGTTAGTCACCCTTATCCTACTGACCTCCTTTAATGATGCATGTAGCACACCAAGGGCCTCATTACGACCGACCCCATGTCAGAATTGTTTCCGACCGACTCAAGTTCGGGGAGTCCGACCGACCGATTACGATGGTTCCGAACACCGTTCAGTCAGACTCCTAATGACTTCAATGGGAGCCTGTGTTCCGACCAACAACACAGGCTCCCATTGAGAAAAGGGGTGGTTGCGGAAAACCTTGCACCCTATGGCAGGCACCCCATGGTGCCTGCCACACTGTGCATGGTTGTAAAGAGTGTCCCATTGGTACCCCCTCGGGCCCCAACCGGAGGCCTCTGGGTGAAGGGGGGCCTGCTACGGGCCCCCAAAGTCAGTTTCTGACAGCCGTTCCATGTCAGACAAATTGAATCGGAAAGGCTGTCCGAATCCGACATCGTAATACGTTGGTCAGAAACGCGGTGTGTAGACCTGTACAATTTGGCTCCGACCTACTCGGTTTCTCCTAATGCCGGTCGGAACCGAGTTGGAAAGACCGAACGGTTACCTTCTATCATAATCGGTTGGTCGGAAATTTTTCCGAATCGGTCGGAAACAAGGGTTCCGACTCGGGGTATGAAAATCCAAATGCCATTCGGAGCCTATCGTAATGAGGCCCTAAATGTAAGAAGGGTTGATTTGACTTTGCCTACATAACTCTATGGTATAGTATGCCTGTGAAAAGCAATGCATTAACCTCCATATTCTGTTGCGTGCTTCATCAGGATTGATATATTGTCTCTGGCTATAGTGAGCCTAGTGTTCTATTTGTGACTGCATGCTACAGTGCAAGTGTAGGTGCTTGCAAAAGTGACAAAGATTATTTTCTGATAGAGACTCCTAACCACAGATCCTTCACCTTATGAATATTCCCCCAGGCCTCATACTGGATCCGAAATATCTTCAGGAGTACCCCTGCGTGCTAACCCTTTTCTTTCGAGGCTAGTTTTCCAAACTTTTCTACTAACCATTGTACAAGGAATGTAACCCCCTTCCCAAAACTACAGGGCTAAACCGTATAGGGACTGTCGCAAGCAAATGTCTGTGATAGATCCCCATCAGGTTTGCCAGTGGTTGGACCACGACTCCAATGCCTGCAGTAAATGTGCCTTTATGTACCAAAGGCCATTCAGAAATGGGAAGCAAAGCTCTACTTCACGAAGCACCAGAAAAATCCATGCTGTGACCGGGTGAGGTTGACGGGAAGGCCCCGTTCCCAAAGTCGTTCCTGTGGCTGATCTTCCTTGTGGTCGACCAAGTCCAAGAAGAAGCAGAAGTCTGCCCCTTCCTGCTACTCTTGATCCCAAGAGAAGATGAAAGGGCATCAATCTGTCTCCTGGTCTCGCTCCCAATGACGATCTGCAGAGCTAATTCTGACCCTTGTTTTCCTGCAGCCTGAGCTTCCAGGGCTGGCAGCAACTCCTGATCAAATAGAGGACTTTTGTGATGCCATGCTTTTACTCTTTGGCACGTTACTAACTCCTTTTGGTGTGCCTCTGGGCCGAAAGATCTCCCAACTAAGTTTCCACTCGCAGGCCTGTCCTCAGTGCCATTTGGACCCTCTGGTCCCTGATACGGCCTCTATATTGGCGTCATTGCGACTCCCATCCCAGCGCCACAACCTAAGCCAGAGCATGACACATTGACGTGGAATAACGACACACAACCCAGTGTTGTCTTACTTTAAGTTGGTGCTGCTACACCCTCGAACAAGGCCGTGCCCTGATCCACCCAGGCTGGACCCTTTTAACAACCCTTCTGATTCCGACACACTACCTTTGCCCAAGGTACAGGCTCATACCCTCCATACTTTGTTTGGTACTGATTCTGATAATGACGTTTATGATGTTGGGGACATGTTCACCAAGCGCTATACTGAGGACAATTGGTATGAGGATTTCCAGGATGGCAATGGCCTCAGCACATCACAACACACTGACTTGATCTCTCCTCCTGGCCCTGCAACAGAAGAGAGGGCATCCTTCACAATGGTCATGCAAAGGGCAGCTGAGGTGCTTGACTTACATCTGTCCACTATGGAAGTCAAGACCAACATACTGACTGAGGTCCTCTACACAGGGCAAATAAGTTCTGAGCCCCTGCTCCCTTTTAACAGTGCTCTCTCGGATACTCTTATTGGTACATGGGTGAAACCTTGATCTGGCCCACCAGTCAAACTGCA
The DNA here is from genome assembly GCA_963921515.1 of Calotriton arnoldi. Classification (NCBI taxonomy): domain Eukaryota; kingdom Metazoa; phylum Chordata; class Amphibia; order Caudata; family Salamandridae; genus Calotriton; species Calotriton arnoldi. The sequence continues at coordinate 420,196 of CAWUFW010003930.1, read as the reverse complement.
GGTTGCGTAGTTCCATAACCCTGCCCTGACCTGTACTTCTTAACTCAGCACCCTACTCTCGAAAGCCTTGTAGTGAAGGCCTCAGCAAGTAAGGTTAATCCCAACTCAGTCCCTACTACTCCACCAGATAGGGTATCAAAACAAATATAGACATCCAGGAAACTTATTTTTTCCTCCACAAGTCTATCATTACCGACTGTCACTGCCAGCTGCCTTTTAGACTGCTATTCTCATGCTCATTGGTACTCCGTGGCACTTGTCTTCCCAATAGTCCCTGACGATGTACGCTCTATTTTGACACAAGCCATACAGGATGCTTATGATGCTGCCAAGTTCAGAATTCTTTGTGACTTGGACAATACTGACTCTAGGCAGAGCCATAGGTACTACTGTGGCCTTTCCTAGGTACGCCTTTCTGAGGTTACAGACTTCTTCAGCGACGTCCAAGTCAGCCTCACGGATATCCTCTTTAATGACCCCTGCCTTTTTGGGGCTGAGGAAGACTCTGCCCTCAAGTGCTTTAAGATAGCAGAGCAAAGTGTGCTCTTTTGGGTCTTTTTGCTCCATTACAGCAACGTCAGCAATTTTTGTCCCCCCCGTGGCAACAGTAGCACACAGCCACCCTGTCTGAGGCAGGATCTGACATTTTCTGTCAAGGTGGAAAGCAGTCACTTCAGACAAGTGGGTCCTGCAAATTGCCCAGTGGGGCTGTTCCTTACCATTTCTAGCCACCCGCCGCACCTTCCACCATCCTCAAATGGCTGCTGGAACATCATTTGTCCCTTTTGCAGCAGGAAGTGCCCGACCTTCCAGCCAAACCCGCTATAGAGAGGGTGCCAACATCATAAGTAGGCTGTGGTTGCTATCCATGCAACTTTCATGTGCCGAAGAACGACGGAGGCCTTTGTCCTATTTTGGATCTTTGTCCACTTAATGCCTTCCATGGAAGGACAAATTCAAGATGCTCATCTTGGCCCAGGTCTTGTCTGCTCTCGGCCCTGGAGACTGAATGGTAGAGTTGAACCTATCTGTGCTCCCCTTTACCCTTACCAGTGCCCCTCAAAAGTTCACGAAAATGATGGTGGTGGTCCTGCACATCTTCGGAGGTCAGGGATCCTGGTCTCCACCTACCTCGACGAATAGCTGCTGAAGGAAGGTTCGCCCCAGGCAGTCGTCACCCACCTCTACACTATGGTGAACCTCATTCCACCTCTGGTGTTCACTATCAACATGCCGAAGTCACACCGGACTCCTTCGCAGATGCTCCCTTTCATTCCAACCATTCTGGACACAGTGCAGTTTCTCGCTTTTCCCCTGGAGAACAGATTCCAGGATATTCGGACTTTAATCCTGATGTTTCAGCCTTTGTTGGATTTCCAAGAGGATGACTCTGAGGCTACTGGGACCAATAGACTCTGGTGCTGGTGAAGCATGCCAGTGGCATATGTGCACTCTGTAGTGGGATGTGAAGTCCCATTGGGCACAGCTTCAGGGGGATCACTCTGATCACATCCAGCTTTCGGAGGAGAATGCAAAAGATCTGCAATGGTGACTGCAGGACCACAATTAGATCATTGACAGTCCCCTCTCCCTGCCCTACCCAGAGTTGACAGTGGTGGCCGATTAATTGTTTCTGGGTTGGGGAGGCCACTTGGGAGAGGTGGAGATCAGAAACATCTTGTCTCCTGTGGAGGCATGGCTTCCATCAACCTGTTGGAGTTGCAGGCCATTTGCTTGGTGTGAAAGCCTTCCTGCCATCCATCAATGGGAGGCTTGTGCAGGTGTTCACTGGCAACAACACTGCCTTGAGGTACTGCAACAAGCAGGGCAGGGTGGGGTCATGGACTCTGTGTCAGGAGGTTCTGCGTCTCTGGAAGTGGCTGGAACGCCAGGGGATTTTCCTGTTTATACACCACCTGGCGGGATCTCTAAACGCCAAGATAGATGTACTCAGCCATTGACGCCTAGTGATCACAAATGGCAGCTACACCCCTAGGTGGCACAGGGTCTCTTCTGTGAATGGGGAGTACCTTTGCATGATCTTTTCATAACTGCCAAAAACATGCAATGCCAACACTTTTTAACATTGGAGTTTCCAAAGCGTCTCTTGCTCGAAGACGCATGCTGCCTAGAATGTAGCTCGGGACTCCTGTATCCATTTCTGCCAATACCTCTCCTGCCTGAGTTCTCAAGAGGATTAAGAAGAACTGGGGCTAAGTCACCCTAGTGGCACCGAATTGGGCAAGGAGATTGTGGTATCCAGAACTCTTGGGCACGAGCATATGTCCTCTGATCAGGCTGCCCCTGTGGGAGGATCTCCTGTCGCAGCTACAAGGCAGGCTCCTTTGTTCAAGCCTTTGCATTCTCCACCTCCATGCTTGGAGACTAAGTGGTGGCAACTGACTTCCTTTGAACTTCCTCCTGAAGTTGTTGACGTCATCTTGGCAGCCAGGAATCCTTCGACTAAATTGGTATATGCCTATCATTGTGACAAGTTGGTGCCTTGGTGCAGCATCTACCAGATTAACCCACTTCAGGCCAAGCTTTCAAGTGTTACTTTACGCATTGTCCCTGGCCCAGCTAGCCTTTGCTTTGGGCACATTTAAAGAGTATTTGTCGGCTCTTTCATGTTTTTTTTGCGGTTGCCAGATCCGCCTTCTTTGTTCCAATTGCCTGTTGAGATGAGGTTTCTAAATGGTTTACAACATATGTCTCCTCATTCTCCATTTATTATGCCCAAGTAGAACCTTCATTTGGATTTTATGTTCATTATGTGTAGTCACTTTGAACCTATGCATAGCTGTTCTTTGTGTCTTCTGACCTTCAAAGCAGCTTTTCTCATCGCAATAACATTGGCGCAGTGGATGAGTGAGTGGCCAGCCCTCTCTGTTAACCCGCTATGCATCATGTTCCACTCAGACAAACTGGTTTTGAGAGCCCGAGCATCCTTTTTTTTTAAAGTGGTGACTCATTTTCACATTGGGCAGATCATCACACTTCTGACATTCTTTGATTCTCTAAGGAGAAGGAGAGACTCAATTGTTTGGATCTGTATAGTGCCCTTAGTTTTTACATTGATCATACCAGAGAGCATCGCTTGGATGATCAACTCTTTATTGGATTTGCCAGAGCAAAGAAGAGCAAGGCAGTGCAGAAGAGGACCATCTCTTGTTGGATCATTCTGACATTAAAAACTGCTATGCATTAGCTAAAACGCAGCCTTCCAGAGGACTACGTGCTCATTCCACTAGAGTCAAGGCCGCTACCACTCTGTTGGCACACAGAGAGCCTGTTCTGGACATTTTCTAGGTGGCTACGTGAGCGTCATTACTTATGTTCATGATACATTGCTGTCTATACAGCCAGGTCTGTCAAGATGGGTATTTTGCCCACTCAGTCCTGCAGGACTTTTGGCTTGAGGCAGTTGACAGACCCTCCTCCTATATGGTACTGTTTGGTATCTATTCAAAAGGTGAGTAATCTGCGGCTAGAAGTCTCTATTAGAAGAACAAGCTACTTACCTTCACTCGTACCTTTACTCTATCTAACAGCATATTGATCACTGGCCATACCATCCTCCCTGTTCTCTATCAATCAGGGGTTTATAAAGCATGGCTACTCACCCCTGTAGGAGACTCAAGGCGCTGAGAGGAGGGGGGCTGCTGATCCGTCTGGGCACAGGGGTTCAGTCCAAGAGCCAGGCCTTGAGATCCTGCCTGAATTGAGTCAGCGACGGGGTTTTCCTGAGGTGGAGAGGCGAGGTGGGAGAGGATCTTCCTCCGGCTCTGGTCTTGTGGATCCGTGGGACGGTGGCCAGGGCCAGTTGGGCGGAGCGAAGGTGTCCGCTGGGTATGTTGAATGAGAGGCGGTGGTTCAGATATGCTGGTCCTGTGTTGTGGAGAGCTTTGTAGGCATGTATGAGGAGCTTGAAGGTGATTCTTCTGTTGACTGAGTGCCAGTGGCATTCTCAAAGGTGTTCGGTGATGTGGCTGCGGCGGGGGATGTTGAGGACCAGTCTGGCTGCGGCTGGGTGATGCTGGCATAGAGTGCACTGCTATAGTCGAGTCTGCTGTGAACTGTACTCTTTTTCCACCTAGAAAGTGCCAACTTTAGAGAACTGCACACTGGTCCAAGTCAATTTGTGATTGTGCTTTGCGTCTGACGGCACTGACAGCTCAGAAAGAAACTGATGTAAGCGTGCATCGGTGGTGCCTTTTTATAAATGTTCATGTCACTCCCGGAGTGGATCAACGTCACTGCAGAGCTGTATGACGCCACCTGCCAGCATGCAGGAGTACTGCTGAAGATTTTTAGGATCCATTCTGATGCATTTAATTTTTATTTTTTGATGACATGATCTATAGACTGGAGATCAGCACACTGGCACGATTGATGAATGACCTTCATGCATCACTCGATGTGTAGTAAAATCTTACCCTATGTTTGGGCTATTTGCGCCTAACCTGTACTCATGCTCTACAACTTCATTTTGCTTATTAGTTAGAACATAATTGCTATATTCATCATAATTAGTATGATTTGTCAACAAATCATGATGCACAGTCTTTGAGGCTGTGTATGTGTGTTTCCCAATCTTGTATAATGCTGCAGTCAGAGAGATTGTTGTAAAAAGGATCTCTCTTGTCTATTCACTATTGTGTTATTCTTTAAAAACTGAGGAGCATACCGTGGTCTTTGGGGTATTGTGTTGCACCACGGTTCAGTGACAATCCTTGTAGTGACATCACTTAGGTGTAAAATGACAAATCATATGAATTATGATGATTATAGCAATTACGTTCTTACTAAAAAGCAAAATTCCATCGTATAGTATGACTACAGGACAACGGTCTCCTGTGTTCCCCAGGTTAGGAGCAACTAGCCCAACCAAAGGGTGAGGTTTTTACTAAATAGTGTGTGATGCATGAAGGACATCATTAGTGCCAGTGAGCTGATCACCTGAATATAGAGCATGTCATCAAACATCATGAATAACATGCATGCAGGTAGTAATTGAAATCTATTGATATTATTGCTGTTAACCTTGTCATTTGCTTACAGCTAACAAGCCTAGAAATAGAAGAACAGGACAAGTGTAAACAATTATCTTTATATATTACTTTTTTGAGCACCTACACTTGTATAATATTGTGCAGAGGCGCAAGTCCAACGCTGTGGCTACTATAGCCATAGACAATACATTAGTCCTGAAGAAGGCAGCTGACCCAAAGGGCAAGGAAAAGACAGCCGAAACATGTTGGCACAATAGGATGGTGGAACATTATCATCCCTAATCCATCCCCCAGAGCCAACAAGCAAACTTTTATTCTATCTAAGGCACCCTAGAATAAAGATACCTGCAAGGGCTAGCCGTAGACTGTTTTAACCTTCATTTTCTTAGGCACAATATCACATCTTTTAAATTAAAAAAAACAAACATTCTACCACTCTCTTGGTATAGCCCACCCGTGTTCACTCCCCTGAACCGGTGTGTGAAACCTGATGATGAAGCATGCAACATTGTGTGTGAGGGACTTGCTTTTCCTAGGAACAAAGTCCCATAGAATTATGTAGACAAAGACCACGTCAGCCCTTCCTGTAGTGTGTTTACATTCTGCAAATCCAACCCACTCTTTCTTCAACATATCCCCAACCTGATTGCCACACAGAATGGGTGCATCAAACAGTGGAGCAATACCCTCAATGCTATGCATACGATCAGCAGGAATCTTGGGCTGGCCAACCTGTTACTGTGTAATTTGCTTATAGTAACGCGGCTCACTCCTATTTGATCACTAGTACTTTCTACACATCTTTGGCCTTCCCCCTAATCATATGACTCTTCAAAATGTGAATAGCCAAACACCTGCTATAAAATCGAATGTCTAATGATTTCAAGAAGTACAAAAAAGTTTCAAAATATTTCAAAAAGGCTGAACTGAGAATTACAAGATGAACTTATAGCCTTTCTCAAGAACTAGTTTTCTACCCAGGAGATCAAGTATGGTTGTCCACCTGCAATCTACTCTTCCTCAAGAGACACGTTTATATCCACATGTTCTGGACCCTTCATTATCACTGGAATAATGTGCACAGTAGCAGGGAAAATAACCCTTCTGCGACAGTTGAAAAGCTCGGTTGCATAGCTGGCAGGGGGTCTGCCCCGGGCATCACTGTTTTTGAGGGCAGTGCAACGACGGCACTTCACCCTTTCACGTCACCCCTTCACTTCACTTACACCCCCGCTCTTAACCCCTCTGTGGGACCACCCAGGGCGGCAAAAGCGCTAGCTACGTCACTGGAAGAGCTATAATAATTTTCATGTATGAATTCTTAATCCCTTACAGCATAGTACTCAGGATCCACCAAGAGGTCCTTTCTACTGTCACAAGATCCACCAATGAATATGAGAGTTCATGCCTTCTGTGTCTTCCGAATAGTACAGGGAAAGAGCCAAAATATAGTAGATTGGTAAAGTATATTCAATTGAAGACAGTTCATGGGATCTGCTTTTGATATTAATTTCCCACATTTACTTTAACCATTTCATCTTCAATATCCTACCATACCTGGTCTTATTTTGCTGTCCTCCTTTAGAAGAGGGGTTAATGCCACACTTCAGAGACACACCACCTCTGACCTTATTGTAAAAGATTCTGCTCATTGTGTATCCTCAAACTATGAAGGTGTGGGTAACAATGGCATCACTCTTGGAAATGCCCTATTCAGAGAAGTGTGTTTTCTGTCCATGTAATGTAAGGTGGATTTGTAGATTGCTGCTTTTCACCCATGACGATATCCTGACACTGAACATAACATATGCACAAGAGTTCTAAAGCGCACATGCTCTGCAATGACCCCAGTGTAGGAAGCTGGCTCTGTATGTACTATAGCAAAGTGAGGTATAGTGTGTACAGAGTACAGTGGAACCCCAAAGGTAGGCAGAGGTAAAGTTAGATAGCACCTCACTCTCTATTTGTGGTAGTGTGGTCGAGCAGTAAGGCTTTATCAGAGGACAGTGTTAAGCATTTGTTGTACACACTCAGTCAGCAAATGAATTCACACACTCAAAGACTGAACTTCAGACCAACTGTTTTCTTGTATAAAAATATTCTTGTATTTATTTTATTTTCTAGAACCAAGCAAGCCTGGCACAGGTAAGTGATAAATACTGTGCAGTAAATATACAGTTGTAATACAGTTTGGATTGTAATTGTAAATGCACTTTGTTTTGACTTACAGTATTGTTTCTGAGAAATGCAATGCTTTGTAAATACAGTACATATACTTTGTATAGGATTTTCAGTAAAATTACAGGTAAGTTACTTTTGAGATTACTTTTCTTACACAGTGTAGTATACCTGGATACTACACTGGGACATTTCCTGTAAACCGGTAAGTAAAATCGTTTTTGTTAATGCAATTTCAAAGAATTTCTTTAGGTTTTCAAACTCCACACTTAGAACTTTTTCCAAGAAAAACAGTCCATGTTATCCTATGGAGGAAAATAGTGTTAACGGTTTTAGGGTAAGTATTTGGTAGTGGGAGTTGAGGTTCTGGGGGTAGACTCCGGGATCCCCCAGGGTCAGGGATGCACTCTCGTTACACCCTCAGCGGCACTAGGGCGGCCTGGTGCTGAGTGCTGAGGCCCAATGTTATCCAATGGGGGACAGGGGGCCTCCGGTTGGTGGCTGCTGACAAGCAGGCCACTTGGTTGTAGGAGCAAAGCTCCTGGACTTTAGCTCAGGGCAAATGGGGAAACAAAGTAGCACCAAAGATGCACCCTCAGCGACACTAGGGCGGCCGGGTGCAGGGTGCTGTTTTGACGTTGGGCGCCCTGTTGTTTGCAATGGGGAACCTCCGGTTTGCAAAGGCACTGCAGGCTTGGGGACGAAGGTCTTCTGGGTGCGACCACCACTTCGAGAGGTAAGTTGGGATCTTGGGGATTGGTTAGGCACTGTCAGTTGGACCACCCAAGGCTGTGGGGCGTCGGGTGCAGGGGTGCCTTTTAGGTTCGGATCTTCTTACCAGCTCCTGGTCGCGGTTGGGGGGACCTTCCGGATTTAGGCTGCAGGTGTCCGCTGGAGGTTTGAGGCAGGTCAGGGGTCACCGTATCTTGGGCCAGGTTTGCCGGGGGGACCTCCTCGTGGTGTTTGCCCACTTGAGCTCGAACCGTGGACGGCGGGTGCAGAGTGGTGCAGATTCGCGGTGTCCGGCCGGAGCCAGAGGTTGGAGATGAACAAATCCGGTGTTCACGGGAGACACAGTCTTTGTGGTTGAAGGCAGGCAGGTCCTCCGGGGTTTTCAAGGTTGCTGGCTGCAGGACACACTGGGATTTCGCAGGAGCAGGTTCGAGGTGGAGACAGGCCGGTAGGGCTGGGGCCAAGTCAGTGGGCGTCTTCCTCTTGTTAGCTTCTGCACGGATGTTTGGTCCTTCTTCTTCTTTTCTTGTAGTTTCCTCTGGTCTGAGGAAGCAAGGTTCAGGGGTGCCCCTAAATACTAGATTTAGGGGCGTTACAGGTAGGTAAATAGGTTCTGACCAATGGGTCCCTTCCCTGGGGTGGGTACACCCCCTATTATGCCACCCTCCAGTGGGAGGGGGGCATAAGCTTTCCCCTGGTTGGCTGGATCCCCCCATCTGCAAGATGACAGGGACTGAGAGTTGTGGTTCACCTCGCCTCCCCCACCTGAGGGGTGGAGTTGGCAGAGGTGGGCACACCTCTCTTCCTCACTTGTTTTTCCTGCTGGTTCTCCCGCCCAAAAGTGGGGATCAGAACCAGTGGGGACCAGTTGCTGAAAGCAGCAAGTGGCCTGGGGAAGCTCACAAAGGCAGCAAGCCTTTGAAGCTTCCCATGCGTGAACACTGCCCATCCTGGGGGAGGAGGCTTGGTACCTCGTCCCAGGATGTGCATTGTTTCAGGCCCCGAGAGCAGCAGGCTCTCGACCCAGGGGTCCAGAAACATGTCTGGTGGTGGCAGCTGAAAGCAGCCACTCAGCCTGGACACTAGTGGTAGGTCGTTTTTCAGGGGCATCTCTAAGATGCCCTCTGTGTGCATTTTTCATTAAATCCCACATAATGTGCTGAGAAGTTTGATACCAAACTTCTCAGTTTTCAGTGTAGCCATTATGGTGCTGTGGAGTTCGTAATGACAAACTCCCAGCACCATATACTCTTAATGGCAGCACTGCACTTACAATGTCTAAGAATGGACTTAGACACTGTAGGGGTACAGGGCTCATGCGCCTGTACCCTCACCAATGGTATAGAGCACCCAGCTAGAAGGGGGACTGACCTATGCCACACAGGGATGTGTGCCATGTCGACTCTTCACTTTGTTCTGCACCAAAACACGCAGCCTGCAAAGGCAGTGTGTGAGTGTAGTGGTACAGGGCCTCTAAGGGTGGCACAATAAGCGCTGCAGCCCTTAAGGGTCTTCTCTGGTCACAGTGCCCTGTGTACCTGTGGTACCATTTACCAGGGACTGACCTGTGGCTAGAGATGCCAATTGGGTTTTGGTTAGTTTTGGGGAAAGAACACAGGCCCTGGGAACCTGATTGGCAGGGACCCAGGGCACATCAAGTCAAAAGTGCATCATTAATCTGGCAAAAAGTGGGGAGGTTACTGCAACAGAAACCCAGGTTCTCACACCCAGACATTGTGCTTATGTGAAAGATAAGTGTATTCTCCAGCTCAGTTTTCACCAACCTGCATCCCTGCTAGTTTATTTTACTATTAATTAAAAAAAAATCCACATAAATATTTAATTTGAGCGACATTGCAATAATACATACAGGATATAAAGAGATTTTTTATCTATGCAGTCAATAGCAGACATTCACTGAAGTGGTGGCAGTGGTATACAACTCTATCTGCACATCCAAGGTACCAGGTGAGTAAATACTATATACTGTAATGTGCGCTCAAATGGGCAGAGAAACATTATGCCACCCAGCTAGTGTAGAACATACTTAAGAAAGAGAGAGAGAGAAACAAACTCCTTTATAGAATACTAATACAGTAATAAGCCCAGGGCAATACACAATCTTTTTTTGATGGTCTGCCAGTATAGCCGGTCCAATCTTTATTGTTGAAATGTTCATGATGCAACAGTCACAATCATGTTAATATGAAAAGCAGACAGCCAAAACGTGTTTTGTCGCAGCCAACCTTCTCAAGGCTGAGTGGTGTCACTAATCAAAGCGACTCAGCTCGAGGCACGTAGCAACAAAAAGATTGTCCAATCCTTGGAGCCCCAAGGATAGTTGGAGACAATCATGTGATATGCTCACGTTCCAGGAGTCTAAATCTCACAATGCTGAGCAGAAACGTGTAAGGAATTTACGATAGGAGTCGACGAGTCAATCGTTACAAATGAGCAAAAATAGTCTCATCTTTTGAACGTGCAAAATTACTCAGTAGGCAAGTATGCCAAACGATATCGGAAGTCGGGCTGTTGTAATGAATGCTATAATAGGCCCATATCTCAAGCATATGTAGGTAACGTCATGGTCGCCTGGTGTGTAGATACTCGTGCGGGTCAAAATGGTTTCATCCTTCCCCTGATGAGTCTCCTCAACTGTAAAGTGCGGACATCCAGAAGGTAAATGAGTCAGTTATTGCTCTTTTCTTACAAGCCAGAAAGTTCCTCCAGATAAACATCGCACAATAATTGTAACCCCGGGCGGGTAACTCCGCTCCGTCAACGGAGTTTGCAGATTTTTGCTAACCCGGGTGGGTAACTCCGCTCCGTCAACGGAGTTTGCAGATTTTTGCCTACTCCACGCTCCGTTCCAAACGCGGAGTTTAGGCAAAAACTCCCCTTCGTGGCTGAGTGGAGTTAGCCAGCCCCTCCACCCTCCCAAATTAATAAATTAAAAAACAATTCACTTACCTGTGTGGCTGCCTCCTCCTCTGCCTGGCCGCTCTCCTTCCTGCTCCTCGACGTCCTTCTCCTATGAAAAAACACTACGTTGTGCATCTTGCGCGTGCAGAAAGGAAAGCGGCCAGGCAGAGGAGGAGGCAGCCACGCAGGTAAGAGCCTTCTTTTTAAATTTTTTATTAATTTGGGAGGGGGGAGGGAGCGTAGCGTATTTCCACTGAGTTTTTTTCAAACTCCGTGGAAATACGCATAGAGGCACTACGCCTGCTACGCCCAGGCTTAAATAATTGCAGAAGAGACAAAAGATGTATTGAATAAATACTCAAAACGGGAGCAAGGGGCAAATGTACACATAGGATGGACTTGTCCATGGTTTTACAGTGCCTCAATGAACCTTTAAATCTTCTCAATTCTTATCAGGTGTCCAATGAAGAATATTTTATCATTAGTAACAGTGCCCAGAATCAGAGGGTCTCTGCAAACAACAATCTTGAAATTGTACTAGAACCTTTCTATTATAGTTTTAAGCAAGCAACAATATAAATTATATTGTAATATATTTAATCTCTCTTGCATTGTTATTTATTCCTTGTTTATATCTGTCAGTTACTGCATCAAAATATTTTAATCTTTTGGTCCATCTCACCCAAGTTCATGTTTTGAGTGAGGTGTTCCAGCAAACATTATGTGGAAGGAGGTTTCTTGGAACTTTACATTTATTGTCTCATTGTCAAAATCAATAAAAAATAATTGATGTAGAATGTTTATTTTAATTAATTATTTAGTCATTGATTAGTTCCTTTGATACGTTTGAACACATCAAATAACAATGTACTTCCAATTAATATATAGAACATTTCTAAAAGGGTGATCATCTGTTGTCTAAATTCTTCACCTTGCGACAACTAGATAAACACTCCCCACAATTAGGATGTTCTTTACTTTCCAATGACACACATTAAAAAACATGCACTCATAACCTTTATTACAACTCAAAATGCATCTTAACTGTCTACTTTCAAAATGCATTCATGCAGTTGAATTGGCCTTTATGCGGAATAGATCTCTTTACACATGGGCTGACCCAAAGCCCACTTTGAATATGTTATGTATTAGAAACAAACAAGACCTAAGATGCATGAATAGCCTACATTTCCTGGAACCATGAAGTTCAAATTGGAGGATTCATAAAAAAAACATGCAATCAAAAATAATTAATGTTGTAGCCAGGAATCAAACAAACCCCTATAGTAATCCATAACAATCATGTTCTTTGCAGCAAACAAGGGTAGACAATTCTTTGAACTTTATCAATCCTCCACTCAGTGTCCTTAGTAGAATTTCTTCTCAATAATTAGGAAATTGTGTATACCAAGTAAGGACCAGTAGAATGAATTTTGCAATTTCAAAGCTTACTAAATACCACAGAAAACATATCAGGCAGTGCCTTAAACAAAATTGTTGAAATGAAGAATCTGAGGATAAATCTGTAGCCCTTAAAATGTCCCCCATTTATAGCCTAGAGAAAAAGCTTTGGAAGCCATGACCACCGGCTTGAAAAGACACGAAAAAATTGCGGTATCTATGACTGCGTCCTGCATAAACCAAGGGATGCTTACCAACCGGTGTTCCTTCCACCAGATATTAACCCACTGAAATTGCTTAAATAAAAGAATTAACCTGCCAGTCCTTTCCCAGCAAATTATTCTGGATAACTGACAAACTCTGTCAAAGGAGCTCCCAGGTGATACAGTTCCCTCTCCAAGTGCCAATAAAACTTCCTTCTCTAGGCAGACATTTACCTGTTGTTGGTGCTGGCTGCCCATGACTTCTCATTGAAGGTGGATACTGGTCACGAAATGCTAGAGTCACCTGAAATCCTTCAAGCCATTGGTGATTGGAATACTTCCATCACTGAAGAATCTTGCCAGCTCATCAGATCCCATAAAGTAATCTGATGCTAAGATATGAATTGGAAAAATCTCAAGAAATATCCATTATAACCATAACCAAACATGTGACCTCCAAGTCTGTGTCATCAACACTAATTCTCACATGCACGGTCACCCTTTGTATGATACTGAAGGCAGGAGAGGCATATGGACAGTGCTTAATTTTTAAAAAACGAAGTACCAGGGCCCTTGTCAGGAAGCCAAAGCAGCTTGAACCACTCATTGGCCCTGCCAGTGCTGCTAATGACTGTACCAGAACAACTACTAACCATCTCACTCCTACAAGTGTGAAAGTACAGACTATTCCAGGCCACTGAAAGCTATAAGAATGGTGAGGCAGCAGGTATTTGTCATTTTAAATGCATGTTAAATAACTCTTTTTGTACTCATTTCAAAAGTAGCAAACAGCGCCCCAAGTGTACGACTGCCATAAGAGCCGGTGTGGACTATTAAGTGCCGGTACTCAGCACCAGAGACAACCGGCACAAGTTAAGGGCTGCATCTGGGGCCTTGTACTTCTCATTATGTTGGTCGTCATGTTTCGCCACAACTTCCAAGCCTGCTCTCCCACTGAAAAATTCTGAAAAATGTGTGTTTAACCTGTGTAGTGCAAAAATCCAGTTGCTTAAATACGATGGCTGTCTGGAGTGCCAATCTGCCAATACATTTGAATTTGGATTGCTGCTCTCAAAAGTGAAAATAGTCCAAAGGTGCTCATGTGATGATTTAGTCTCTTCAACTTTTTATTTTATTTTACAAATGTTTGATTATTATCGTATTGCTCAATAAGGCTATATTTATTTGTTGTAATCTCTTCACTTTTGTTATTAAGAAATTAGACTCCCTTTTTAAAGTTCATCCAAGTGTATAAATGGGAACTCAATTTCCAACATGTACCATCATAGTTAGTTCCGTCCATGCCATGGAAAACTTGATTGAAACCCCCCCCTATGCATTTCGGACTGTCTGGCCCTTCTTCAGGGAGAAATCTTTACAAACAAAAGTAAACACAAATATTAGTAAAAGAAGCATACGATCAAAGCCGTCCTGAACTAAAACAATGTACACTCAATCAAATCATTGGATGATTCTTGTTTTTATAACCAGGACCTGAAGGCATTATATATGACCCACCTAAAAGAGACACTTGATGGAAGATGGACTGTTGTTCCTCATGGGATTTCACTGTTGACAACGACTTGAGCAGCAAAGTACTACAAAAAAAAACAACAATGTCATTGCAGGAGCATAAGGTCTAACAAGACACTAAGATGAACCACCTTTTCCCTAAAATGCTCATAAATACGCTGCTGATATGTCATTTACCAGCAAAACCTGGGCATACCTGAGTAAGGAAGCTTTGATATGGAGGGTTGAGGACTCCCTGTTGCCCTCTGTAGTTGGTGTCACTGAAGTGCCAACTCAGCCTCCTATCCGGCCAAGGTCTGGAATTTGCATATTAAATTGTATCTGTTGTTTACGTTGCTTAGAAATGATAGAAGTGCATTTTGAAGCACTATGTAAAATACAAATTAGCTTTCATATTATTGTGGAGGGAGGGGAAGTGGTGAATTATTGGGACGTCATCAATAGGGTCAGTCAGTCAGTGAAGAAGTTATGTTTGTTAAGACCTTGGCCTTTAAAACAATCATACATACCTTCCATCATCCAGCTACATATAATAAATACAATTTCCTTTACTGCTATCAGAAACCTTCAATTGCACAAGTAACATCCAGATATTTCACATCAATCAAGAGACCAAATGCTTGTCTACCTTCTACAATTCCATACTTCAAAAAATCGGTTTAAAAAACATTTTGTGCACCAATAAAAACCTTTGACAGTCCAGTTAAACATGTAAGCAATCACACTTTATTTTCAGCTCACATGTACATTTTCCATTATGGTCTATGGTTGCTGATTTTACAACCTTGCTTTCATAGCACAGATTTACTTCAGATGTAAATTGCAGAACTGCTTGTTTAAGCAAGGTTTGGTAATGCATCAACATATGGGAACCCATCATCTCTTACTCATGACTTTCTCAGAAACTCTTTAGATGTTTTGCCACTTAGATACCGCATATCCTGTTCCCTAGCACAATATTTAGTCAACACATGCAGTTCAGCCTCAGAAGTATACATTTCTAGGTTCCTGTAGCTAGCCTTCTACATAATTTGTCCAATTTTTTTAACCTCTTTTATTTTGCCCATCTCAATTAACTGTGTGTGACCTTGTTTTTACAGCGAGTGGAGAGTGTTTAAAATCCTTCCCTCACCATTCCAGACCAGAATCTTACCTATCCATCATATAAGTAACTTCATTCACAAAGCTGTGTTTCCATTCTTATGGCCTGTATAATAGTTGACAGAGGTAAGGATAACAATTTGTTTGCACATTTCCACTTCTCATAATTCCAGTCTAGTTTACTGCTTAGGCTTAGTAGTTCCGCTCCGTACTGGAATTGTGGACGGATTATAGCGAGATATGCTTGATCCAGCGCGAACGGCTAAAAATGTTATACTCGTTTACTATAACTCCATTATAACATGATACTATATACTTTATAATTCAGAACTTTGGGCCCGTGGAAACTCAATATCCACTTACAATATCAGGTCCTCCTATAGATCTTTGGTAGAGCTAATAGGGACTCGATAATAAGAGACGGATGCTGTTTCCTTCATGAGGACCTATAATGAAGAAAAAGCCCAACTAACAACCATAGTCACAAAATGTAATATGTCAAATAACTTATCAATAAAGACCAACTCTAAATACCTATCAAGTTACTTTTATCTAATATTTCAAAATATGAATGGTCAATACACAAGTACATAAGAAATCATTAGTTTTTTCAGAATTTTGTTATTACAGGAAATATTCACAATAATAAAACAGTTCATGACAAATACATCGTAAATTCAGTAACAAGTGTGAGAGGGAGAGTAAGAGAGAGACAAAAGAAATAATAATTCATGTGCAAATCAGTATGCAATTTAGATTTTTCATACGAACCTAGATCAAAGAAACGAATGCACAGAGTGCAAAAGTCAGAAATTGCTAACCCTTTGGCCAAAAAGGCATAGCTTGAGCAACATCACCAGCAGATGAAGTGCAAAGTAATCAATATAGTCTCGTTCAGGAACTGCAAAGGTAATAGCCAGCCAGAGTAGCATAGAGAGTACAGCAGCAAGGCTCTCTTCTCATAGAAACAGCTACTGTCAAGTTCTTTTCTCACGGTAATAATTATACTTCCCTAATGTTTTAATTTTACAGTTCCACACAATTTCATTGGTCAGGCTTATAAGGTGATCATCGTCCTAGCCAGATCATACGGATTTTTCTGTTAAAGTTCCTTGTTAAAATAAATGTCATCATCGCTCTTCGGAAGCAGGAAAAAAATGTGTGACTTCTTCCATGTCCTTGCACTCGCTTCCACATCAGCTTGCAAAATATTCGACACAATCATCCATAGAAAGAAATACTCTAACCATTGAAAGGAAATCCTAGTGATATGCTTTATACACAACTAAACAAATACATCAGCTTCTTAGAACTAATGAAGGATAAAGTACATTCTTCTGAGGCCTACATTAGAAAAGAAAAATACTCTAGCAGGGTTTGAGGCCTTTTGGAGAAA
Source organism: Calotriton arnoldi (assembly GCA_963921515.1). Taxonomy (NCBI): domain Eukaryota; kingdom Metazoa; phylum Chordata; class Amphibia; order Caudata; family Salamandridae; genus Calotriton; species Calotriton arnoldi. Next base: position 403,718 of record CAWUFW010003930.1, on the reverse strand, counting down.
CTAAAATCATCATTTTTCTGAAGAATAGAAAACACATTTCTTGTTATAAAGACAAAATAAATATATACAAAAGTCAATTAAAGAATTCATTTTTCTAATTAAACTCTTAAGCATAATCTAATAATAAAATGCAAGCTAGTTTATATTTAATTTTCTCTTGCTATAGGAAAAGTAAAGCATTCGCAAAACATTTTCTGTAAGCCTTTTTTTCATTATTATTATTTCATAATTCTACTTTGTGGGTTTTAATGCACATTAGTCAAGTCTCTCTCATATATTGTGTTTTTTCATAAAAAGCACATGGTTTAATGCTTTCTGCACGGTGATCAGTGTAACTTTGATTACTAAACACGTCATCTTTCTTGCACATATTTCACGAAAATCTTTAAAGTACCCATGTTAGTTATTTTTCACACTATTAGCCATTTGTTTTGTTTAATAACACACTTATGAGTAGATTTGATCAAGCAAGATTTTATTCACAAAAATCATGCTTCATCAGGCTAATGGAATTACGCGTAAGGAGGGACCGCCATTTTCTCTATTAAAAAGTCTTACCCACATACTGAGAACAGTGCTGTAGCTTTTAGAAGTGCAATATGTTCCTTCTAATAAATTTCCCTTCTAACCACATCTCTAAATATTTGTACTTTTTGACCACTTCTACTTTACTTTCTCCCACAGATTGCTGCCAACCCCGGGACCAAAAACGCAGATGCCCCATATCTATCAGAAAACGACCTGGTTTTGCAAGGGGGCGTTTTTGGTCCAGGGCTCGGCGGCCATCTGGGGAAACCTACCAAACTCACACATTTCTGAAAACTAGACACCCGGCGGAGTCCAGGGAGGTGTGGCTAGCGTTGATCCCCCTACATTTTCCTACCCAGAATCCCCTGCAAACCTCAAATTTAGCTGAAGAAAATCAAATTTTTCTCACATTTCTGTGTGGGAAAGTTGTGGGATCACTGGACTGACACAAATTTCCTACCACCCAGTGTTCCCCCAGGTCTCTCGAAAAAATGGTACCTCACTTCTGTGGGTGGGCCAAGTACCCGCGGCAGGCAAGGGCCCGGGGGGGCAGAAAGACTGTGGCAATTCTTTTTGGGGTGGGGGCATTGGCATGCCCATTCTGGGCAGCCCCCATCCCTACGTATACAAAAATAATAATAATCCCTGGTGCCTAGTGGGCTTTCTGCTCCCCCCCCCTGGGGGCAGATCAGGGGCTACTGCCCCCATCTGCCTCCTGGGGGGGCATAAAGACTGTGGCATTTTTTGGGGGGCATTGGCATGCCCATTGTGGGCAGCCCCAACCCCGAACTTTGAAAAAAAATATTCCCTGGTGCCTAGTAGGCTTTCTGCCCCCCAGGGGGGCAGATAATGGGCTATTGCCCCATCTGCCTCCTGGGGGCCAGAAAGACTGTAGCACATTGTTTTGGGGTGGGGGCATTGGCATGCCCATTCTGGGCAGCCCCCACCCCTGGCCTATAAAAAAAGAATCCCTGGTGTCTAGGGTGCTTTCTGCCCCCCGGGGGTGGGCAGATAAGGGGCTATTGCCCCCATCTGCCTCCCGGGGGACAGAAAGACTGTAGCAATTTTTTTGGGGGTGGGGGCAGTGCCATGCCCGTTCTGGGCAGCCCCCCACCCCTCTGTACAAAAAAAAACCCAATTCCCTGGTGCCTAGTGGGCTTTCTGCCCCCCTGGGGGCAGATAAGGGGCTATTGCCCCCATCTGCCTCCTGGGGGGGGGCAGAAAGACTTTTGCCTTTTTTTGGGGGAAGGGGTGGGGGCATTGGCATGCCCATTCTGGACAGCCCCCAACCCTGGCCTATAAAAAAATAATCCCTGGTGTCTAGGGTGCTTTCTGCCCCCCCGGGGGGTAGATTGGGGGCTACTGCCCCAGGGGGTGCAGAAAGTCTGGTTATGTCAGAATTTTTTGGGGGGAGCAAAGGCCCTTGTCCTCCCTGGTGGCTAGTGGGTGGATCCCTGCTTGGGGATCGCCCTCCTGGGGCGATCCCCAAGCAGGGATCCACTTGGGAGTGGTACCATTGGAAAAAGGGGAGATTCTCCCCTTTCCAATGATACCTCTCCCATGTGTGTCGGTGCTCGGGGCTGAGATAGCCCAACGAGCAGTGAAACTGAAACTAAGTTTCAGTTTCAACATCATCAAACCTTTTATTTCGGCTATAAGCCATAAAAAGTTACAATCACAAAAATGCACAATTCAATCAATTTCAATAAAAACATCATACATCATCCTATTTACAATTTAAAAAAAAACGTTGATGATTAAAATTAGTGAATAATAAGAAGAACAGGCCTACTAGACCCGACACCATGAAGATAGTCTTATTAAATGGGCATTCTTCATAGGAATAGAAATTCATGTACAGTTAAAATAAATTAAGTGAACAGGCCATAAAAATGGCAAAAAATGGCAAATCCCCAATGTCAATGTTAATGGAATGGCGCATATGGGGTGATAGGACGCTACATGAGCATACTAAGCCTTGCTCTACAAGCTGGCTATCCTAGAGGGCGCATTGTCTATGACCTTCTTTCTCTGGTTCCAAGCACAAAGCAGATAATGCGATACTGCCAGTGTGAATAATTCCCTAGTGTCACTCTTAAGGAGCCTTAATGCTTCCCCACAGTGTCTCACACCCTTAGAGTTCAATGCTGCTTTTAGCCATTTCTTACGCGGATTTCTATATTGTGGGCAGAAGAACATGAAATGTTCCACAGTTTCTGCGATGGTAGGGCAATTTGTGCAGAACTTGTTATTTGGAAGTGTCCTGTCCCATTCCATAGTGTGAGTTCTCAGGGGCAATATGCCACACCTGAATTGGACATACAAACACTTAGAGTGGCATGGATACATACGATCCAAGTAAGGCTCCGGGCAGGGAGAGCATTTGTGGAGGAGAAACTGACCGGTAATAGAATTTTCCTGGTGTACTTTCCACGTTTGCAATACAATTTCCTCCCAGAACCTGGTTTTCACTCCACGGGCGTCACTTTTGGTGATCTGCTCCGGGGTGTTCCATAAATTAGCCATGCCTATTCTATGGGATAACACTTTTATCGCCTTCAGGCAGGGTGTACTTACGTCCTTATCCAGGGATACTACCTCTTTTACACAGTCTCAAGTTTCAGTTTCATTTTTCATGTAATGACGACAGCACGCCATGCGCACGATAGTCATTAAATTGAAAGAAATAAAAAAGGCTTGGGAGGTTGGGGAAGCTCTTCCCCACATCCCAAAGCCCCCCAAAAAAAGGAAATCCCTCTGCTGTTTGCAGCAGAGGGATTTAGTGCACGTGTGCACATGATGGAATGGTTCCATCATGAGCACAGGAGCACTGGTGCTCATGACGTAACCATTCCATCATGAGCACCGAAAGGGTTAATCCTCTTCACAGAATAATGTGATAAAATCTCTTCTCGCACTAGAAAGCTTTTCTTTTTAGGTGCCATAAATCTTCGTCAACCAAGCATCTTATTTAGCATCTTATTTTCCCTATCTCCTTTTCAATTTTATCCCGTACTAGCTGCCAGAATTTCCTAACATTTTTTGTTTCAATTACCTCTACCATATTTTTCCGTCTTTTCTCATAATGATCTTTTTTCTTCCCATTCAATTTATTCTCATATTCTCTTTTGGCCCTGGATAGGTTATTTTCTAACTCATGTTTGTATGTTTTCTTGAGTTTCCTCTCTCATTTCCTTATTTTTCATTTTAATCTTCCTTATTCCCTGTCAAACCAGACATTTCACTTTTTCATACCTATTTGCTCTTTTCTCCTTTAACATATTTCATTTTTATTCAACCTTTAAACACCGTACTTGATTTACTATTCCATTGTGCCAAATTATAAAAATCATAAGGTACCTCGTTCCCCTGGATTACTTCTTGCTGCTGCTGGAAATTGCTCATTAGACTTCATTGTTAAAAAGAGCTTTATTAAAAAATACAACAAATCCAAAAACAGTAAATAGTAAACAGGTTTAAGGAGAAACAACTGTGTAAATAAGCATAGATCGTAAAATTGTGAATACATAAAGTAAAAATATAAGCATATCTAATAATCGAATATAAATGTTCTATAAAACAAAATAAGGAATATGCTGCATTTTGAGGATTTGTTAAGTATATGGGGGAGGGGAGGAGAGAGGAAACGGGGGGTGATAAAAAGTATTATAAAGCATTATAAAAAATGGTCAGTTCAAAATGCATCAATTTTTAAAGGCAGTATATAAATAGAGTATCAACAATGAAGGCTAAGTAAATAGTGAAAGGAACAATTGTAATAGTGAGTGATAATAGCAAAATTCAAAAATTCACAGATGTTCAAAAGTAGCAGGATCAGATCTTGGATCAGGAGCAGACATTGTATTGATTGTATTCAGATATGTTGTGAGGGAAAGCCATGTAAATTCTCTGTTGTAAGGTCCTAGGGTAGAGATTGTATAAGCTCTGTCTAGACGATGGTGATAACAGACTGCATACCACCTTAGTGGAAAGGTTTGATGAGTTTTTCCAATTAGCAGTGATGTATTGGAGGGCCATAGCCAGTAAAAGATAGAACAGTTTTTGGTTATAATGATTTAGTCGACACTTATCATCTAAAGAACCCCAAAAAATTGAAATGTTATTAAATGGGATAGAGGAATGAAAAATACAATTGATATATCTCCAGACATTATGCCAAAAGCAAAGAGTATTCGGGCAGGAAAACTGCATATGTTTAAGATCAGCATGCAAGCTGTGACATGATCAACTGGGGCATCTGGATTAAGGGAAAATTTGGAGAGAGATATTGGAGTATAAAGAAGTCTATTATAAATAAAATAAAGTGTTTGAGTGAGAGTAGCTGTTCTTGAAGTTTTATAGAGTTTAAGCCATAATTTCTTCCAAAGGCAAGTGGGGATGAGCAGTTAAAGTCGATCCCCATAACAATTCTGTATGTGTTTTCGATCTAGAGGGAGGAGCAACTATTAAAGATTTATATATGAGGGATGGTCTTGGTAATGTGGAATGTAAATGAGATATCGGAGAATCCACCGCTATGGAGGGGGAATCGTCTGGTAAGGTAATGAGAATATTTAATAGTATATTAATGAGAAGAAAGAATTTGGGTTGAAAGGAGGAGGGGCAAAGACATTTGTTTTGAAATTGAGGGAAAGAAACAGGGTTGTTATTGAGTAAAAGGTCTTCCATTCAAACAATGCCCTTGTCCCTCCATGACCTCCAAAAGAGAGGTCGATTGTGAAATATAATACGATTATTCTACCAGATGGACATGTGCAAGAAACAGTTGCGTGTGAGTATAGATGAAGAGGCAGAGGGAGATAATATATTTGAGATGTGTTTAAAAACTGGGGTAGAAAGATATGCGGAAGTAGTGGAATGAGAAAGATATTCTTTGAAAGAAAAAGGTGAAATGAAAACATTTTCTATTGTTAGCCAGAGTGGTGAAGAGGAGGCTGGGGCTTTCAACAACCAAAATGTGGCATGACAGAAAGCCTTATGATACTGTTCGAAGTTAGGAATGTTAACACCTCCTTCATTTCGAAAGTGTTTCAAATGGGACAGGGAAGTATGAGATTTCATTTTGTGCCATACAAATGTTAATAGTAGAGAATCATTTAAAAAAAATAAAACTGAGGTATACGAATTGGAACCATCGATAAGGTAAAAAGAACAATAGTAGAAATCATCATTTTGATTGAATTTAATCGACCCCACCAAGAGAGAAAGAGGGGTGAGCAAGAAGAGATTAAAGATTCAATGTGGAGCAAGGAGTTATTGAGATTCAGGGAGATAGAAGAGGTAATGGTATTAGAAAAACAAATGCCTAAGTATTTAATTTTAATAGAAGTCTGAGTGAAGCCAGAGGAAGAGAATGAAAGTTTAGTACAAGATTTGTTTAAAGGAAGGACTTAAGATTTATCAAAATTAATTTTGTAAAAGAAACTTGAGAGAAGGTGGACATTTCTTGAGGTAAAGCTGGTAAGGAAGAGTCAGGGTTAGAAATTAAAAGAAGGATATCATCAGCATTAGCTGCTGTTTTGGGTTATGTGTCATAATGAAAACCAGAGATGGATGGATTATTGTTTATTTTAACAAGAAAAGGTTTGAGAGCAAGAATGAGTAATAATGGGTATGAGGCATCCCTGTCTTATGCCTCTATAGCATAAGGATATGCCATTAGCCAATACCAAAGCCATCGGAGAGTCATAGAGAACAGAGAATAAAGAAAGAAAGATTGAGTTAAAATCATGCCATTGTAAAGCTTTAAACATGAAGGAGCAATTAAGTATATCAAAAGCCTTTTCGGCGTCGATAGTGATGGCCGCCAGAGGATAATCGCGGTTCGGGAATTCACTTAAAATATTAAAGAATATTCTGGTATCGTCAGACCCCATGCAGCCTTTAAGAAACTCACTTGTTCTGCTCCAATTAGATGAGGTAAAAAAAGATTCAATGCGCAAAGCTGAGTTTAACGAACATCTTGTAGTCTACATTAACCAATGAAATAGGTCTCTAATTTTTACATAAAGTAGGATCCAACCCGATTTAGGGATAAGGCAGATTGTTGTTTCAATATGCCTTTGGAAGAGCTAGAGTAAGAGAATGACAAAGACAGGGTAGGAAATCTTGGAACTAAGAGGGAAGAAAAATAAGAATAAAACTCAACAGAACAACCATCAGGACCGAGTGATTTACCTTGTTTTAATGATGACAGGGCTGTATTAATTTTGGAAAGGTTAATGTCCACATCTAAAGTGGAGAAGTCCAGGGAAGGGTTATGGCATTTGGGAAGTGAAGAGAAGAGTCAATATCATTTATATCTGGGCTATGTTCAGGAGTATAAAGTGATTTATAAAATTTTACAAACTCTTCAATCTTGATAAATTGAAGCGCCTGTGGAAGACTGTAGTGAAAACATTTTATGGCGTTCTTTTCTAACCTTGAGGTAATTGGCCAAGAGTTTGCCCAATTTATTACGACCGCCATAATATCTAGAACTGCTTTTTAATAAATAATTAGAAGTGTTGTCAGAGGAAATTTTGTTAAAATGTATTTTAGCAGCGATTAAATCTTGTAGGACTGTTGGAGATTGGGAAGTGTAGCATTTATGTTCCAGGGTCTTAATGTCAGATAATAAAGTGGTATGTTGGGCGAGAAAAGTCTTCTTTTATTTGCAACATCGTCGATGATGAATCCTTGAGCTGTGGCTTCAGAGGAATCCAAAAGTAGTTGGGGTGTGCATGGGGTATTGATGTTTGGATAAGAAATCTTTAGTAAATGTTAGGAAAGACGAAAAAAAACATGTCTAATAGTAAAGAGTTATTAAATTTCCATTTACAAGAGGGTGGTTAAGGGGAAATAAATCAGAATCTGCTGTTGTGGGTGCATGGTCTGAGAGTAGAATGGGTTCAATCTGTGATTTGATAAGAGTACAAGAGAGTGGTTTACTAACTAACATGTGGTCAAATCTGCTATGGGGTTTGTGAGCAGGAGAGAGGAATGTATATCTTGTGCTGATGGATTGTTAAATCTCCAAGAATCGATTAGTGCCCTATGAGAAAGAAAGGAAACATACAGTTTGTGCATTTTATGTGGAATAAATTTAATAAGATTATTGGTCGAGAAAGTGTTGCATATATAATTGCTGTCTCCAGCTAAAAGAAAATATTCATCAGTAAATTGAAGACATGTTTTCTCAAGATCAGACCAAAACACTACATCATTTTGGGTTGGAGCATAGACATTAAAAACAGTGATATGTATTTTGTTAATAGACAATTTGGTAACAATTCTTCTTCCACATGAGTCTGTTTCCTGTGAAAGAATAGACATATCAAGGTGTTTATTACATAAAATAACAACATAGTTTTTCTTGTCTAGGGTGGGGGGAAGTACTTTGCCGACTCAGGTTGTTTTCAATTTATGTGCTTCTGGGTCTGAGAAAAGGGTATTCCGGAGAAATACTAAATTTGGTTTATATTTTTTCAAATGGGAAAGAACTCCTTGTCTCTTAATAGGATGATTAAAACCAAGTTAAAACTCTGAATATGAACGTTTATACAAGATATGAGAATAAACTGACCAACACTGGGTATGAAATGAGTGGGAAGGATGATGAAGAGTAAAAGGAGAGATATGGAAAGGAAAGTGGACGGGAAAAGGCTAGTAGTCGGGGAAAAGGGAAGGGAGGACATGAGAGACAGAGATAAAAAAGAAAACAGAAGACAGTACAAGCCACAAATGTGGCGACTGAGAGAAGTACCTGTGGGTGTTAAACATAAGAGTAGGGGTGGGTACGGCACATCACTAGGATGACAGGGTTTGGAGCACCACGCAGCACACGAGGCCAGAAACATAAATTATGAGGTGATGACATAGGACAAACCAAAACAAAGTGAATCTAAAATAAAAAGATGAGATAAACCAATTAGAAGAGGAGAGAAAGCCAAGTATTTAAAACAAAAATATCACAGTCAAGTAGAAGAGCCAACTTTGTCCATGGAAGTTGAAGAATTTGCTCTCAGGAAGTTTCTCAGATCTGGAGGGTCTTCAAAAGTATATGAGTGATTCTTATAGGTGATTTCAAGGGTGCAGGGATGAAGAAGGCCAAAACGCGCTCCCAAGGAGCATAGTGCAGGACGCAGAGAAAGAAAAATCTTCTGTCTATCTGCTGTTGATTTGGCAATATCTTGCGTAAGGAAGAGCTTGGAACCAGAGTAGAAAAGTTGTTTTTTAGATTTGGCGGCTTGTAGAACCTTGAGGAGATCAGTATACTCCAAGAAGAAGATAATAATGCTTCTGGGTTTAGCTGAAGAGGTAGTAGTAGGAGACCTGCGACCAAGTCGATGAGCTCTTTGAATATAGAGGGATGCAGCTTTGGGTAGATCTAGAAGCTGTAGTAAAAAGTTAGTGAAAAAAGTCCTGTCATTCGCTTGTCCTCCTTTCTGGCACCTTTTACTGTTGAGGCAATCATACATGCTGCTTTGGGGGTCATTTGGTTTCTTGTTGGCTTTACTCTGCTTGTGAGGGGGGTAGCCTCTTACTGCTGCTTAGGGCCGACTCGCCTCCCGGTCTGCATGGTTTTTGTGCCCTGCCGCCTGTTCGGAGGGTCTGGGCTGCGAGGGCCATGCTGCGCCTACTCCCCTTGTCGTCCCCACTCACCCTGCTGTAACTCATCTTCCAGGTGAGTGGCCTTTCTTTTGGCACACCGCCTTAACAGGTGAGTCACCTTAACAACATTGTTACCCCTTTTACTGTCATGCGGCTTGTGAGGCTCACGTCTCCATGCGACTCCCCCCTTTCTTTGTCCAAGGGGTAATTCAAAGCTTTCATTTTTTTTTGTCAAACTCTTTTTATTGAACTTTTCCCAAGCATATATTATGATGACAGCATATATTAGAGATAAGCCAGGTTACATGACAATAGCATGCTAAAGATAAATACAGTTGCTTAAGACATGGCTTTATAAAAAATTATTTCAACATAAGAAGATTGTACAGCGTCAGCTGATCAATTAGTACAATTTTGGTGTGTATTTGAATTTGCATATAGAACATAGAATTCTATGGATAAACCTCTTTTACACATATTTATTGCTACATTGAATGTGTTCTAATGAAACTTTCAGCTTTTTAAATAAACTTGCATATTTGTTTTTGAATTTGAATAGTACTTTTTGGTGATATTGGTTTAATTTTGGATGAATGAGTGTGCGGTTTTAAATCAGTTTCTCGTTTATACATATCCAAAGGGAAATTGTTTATTTTTGACTGGTTGTCAATTTGGCCCCCTGTCCCTTTGGTTAAAGGGGGCCCCTCTCCTGCAGCTTCCAAGCAGAGCCATAAAATGGCATGATCACTTAAAGTTTGATGTTTCAATGAATCATCAAATAACCACAGGAGGGCTAAACTTAGGGAAGCGGGCATGGGAAAGCCCAAAATTGTTTAATTTGTGCTAAAATTTCAACCCAAAATGGTTGTATAATCAGGCAATCCCACCATACATGCCAGAAATCACCGAGTCGTCTACAACCCCTCCAACAGAGATCAGATGTGTTTGGGAATATGGTTTTAAGTTTAGTAGGATAGAGATACCAATTGAACAAGACTTTATAATGAGCCTCTCTAAGTCCCAGAGAATGATTGTGTCGGGGGATATCCTTCCCCACTTTCAGCCATTGATTTTCAGATATGGGATCGTCTAGGATCGTCGTCCAAAAATGGTTGTGTCTTGTGTGGCCTCAGGTGAAGTTTTGAGTAAGTGCGAGTAAAGTGGTGAAATTAAACCCCTTGTTCCTCCGGCTTGCCTTACCAATAAACGACAGTTCTGTAGTGGCTGCTTGACGGATTCTGGGTTGCAGAGCCAAATGTTTCATTTGAGTATAATGATATCTTTCGGATGATGAAATTCCAAAATCCCATTGACAATTTTCAAAAGTAAGAATATCCCACCCATGAAAGAGATCTGAGATGACAATACAGCCCCCTTCCCTCCAGGAGTCAAAAGGACCCGGTAACAAGGCTGGGACGAAAGCAGAGTTAAAATGAATAGGGGTATATGGGAAAGGGAAAGAGATCCAGCCAGGCAGGAGGGCAACTGTGTCCCACACAATGAGAGTTGGTCGTGTAGGTGCGCTCAAGTAGGCATTCGGTAGATGATCAGGTCTTGGTTTCCGAAGGACATCCCAAAAGTATCGACCCAGCACTACCCTGTCCATATGGAGCCAGTGCTTATCTGACTCTCTTTGGGACCATTCTACTATAGCTCTCAGCTGTGTTGCTTTGAAGTATAAGTGAAAGTCTGGCAGGGAGAGACCACCTGCCTCCTTTGGGTGTCGCAGCTGTTTATAGGGGATTGGGGTTCTACGGTTTTGACAGGTGAAGTGCAGGACCAAGGAATGGAGTTCCCAAACAAATTCTCGAGGCATTTCTATGGGCAGGCCTTGGAATAGTTATAAAATGCGTGGCAGCACTGTCATTTTAATAGCATTAATATGCCCTAACAATGAGAGATATTTGGGGGCCCACCTTTTGAGATCCAATTTTAGTTGGCGAAGGAACGGGAGAAAGTTAGCACGATAGAGATCAGAAATCCTTGGGGTCAATTTGATTCCTAAATAGTTTATTTCTTTCTTCTTCTATTGAAAAGGGGTCATGGATGCCACTTGTTCCATTTCATGCATGGGAAGAGTAAGGTTTAAAAGGAAAGATTTGTGTAAGTTTATGCAGTATCATGCCACTTTCTCATAGATAACTAAATCTCTTTGCAGAATGGCTAAGGAGGTGGAGGTAGCGGTGAGGGAGAATAACACATCATCTGCAAAGAGAGAAATCTTGTGTTCATTAGATACAAAAGGAATGCCGTAGATCTCCGATGTAGCTCTGATGGTTGTTGCGAGGGGTTCAATGCTGAGAGCAAATAATAGTTGCAAGAGTGGGCACCCCTAGAGGGTACCTCGAGTCACCCCAAAAAATTTGGAGCCAACCCCATTAATCACCACTCATGAAAGAGGATTCACATATCATGCTCAAATCATTTCTATGAAGTTATCATTAAAGCCGAATTTATGAAGGGTTTGAAAGAGAAAGGACCAATCCACCCGGCCGAAGACCTTCTCAGTGTCTAGCGCTAATAGGATAGCTGGAATCTGTTTTTGGTGTCTTTTTTGACTTGGTGGATCAGCTGTCTCAAATTGTCATGCGAAAAAAAACCCGATTGGTCTGGGTGAATCAGTTTGGGGAGGAACTTTTCTAATCGTGTGGCCAAAATCTCGGCAGAGTTTTGCATCTAGGTTTAGTAAGGCTATAGGCTTATATGAAGAGCAATACTGAGGGTCCTTCCAGGGTTTAAGAATTACAGAAATGAGGGCTTCACTAATTGAAGGAGTGACCTTTTTGTTGATGGCTATGTAGTTAATTAAAAGTGTAAAATATGGAGTGAGTTCCACACTAAAGGTTTTATAAAAGAGCATGGTGAATCCGTCGAGTCAAGGGGATTTTTGTGATTTAAGATTGGCAATTGCCAATCGAACCTCCTCTTCATCTACTGGGTTGCTCAATTCCTCGTTTTGAGCCGCCAACACTTGGGCCAGCTCCCTTTTAGCCAAGTAATCTCGCTGAGCAGCTTCGCAGGACGGGTCAGAGGTATAGAGGTTTTGATAGAAATCATGAAAGGCTCGAGCTTTGTCATGTTCAGAAGTTGCGTATTCCCCTGTCTTTGTCTGAATTTTGTTTTTATATTCTTTTTCATGTTTTGTCCAGAGCGTGGGTGCTAACTGGGTGCCTACCTTATTTCCCTTATCATGTGTTAGATGTTTAAGTCGTAAAAGAGTAAACCCAGCTTGTTCATTTTAAATTTTTTTTTTTTAGTTGCAGCCTGCAAAGACCATGGTCGCCCACAGATTAGCCCAAACACTCTTATCCCCTTCTCAGACAGGCGCACTCCATCGGGGCGTACAATTCTGGGCATCTCAGGTGGATCAGGCCATGCCGCATGCTCTCTAGGCCGTTTGCTTTGCAGAATTTGCTCACTGCAATATTCAGCTTCCTCCTGGAGTTGTCAACTGCACCATTGGATATGGACCCCGCCATGTGAGCCTGGGGATAATTTCTGACCAGACTATGGTTGCGCTGCCGAAGGCCCTTGCCACTGCTGTTAGCCCAAGCCAGATGTCGCTGAGGAGATCCTTCCTGCCCAACTGGGTGAGATCGTTGCCCCCGAAGTGGATGATCAAGACCTCCGGGTGCAGAGAAGATGATGCGCGCAGTCCGTCCAGCGTTGCAGAGAGCTGGTCCCATCTCATCCCCGGGTAGCCCCACCATTTGATGTCTGTGGCTTTCAGGCCCCCAGCTGATCTGCCACCTCCTATGTTCCACAATGTTTGCATCCTGAGAATAAATGAGATCCCGACCACCCACACTGTACTGGGCTGGGCCACTGTTGAGGCAACAAAACACGTCTGTCAGCTATGGCCGCAGCACACCCTTAGTCTGCTTATATTAGTTGGGGGTCTTCTTTACGTTTTGTAAGTGCTGTAGCGCCACCTGCCCACTTCCATGATGCCATCCTCGAGTACCCCATGCTGTGCCACTGTTGTGGCCACCCCTGTCCTAAACGAGTGGGAACCAAATGCGGAGGGAGTAAAAACTTTGCGCATGACCACAGTAAACTGGAATTTGCTTAGCAGATCCCCATTACCGTGTAGAAAAAGTGCTCCCTCCCCTGCGGGATGTATTGCCAAGTAATGGTAGAAGCAGCACCAAGGACAATACTTTGTATCTGCTATGCAAAAAGCAGCACCCAGGTCCCCTTGCCTAACTGGTCTGTTTTGTGTCTCCTGAGCAAGAACTGCATTTTGTCCGACTCCTCCCTGACATCTGTGGCTTGTAGGCAATTTGAACCTGCATCTTTCTTTGCTGGGGTAATGAGCTCGCTTAGCATGAAAGCCCAGAAAAATGCCATGTGGTGTTTAGGTTTCATTATTTAAGAGTGTAATATTTTTCAGTGCTCTTGCTTTACAGATTACTTACGGAGTTCTACTTTCTACTTGTGCATGTATTCTATGTTTTACTACTATTGGAATGTTTTGGTGATGGTCTGGAACACTGCTGTGTCAGTTGAAGCAGCCATCCTGAGCCCTCATTTCACCTGTATCTTGCTTATCCTATTTTACTCAATAAAACCTTGAAAACTACTGAAGATCTCTAGTGAGTCTATTAGAAAGAATTGAAGGCCATTGATGACAACCTGGAAACCCACTTCAATTTTGGCGACAGGATGGGATTAATGTGTTTTTAACATTCCAGTGCTTCATCCTACTACCAGACTTTGTCTTCTAGTTAAGGTACTGTACGTCCAATTTCTTTACATTGAGGGCTCGAGGATTTTTTTCTTTCATCCCAGTGACTCCAAGTCATTTTTATTCATTCACATGGGTCATTGTTCGTTTTTCCAAGTACTCCTAATTTTCAGCTTTTGAACTTTATGCACCTGTCCTGCGTAAATATTTTGACCTCTTACAACCCACTATGCGGCTGGCAATATTTCATTAACTTTTGTCTTCAATCTTCGTCTGCGAAATTCACCGTTGTTGTTTTTATTCAAAGAAGCTTTCCTCTGCTCGAGCCGAGCGTTGCCATAACAACTCACAAGCTGCTGCCTCGAGCGCTCGCACTCGCGCTCGCACTCTCTGCTTCAACAAGCCGCGCTGGAATCTGTGTCCATATCAGATTCAGTGCGTTCAGTTACACGCGCTGAAGTCCGTGCATACATTAAGTGATTTCGGAAGTCTGATTTCCGGCGCGTACACCGGCGCGCGTCAGACAAGAATCACCCTTTGCTTTCCCTTTGAGTAATTTAGCAATCTGACTCCCGGCGAGTATACCGGCGCGCGTCAGACAATATTATCCCTCTTTCTTTCTGCATTGGTCAACTTCGTGGTCTGACTCCCGGCGCGTATACCGGCGCGCGTCAGACAAAATCCTTATTTCTTTCATTAAAAAGAAAGACAAATAAACTTACATGTTTTTCAGGAGTACTCGTCTGCTGCTTTGACGTTCACGACGCTCTATGATCCTAAGCAAGGATTGTTTCCGGAACCAGCTGAACTTGTCTGTTCAGTTACAGCACACCTCAAGGCGTCACCTGGTACTGCACTCTTCGTGTTCAGTTTGATTTAATTTCAGCGATTAACACGCTATGCTGTCGTGTTGATTCTTGTTGAGTATTGTCATCAAAACGTTTTAATAATTCACTTAGCTTCCACTAATTTTATATATTTTTGCTTTGCTCTTCTCCTCCCACTCTATTCTTTTATTGATTTTTTTGCTTCTTTTTCTTTCTTCTTTTTCATTCTTCCTTTCTTCATATGTTTTTTTCTTTCTGTTCCTTCTTTTACTGGTATTATGCAGTCTGTCACTCCTCCTGAAAACTTCTTGCAAGAACCTGGGGAACCTCCCATTAAATGGCGTTTATGGTATAGATCTTTTGAGGCGTACCTAGGCGCTAATGATGGTTTAAAGTTTAAACCCGATAGGAAACGTAGTCTTTTGTACTACTATTTGGGTGTGGAGAGGCAAAATGTCTTTGATCATCTACCGGTTTATTTAGGTCAAGATTTAGGTGATCTTGATGAATTTCAGCTAGCCGTAAAAAATTGATTTATTTTGAAGGAAAAGTCAACATGGTAGTTCACAGACATAAGTTCTTTACTCGCATTCAAGGTCCTAATGAGTCTATTGATACTTGCATAACTGCTCTGAAAGTTCTGGCTGGTTATTGTGATTTTGAGCATTTTACTTCACAACTAATTAGGGACCAATTAGTTTCCAGATGTTTTTCAAAGAAGATTCAACAAAAATTACTATCTTGCAAGAATCCTTCGTTGGATGAAGCTATTGACATAGCAAAAAGTATTGAATCTTCTGAACTTGATGCTAAACAATTAGAAATTCAACCTGCAACTACTAGTGTCATCAATACTTCTTCTAGAGCATCACTCATTCCTGATTCTACTTTCAACAAGTCTAGAGGTACTTATTTTTCCAACTCCAGAGGTGGTAGAGGTATGTCCTATGGTCGTTTTAAAATACAATGTTTCAGATGTGGTTCGAATTCTCATGTGTCAAATTTTAAAAATTGTCCTGCGGCAGCACAAGAATGCTGGAAATGCAAAAAGATTGGTCACTTTGGCAATGTTTGTAGAGGAGGTAAATGCACCCCTGTTCGGTTTGTTCAAGACGACCTTATTGATAATGAACATGAAACAGTAGAAAAGAAGATTGAAGAGTTAATGTTGGCTGTTGATTGTGTAAATATTAACAATATTCAAGCTGAAAACATCATCAGTGATCCTTTAGTTCAGATAAAAATTGATGATGTTGACATTCCCTTACTCATTGATTCTGGTGCAAGAATAACTATCATCTCTATCGATAAATATAAACAGAATTGGGCACATAAAGTTCTATTACCACTGCATTTGAAGGCAGTAAAATTGATTTGGCTGGTTATTTTTGTGGCAATATTACCTTTGAAACAAAAACTATTCATGGTAAGGTATATGTAGCCTATAAAGGAATCAATGTCTTGGGATGGTGGCATCAAGCAGAATTTGGAATGATTATCAAACCAGGCCATAAACATCCTGTATCTCTTACAAATGCTGTTTCTCATCACACTTCATGGAAGGAAAGATTTTGTAAAGTATTTTCTGATAACATTGGTCTAATTAAAAATTTCACCCACACTATTAAAGTTAAAGAAGGTGTCTCTCCTGTGAAGCACAGATTACGCAATGTCCCTCACAGTGTAAGAAATGAATTATCTCAAATGTTAAAAAAAATGCAAGAAAATGGTGTGATAGAGAAAGTGGATGCCACACTTTGGCTTTCTCCAATTGTTCTTGCCAAGAAAAAGAATGGTGAGCTACGCTTATGTGTGGACTTACGTTCACTTAACAAGGCTATTTGGGTAGAAATTTTCCCCTACCACGCATTGATGACTTAATCACGGCTGTAGGTCAGTCCAAATGGTTTTCTAAACTGGATTTACGAGCGGCGTACCATCAGGTGGAATTGGATGTCTCATCCAGACATTTGACAGCTTTTGTCACTCCTGATGGGACATTTCAATTTCACAGAATGCCATTTGGACTGGCCTCTGCCGCGTCCGTGTTCCAAACGTTTATGACCAATATGTTTCAAGGAATGTCAAATGTTGTTGTTTTTCAAGACGATATTTTAATTCATGCTGTGTCAAAAGAGGAACATATTGTTGTAATTGAAAAAGTTTTGACTATTTTACAGAATAATTGTGTCACCATCAGGGAGGATAAATGCATTTTTGCAGTGAATGAAATTGAATATTTGGGACATGTACTCTCTAAAGATGGTGTTAAACCTAAACCGAGTATTGTGGATGGAATTGTTAATGCACCACACCCCACTGACAAGGAGCAGCTTCGTTCTTTCATTGGTCTATGTGAGTTTTATTCGAAATTTATCAAAAATGTTGCCACTCTCACTGAATGTTTTAGGAGTCTATTAAAAAACGGATCTGATTTTATCTGGACATCCATTTGCCAAGAGCATTTTCAACTCATCAAAGATAGTATTCTTGCTGCTCCGGCCCTTCAAGCATATATTGAGGGTCGTGATACGTACATCACTGTTGATGCTAGTGCTTACGGCATGGGTGCTGTTTTATCACAAATGATTGGCAAGAATGAGGTAACCATTGGATTTGCCTCAAGAAGGATGAAAGATGTCGAATTGAATATTCTGTCATCGAAAAAGAAATGCCTGTGTGTGGGGAGTAGAGAAGTTCAAATCGTATCTGTGGGGGAGAAAGTTTTGGCTTAGAACAGATCACAAACCGTTAGTGGACATTTTATCTGGCAATATAATTAAAAAAGCCACTGCCAGATTGGCTAGACTTGCTACCAAATTTTTAGAATTCAATTTTTCTGTACAACATATAGCTGGAGGTAAGAATGTCAAAGGTGACTTCTTATCCAGACATCCTATCCAAAATGCTAAGTGTGATGAAAAAGAGGAGGAGGACATTGAAGAATGCATTATTGCTTCTGTCGAGGACACTGTGATTTGTGCCAATATGGAAGATTGGTGTAAGGCACTAGAAAAGGATTCTGTTTTAAAACAGGTTATGAGTTTTGTTGTGGAAGGTTGGCCCAAAGAAAAATCTATTGATCCTGTTTTACAGCCCTTTTGTAAGATTGCCAACGAATTATCTATTGAAAACAATTTGTTAGAGAGGGAAAATTAATTCCTCCTTCTTGTTTCAGGAGAAGAATTCTGGAAACTGCTCATTCCGGTCATTTAGGTATGACTGCTGCCAAACGCAGAATCCGTAATGATTTTTGGTGGCCTTCTGTTGATCGTGAAGTTGAGGTTCTAGTGAATGAATGCACCCAATGTTTGTACAGTGATAAACATTTATCTACTTCCTCTCCATGTCCCAAACCCACAGTGTCTCCGAGTAAGGTGTGGCAAAGAGTTGCTTTGGACTTTCTAGGACCATTTCATGTGCTTCCCAATTGCATGAAATATTTGATTGTGTTGATTGATCATCTATCCAGGTGGGTGGAGGTTAGAGGTGTTTCTGAGCCTAATACTAAATCTGTTGTACGTTTTCTTCAAGACATTTTCAGTAGAGAGGGTGTCCCTGAAGAACTGTTAACTGACAATGGGGTACAATTTACTTCTATTTCCATGCAAGAATTTCTAGCAAAGATGGGTGCCAAGCATCTCCGCACTCCTCTTTACTTTCCCCAAGCCAATGGTAAAGTGGAAAGATTCAACAGAGTTTTAGTTGAATGTATACAAAGTGCAATTAAAGCGAGAGTAGATTATGAGACTGCCATCAGAGATTTTGTATGGGCATACAGAACTTCCCCTCACTCCGTGTCGGGTGCTGTCCCTTTTGAGCTAATGAGAGGGAGAAAAGTTGTTTCTACTCTTAACCCATTTTGGAAAATGGAGCTTTCAAAAAAAGAGTGTAATGTAAAAGAGGATTCCATCAAAGCAAAAATTTTGAGTGATGAAGCTAGTCTCCGCAAGTATGAAAAATCCAAACTTCCTGTTGTCAAAAAAGAGGTTAAATTTGCCATTGGGGATTGGATGTGTGTCAAGGATCCTTTATTGTTACAGAAAGGAAAATCAAAGTTTAGAGATCCTGCATGTATTGTTAGCATTAGGGGTCAAGCTGTGAAACTTGATAATGATCAAAGGTGGAATGTTGGCCGCTTAGCTAAAAGCAAAAGAAATGATGTTCGTCATGGTGCACGAATGAATGTTCAAAATTATTCTGAAGTCAGAAGAAGTTCAAGAGTTAAGAGAATCCCCAGTAGATTCATTGATTAATTATTTTCTTGTTCCTCTCCTTTTCTTCTCGTTAAAGGGGAGATATGTGGTGTTTAGGTTTCATTATTTAAGAGTGTAATATTTTTCAGTGCTCTTGCTTTACAGATTACTTACGGAGTTCTACTTTCTACTTGTGCATGTATTCTATGTTTTACTACTATTGGAATGTTTTGGTGATGGTCTGGAACACTGCTGTGTCAGTTGAAGCAGCCATCCTGAGCCCTCACTTCACCTGTATCTTGCTTATCCTATTTTCCTCAATAAAACCTTGAAAACTACTGAAGATCTCTGGTGAGTCTATTAGAAAGAATTGAAGGCCATTGATGACAACCTGGAAACCCACTTCATGCCACTATAAAGGCAGCCCTGAACAGTGCCAACTCAAACCTATTAGTAGTAACTATCTCTAGGCTGTTGATCACCAGGATCAGTTTTTCATAATCTATGGGGCGCCTTGTGTCTTGTCTCTCCCCTTCCAGGCGCTTCATGTAATGGTAGGATATGAGCTCCCTGCCTGTCTTAGCTTTGAGAAGTGGGCCACCGCTGCTAAGTGGGCTTGCGCCCAGGATTTTGTCTTTTTTTCCGGTAGGGCCATTCAATGAAGTGCTCCACTGCCTTAGCCGTGGCTTCAGTGTCCCCCAAGGAATGCAGCCCACGCACCTGCATCACCGTGCTGATATATCTGTCATACAGCCTTGCTGTGGCGGGTGTGAGGGCTTGCTCGATTAGTACGGACAGGTCCGTTCCACCAGCTCCCACAAATTTTCTGGAAAGGGTGTCATTCTCTGCTGAAAGCCTGGTGCTAGCCTTTTGAACTTGTCCATCTGGGAACGAGAGAGTGCATCCGCCAGTGAGTTCTGTATTCCTGGAAAATGCCGTGCCCTAATGTCCAGGTTCCATTCAAGCTGAAACCTAACCATACCCCTCATCAGCCTTACTATATCCGGGCAGGTGGCTGCGTCCCTATTTATAGCCTGCATCACTCCCTGATTATCCAACCATAGCGTAATCTTCGTAACCAGCAGCCTCTTTTTCCACACAGTCAGGGCTACCACTATGGGGAATAGATCAAGGAAGGTAATGTTGCTGGTGACCCCCAATTCATGCCATCTTCTGGGCGATTGCCCTGTGCACCACTCTTTACCCAGTATTGCCCCGAAGCTGTGGCTGCTGGCCGCATCTGTGAATAGGGCTATTTGCTTGGACATGACCCAACCCTCTCTCCAAATGAGGAATCCATTGAATTGGGTCAGGAAGGAATCCTGCGCGCTGTTCCCCTTATTTTTCTATGCGACCTGGAAAGGGAGACAATGTGCCTTTTCAACCCCCTTGATGCCCTTGTGGGGTGTGATGCAACTCTCCCCTATTGGGAGATTCAAACCACCATCTGTGCCCCTGTTGGTCCCTTGTCTTTGCACCAAATCTGGCGCACTTTTTGGCCTCGCGGGGTGTGGGGTGTTGGACGCGACGCTGGGGTACTTCACCTTTGATGGGGCCGCCGGGCAGCCACCTAAACTGTTCAAACCGGTCCTTACGGGTCCATGGCGGCTGTTATGGTGACGGCCCTCGATGCTAATCTAGCAGAGCTAACCGGGCTGCCCTTCCAGCGCGAACACTATGGGGTGGTACAAGCATAATACAACAACAAATTTAAACGCACTTTTTGCCTCATACTCTACAACTCCAAGAATCTGGCGCCAAACTCCAGGATCCCTGGCGCCACGAGCAGACAAGCAGCAGTTTCTGAATCCCAGGCGGCAGACTGACTGTCGGGCATGCCAACACTACAGAAGGGAGGAGCTTCCTACATTTGTAGTAGGCATAGTTTAATACCAATGGGGTCATATCGAGAGAGACATACTGCAAATGAAAAATGACCCAACGTGGTGGGCAAAAGATGAGATCAACCAGCCCAGGTTGTGAGACATTTAGTTAGAGGTCTAACAGCCAGGGGCGTAGCTCCTATTGGTGCGGCAGGTGCAGTGGCACCAGGGCCCAAAGGCCCAAGGGCAGTGGCGGCCGCTATTTACCGGGGGTGGCGGGGCAGGAGCAGGGGGTGGGGGGTGGTAATTGGAAATAAAAAAATTAAAAAACAAAACTTACCTTCAGGCCGGCCACTCGGCCGGCCGCCGCCTCTCAGTCCGCTCGCCGTCGCCTCGGAAGCAGGAACCAGGAAACACCCAGCCTCCCGACACCCCCCTAACCAATCACAACGCTGCAGTGCAGCGTTGTGATTGGTCTGAGCGCCGTGGTTCGGCGCTCAGATGGGGAATGGGGGCCTGGGCATGTTCTGCACCCAGGTTGTAATGCAGTCTGGGTGCAGAACATGCAAAGTGCGCATGACTGTTATGGTCGGCCCGAGAGGGCCGGCCAAACAGTTATGCGCACTTTAGAGTGGAGCAACCACTCCTCCTCCTGGTCCCTGCTCTGGCAGTCCAGCTCCGCCCTGCACAGCCGCACCAGGAAATGGAAAACTTAAAAGATAATAACGCTGGTTATTATCATTTTAGGTTTCCTTTCTACTGCTCGCAGAGAGCAGTGGGGCGACGCTCCTCCGCCTTAGCGGAGTAGCCGCCACTGCCCCAGGGGCCGACGCATTCTGATTATTGTTGTATTTCACAGTTCAAACTGCGACCAAGGAGGCCGTTTGCAACTTTGCACTGGGGCCCATGACTTATATCCCTAATGTTCAATTTGAACCGGTGGGGGCCACTGGAACTCATTTTTGTGGGCCAGCACTTATTATTCCTCATCGGATATTTCCCGAGAGGAAGAGAGGGGTAAACATTCAATGATGAAAGGCTGAGGCAGCGAAAGACGGAAAACCCATCACAAAGGCAGAAAGCAGGAACGTGCAAGGGTGAGGGAAACGGGCCGGGAGTGTCTGGTAACCAGACTCTGGTAAAAGAGGCCTGAAGTGAATTTAGGACTAAGTAGCCTTGGACTTCAGCGCGCCGACATTCAGTTGCATCAGCAGCGGGATTCTGAGCAGAGCCCTGGGCACCGGCACTCTTTCTTTTACAAGTTAAGCCCTGCTTATCCCTTTTCTCTGGACTACGCTTGACAGCTAGTCGCAGGTTCCAATCTCTGCCCACGTGCTAGAGAAGTCGAGTGCGAGCCACTCATCCACATATAGATACAAATACAAACATTGTCAGTCCTCGATGCTTCATCGTTTCACCGCAGAAAAAAACTAATTCCTCTTCTTCTGTGGTAAATGTTAAAATCAATTCATCCCTAAAGTTAATTAAATCAGTCTTGTTTGAAAAACTGCAATTCATAATTACTCGTTAATTACCAATTTCATTTGATGTTTGAGCAAGTAAGCACATTTATGACTCTCTTGAATAAATACATCATTGATTGAAATGCAACTTTAATTATTCGAGAAGCCCTCGGTACGAGTTCTTAATCATAATCTCTTGAACAATATGAACTAAACCGATAAACATTTATTTTGTCAGAGTTCCATCTAGTGGGCTAATGACAGATACCCCAATCACTGCATTCTACAGCTACTCAATTCCGCGCCCTTATAGCACAGTAACTTACGGCTATTTTTTTTACAATAAATTTAGGAAAAGTCAGACATTTCAGTATCCTTGTTAATACTATGAGAAAAAGACGAGCTATTTTAAAAGTGTACATCGCCTCCCTTTTGTGTAAGTCTAATCATGCGAGTTAATCACATAATCCTTCTGAAACATGAAATATACCGAAGAACATTTGTTTTGGCAGAGTGCCATCTAGTGGACTAAAGATAGATACAGCAATCTACACTAGCGGTTTCTATTTCTGCTTCCCTTTCCTTTCCCATCAGAAGCCAACAATGACCATGGCTTCTCACATAATTCCCAATCATCATTTCTTGCTCTGATTCTTGAGTTAAAACTCTTTTAACAAGCTTTATTTTTTTTTTTTAGAGTTTTATATAGCGCGAACTAGACCCGAGACAGGTATCAGAGCGCTTTCCATGAGCACCAGTTTCGTTACAGATGAACACATTCATTTTTAGGTCTCGCCTACGCAGCGCGCATGCGCTGCCTAGGAGAGACCTTTAGCGATCGGCACAGCTTTGGGGGCAAAAACGTGCACGCGTTGCATTGCTTGCAATGGCAACGCGTGCACGTCTGGCGATTCCCTTGCGGGAGCGCGCGGCGCCATATGGTGGCGCCATATGGTCACAATCATCGCGCCTTGCTGCACGCTCCCGCAAGGGAATCGCGCAGGCCCCCTCCTGCCGCGCGAGGCGCGCGCTTGTGCTGGTTCTTTTTGTTTAAGCACTCACGAGTGCATGTGGTTTTCCAGTTGTCTTCCTAGTGTGATTCTCTTCCGCTTGCTGTGATGCTCTCTCTCTCTCGTGGTTCTCCCCTGACCCTCGTGTTGCGCTTGCCTTTGTGTGCTCCCTCCTCCTGCTTTGTTTACTCATCCGTGTGTTTCTGTCCCTCCTAGCTCCATGTTGCTCTCTCTCACCAGTTTGCTTTTATCCCCTGCTCTGCATGCTGTGCTCACTCTCTCCCATTTGCCCCTGGTTTCCTCTGTGTTGCTTCCACCCCACCTACATCTTCTGTGTTGCTTCTGGCCCCGTGTTGCTTCCATGCTCCTCCACCCAGGTTGATTACCCCCACATGCTTTCCAGAATGACGTGGCTGGCCGCATCTTAGCCTTTTTTTTTTTTTTTTTGGGTGTAATTCTTTCGCCATGCTTCGCAGCCTCAGTGACACTGTGCAGCATGTCTGAAAACCATTTGCAAAGCCCATAGGTCCCAATGGAAGCACCTATTGTCTTTGCCAGTGCTTCTTTCTTTTTTTAGCACTCCATGGGAGTGCGTGAGTTTTCCTATCTCTGCTTGGTGTGCAGTTTTCCCTTCACATCCCCTCCCACTGTCTGTGTTGCTCTCATCCCCCAACCCAGTTCGTCCATTGTTCCCCCACCCATATTTTTATTTTTCATCCCCAAATTCCTGCGTTGCTGCGCTGCTGCACTGCCTCAGCTCCGAGTTGCTCCCACCACAGCTTTATCTAGCAGACTCCCCACGCTCCTTTGTTTCACCCCCCGTGCATTAATGTAAAAAAATTTGGAGGCGCTGTCAGCTTCAATTTACTGCAAAGGTGTCCTTTTATGTTTGATGCATTTTTGTGCGTATTTTTTAATTTACTGCTCCAAGATTAATGGCCACCATTATAGAACGGCAAATTACAAGTTTAATGCCTGTTGTGTGAATCACATTTCTCTTCCCCTAGGGAAGCCTCCAGCTTGGGGCATTGGGTCAGCCCACCTCAGCCATTAGCTCACTTCACTGTAAGTGACCGCACTCAGCTCTTTCACAGGAGCACATCCACACCAAGTCCTTCACTTCAGTGTCAGGGATTATTACTATGTCAATTTGCACTTTTTGAGACCCCAAAAATATTTTTGCTCTCTCATTTTTTTTTTTAAATTGGCAAGGTCCAGGCACGTAACCCCGCGCCCCTACCATATTTTTACAAACAAAACAGGCATTGATAAAACCAAAAGGCTGGCAGCCAACACCGGACCTATTGGCCTTGCCACTGTGCTTGTGTTAGGGTTGTTAGTCGTATTTATTTTTAGGGCTTGCTGAAGATCTCATTATGCTAATGGTCGCTGGAGTTTACGTGCTGTGGGCCTCATTCATGAGGCCCTACCAGTACTTTTGCGCCGCCAGAACGTCCATTTTTTGACGTTCCGGTGGCCCAATGTGCCACTGGCATATTTATAAGGCCACGTAAAGCCACAAAATACGTGGCTTTTCATAGCCTTATAACTATGTGCCCCTTTCACGTAGAAAACTGCGTGAAATGGGCGTTCCATGGGTGTTGCTGGGGCGTTTCCAGCAGCATCCATGGCTTTTTGACACTGCCCCAGATTTACGAAAAATTGTAAGTCCCTCCTGTCTCACGTGTGGCTTCTCTTGTAGTCTCTTTATGAACACATATTTATATGCTACATGATTACACTGCACTCAATGCAACATACACTCCAAATACCACTCAGTGCCACATAATTACAGACCACATAATTACACTCTACTGAATGTAACATACACTCCACACAATACCACTCAGTGCCACATAATTATATGCTACATAATTACACTGCACTGAATGCAACATACACTCCAAATACCACTCAGTGCCACATAATTACACACCACATAATTACACCATAATTACACTCTACTGAATGCAACATACACTCCACACAATACCACTCAGTGCCACATAATTATATGCTATATAATTACACTGCACTCAATGCAACATACACTCCAAATAATACCACTCAGTGCCACATAATTACACACCACATAATTACACCATAATTACACTCTACTAAATGCAACATACACTCCACACAATACTACTCAGTGCCACATAATTATATGCTACATAATTACACTGCACTCAATCCAACATACACTCCAAATACCACTCAGTGCCACATAATTACACGCCACATAATTACACTCTACTCAATGCAACATAAATACACTCCACATACCACACAGTGCCACATAATTATATGCTACATAATTACACTGCACTCAATGCAACATACTCTCCAAATACCACTCAGTGCCACATAATTACACACCACATAATTACACTCTACTGAATGCAACATACACTCCACACAATACCACTCAGTGCCACATAATTATATGCTATATAATTACACTGCACTCAATGCAACATACACTCAGTGCCACATAATTACACGCCACATAATTACAATCTACTAAATGCAACATACACTCCACACAATACCACTCAGTGCCACATAATTATATGCTACATAATTACACTGCACTCAATGCAACATACACTCCAAATAATACCACTCAGTGCCACATAATTACACGCCACATAATTACACTCTACTCAATCCAACATAAATACACTCCTCATAATACCACTCAGTGCCATATAATTACACGCCACATACTTACACTCTACTCAATGCAACATAAATACACTCCACATACCACACAGTGCCACATAATTATATGCTACATAATTACACTGCACTCAATGCAATATACACTCCAAATACCACTCAGTGCCACATAATTACACTCTACTGAATGCAACATACACTCCACACAATACCACTCAGTGCCACATAATTATATGCTATATAATTACACTGCACTCAATGCAACATACACTCCAAATAATACCACTCAATGCCACATAAATACACACCACATAATTACACTGTACTCAATGCAACATAAATGCTCTCCACATAATACCACTCACTGTGACATAGTTACACGCCACATAATTACACCATAATTACAATCTACTAAATGCAACATACACTCCACACAATACCACTCAGTGCCACATAATTATATGCTACATAATTACACTGCACTCAATGCAACATACACTCCAAATAATACCACTCAGTGCCACATAATTACACGCCACATAATTACACTCTACTCAATCCAACATAAATACACTCCTCATAATACCACTCAGTGCCATATAATTACACGCCACATACTTACACTCTACTCAATGCAACATAAATACACTCCACATACCACACAGTGCCACATAATTATATGCTACATAATTACACTGCACTCAATGCAATATACACTCCAAATACCACTCAGTGCCACATAATTACACTCTACTGAATGCAACATACACTCCACACAATACCACTCAGTGCCACATAATTATATGCTATATAATTACACTGCACTCAATGCAACATACACTCCAAATAATACCACTCAATGCCACATAAATACACACCTTATAATTACACTGTACTCAATGCAACATAAATGCTCTCCACATAATACCACTCACTGTGACATAGTTACACGCCACATAATTACACTCTACTCAATGTAACAAATACACCCCACATACAACTCAGTACCACATAATTACAAGCCACATAATTACACTCTACTCAATGCAACATAAATACACTCCATTGAATACCACTCAGTGCCACATAACACTCTACTCAATGCAACATAAATACACTCCACATAATACCACTCAGTGCCACATAATTATATGCCACATAATTACACTCTACTCAATGCAACATAAATACACTCCATTGAATACCACTCATTGCCACATAATAACACTCTACTCAATGCAACATAAATACACTCCACATAATACCACTCAGTGCCACATAATTATACGCCACATAATTGCACTGTACTCAATGCAACATAAACACACTCCACATAAATGCACTCTATACCACATACCACCAATCAACATAAATGCACTCCACACCATGACACTATTTCACTAAGCATAATTTCACTCAACAGCACAGTTACAGGCCACACGATTCAACTCCACACATTTCCAATACACACCGCATAATTACACACCAAACAACCTATTTCAACTCCACAATCCACAACGTACCTCCAATCCACCCCATATAGTGTTACCACCTGAGCACCAAACATCATTAACCACCACCATTTTGCATCAGCGCACCACCTAAGCATCACGTCAGTCTGCCCTTGGAATCTGGCATCTGTTGATTCTCCCCTAGTGTCCGTCCGCTGCTCGTGTTCTAATTAAATTACTGTTTTACAACCTCCACTCCCCCGTTATTTATGTCTCGCTCCCCATAACAATTTTTTTTTAAAACAAACAAGCATGAAAACAGGCAGGAAGAAGTTGCCAGCAGTGCAAGTACAAAACAAGCATTGGCATAGCCAATAGGTCTCGCCTTTGGGACCTTATAAGTATTTAGTTATGCAGCACAATATCCTTGGTGCAACAACATCAACTGTTGCATGGCTAAACACTTATAAGGTCCCAAAGGCGAGACCTATTGGCTATGCCAATGCTTGTTTTTTTTGTTAGGCACGGGGAGATTAAGTGATTTGCCGAGAATCACAGGATGTTGAGCGTCGTTGCCGAGACTCGAACCAGGTTCCCCAGGTCCGAGGTTGACCGCTCTAGCCGCAAGGCTACATCCTCTCCCCAAGGCTTACATTCTACACAAGCTGTGGTGAGATAGTATATAATTTTTAGCATATCATTAAACACCTACATGTTGGAAAGCATGACTCTTCCCATCCCTGTTTTCTTTGCTACTCTGTTATGTTATGCAGATTTGTAGAACGCACTATCACCCAGGAGGGTATGCTGCCGCTGAGCAGGTGTGAGCCTAGCCACACCTAATGCCTAGTGTGAATATTCGAAAAGCCAGATCTTCTGTTTATTACGGCTATCAAAAAGTGAGGAGGTAGCTCTTATGTGTAGCAGCAGGTAGTTCCACGCTTTAGGACCAATGTAGGAGAAGACTCGACCACCGGATCTGGTTTTCGGTGTGCTGCGTGGGATTTGTGCAAGTAGGAGTTCAGACAAGCAAATGTGTCTGGAACATCTGTGAAAACAGATGTGATTGTTGAGGAATGCTGGGCCTATGTTATGTAGTGCCTTGAAACTGTCCGAGGAGTTTGAATTATGCCCTAACACCTGATCTCAAATTCCCTGCCTAGATTAAAAGGGTGCACTTATTTGTGCAAATCAACTGCTCCGCCAAGGTGCTTCGACCTGAAGATAAGGACCAGACAAGCCTTTTATTCGACCAGATTTTTCCCCAGTGGGATGAAGCCCTTAGAGGCTGGGGCATCTGTCACTTTCCCCGGCACACCAAGGTTAACTGCAGCAGGCATGAGGAGGCTTCAAGAGAAAGGGAAAGAGAGGAAGGTGGAAAGTATAGAGAAAGCAGGAGAATCTAGAGTGGAGAAACGGAGTGAAAGTGAATGGATGGATCTAAAGAGAAAGATATCACGAGGAGAAGAATGGAGTATGGCAGGTTGGAGCATTTTTGGCAAGACATCTGTTGGTTGCCAAGTCTGGCCCCACAAGAAGATTGAGGTGTTTGGTGTTGTTTTTTCATTATTTAAGTGATGCAGAGGTGAGTTCTTGTGCTTTACAACCTTTTATGCAGGAGTATTTTAATTTACTGAGGGAGTTTTGGAGGGAAATAAGCAGCATACTGTTGGCAAAATAATGCCTGACAGAGGTAACTTATAACCTACTGGGACTTAACGAAGACTACAAACACACTGGAGGGAAGTGGGAGTAGAACCTTGTGCAGGCATACCATGTTATTGCTTGCGAGCAGAGTGTGCATTGGGCAATGGGGCAAGGATGTGGCGTAATGGGCAGAGCTGCTGACTTTGGAACTGGGGAACCAGGTTCTAGTCTCCACATACTGTAATTGTGTGTAAATGACTTCACCTCTCCTGCCTAAAAAAAAAGAATGTGCTCTTGTGCTCATGTAAATCGCTCCAATACCTTCTGGTCTAAATTCGGCCTAGGTTGGCCTACCTGTAAATATAAAGGTGACCTTTGTCACCAGAAGCTAATGGGGACAAGGGTTTATGGCACCTTGGCAGAAGTCAATTCTGCCCACAAAAATTGCAAGGTCTGATGAGTAGAAATCGTGTCAGAGAATAATGACATCACGGCGGGATAGGAGTTTGTGAGCTAGCAGGTTTTTAAGGTCAGGAGCTCGTGAACTGGGCTTCTTCCCTTCTCTGCCCGCAAGAGGGGGTCATCTGGAAAGATCTCTTTCCTCAGACCTTGTGCCTGAGATGCCCTATCTGCTGTTCTACCCTTGCTAGGAATGGCGTAGTGTGGGCGGGGTCACAGAGGTGGTTGCCCCGGGCACAAAATTCTTGGGCGCAAAGTTTTAACATTTACTTAAAATCTAATAGATGTGCTGGGGGTAAGGGTCTCAATACTGAACTGGTGGAAGGGACTCAGGAAGTGCTACCAGTCCACCCCCGGTGCTGGCAACCCACGCTATGGCGCTGGGTGGGTAGTCTATGGCACAGAGGCCCTGCTCCCCTTGGGCGGTTAGTAACAATGTTGTGGTTGGCCCTCTTTTGTTGTGCTTGCACCTGCATGGATGCTATTTCCATCCCATCTGTACAGCTCATGCACTTCTACAGAGTGCTTGGAGGTCGGGTGCTTTCTGGATGTACTCTGCGACGGAATGGGCAACAAAAGTGAAGGAGAGAGTGCTGCACAAGCATGGGTTGGCGAATGAGTGCTGCAGGCCGTATCAGCTGTTTTTTGTTGTTGTTTTTTTCTTTTTACACTAATGTCATTGTTTTATTTAGTGCCGAATGCAGGTGGAGAGGTCTAACAGGGCAGAAAAGTTAAAGTCAAGGGACCCTGGAATTGCATAATTGCTAAAACATGTTCTGGCAAAGCTTGGTGATGACTGGTGAGTTTGCACTCCGACTTGGAGAGCGTGCCAGAGCACGGGTGGTGGCAAGTCCACATTGCTGGTAAGTTCCACAAACTCATTTTTAGGTTTTACCTCCACAGCGCTTGCACTGTTCTTGAGAAAACTATAGTTTTTTTTATATAAACTTAAAAGGGACTCACATCCCACCTCCTCTATTTCCTGGCTTCTCATTGGTTCCTGTGCGTGCCACTTACCTTTCCTCCATTTCTATTGGGGGTAGCATATTTTCCTTCATTTACCAATGCTTTTTCCTCGTCTGCTTCTCATCAGTTTCCCGCAACCGAAATACTGTTAACATCCGCTTTGGTGGAACTATATTTTCATAAAGTTTTGTCTTTTACTCTTGTAGCATTTTTATATAACAATTTATCACCCGGAGAGATTACGTGATTTGCATAGAATCATAGGATGTTGTGCGGTGCAGCCGAGACTCAAACCGGGATCCCCAGCTCCTGAGTCAGCAGCTCTGGCCGCTATACAACATCCTCTCCACTTCCGTGTTGTCTGTCAGGGAGCTCTTTCCTTCTACCGGACGATGATTGATGAAAACAGCGGGAAACAGCCTTTACAACAAGGTTTTTACCTCGTTGTGCCTTTACCACGCATTTTTTTGCGCGCATGTTTTTACAGCGAATATGTATTTAAAACGCATGCCAATACCATGCATTTAAGGTAAGTTGGGGGGGTGGGGGTCTCCCCCCACAAATACATTGTTTTTAAATCTAAAAACAATGCATGGTATTGGCATGCGTTTTAAATACATATTCGCGGTAAAAACATACGCGCAAAAAAATGCGTGTCAAAGGCATGCGAAGTAATTGCATGCGTTGTACCGTCGTACAACCGAAAACAGCTCTTTATTCATTACATAAGCGAAACCGATGCATTGCCAATGCTTGTATTTTTTGCAGTTTTATATAGAGGGAACTCGATCCGAAGGTATCAGAGAGCTTTACATGAGCACCAGTTGCATTACAGACTGACATATTAATTTTTAGGCACAGGCAGATTAAGTGATTTGCCAGAATCACAGGATGTTTGAGCATCCCGCCAGACTCGAACCTGGTTCCCCAGCTTCAAGGTCGGCTGCTCTAACTATTAAGCCACATCATGTTTTCAGCCACTGAAAAACTGTATGCAATGTTTACCTGCAGTTTTTACTACCCTCGACGTTACAACTCAGGTAAGTACCACACAGGCCTGTTTACAATGTGGTCCTTCACCATGCAGATACCTTTTTTTAAATCGATATACTTTTAATGTAGTTAAAAAAAGACCATTAAGGTTTAAGGGATGGGATGTTTAGGGATGGGTACCGGTAAAGGAGCAATGGCAGGGGTGCAACTGGAGCTTCACAATTTTGGGGGGAGTTAGCCAACCAGGTCAGCCAAAGAAAGCGGGGCTAACATTTCCAGAAATGGGACAGAGCTATCCTTAGAGACAATACAAGAAAATAGAGTGATAAATTGTGTATTTTAAACATTATTTAAACCCAGTACAATTACAACAAACAAGTTTCAGTGAATTTAACAATGCTTATAGGCCACTCACAGATATTTAAAAAGGAGAATTAGTGACTTGCCACCTAAAAAGCATTTTCTACAGATTGCTGTAGAAAGCACTTTAGAACCAGGTTTCCCAATGTTATTTCAAGACAAGAACCCATTTTTTGCCTATCCTCTGAAAATTCCTTCTTTAAAATGACAATGAGCTCATAAAATATGTTTAATTCCATCTTCTAAAAGGTGTTACTGTCTGACTGTTGATGAAAGGGACGTTTTCAGTCTGCTCGTTGGGATGTTGCAACATAAGCTTGTTGGAGGCCATACACATACACGTGTCAACATATTGATCCTCGTGGGTTAGAATACCTGATTCTGGAATGTGTGACTGGCAAATTCCCTGGTTTGATTCCGAAAACATCTTCCATTCCTCATGAGATTGAATAAGTGAGTGCCAATCACTTGGCTATCTTACAGCCTATTTCTTACTTTTCCAGGAATCTGCATTATTCTAAATCAATAATAAATCTTTGTTGTTAGCACCCCACATTGAGTAGTTCTCATCTGAGACAACCGAGCTACATTGATGGAGGAAGCCGACAGGCCTAAAGAAGTGGCAAAAATGATAGATGCCTTGAAATAACTTTGACACCAATGGTGTTCTTAGCATGCAGAGAATACAAGGATTCCTTCAATGTCAAGAACACATAGAACATGTGGATGATAGGCAAAGTCTTTCAAAGAAACAGTGCTTCTTAATAGCATATGTTATAATAACAACAGCCATGCTTTCAATTCTGTTCTGATGCCCCCACCACAAAGTGTGGAATTCACTAACATATAAATGTTTTTTTAATTCTGCAAGGGTAATATGCAGCATGTGTTTCAAAGAGAAGGAAAGGTACCAGAACAAATCAAAGCGAGGAGCGCAAATTTACGCAGATGCTCAATGGGATGAAAGACAGCAGAGATGGAGAAAATGTGTAGTTGAGGAAGATAGAATGTACCCAACATTCGAAAGCAGGGAAATGATGATGAGGAGTCCGTGAGAAAAACTGATGCTGATAGTGATTCGGGGGATGATATTTTAGATGCTTTGTTGTCCTCACGTCCACCACCATATATGGCTCCAACATCAGGTTCAGAAAGCGTTACAACCAGCAGTGGCTACAGCCCCTGTTGACCAGAACATGATTCAGATTGGGGGACCGCTTCCAGCACTTTCGATTGCAGCTGCACCAGCTGAAGCAGCCAATACTGTATTTGCTCCAGGTGTTTCTGCTTCCATTGTGACTATTCCCTCACCACTATCACAGGTTGTATCAGCTCAGA
The DNA here is from genome assembly GCA_963921515.1 of Calotriton arnoldi. Classification (NCBI taxonomy): domain Eukaryota; kingdom Metazoa; phylum Chordata; class Amphibia; order Caudata; family Salamandridae; genus Calotriton; species Calotriton arnoldi. The sequence goes on along the minus strand of CAWUFW010003930.1, from coordinate 370,675 downwards.
CGTTAGCAATTCCTGTTTCAACTGCACTGTTTGATATTGTACTGAAACCATGTTGTTCCAAGAGCTGTAGGAGGAGTAGCTTTGACTGGGTTTATTCCAATATCGCAAAACTCGCAGATTGTTGCCTGGACCCCACCACAAAATGTTCCATCATTGAGAGAAGGGAGAAGAATTGTTTTTGCAACACCCATTGCAGAGGGAGAAGGAAGATGTAGTATCTTCACTGCATCTTTCACAGCCTCTGACTTGTTCCTGTAGAATGTTCATATTGTTATGATGCATTAGAATGTTCCCTGACTCCCTGATGTCAGTTGAGACCTGAGGCTGAGCGGGTAGGAACCTGCTCCTGGTGGGGTTTCATTTATACAATTATTCATATATCCATTTAATTCATATTAATTCTCTTCTAACGTACTTACCTGGAATAAACCTGATTATCTACCACTCGGACTGAATACTTGATTCATTACCCATCACTACAATTTGGCGACGATCTGGGCGTACTTCAGCCTACTACTTATAAGGACTGTCAAGACCACGAAACTACAAGGTAAAGAATTTCGTTTTGACTGTCAAGACCACGAAACTACAAGGTAAAGAATTTCGTTTTCATTCATTTATTATTCACAAGCATACTGGCACCCCATCATGTGAACCCCAACAGTGACCATCCAACCGGTCGCCTTCATCCTTAAGTGCCAGTCCCTGCTGAAATTTACTTCATGCCATCGTGCTTCTCCTACAACTGATGAGGATTTCCCTGCCTTTCCGCCTATTCTCTCACATAGGGATTCCCTGAGTAAACAAGCGTCCCTCTCCTTCTGATCTATTCAAGGAGGTTCTGAAGTTTATTATCGGTGATTAATTAATTATCTACTGCGAGCCTTTCTTGCAATCTTTTGAAACTGTCGCTTTACGCTTCAACTTGCGAGTTTTAGCGACCTATGGCAGTGTTTCTACAATTCTAATTACGATGTGCTTGTTTCGTGACCAGCGTCCACTGAAGTGCATGTATGATTAACATTTGGAGGATATTACAATTTCGACCTTAATTTCAAGTTAAGACAATATTTAATTTATTGTGTGCTTCATCATATGGTGTTTTCTATGTATTTTCATTCATCTGTGGAGTCACTTTCATTTAAAAATATATAAACTGTCATCTTACTGAAAATGTCGGTTGGAGCAAGCGCGAGCCGTCCTTCGCCTCGAGAAAATCTTCTTGAGCTCGTGACTCCATTCATGACGCTTCCACTCCTTTTGCTGATGTTCCACGCTTTCCAGCTTTGGCGCACCGAAAGCCTTCCGGCACTACGTGATTTGCGTCCCGCCATTTTGCGGCAGGAATATTCCACTATAATTGACAATACATTGCACAGGACGTACAACTGGACGTGTAAGTTTTCAACTTGGTGAAGTCACGTGAGTCTGATGCCATCCAATACACAGTTATTCTTCAAAAAAATAAATATTTTAAACCTTTCGGACTACCAGTTTCAACGACTTTGGTGTGCCCATCATTGCTCTTGTGTAGTTTTATGGATGACTTTTTTCTTTTTTTCGTGATTCACTCAAGTATTTTCTTCTACCGCATTGACTTACTACATGAGCTAATTTGATTTAACAGCGCCATCTACTGGTTTTCTAGTTGAATATTCAATTTGGTTAATATTCATGGATTCACCATACTTGATCTTCGTCCTTCAAGCATATTGATCATCGTTGGACCGTTTCCATTCTAGTGCCTCATTCCGGACAACGGTGACTACATTTATTATTTTCTTTGAGGGACATTTATTTTGTAACACCACTGCACCTTTATTGTACACATGCATTAATTCCTGCCACCATTCAACTTATTGGGTGAGAGTTCGCTCACCAGTGGAACATTTTATTTACAGCACAAATTATTTACTAATTGTTACTAATCTTTTATTCTTGTTCATGCATGATTTACAATTTCTTTAGTGCAACATAGTGTTAAATATGTTATGTGGTACGTTACTTTTATGCTCAAATTTATTACTTTTTATCCAACATGCTACGTGTGCGGGTATAATTTTCTTAAAGTTACTGATATTACTATTATATTCTTATCTTAATAACTTTGCGCATTGTTTTTGATTCTACATTTCAGTTGTTCAACTCTTATTTAATGCGCAGTTTCTATGCAATTGTGTTTCATAATGCTCTATATTTACACGTATTACATGTGAGTGGATTTACATTATCTACTATTACCGGTTTCATATTTCATGTGCTGACTTCAGTTTTCAAGGTACCTACTACTTTCCTTACTTTGCGCATTGTATTATTTTCTGAATTCAGTTATGCTACTTTCAATTTCATGATGCTTCATGTTTTCATATGTTCATATGTTAACTTCTTCTAACAATTTCTTGTGCGTAGACGTACGCTACATGAAATTTTGATATTATTATGCTTATTACTCATCAGTTTTGATGTTCTGTGCACGGAATGCTTTTAATTGATGTTTTGATTATTATGCAGAATTTCACAGTTTTTTTTTAAAGGTTATTCTTTCTGGCAATTGAGGTTTTCCTCTGTTCGTGCTCCGTTAGGTGTTAATTCACTTTTCTTCTTATTGTTATTGGAGATTCTTATTGTTTCTCCTTTGGGAGCACTTTCTTGTTCATGTATATCCTTTTCGTGATTATACCTTTCACAATTTCGTTGGTTGGTTCACAATTGCACCGGTCTGGCCAATTGGTGTGCTTGGCGATACCGTGAACTATGTGTTTGGTGTTCACATTCTTCTCATCTGCTTCTCTTTTGTCTTTTAAGGAGAAGATGTGTTCTCTCTTGTCATTTAAAGAGAAATTCTCTTGTCTTTCTTATTTCTCCTTCCTTTTGTTTGCATTCCTTCCATTCCTTCTTTTATCCTTTATATGTTTAAAACCGTACTTCATAATTTACCACCTTTTCACTTTTTCACTAGTACTCTTTTCTCACTTCTTTTATTACCTTTTGTATTTAACTCTTCTTTTTCTTACTTACCTGGTTGCTACTTTTCCTTTATTGTTCATTGTTATTTATTGTTATTTATATGTTTCCACCTGATACTTCTTTTTAATACTGTTGGAAAAAAGGGAGATGTGTAGTATCTTCACTGCATCTTTCACAGCCTCTGACTTGTTCCTGTAGAATGTTCATATTGTTATGATGCATTAGAATGTTCCCTGACTCCCTGATGTCAGTTGAGACCTGAGGCTGAGCGGGTAGGAACCTGCACCTGGTGGGGTTTCATTTATACAATTATTCATATATCCATTTAATTCATATTAATTCTCTTCTAACGTACTTACCTGGAATAAACCTGATTATCTACCACTCGGACTGAATACTTGATTCATTACCCATCACTACAGAAGATCATTTGATGATGGGATTTTTCCTCCATGGTTTGAGGAAACCCTTGAGGATAAAAGAACAGGAGATACGGAGTAACCATCTATCTACTAGCCAGGAAAAGACAAGACCCCTAAATGTACCAAAATTGAAAGTGGAATTCGGAGAGATTATCAGGGGATGTTTAGATATTTCACATTCAATCAATACCAGGAGAACGATCTGACATACCTGAGCAAGGAAATGAGATGTCACACATGATAAGCTGACAGAATTGGGAGGAAAATACGAGGCAGATCTCACTAAAAGTGTCCCTTTACAAAGAAAGCTTTAGGGCACAGTTAGATGATGAAACAATTGTGACCATGCGGTCCTCAGGAATGAGACTACACATTGCTGAGTTGGTGAAGTGTATTTGGAAGTGGAGTGTTTTTGACAGGCTAGAGATGAAATGGGCAAAGAAGCAAGGAAATAAAATGAAAAATCAGACACTACAGAAGCAAATGGTAAGCCACCACCAGCAACCCCAGATGAAGATGAGGCTCTAACTTTCCCTATGAGGGAGATATCAGGTGGAAGGTATGTTCATATATCATGGAGTAGGGGTGATCTTGCGACATTTAATAACAACTTTCCAAAATTGAGAGAGAATCCTGCCCAGTGGTATACACAAGTTGACAGATTTGTGTAAAGTTTGAACATTTTGTAGACAGATTTGATTACTTTCTGTCATATTGTGGTACAGAGTGATCTTTGGGCTGAATGTAAGATAATTGTGCAGTGGCCACGTACAGAGCCTCCAAGAGATGCTCGTGAACCCTCACCTACAGTGATGACAAAGTACGATGCAGTGATTACCTTTTTTTTTTTTTTTATAGACTTTTTATTGAACAGAAGAAAACATAAAACAGCAGTACAGCAGTGTATTAAGGTCACGTTATGCATACAGACTTTGTAAACAGGTCGGCATACAGGCAATAACATCACAGGTCCCCATTTTAAGATGTTCTGTCGATATCGGACACATCAACAAGTTTCATTCGTTCACGCCGTAATTCAATTGTTGGAGATAGGCATATGTCCCCCCTGTATTTATTCCACCCACCCCACTTGCGATCCCATTTTTTATGGCACCCTCTGTTTTAGAAGACGTCTTTTTCGTCAATCATGGCCCTGTCCATGTCTACTGCCCAGTCACGGACACTAGGGATCACGGCCACCCCCCATTTCTGTGCAATGTTACGCTTTGCGATGACCCATCCCAGTGAGGCCCATGTCTGCTCTGTCTGCGTAAGATTGGTGGTCCCAAATGTTCAGTAAGCAGAGTTGCGGGGAGGCCTTCAGGGGCTTACCCCCCGCCCTTTCCATTTGTTTGGTGATAGCGTCCCAATATAATCGTACAGGTGGGCAGTCCCAGATGATGTGGAAAAAGGTTCCCTCTTGGCGACATTGTCTAAGGCACAGGGGGTCAGCCCGTCTGCCCATTCTGACTAAGACTCCCGCCGCTAGGTAAGCACGATGTAGGGTCTTCAACTGGACCAGTCGGAGTCTCATGGGGATAGCCACTTCCCTGGGGGAAGCTAAGGCCTCACGCCAGTCGTCGTCCTCAAGTACACCCATGTCTGTCTTCCATTGTTGCCGCAGACGCACTAAGGGGTCCGGGTGGTTGTTTATTAATTTTTGATACGTGAGGGATATGGCTTTTTTGTGCATGGGATCAAGCAATAGCCTGTCTTCCAGTGGAGAGGCCTCAGGCAGTGGGTTACCCCTGGGCAGCACCGCTCTGAGTGCGTGACTGATATGTAAATATCGAAAGGTTTCGGCCTGTGCAAGTTGGTATTTCTGCTGAAGGTCCGCAAAGGTGGCCAGTCTCCCAGAGTTCCATACATCCCCTAAAGTTGAGATGCCAATCAAATCCCACTTATCAAACCCGGGACAAGCACTCAGGCGACCCAAGAGATCTGGCTCCCAGAGCGGTGTAGCATGCGTAATTTTATTGTGCCAACCCAGTTGCTTATTGACCCTATGCCATGTTTCGATTGTGCGCGCTGTGGGCCCCGTAAGGTTTAGCTTCCAGGGGTTTGTGTACAGTGCCCTGTTGTATCCACCCTGTCCCATAAGCCACCAGTCTGTGCGGAAGTGCGGGTCGTCCTGGTTCCCCTGTGCCCATCTGTTGACCGCTATCAGCTGGGACGCCTGATAGTAGAGTCTAATATCAGGTAATGCAATGCCCCCATCGTACCATCCCGCCGTAAGTTTTTTCATGGCGATCCACGGTGCCCGGCCATCCCACAGCAGTGCACGTAAGGCACGCTCAATGTTGGTGAAATAGGTGTCGGGGATGTTATTAGGGGCGTTCTGTAACACGTAAAGGAAGCGCGGTAATGCCAGCATCTTGAAAAGAGTCGCACGTCCCAAGAGAGTCAGGGGAAGGGAGCGCCAATGTTTGACATCGGCGCGGAAACGCGCCAAGGGTTCAAGCAAGTTCGCCTCATAAAATAGGGCCGGGTCAGTTGTGATATATATGCCTAAATAGCGGAAGCCCCTTGATGCCAGAGGAATGTCATACCCTCTTGGATTGCATGGTGGCGCCCCCCACAGTATGTATAATTGAGACTTGGTCCAGTTAATAGTGTACCCTGAGTGGGAGCCAAATATGTGAAAAATATGAAGGACCTGGCGGAGGGTCAGTGATGGTGAGGCCATGTATAGGAGGATATCATCCGCGTACAGCGAGATGCGGTCTTCATGATTCTCCGTCCACTTCAGACCACGGATCATGGGATCCCTCCTTACCCAAACCGCAAATGGCTCGAGTACCAGGACGAAGATTAAGGGCGATAGGGGACACCCCTGTCTGGTTCCCCTTTCCAATTGAAACTGTCTGGAGGTGTGTTTATTCACCACGACCTGGGCAATCGGGCAGGCATACAATAGTCGGACCCATTTTATAACGTTAGGTCCAAATCCCATTCTCTCCAATACTGCAAAAAGGAAATCCCATTCAATAGTATCGAATGCCATTTTGGCATCCAGCGAAAGCACAGCTGCATCCTCTCTAATTGTCAGGTGTCTACCCAGCACCCCATTTAGTCGTCTTAGGTTCAGGGCAGTATTCCGTCCGGGCATGAAGCCGGATTGGTCCGGATGTACCAGGCCGGTGATATGGGGAATGAGCCTGTTGGCGAGCAGTTTAGCATGTATTTTTGCCTCTACCGTGAGAAGTGAGATGGGTCGGTATGCCCTGCGATCGTCGGGTGGTTTACCCTGTTTGTGGATAACCATGATGGAGGCCGTTCTGACGTCTTCTGGCAACATCCCTTTTTCGAAGCTTTCAAGGTACATTTGAAGCAGATAGGGGGACAATGTGGAGGCCAGTGGCTTGAAGAATTCGATCGGGAGTCCATTGGGTCCCATGGCCTTGCCCGAACGGACATCGCGAATCGCCAATTGGATTTCCTGTTCAGTGAGATCCCCCTCTAGGGAGTCTCTGTCCACAGGGGACAAACATGGGACTTCGATAGTTGAGAGCAATTCTGCAGCCGCATGCGGCGTGGTCGTCCCAGTAGATGTGTACACTGATGTAAAATAGGTGGCAAATGTGTCCGCAATCTGCTGGGGGTCAGTGATTGCCTCACCGTTGGACCCACGCAGTATGTGGACCCATCTCAATAATTGCTCTTTTTTTTCCAGCCAGGAGAGGAGCTTGCCTGTTCTCTCCCCATGCTCATATATCCTGTGACAAGTTGATGTGTATTTCGCCTTGGCAGCACCTGTAAGGAGCTGCTTGTAATCTAAGCGCACGACCGCCAGTGATTGTTGCGCATCCTGATCGGGGGCGAGTGCCCTTTCCCTCCGTAGGATGTCTTCCTCAAGCTGTACTATGCGTTTGGTAAGTTCTCTTTTATGGCCCACCATCAGCGCAAGGGCCCTGCCCTTTATCACAGCACCGAACGCCCCCAAAGGATTTGAGCTGAGGTTACAGATCCCACATTTTCTTCGAAATACAGGCCGGTCTCTTTAATCAGCGTCTCCTTGATATGCGGTATCTTGAGCGCCCAGGGGTTTATGGTCAAGGTCGTGCGTCGTAAGTGTGAGCCAACTGTCAGCTTCGTAAGAATGGGTGAGTGGTCCGAGATACCCCGTGCGAGGCACTTGGACTCAGTAAATTCGTGGATGTCTTGTGCGTGTGTGAACATATAGTCGATCCGCGACTGGCTGTTATGGACCCCGGAGTGAAACGTGAATTGTGCAGCAGTGGGATTAAGTTATCGCCATATGTCGATCAGGCCCATGGCAGACAGGAATTCGGCAAGTTTGGACCCCCCCTCGGGGTCTCTGCGAGGTGGGAGGCGGTCCAAGGCACCATCCACTGCAAGGTTGAAGTCTCCCCCCAGCACAATGGGAGCCAAGCGGGAGATCAAGGAGAAGCTTTCCTAGGTCCTGCAACGTGAGGCGCTGCAGTCCAGGGGGGATATACGTCGATATAACATTAAGTAGTTTCCCTTCCCAGGTGCCGGATAGCGCGACAAACCTGCCTTGCCCATCAGACCAGGTGTTGTGTACTATGTAGGGACAACCTTTACGGATCAGCACCCCCATCCCCCGCGAACCCGAGGTGAACCCTGCATGTGCGCCTAGGTGATACCCCCATCTATTCAGGGCCCCACAGGAGTTACCAACTAAATGAGTTTCCAGTGATTACCTTTTTGAAAGGAAAAGTTCCACAGAGAGACATTGATTGGTTTAAAATCAATGTAGATCCTCAAGAAGCAAAAGAGTCAGTGCATGCTTATTATGAACGATTGTTGCAGGTGTTTAAACAACACAGTGGGCAAGAAAATCCATTAAAAGAAGATATGGGGAATTTTGTGTCACAGTTCGTTCTTAGGTTGCGACCAGAAATTAGCATGCACATACAACAGAATGTGATTTGTTGGCAAAGCCCTCAGATGAGACCCTGAGGTGTTCAAATACTTTAGTGATGAGCAAGAGATGAATCAGAAAAGGCTTGCAGAATGTTTTGGTGGCCCAGACGAAATTGGCTCAGAGGGATTTCAGAATCAGTTGCATGTAGGGAATGCTGGTGGAATACAAGGTGTTGGTTTTCAAGCTGTAGGTCAAATTGTACAAGGTGGAGTTGGTGTTCCACAGGGTAGAGGTCGAGGTGTTCTGGTTGATCCCAATTCAGGGGTAGATGCTGCACTGCTGTAGAAAAGAAATCCCTGCCACTATTGCAACAGGCTCGGGCATTGAAAAAGGGTGAGTGTAGAGAGAATCTTATTCCTAACCAAGTGAGTGGTGATGGGCAAATGTAAGGTGTAAATCATACTCAAAATGTTCAAGTTCAGGTTCAAGTTCAGCGAATGCAGACACCAAATCAGTCACAAGTCCCTATGGTGTAAGTCCTGCAAGCTCCAATGGCCCTTCAGAATATGGAAAATCCCAGATTTAATATGAATCAGCTACATGGAGCAAATTCAAATCTGTTTCAAAGTCAGAACCCATTTCAACAGTTTCCCATGTTTGAGAATGAGAGCTTTGATTCTGACAATTCATAATGACGGTACCTGAGGGGGGAGGAGGGTTCCGTACTTGGCGCAGCCTTGGAGGTAGACCAGAGAGGGTCATTTGTGGAAGGCGAGGTAAATGGCTACCAAGTGTCCTTTCTCGTTGACTTGTGTGCTACCTGCTCGACTGTTAGAATAGAGGAAATCCCAGACCTGCCCTTCTTGGGAAAGAAGAGCAAAGTTCTAGGTTTTTGAAATAAGCAAATCAGCAAACCTGTTTGGAAGAATTCTTTTGTGCAAGTTAAAATGCACAATTTACTATACACCAGATGGTGTTGAGTTTCAAACACATGATGAAGATGTTGAATTTAAAATGGGCAGACATGCAACAGCTGTTTGATTGTACCCTGATTGAACGATAGAGAATTTACCTCCCGACGTGCGAGATACTGTAGAACCAGAAGTATAGGATTTTTCAGGAAAAGGTGTCAGACTAATCAAAGGTATAGAACCAGTCCAAATTACTGCAAAGCTAGACGCAGTATTTCGAAGAATGTCACCTTATAATCTCACACCTGAAACAGTGGCTGGATTCACTCCAGTGATTGAATCAATGTTGAAACAAGTGATTTTGAGAGAAATTGTTGGAAGTCCTTGCAGTTCACTGATTATGGGTTTGCAGAAGCCAACAACAAGTATAGAATTGCACAGGATCTTAGAAAAAGTTACAATATTGTAGTCACATGTTGTCCCATTGGACTGAATCCATCTGCAATACTATTTCAAATTCCTTGTGATGCGGAGTGGTTTACTGTTGTGGATCTTTGCCAGGCTTCTTCTCCATCCCATTGTAGGAGGACAGTCAATTTTTGTCTTTGTTTGTATTCAGAGATAGAGTTTTGGCAAGGTTGTGAGTTCCACAAGCATATACGAAGAGCCATTTGATCGTTAATCAGATCTTGAAAAAGAATATTGAGGCATTACTTTTGCCATGTAATTCAGTTCTTGTGCTGTATATTGATAGCCTACTTGTGGCGTCAACTACACAAGAAGCTTTTAAACAGGATACAATTGTTCTTTTGAAGCATCTGGCTGAGAATGGACATAAGGTGTCCCCATACAAATTACAATACTGTTAGAAAGAAGTCCTATGTTTATGACATCTCATTGAAAAGGTAATGAGAAAAGTGTCACAAGGGAGAATAACGATTTTCAAAAATGAACTCACTCAGGACGCTGAGAGAAGTCAGGATGTTCCTGAGAATGGTGGGCAATGGATAGCCAACTTGTCCCTAGTGGCCAAGCCTTTACTGAGGCTGATGCACAAGGATGTACCCAATCCACTTCCATGGGATAACAACTGCTTATAAGCATTCCTAGAGCTGAGAGAAAGTCTCTGTCATGCACCGGCACTGGGAATGCCAGATTACAGTAAAATGTTCACATTATTTTGCAGTGAGAGGGAGGGTTGTACTCTCTTAGTGCTTACTCAGTTGCATGGAGACTCTCAAATACCGGTGGCATATTTTTCAACTACTCTTGACCCTGTTGCTGCAGGATTGTCTGGCTGCCTTGAAGCGGTTGCAGCAGTTGGTGTCAGCATTGGGAGAAGCAAGAGCATAGTGATGGGATATCATCTTACAGTGATGGTCCCTCATTCAGTGGAACTATTGCTTACTCGAAAAAAGACCCAATATTTGACAAACAGCATTCCTACAAAATATGAACAACAAATAAAGTCTTGCTGCAGACAATGTAGTGTTAAAAAGGTGTCAAACTCTTAATCCAGCTACATTGTTACCATTGCCTGACGGTGAAATTGCTAGGGAAGAGGTTGAGCATGACTGTCTTGATGTTATGGACTTATGCACCAAGCCAAGACCTGAAATTAAGGAGGAACCCCTTGATGAGCCAGATTATGTAATTTTTGTGGATGGCTCATGTTTGAGAGAGAATGAGGGGACTTTGAGAGCAGTTTACGCTGTTTGTTCAATTCAGGAACTGATTGCCCTTACAAGAGCTTGTTATGTTTCAGTTCACTTGTGAGTGACTATATTTACAGATAAAAGTCTGTGTTTTGAGGTCTTTACATACGAAGAATAATACTCTATAGTCGGATGATGAAAGATTTGACAGCAAAGACTTTTTATTCCTTTTTCAAGAATCAGGTGGCTAGCAAAGTAGACATCATAGGCCAACACGTGTTTCACAGCAGCATGCAGCTTCATCAGGGCCAAAAGAATGCATCACTACAATGCAATCATTTGTACATCGCTTGTCAGAAAATAAATGAACAGTATAAATCTTAATCCCAAGATGCATGTAGTAAGCAACTTTCTCACATATTCAGGGATCTAAAAACCATAGGGTAATGAATCCAATATATAAAACTGGACATGTACTTCAAAGCAAGTGTGGCATGATAATCGACTTGTAGCTGGTAACGGGGGTCTGTAAAGAAAAGAGTATTATTCCTCAAATTTAAAGAACTCAAAATACAGTCTTTTTTTAATACATTTTTCTACAGGATTGGATGGTTTTGTCCTGCAAACATTTTTTGAGGTCTGTGTCGCACCAATTGAGGAGAATCTGTTTCAATCCACCCTTTCTGTCTGGAAAATATACTTACAGATAGTCAGTATGGCTTTGGTGTGAACAATGATTTTGGACAGTTATGGTCACAAATGGGATTCATGACATCATCTGGATCACCGATCCGGAATGGGGATATGCGAAAAAATTGTTGGAAGCTTTACAATTGCAACAAGAAATTACTGTAGTTAACTGTGCATCCCACAGAAGTGGCAATGACTACGTCATTGTTGGAAACAGATATGCAGATGAAGATGTTCTGTATTGTATAATTGTGATATGCACATTTAACAGAAAATATACAAATGAATCTGATGAGGACACCACCTTTTCAATGCTGTTGTCAGTAGCTGATATGTGGGAAGAGATCAAAAGGTTGCAGGAAGAAGTTTCAGAGGTGAAACAACAAGGATCGGTCAGATCAGGATGCTTTAAAAATGACAATGATATTAGGTTACAGTGGATGGAAAACAAGTGTTGTCAGATTGCCTTTATTTCCTATGATGAGGCATTTTCATTGTCCTGCACACATCAGAAGAGATGCAGAGGCTAATTTTAGGCAGAATTGGTTTAATTCCCGGTTTCGAGTTCTAGCAGAAGAGCTATGCTATAACATAAGTGTGTAACATGCCAGCAGATGAATGTAGGGAGATGAATACCTATAACACAGAGCCATATAGGGAGATCAGGAAGACTGTTAAATAGGCATTTCAATCAAATCCATCTGCATCCTGTTTCTAACGGGCTGAACTATATCCTGGTTATAGTGTGCATTTTCTCCCAATGGTTGGACGCCTACCCAACACAGAGAAATGACAGTCTCACTGTAGCTAAAACTGCTGTTACAAGAACTCATACCATGGTACGGATTTATGGTTTCTCTGGAGTCACACCTAGGGACCTATTTTAACAATGAGGTCCTTAGACTGCTGTATGGCACTTCAAGTGGAACAAAGATTGCATAGTAGCTATCGTCCAGAAACTTCAGGAATTGTTGAACAAGTGAACGCGATGCTAAAATCACATTTGGCCAAAATATGTGCGTCCTTTTCATTAAAATGGCCAGATGCTTTGCCATTGGTATTGATGAGTCTCTGAAACACTCCAGACAAGAGGACTTGATTATCGCCCCACGAGATACTCATGGGATGTGCTATGCAACTGCCTGCTGTGCCTGCGAATGCACTTGTAAATATCACAGATGACATAATCCTCAAAAATTGCAAAGGATTGGCTGATGTGGGTGTTTCTCACCAGGTTGAAGCTGTCGCTGCCGCATGAAGTCAAGAGCAGTGCCACAATCTTAACCCAGGTGACTGTTTTTGATCAAAAAGCACGTAGGAAAATCGTGCCTGGAGCCAAGGGGGAAGGACCCCTACCAGGTGATTTTAGTCACTAACACTGCTGTGAAATGTGCTGGGATACCTAACTGGGTGCATGCCTCACATACCCAGAGAGTGAGATGCCCGGTTGACAGAGTGGTGACCTTTGAGCCAAATCTGAGACCACTTGTGTCCATATGTCCTGAAGGACCAGATGGGGGCGAAGTACAGCAGATTGCCTCATCTGTTCAAGTTCCTGAAATCTCACAAAGTGGTGTGGAAATATCCCCTGAAAATGGAGAACTGAAAATAGGGGAGTCGTTGAATTGCCACCAGAACCATCGAGCAATCCTGATGAAGGAACAAGTTTGAGAAGAGAAAGACCCCGATAGAGATTGGGATGGCGAAATAGTAGGGGACAATTGAGGTCTAGTATGCCAGTTGAGCGCATACCATAAACCATTGTAGAAGAGACAGAATTCAGTGGTATAAGTGAGTCAGAAGAAGATCAACAGACACCAAGGAGTTCCAAGAGAGCGAGAGTACCTTGGCGCAGGTATTCTGCACCTGAGTGGATTTACTACGCAAAGAATGTGCCTAATGCAACCGATTAAGATGTTAATGGACTGAGGTCAGAACCACTTGGACCCCCATGATATGCCACTCTAAAACAGCATTTAAATTAGGTTCCTGAGACAATATTACAAAATAAGTATTGACAAGCAATATTTAGCTGATTCAAAGAGAGAAAGATCTAATTCTACAAACCATAAACTGCGATTAACCAAATTATAAAGACTGTGGAAATGATCATCACTATTGTTTATTCACAAAAATAAATAAAAAGAATTAAGAAGAATTCACTATGGCCAAAGCTGCAGTAGGTAGAAGAGTAGGGAATAACACTTCTAGAAGAATACAAAGTAGGGCTAGGGATGCCTCACGAAGATTAATGTAAATAAGCTGAATTAAATAACTTCAAGTTAAATCATCGAAAGTTTGGCTTGCTCTGCACAAATAGAAATCAATGCAGAATATTAACATTTCCTGGCGCAATATTGTAATCGAAGGTCTGACTGTAGACAAACATGTGTTTTCTTACCAAGGCTAAGTGTAGAATAATAATTGCTGTCACACTAGTAGTTGTTATGTTAGCACCTATAGTTCTTTTAGTTGGTATGAGTTTAGCTCCAGAGACAGAAACACTTAAACTTGCACCTACACCAACATCATCTGCACTTATGATAGATGAGAAGAAATTGAAAGCTTCTTTCATAGATGCTTCAAATGAAGATTTCACTCCAAATGTTTATTCTGGATTAGTTCAGGAATACACACATGCTTTAGATGCGAAGGATTCCTATGTTCGGGCACACTTACTTTCTTTAGCTGCTGAATATGTAACATATCACCACATCCCACTTTCATATCCAGTTACATGTTGAATATTAGTTAGTTTAATTTATAGACAAGAACGTTTTGGATATTATTTTTCCAATTATAACATGATTCATTCTAAAGTTCCTCTTCAGAAAAGAATGAATCCTCATCCACAAGCAAGGGACATGGAAGTAGCCTGGTATTTCTTTAGATCCCCTGCAAAGATAGACACAGTTAAGGCATACACAAGAAATTTAACATGTTTAATGAGACCATTAGAAAATGGATTAATTCTACTATTAGAGGAAAGGAGAACTCACAGGTTTCACAGGGCAAATGAAGATGTATTAAAGAATGTTTGGAAGAAGGAGGAAGATAAATACAAAAAGAAATGACATATCCTAAATCAAAATTAGATCGATAACAAATGGGAAGCCATGTGTTTACAAAAGGAGAAATCATTTTAGAAAGAGACACATTGGGATAAGTAGCTGTGAACACACATTTGAAGTTCCTGGAGGGCCTGTTCGTATATTAACAGGAGAAGAGGCAGTTATTCCTGGAGACTATTTTGTATGTGGGCAAGATGCATATTTTGCTATTTAGCTTTATTGTTTCCTACGATGTATCATGTACATAGCATAGATGCTTTAACAATGGCTTCGCCTCACAGACATTCCCACAGTACCATTGATGGAGTACAATTGGTGGGAGATATTTTTGGGGCAATCATTCCTCCAGTAGGAGTAGTTCTGAATGATAAAAAGATTAGAAAACTATCTACACTAGTAGATAAGCTGGCTACTAGTACATCTGGTGCTTTGTTAGCAGTCAATACAGAATTAGTAGCTATTAGATCAATGGTCTTACAAGATCGATTAGCTTTAGGCATATTGCTGGCAGAAAAAGGCAGAGTCTGTAAAATATTGAAGGCCCAACACTGCTGTTCATGCATACCTGATGAGAGTAGAAAGATAGAAAAATTTGCAAAAACATTTCTGATCTTAAACCTGAATTAGAAACTAGAGAGACTACTAGTGTGTTAGGATCTTTATGTGTTTTGCAGCTTGTATATAGCTTCCATTTTAGTTCTCGTGTTAACTTAGCCTAATTTTCTAAATTGTCCTTTGTACATGCTTTTTTATTGTGAGAATGGCACTTGCACACATTACTTCCTGATAGGCATTGTCGCCCTGTAGTCTGCAAAGTTAGTTCCAGGGTCACAAAGAGAGGACTCATCTGCTTCAGTTTAATTAACACGCTGTCCAGCACCTTTGACACAGCTTGATAAGCTGGCTGTTTTATTGTTTAAACTGCATCCCTGCTGAAGTCGATGAGAGGTGCACTTCTGCCGGAGTCATCACAGAACACTGCTGAGTTGCATATCCGCTGTTCCAGACCTTCATCCTGAGAAGGAAGATAGCTGCACACTTGGAGGTGCATCCCAGGATGCACTGAGCCTGGGTTCCTGGCATACACTCTCAAGGTATGGGGTTAGGTTGTTCCAACAGACTGTGCAGATAGGCACTCCCGATATGCTCTCTTTAGCATAGAGGCTAGCAATAGATAGGAGTAACATTAGCAATGTTATGAACAATTATCATGTTTGAATTATTTGTATTTTTCATTATTCTAATAATGCTCATTACAATAATGTGTCTCGTCTTTCTTACAACCGCAGTTCATGTTTTATTTGCAAAGGTTAGAGCTTGTCAATAAATGTTTGAAACTGCAATATTGTATCCTTTCTTTGTGACGCGTTGGACATGTAAGAGTAACAAACGAAAGGGTAAGATCTGTAGCCACAATTTCCTTGGGAACCTGAGAGTCATGTTCTAGTTTACTGACAACAATTATAACTCTGGAGGTTTAGGAATTTGGATGTGGTAGTGTGAGCTGGACGAGCAAACCAACATTTACTGATTATATAAGAAGACTTAGTCTCTGTATTATGAAGGTTTGTTATTCTAAATACACAGTCCTACTAGATTAGTAGGACCCATATAACATAGGCAAAGGTGCTTCTGCTATAAGTAACTTGCTTGGAACTATAGGGAGCGGACTTCTAGGAACCTTAATAAAACCTGCATAAATTATTGGTATTTGCTTATCATGCTGCTGATATTACTTTGGCTATTTCTCCTGATTTTTTTATTAAGCACATTGACTGGGAGGATAAAAATGAGGGTTGAGTGGCAATCATGCATCGCTCCTCCTACTCTTGTTCCATTTCCACATTGACGAATATTAGCAAGATTCAAGGGCTAGCCTTTACTATTGTTTTAGCCCCCTCCTTTGTTATATGTGGGGTGCTTATTTACTGTCATCCTAAATCTTCGGCTAACTCTCTACAGCTATTGTCTGATGCATTAGGTCAATTGTCTCCTCTTCATGCCGATTTTATGGTTTTGGGTGATTTTAATTTATATATGGACGATCCGAATAGCAGACTTGACAGCAGTTTCTGACCTCTCTGGAAGGTTTCAATCTAGAACAACTAGTAAAGGAGCACACTCATAAAGCAGGTCATACTCTTAATCTCATTTTATCTAACCCCTCGACAGTCCTGGTTAAACCTGCATTGAAACTTACCTGGTTGGACCAATTTTTGATACCTTTTAATGTTCTTTCCACAGTTCCTTGTAGTTCGCAAGGGTTGACACGGAAAATGTCTAGAACTTGGGACAAAATTTCTGATTTCCAACTTGTGGAGACATTGCAGTCTATTCCCTTTAATTACAGGGGAGTTTTGTAACATGATGTGGCCAGCTTTAATAATTAGCTGGTCAGTGCCCCAGATATTGTTGCCCCTCTAAAATCCTCAACTTTCAAAAGATCTAAACCATCCACCCCATGGTTTTTCAATGCGTTAAAGGAGGAGAAATCTTTATGTAAAAGGTTAGAGCAGAGATGATGGATCTCTTATGATAAAGAGGCTAAAGCGACTTATCAGGCTGCCTTGAAAAGTTATCATGCTGCCATCCAGAAAGGTAAAAAAACCTTAATTGCTTCCTCCAACACAGAGGCCTCTAATAAACCTCGGGAGCTGTTTAAAATTGCTAACTCATTCCTCTCCCCTGCCATAAGAAAATTATTTTCCCCTCCATGGATTTATGTGAAGACCGCTCTGATTTCTTTTTTCATAAAATGTAATCCATGTATGAGCAATTTCCTGTGCAGATTCCCACTGGTCAGGGTGTAGCGCTTTCTTCTCACCCTTCTCCTCTACTTACTAGGTTTTACATATCCTCAGAGGATTCAGCGGCAGAGCTTGATAAATGTAAATCGGGGTCCCCTTTGGATCCTTGTCCACCTGCCATTCTAAACTATGCCACCCCCCTTTGTAAATCCCATCTTAAACAAATTGATGAATGACTCCTTGGACCTGGCTCTTGTTCCCAAGAGCTGAAAGCAAGCCATGCTGCTTCCTTTGATTAAAAACACCTTCCATAGACCCTAAGGTACTAAGCAACTTTAGACGTATTTTGCTCCTGTCCACAGCAGCTAAACTTTTGGAGAAGCATATTAACAGGCAGCTATCTCATTTCTGAGAGTCCAACCATTTGCTGCATGACTTCCAATTGAGCTTTTGTGTGGGATACAATACTGAGTCTGCCCTGTTTATGGTATCGGAGTTTATAAAGGAAAATCTGGACCAGAACTCACATGTTATGGTGATGTTACTTAACTTGTCCTTGGCGTTTGATACTGTTTCACATTCCATTTTGCTTGACAGACTCAAGAAGATTGGTATTAGAGATCAAACCTTTCACCGAAGACCAATCTCAAGCAATTTTCCTTCCTCCTTACACTTCCTCTTCCAAACCACTTGAGTGTGGCGTGCCTCAGGGTTCGATGCTCAGTCCCACCCTCTTTAATATCTATCTGGAGCCACTGGCAGAATTGGTTGAGGCATAGGGTGTGCGGGTAGTCTCCTATGCAGGTGACACCCAGCTCCTTTAGGCTTTTCAAGAAAACGTGGCAGTAACTTTGAGTTACTTTAAGCTTTGCTTGAAGGTAGTGGGTGAATGGATGAATGTAAGCTGTTTAAAGCTTAATTCAGAAAAAAACTCAACTTCTCTTCTTTAGCACTAAGACCTCTCCAGATTCCAGCAACTGTTGGCTGACAGAACTGGGTACTCCCCCCTCTTCCGACACCTATGGTGAGAAACCTAGGTGTTAAATTTCATTCTAATTTTTCATTTGAGCTTCAAATTAAGGCTATCTCCGCCACTTGTTTCACCACACATGAGTCACTAAAAAGGATGCTCCACCTTATCCTGAAAGACTTTCACAAGACGATTGTCACATTCCTTTGTGAGAAATTGTGATGGTTAGTGGGTAGTCATACTTAGATGCCACAAGCATATAAATGCAATATATAATGTATTGGTTTAAGTTAGCTTAACTGCTGATGCCATATTGACTGAAAATGTTCACGTTAGCATTGAAAGGCCTGTTTTCACATTGAACTGTTGTTTTGCAGAAGATTTTTTTCTCTTTTGCTGCAGATGTTGTAACTTCAAGAAGCCTATTGTTAGTGAATAGGTGTTAGACCCGTCAGCCTTAGGGTGGTCTTCCCCCAAACTTTTTGTCTTCCTCCTGCATTTTTGCTGATCTCATTTTTGCTGGCATTAGAACTCTGCGCACTTGACCACTGCTAACCAGTGCTAAAGTGCATGTACTCACTCCTTAAAACATGGTAGCATTGACTAACCCCCAGTTGGCATATTTAATTTACATGTAAGTCCCTATGAAAGTGGCAGTGCATGTGCACAGGGGCTTTAAATTAAATGGTACTAGTTGGCCTGCAGCACTGATTGTGCCACTCACTTAAGTAGCACTTTAAACATGTCTCAGGCCTGCTATTGCAGAGCCTATGTGTGCTGTTTTAAACTGTCATTTTGACCTGGCAAAGTAAACCTTTTACCAGGCCAAACATTCCTTTTTTATACATATGTCACCCCTAGGGTAGGCCCTGGACAGCCCAGAGTGTAGGGTACAGTGTATTTAAAAGTGTATTTCAGGTTTACATGTCCTGGTAGTGAAAAACTCTTAAATTCGTTTTTCACTACTGCAAGGCCTACATCTCCCATGGGATAATATTAGAGTTACTGTATTAAATTTTATAAGTATAATTTCCAAAATGGGAATAGGTAAGCAGTTCATGTTTGGTGTCTCTGGAATCCTAATTTAAAATCCTAACATATTTTGAAGTCGGATTTTAAATTACAGTATTGAAAATGCCACTTTAAGTAAGTTAGCATTTTCCTGCCTTAGCTATTTAGTTCCTGTGGTCTGTCTTTGGTCACATGACTGGGTAGCTGATAGTTGGGCTTTCTGTATTCCTCCTAGACACCCACACACAATAGGGAGCTTAGGTGTGGCTGGATAGGCCATCACTGTCATGATGGGAGGGAGGAGCTGAGCACAGCCCTGCTTACACCTGAATAGGCTATGTCTGGCCTCCACACAAAGTGCTAGATGACCCCTGTAGTTAGCCTGGAGCCAGGACAGGGAAGGCTGGATACCTGGGAACATCAAAGGAAAACCTCTAGAAGCTTCTCCCCATTTCAAAGGTACAACTGGCTATAAATACTGGACCTCAGACAGACACCCCACTTCAGTATACGTCTGGACCTGTGGATACACTGGCCAGAAAAAAGACTGCTGAGCTGCTGAAGGACTGACACTCTTCCAGACTGCTGTCCTGCTGGACTACGACCTAGCTGTGTTGCTGCCTTGCTGTGCTGACCTGTTGCCTGCTGCCCTCTTGCCTGGTGAGAAGGACTGGACTTGAACCCAGAGTGACTCCAAGTGATAGTTGGATGGCCTCCAGATGTGAAACATCAGGAACGTGACTGGCTTACAACAACCTTGCACCTGCATCTGGAATCTGCCATCTGTGAGTCTACCCTGCCAAGTGGTACTACCTCCTTGGAAGTGGGCCTCAGGTGCTCTGCCAACCTCCGACACATCTCCTCTGCTGCGTGGCGCATCCCAGAGCAGAACCAACACATCACTGCTACTGGATCGTTCAGAACTGCCGCAAAGACCCGCATCGCAGCGCAGCCTGGCGCCGCATCAGAACCGCCACTGCATGATGCATCCTTAGTGCATGCGCTCACATCCTTCTTCGACGGTAGCCTAGGCGATGATGCCAGACTCTAAACTACAGCTTTGCAGCTCCTTGGAACCGACACATCACCCCGACTGCACAGCACATCCTAGACTCTGGACTTTGCATTGCAAACCCTGGTCGACGGGACCAATGACGATGACGCAGGAAGTATGACTCATGGGAAAAAATGCTTGAACCCCAAGATACGGATAAAGTATCTTTTCAAGGACTTATTTTCTGTGGTCTATTGTGAAGACTTGAGAAACTAGGGAGTTTACCTGCTCCCAAGGGTTTGCTGAAATCATATTGGATGTTGAGAATGGGGAATGTGTTTTGTAGCAATTAAACTTGTTTTGAAAAATATATTAGCATGTGCTCATAGAGTAGGTGGAGACATTTTTCTCCTGACCCTCCGGCTTTTGATAGCAAGAGCACTTTGGATTTTTCTGAGGTTAGTAGGGTATCTCTCTTTAGGAGAGGTTTCCTTTAAATCTATTTTTATGTCTGCTGATTTATAGCTGAGAATTGTTCCAGCTTGCAATATTTTTGGCTTAAATGTGAAAGCCTTAAATGCAAAAGCTTCATGCTTATGCAATATAATCTCACATCAGAGCTCTTTGTTGGGTATCTGAACTGACACCTTTTCTTTTTCTGATTATTTGTTAAGCAAGGTCTTTAATTTAGCTTAAGGAAATTCCTTTATGGAACATGGCTGTTGCATCATAACTATTTTGACTGATATTGTATTTTATCTTGTATTGAAATATCGACTAATGGATTATTTGAATCTGTAGCAATGATAACCAAACGGTTTGCGACTTTCAATGTGAACTTACTAAATTGCTAATAAATCATTTTAACTCACACAAAATCTCTTGCTTGACTTATGAGAAATTGGGTTACTGGTTGACTGGGATGTGAGCTCCGGTCAAGCAACAACCACAATCCTTGTCAGGGTAAGGCAGTAACAAACCCCAAATTTACCAGCGCTCAAACCCCCTGGTAGCTTGGCACAGAGCAGTTAGGCTTAACTTAGAGACAATGTGTAAAGTATTTGTGCAACACTTCATACAGTAAAACTGTGAAAATGCCACACAAAAAGATCCCATACCAGGTTAGGAAAATAGAGCTAATTTTAATAAATAAAACAAGACCAAAATGACAAAAATCCAATCAGTCGAATGGAGTTATGATTTTTTAGAGAATAAACCGCAGCAATCAGGTCACGCTGGACCGGGTCAAAGTAAAAAGGTGAGGCCGACCACGATCGAGCGCAGGTCAGCTACAGTCCCAGATTAGTCCCGCTGAAGTTTTACCTTCTCACTCACCCAGGCACTTGTGAACTGGCAGCCTGGGTGAGTCATGCACTAAGTGTCTCTGACTCTGCACTGAAGTTCACTCTGACTGCTGCAGGCATATGTTTTAACAGAAGTAGACCGTAATTCCAATTAGTTGACACCAAAGTGAGGCAGAGGTATTTTTTTTCTTAATTTATATTTCAGACATTTGAAATGCACAAAAATGTCATGGGTTCAGGTTAACTTGCTCCATCCACAAATAGAGAATGAATCGCATGAAATAATTTGAGATGAATGGTGTGTGTCAATTTCCAACTCCTTTCAGCTGTAAAACCCAAGCTGTCAGTATCCCATGATATATAGTGATGCTCTGATGCCCTGCACTAAAGCCAGTCTTCAAATAAATATCTGGTGCAATTTGCGGAGGTCACAAGGCAATAAATGGGCTTTAGCTCTGACAGCTCAAGCAGCCAATGCAGCCTAGGTCTCACAACAGAACTGAAACAAGGAAAGAATAGGGGAAACACACTCTTTTAAATCATAAAATCTCAATTGATTAATACAATCACTGTAGGTGTATTGTGTGTAATCAGAGAGAACTGGAATTGAGTCCTGGTACAGAAGGAATTGTTACTTCTGTATTACAGTGCTATGACATCCCAGCCTCTAACTGAAAACATTGTGAATATGAATGCTATTATTTTAAAACTGTATAGCGCACAGTATACAAGAGAAGTTGCACTGTATGGTTATCCATTTCAGGGGTTTTGCAGCAGTAAAGATATTTTTAGAGCTTCTCATTGCTCAAAAGTGTATAGTTTCTGGTATTTACCTCTTTCCATGCACACTTTTCTTTGTTTTACTTGCAAGAAAGTATCAGTCAAAGGGTCACACATTTGACAGTTGGATGTCACTGGGTATGATTGGACAGTGACTAACTACATGTGCTGCAGCTAGTAGCAACTGCCAAGCCAGGTCTTCCCTGAACCAGAAACAAGCATCCTGGGACCGGTTTCTGGGTAACACCCTTCATCAGCCAGGCTAGCTTGAATCCAGTGGCAAAGTGAGCAAGGGACCCACTTCTGGGCATACCGGCCAACTTAGGGTGAACAAAGCAAACACAAGGAGATGATGGACGGAGCACTGAAACTTTTCAGACACTCACCCCCAGTCACAGATCTGGGTTGAATCCATATGTATACCACCATGCTTGGAACTGCCGACCAGGTCCCAGGGCCGTCAATGATGGCCCTGGCAAAAATGATTGACCAGCCCCAGTTGACGCTGAGCATCCTCGGAGTTGGAGTCGAGTCGGACTCATGCCTGCTGCGTGGTTGCTGGGTGTCAAGACTCTAGAGTGACTGACTGGAATCAACGCAAGTTCGGGCCGGGCTGTGAGTGACTTGCTTCACTCAATTGTCATTCTCTGACTGAGTCAGACGGGCGGACCTCGTGCGGGCTCGGGGCAGGTGAGGTTGTGTGAGAGTGAGACTGACTGAGCAGTCACATTGACTAGAGTCTTGACTCTCGGACTCCCCTTGTGACGGTTACGGTCGTTGTGACTCCTGTGAGCTGCGGTCCCTGGGCAAACTTCTAACAGAAGCAACAAGTAAAGTAAGATGAGATTATCTGTTTTTGGAGCTGACACAAGATTTTCAACTGCCCTGCAAAACTTCAGAAATGATTGTTATAGAGCACACATTTCAGGTTCAACCCTTTTAGCGGTCTAGCCATCGTTTAGGTAATGTGAATAACACATTAATTGCCATTGTTTTATGTCGAACACTGCATCCATGTAGCCACAGCATGTGCACACCGATCAGTGAGTCTTGGTGAACTGGCCAACAAGACATTGTCTGTTTTGAACACCACCAAGGCTGGAATGGCCATATTGGGTGACAGGCGGGCGTTCCCCCAGGAGGCTGGAAGGGTGGAGGTGGGGGGGAGGGGCAGGCTTTGTTAGTTGCATCGGTTTTGTAGCAGTGCAGTAGTTTTAAAAGCACTGCAACGTTCCTTGTATATTCAGCAGTTTACGGACAATAATAAAAGTGTCAAGTTAACTCTGGTGATTTATTAATGTAACTGCTGGAGAGAGAGGGGAGTTTTGTCTAGTGGCAGATTTTCACTTATCTAAGGTAGTGCAGAGGTTTAATATGCCTGCTGCAAGAACGTGTACCATGCATATCATAGAACAATATTTTATGTGGATAGCTCAGTGGGTTACAGCCTTTGTCACAGAGATTCTGTTATTACTGTGCAGTTCATAAGTTACATTTGTAATCTAGCACAGTGAGCTATGAACTGCTATCTAAGAGCTGCATGCAAACTGCATGGTACAGGTTTGGAAGTTATGTTTTTTCCCAGTCTTTCTATCCTGATGTTGCTAAGAAAGGTTTGTTTGGGTAGAAATAAATTCTTATTATTAAAGTAAGCCTTAACCATTATCTTATGTTCTGAATCCTGAGTTTGTGCTTCTCCAGACCAAGCACTTAAAAAGATGACATGGGAATCCTACACCTTGTAGTCTCCTTTGCCTTATGTAACATTTTCAATACACTGATTTACATATGTATGATTAATTGTTTGTGTGTGTGTGAGATGGATTTTGAAAATGTGGAAAGGTTTGCTTTAGTAGCAGTGATTAATGGAGTCATTTTTAAATGTGAACTGTAACATCTGTATTTGTAAAGCAAGCATTCATGCCTTTGGGAATTCTGGCTGTTAGATAAGATGTGTGTTGCTGATAAGGTATGCTAATGCAGAATAAGCATATTATTGATCAACACAAGTACTGTACCAGTGATGTGCATGTTTTCTGTAGAAGAAAGTAATGATAGTAAACCTGGAAAGGTTTAGTAGCTCCACAAGTTTAGAAGTGTGTAAATCATGTCATAGAAAGGAAGGTTGCTGGGAGAACTTGACCTGCATTAAATAGCACTCTTATCTACATTCCAGGACTGAGATTTAATTACATGGTACTCTTAGTTTCTAAACCAAATTTAATGTGTTGAACATTATAGGCCCATCAACCTTCCCATTTTATAGGTTATTTGATATTGATAATGGCTGATTTCAACTTGACTAGCACATTTTCCATTGTAGTACACTATTTGATAGGTTCTTAATCAATGCTACATTATCTTAATTGTATATCTGAAGATACTACCTGAAACAATGTATGTAGCCGCATTTTCAATAGGATTTGAAGTATGTCTGTTTATCTGGTACTTCTTTTGTATCTATGGAGATTTTCCAGCATCTGTGTGTGATGTAAGTAACCAAAAGTTAGATGCATCACTTCCTGTGATAGCACCAAGTCAAAGGTCATACAATGTCGCTTCCTTTGATTTCATGGGGGTCCAAATGTCATGTGATGTCACTTCCTGTGATGTCATCAGGTCAAATGCTGTGTGGTGTCACTTCCTGTGACATCATCGGGGTGGGTCAAAGGGCAGGTGATGTCACTACCAGGTCAAAATTTGTGGGATACCACTTTCTGTGACATCAGGCGAGGGGTTCACATGACATGTGATGTCACTTCCCCTACCCCTGGCGTTTTGATGAATCAAGGTCCATGCCCTCAGAGCAGGTCTTTGCGAGTGCTTTTTTCCCCTAGAGTCTGACTCAAGGCATATTTCTGTGTTGCCCGCTCTCACATTCTGTCTGCGTACCTTATTCCCTTCAATAGCAATCTGTTTGGCCCTCTCATAACACCCATAGCCTCTCATACAGACTGTCTGCGTGACCATCTCGTAGCATGTCACGGTATGTGCCAGCCTCACTATCTGTTGTGAGAGCCTCTCTTGCAATCCGTCCATGCAAGCTTTTGTGTCAAGCTTTCCCTCACTTTCTGTACCACAGGCACAGCCTGTCCACTGGTGCCTCAGACGCTGTCTTTAATGTCACTCTTTCAAACATTTGTCTCTCACTGTGCCACTCTCACAACCTATCCCTGTGTGCCTATGTCAGAGCCTGTCTTTGTGTGCGCCTGTCTCACAGTCTGTTTATATGTGCTTATCTCACAGACAGTCCTCTGTAGGGAAGGGGCACACAAGGTCCGTACATGTAAAGATTTATTGCAGGCCCAAAGAGACACAACTATCTGTCTTCCAGTGCACCGTAGACTCTCTCCATGTCCTGGTTACAACTGAACATGTAGAACTGCTGACCCAGGCATATGACACAGTAACATTCTACAACCAGCACTACACATATCTTCCTTTTCTAGCAAAAAATATTTTGTTTTAAACCTCTATGCAAATTAGAAATAGAAGAAAATAACTAAGTACAAAAAACCTGGCTAAAAAAATGATTATTAATACGCAGCTATGTACAAGAAGAAAATTCATACAACAAATAAAGCAAACATAATTAAAAAATAAATAATTTAAAGCTCCTAGTTCATTTCACTTACAATAAAAATCTTGGAATTTCTTTGGAACACTAATAACCCTGCCACATCTACTTCTCTTCATAATAACAATCTCCTGGCTATTTTCAAATTCATTTATCTTATTCCTTGACATGATGGTACCCATTTCCTCAGCACTTGCTCCATCATCATTACTTCTTTTCACACAAACATTCTCCTGGCATCCATCCCAGTGTTCTCACTCCTCTCATTGCTCTCACTTGCAATACACTGCTCATCCAACCAATCTTGTTTCTTATTTTTAACATACTCATTGCCATAATCCTTACACCAGGACATTCTACTAACATACAATATCTTGCTATCACCCAAATTGGCTAAATTAGAATGTAATTCAATCACTTTCATGGGCTCAGAGAGCTTACTGTCACCGTTCACAGTATCACTCTTCTTCACACAAACCCATTCTCCAACCTTTAAATCAACTCTGACACATTTTGCCTTTTATGGTAGTTCCTCTTATAGATCATTTGTGTCTCACTTATATTTTATCGCATTTCTTCAAGGGGCCAACCAAATTGTCTACTGCTTGGCATACAAGCTACATTCTCCTTGGTAAATGGTGTTCTATCCTTCAAAAGGACCAAAACCAGTGACAGTGCTTGACATTATCCTATATGCCCATACACTTTTAAAACTTCTCTTTCCCAATTCATTTTGCTTTTCATGCCAAACTAATTGACTCCTTTAATCACTTTGTTGAACCTCTCCAAGCAACCATTTCCCATTGTATGGTACTTAGACGTGTTTTTGTGCTTTACTCCATTCCCTCTCAAAAAGGTCTTGCAAATAATTTGAAACAAACTGAAGACTGTTATCACTATTTACTGTTTTAGGTAAACCTTCTCTTATAAAGATTTTGTACATAAATTTGATAATCCCAGTAGCATCAATTTTTAAATCCACCCTATTTTAAAACAAGTCAATCATTACAATTAAATATTTGATGTATTCTCCACTATTAGATATAGGTCTCATATTATCAATTTCCAATGTTTCCCATGGCATACTTGTACTCTTGACAGTACAGAGAGGTGGCTGAAAAGTCACCTGTGATTTATGAGAACTCATACACTTAATACAATTCCTACACTCCCTCTCCACCTCCACATTCAAACATGGCCACAATAAGAGTCTTTGACTCTTCTCTTAGTCTTAGCAATACCAAGGTGTCTTTCATGGAAAATGCTAATGATTCTTTTCCACAAACCAAATCGGTGGTACCACCTTAAATCCTCTCAACAATGTTCCATCATCATCAGCCACACTTAATCCATCCTTCACTTCCCAAACTTTTACAACGTCATTCTCCACCAATATTTTTCCAGGCCAATCCTCTTTACCAAGATGGAGTACACATTGTAACTCCTCATCACCCGCCATGTTGACACTCCACTGCTCTTTGGCGATACATTGATCCGAGTTACGAGACAAACTAGACGCCTGAAATTCATCCCGTGCATTCATAGCAATTTCTTTCAATGGAAAGAGCATTGTACTAAAAAATCTGCAATTCATTTTTTTGCCCCTGGAACATATTCAACTACATGGTTGTAATCTAGTAATCTTAGAAACATGCGTGTAATGTGGGGAGTGGTATTCAACATACCTTTGCTGGTTATCACCTTTACCACAGAGTGTGATCAGATCGTAAAACCATGGATGCCCCCCACACAAGCTGCCTGCAATGCTCCAAACCCATACACATGATGATGTTTCCTTTCTATAGTGGAGTATTTCTCCTCAGCTGACAACAAGGAATGTGAAGCATAAGCAAAAATGACGCCTTTACCATTTCTCTCTTTTTTACGTCAGTACTGCTCCTATACCCTTGTTACTTTCATCAGTGGTAAAATACCAAGAGGATTAGAATCAAAACCTTGTAAGGGAGAAGCATTATAAATATTTTCCTTAATGAGTTTAAAAACATGTTGGCATTCTAAAGACCATTCAAATTATTTTTTAATAACTGCCTAAGCTCATGTGTTTTTCCAGCAAAAGTCTCCACAGACTTTGCATACAATTCTGCAAAGTCGAGAAAGCTCTCATGTCGTCATTTGACCTTCATGGAGGAGCATTTTTAATTCCACCCAGCAACTCTTTTTTCAGGATTAATGCTAAATTCATAATGACCTACATAAGACAGTTCTTTTTGCAAATTTACATTTGCTAATCTCTGCAGTAAGTTTATTCTCCTGCAAAATGTTTAAAACAGTTCTAAATAAATCATCGTTCTCCAATTATGTTTTCCCTGTGACAGGTATATCATCTTGAAAGAAAATCACGTTGTTTAAATACTTAAATAGCAAACACATCAATTTCTGAAGAAGTGCTGCTGCTAATCTGAGCCCAAATGGTACCCTGCAAAACTGGTAACACCCAAACGGAATAATGAAAGTGGTCAATCACCTAATTTTCTTGTGCAGGGAACCTTGAGGATATGCTGCCCTCAAGTCAATTGTGGAGAACCACTTAACAATTTTGGACATCTGTAACATTTCTTGGATCTTAGGCTGTGGAAATTTACCAACAAAGATATTTTTGTAAATTCACAAAGCATAACACTCAACCTTACCTTACCATTGGCATGGCGTGCAGCCACTAATGGAGATACTGTCATAAGGTTTCTGCACATACACAGAGCTATGCACAGGAAAATGAGACCCCGGAATACAGTGGTTTGCCACCATATACCGTAGCACCCAAAAACCCCAACCCAACTAGCTTAGCATCCCATTAGCACCCAAGTACTAATGTTTGGACAACCCAGAACACGGTATCTTTATCTCAGGACTCACAGAAGCAAGAACACTCTTTCGTCACTCACTCGTACTTGTCCACAAGGTGCGTAGGAAGAGACACTGGATAGGTTAAAATGTTTATTCCAACTTACGTGCTCTAATGTACAGTACACGTGTCAGTACTAATAGCATAATGCATATGACTAATATAAGCAGCATGGTTACAATTCCATAGAATACAAACGGGGAAAGCATCTCAGAGCTCAGTGGATAAACGTTTAAATAACATTACCACCCTCCCCTTGCAGTAAGATAGTTTATTATAATAATAGAAGACCTCTGGGCTTTGACTAGCGAACCCCCATACCTCAGTCTCTAGATGCAGAATTACATCAGCAGGACATCATAGCTCTTCTCACTGAAAGGGATTTCTCCAAGTGTGTTAAGCGCTAGTAAACCACAGTATTAAAAGCATACCAAGTTCTTCATGGCAATTGTACATAATGTTATGTCTGGGTGCGCGAGACTGGCCATATCAGGAAGAACCAGAATACATTGTTATGCGACCTTGTACATGTTTGTGCAGACTGAGCCCAGAAAGGTGAACAACAGAAAATGCAGACAGTGCAAAAGAACTTGGCACGAGCAAAGGGCGAGGAAGGCCCGGCTCAGTGTAACGTGCGCAAAGAAAAGCAGCATGGCAGCCAGGCCTAGGCCAACATAACAAGGCAGGTAACAATCCACAAGACACCCTCCCCTGGACAGTCCGGCGGCCAGGACAGAGGCCCATCAGAGGAGAAAAACAGACGTCGGAGCACAGGGAGCGCCCAAACGGCGAAGGGCAGGTCAATCCATGAAAGTGAAAGTGCAGAAAAAAGCCATACCCTCCAAGAGTTCATCATTGGAATCGTCAAAAAACATAGATGCCATCCAATCCATGAGTTCAAAAGAGCAGGAATGCTCCTCAGCAAAGGGAGCATCCAGAAGCAATGCGGGACAGCTTGCGTGATAATTGAAACAGCTTCGTTGTAGGAGATCCTGGGCAGCCGCCCAGATATCCCATTGCGCCAAAATCCCCAGTGCAGCCGCACGCGCCATACAGCCAGCGACGGAACAGTCCTGCTCATGGGCCTCTAAGGGACCCATCAACTGAACAAAATCCGGAACAGACAATGACGAATTGGAGAGGCAATAATCCAGAGTCCAGGTGAAAGGACAGCGGACACAAGTCATCACAGGTTGCACGCAAGTGAAATACGCAAAGCGAAATGAAAGAGTATATGACACACTCAGTGTCGCCAATGGCAAGACACCAAAACCGGCCAAAAGTCGCTCACGGAGCAGCTGGAGGCGTTCTGGATCGAGCAGGTCCCATCGGGGAGCAGCCATTGCGCAGAAAGCAAATTAAGAGCAAGACACCAGCCGCTAAAGCGAGGATCAATGGGAAACCGCCAAAGACACTGGAAAATATAGAATGTATGAAAGCCGGGATGACACCAAAAATAGTCTGGAAGGAGGACACCAAGCCCGACCCCACGACCTTAAAAAAGTGTACTAGGCCTTCAGTGTTAGATGCGTTAAAAATACGATGTATTAACTCCCCAAAATGTTGGGGGAGATTAGTGTTTAAAAGGGCCTGTATTTCACTGTGGGTACTCGCCACCTGGAGAATGAATGTCTCCCGGGCGGACGTGAGCATAACTTCCTCGTTTAATAATAGTGCCTTTATTCTGCTCAGTCTATTGAAATCTGCTTCCATGGTAGGGATGGAAGGCCAAATAGAGATATCAACCTTGCCGTGAGGGGGAGGAAACAGCACATTTTTGCAGCAGACAACCCTGTGCGAAACTGTTACAATGTAAGGAATGCCCGCCTGCAGACCACAACAGTTTTCGTTATTTAAAAGTAAATAACTACCATTGGAAAGGAGAGTGAAAGTAGGTGAAATAACAGGAGCAGGAATACCTTTCAGCACACAAGCAAGATTAGGAGAGGAAACGCTGCATGAGCCATGCAATTTAATGTGTTTACAAATAAGCGAATGACCTATAGTCGAGTCGCAGTACTCCCCCGTGAGAAAGACTTCCTTGCCGTCCCGAAGGCATTTATACATGAAAGGCAAGGACCAGAGTTCATGCAGGAAAGCACTGCCCAATGGCCGGTAACGGCCCACAGGATAATGTTTCATGCACGAGTCAAATTCAAACAAGGAAAATGGTAAAGCTATAACCCCATGGACTAGCCATACAGCAGAATCGAGTTCTGCAACAGAGAACGGCAATGGATCCACCTTTTCGATATGTAATAGATTGTAAGTTGCATCCTTCATGGACATAAATTGCTGTTTATCAGTTAAGTTAAAAGGTAGAAATAAGGCAGAGGTGTTCAAGAAATGCCAAGGCACTTTACCCAACTTAAGTGTTTGTAAAGTCCATGCAAACTGCATAACTGAGCGCAATTGATTCTGACCATGATATAACACAGAAACATCATCTTGTACAATATCAACAACAGAGGACACAATATTCTCTAAAGTGTAAATGCGAGAAGACAGGGTATTAATACTATTGTCAACAACAGCAAGCACCTTTTCCATATTTGCTTGATCTATTTCCCGAAGACGGGAAGCAGCTTCCATTTGTGATAGCTTCCAGAGTTCATTATACGTTTCATAAATGAATCTCTTAGGTCGGGGACCACGAGGTCCCAAAACAAAGTCGGACAGATCAATATGGCCTGTAAGGAGGGACAAATGTTGTTTAACAGAATCAAGGGACGAATGTTGCAGCCATTGTTTGCATAATTTACCAACAGAGTATGTAGTGACAGTACGGGCATCAGTAAACCTCGGATCAGGCCTATTCTGTGTGTAGCTAGCACCAGTATCATGAAAACGCATTTGACATGCATTAGATGATATAGGCCATACTAACCAGGGTGACTGAACCAGCTCAGAAACATTAAACGAGTTATTTTGTAACATTGCCTGCAGGGACACGAGGGACAGATTGAATCGTGAGCTTTCATTTGGAAAACTCGACAGGGATGGTATTGATGGCGTATTCAATTGTTTAGTGGTTGCTAAGCCCCAACATGTAGTCTGATAGATGGAAGCATTTAGGAACATAATTTGGGTAGGGATGAGGCACGCACGATGCAACGCCTCGGTTCCCTGTACCTGCCATGGCTTGGAGCCCCAAATAGATTTTAAATCCACTGTATTATCCCAGTACTCATAACCACCCACAGCTAAGGCACTTAGAAAGGAACCTGAATAAAGCAATTTGGTGTGTGTTAACATAATTTTCTGAGTTGATGTGTTATTTAGTCTAAAATAATAGGATGCAGGGTTCGACCGATTAAAATCAGTGAAATAATTAAACTTATTTCGAAGAGTTTGAGAGCTACCTGGCAAGGGGTTTGGACAATGTTCCCATTGGGTATGGTTAACAGAACTACGCAGGGCACTGGGCTTATGGAGAAAATGATTACCCCAATGTTGGTAACAATACAAATCGGCATAATTAGCAGAATTCATATATAAATCTTCAGCATTAAAAGATGCATAATATTTTAAATCGGCAAACAATGCTTCAACGGCATGCACATCCCAATCATCAGAATGAATATTATTTTGTACTACATCACCCATTGAAACACGAAGGACATTAGGTACATTAATAATTTCCGTCGGACCATGGATTTGATAGTTCACTGTATCCCATACGATGCCATCAGCAACGGGGAAAGCTGAAATGTTCACAAATGTGTGGTCACGCTTCATGATGTGAGACGAGGAATGAGGAGCCAAAGTTCCAGAAACATAGTCTACAGCAGAGCGTTCAGGTAAATAGTGACCATTGATTAGTAGAAAAAACACTGTGACAAAGCCAATGGACATGAACAAAAATATCAAGAAAAGTACCAACCAGATGTATGTCCAGGGGGAATCAAAAAATTGTCTCTAAACCAGGATATAAAAATACTGAACTTGGATGGAACTTTTGAAGATGTGGAATCCGAATCAAAGGAATAACGAGTCGGGCTTAGTGGCGTTGTTGGTTGATGTGCCACCGATTCTGATGCAGGATAAGTATACTCGTCCTCGTTGATATTGGTGGAGAGTTGGGGATCAATCATAGTTTCAGGCAAATCAACCATCTCAATTACAGCATCAGCGATAGTTCGTGCAGATGGACTATGAACATATGTCCGATAAATGGCAGGACAAGAGACCGCTGGTGTGACACTATTCAGGATCGGCCAGGCGCTGTAGCTTGACATTTTCAACTGAGATGTATCTGTTCTCTTTGCGACCAGGAAGCGGTGGTAAAATGACTGTACGTGTTCCCTTCAGGCCAAGAACTGGAACCGGTGCACGAAAAGAGGGGCCAAATTCCTTTTTGTTTTCAACCTTCTCTCGAACCAGTTCTCCAATTTTCGGAAGCCAGCCGGCTACCGGAATCTGCAACGCAGGGTCTGTGGCTGAAGGTAAATGTGTAGTTGCAAGTTTGTCTCGGGCTTCTTGTAAGTCCTGTAACATAGCAGAGTGGTTATCTACATCAAACTTGGCGGATTGCGCCGCGATGTCTGGACCCTCAAGGTCAGGCACAAACATTCGTATGCCAAAGAGCATTTCGTATGGGGTCCGCCCACCCAGAGGTCTTCTAGGGAGATTATTAAGTGCACGCTGAACGGTATACAAATGGGCCAGCCAGTTCCTGCCAGTACCTAAAACCCTAGCTGTTAAGGATTGCTTTAAGTCACGGTTCATTCGTTCAACGATAGAGTTGCCCTCAGGCCTATACGGAGACGAAAATTTCACCCGCACCCCAAGCGAAGCCATTGCATCCTTGTAAGCCCTAGAGGCAAACGCTGGACCTTGGTCCGAATGGAAGGTGCCACATGCGAAAATTCCCACAAAGACACGCAAATCCCTGATTACATTTCGGGCGTCAGCACTCCGTTGTGGCCAGACCCAGAGAAACCGTGTGCACGAGTCCACTGCCACTAAGATGTATTTATAAGCAGTATCTGATGAGAATGGACCGCAGTGATCCAAGTAAACACACCCAAAGGGTCTGTTAGCAATGCAGAGCGGTGTTTGTGGTGGACGTGTTACCGTGGAAGGCTTAATCTGTTGACAAACGTCGCAAGAAAGCACAAAAGCACGGGTGTCTTTATATAACCCACGCCACCAATAACGCTGCTGCAAGATGGAAACCGTAGCTGACACACCTGCATGTGCAGAAGCCATGCCTTCGTGTGCAGCTGATATCAAGGCACTCCTGCGGTCCGCGTTGGGGATCAGCCGATCTCCAACGTCAGGTATAGTTACATAAGGAACCTGATCGGGACTTAATGTGTAAGAAATACTTGGAAGGGAAACCTGTAGGGTAATTATTACCTTCCTTGGTTGCAGCAATAGCTGCTAATATAACAGGGTCTATTTTAGACATGGACCTGGTAACCGCTGCTACTGAACACGTGACTACTGCTGAACGGGCAGCTTCATCTGCCAGATCGTTACCAATAGCGTGTGCGCCCACCCGCTGATGGCCTAAGGTGTGAACCACCTGTGTGAGGGGCAGACGTTGTTGCAATTCTGCCACTCGAACCCAAAGCATTTTATGCTTAATTGTGCTCCCTTTTGCGTCCTTGTAGTCGTTTTTCGACCAGAAAAACAGATTGTCATTGTAAGATTGTACACAGTAAAAAGAATCACATACAATAAGAGTGGTCTCATCCTGAGAAGCGAACTCAAGTGCAAGTAGTAATGCATGCAGCTCGGCCAATTGTGCGGTACTATCCCCAAGTGTGCGTGTGTGCACTACAGTGGATTTGAACTTGCCATCCACAAAGGATCCCGCAACAATAGCACATGCAGCTGAATAAGCGTGCTTGGACCCAGTGGCCGGTTGCGCCGAACCATCGGTGTAGATCACACATTTGTAATCCTCAAGCGGTAGTAAAAACAAAGGAGGAGGATGAACGAATTCATACTGCAAAAACTCCTGAGTCTGAAGAGAAGAATCAAAAACAAAAGTGACGTCCGAAGACGTCAAAGATGTAGCCCATTGTATCCAACGGGGATGCATTGCTTTTGAGTTCGGTACACTTGCCTTTGTTACTGCCTCCAGGGCAGGACAGGGTGTTACCACCAGAATCCGCTTACCCTGTGCCAGTGCGCGTTCTTTTAGAATCGCCATTTGCACTGCAGTCAGAACTTTTTCAACAGATGTAAAGCGCAATTCAGCGGAAGTGTACAGATGTGACTTGTATGCGATAGGTACTGTATCACCTTCATTAAAGGTTAAATAGGTGAATCCCACCGCCCCCGGAATTATTCTAATCACCAGGTTTGTGTGGTTATCACGAGTCAAAAGATATTTAGACTCCAAAAGGTCTGTCTGCAAAGACTGCAGAATTGAGGTATGCTCAGGCAGCCAGCAAGACCTTGAATAAGTAGGTTGTATCAAAGCATACAAAGGCTTGATACGCTGGGCATATTCGGGAATGTAAGTACGCCCGAAATTCAAGAAACCCAGCAAAGACTGAAGTTTCTTCAGAGTATTTGGGGGGCACAAATGTGCACATTTTTCCAAGAAATGGGGGCTAAGCCCTTACCTTCGTTATTGAGCTCATAGCCCAAGAACAGAACAGTAAATTCAGCAATGTGTGACTTAGCAAAGTTAAATTTGTAACCCTGCTCCGCAAATTCAAGAATAATGCGGTCCACACGGGACAGATGCTGATATAACTCGTCGTCTGTCAGATAGATGTCATCAACGTACGAACATGCGTCTTGATCAATGTCATTTAACAAAGAAACAACACGGGCGGCGAATATACCCGGACTATTTTTATAGCCCATGGGTAATCGCCGGAACTGGAATAATTTACCACCGGATGTGAATGCGGTCCATTGACCACTCTCCGGGGCTAGGTTGTGCGTGTAGAAACCGTTTGAAAGGTCAAGTGTCGTTTTGTATTTTTTACGAACAAGACTGTCTACAAGCGCAGAACTGTGTGTATTTTGCACCGCAAAGTTCCGACAATGAGTATTTAAATGCCGGTAATCCAAAACTAAGCGGTACGATCCATCGGGTTTAGAAACCACGAAAAGGGGATTGTTCATAGGTGATACGCATGGTTCAATTACTCCCTGATATTCCAACTGTGTCAGAATTTCGGAGACGGGGCCTTTTGCCTGCCGTTTGATGGGATATTGGGGTTGTGGCTGCGGTAGTGACCGCAAAGGTATTGCATGAGGAGGTGATTCTTCATCCCATCCCACATGGTTGCGGTATAACGCTGGTGCCAGGTACACAGCCCACTCAGCTGCAAGTGCTTCAGCTTTGTCTTTTGGGACATGCTTTGAAAAGCTTGGAAGGATTACCTCCTCTCCTTTATGTGCAGCTAAAACGAATGGGGGTGGCCAATCCACCTCTGCTAACAAAATGTCATATGAAGAGGTTAGATTTTCCCAAAAAATCCCTTTTATTTCACGCGGTATGTCACCTTCAATTTGTATAACTATATTATATAGTCTGTCAGGGGGTGCCACTCTCGTGTCAGCTGTCTCTACAGTAACGAATGTTTCAGTTGCTGTCGCCTCCATATGAGGACGTAGCGCCTCCCGCACTATGGTAACTTCCGCGGCGCTGTCTAGGAGGGTCACTGCCCACGTCCAATTCTGGAGTCTCGTTCTCACGGTCTGAGGCATATTTCGCTGTGACAGCGGCAACCTTTTTCTTCTGAAATTGCGGTCGAGGAAGATGAAAATCTTCTGCTTTCCCTCTGACTTGTTGTCGAGGTTGGTCTCGCTCCTGGGGAGCCTCTCGGCCCCTTCCTCTATCTTGCCGTCCTCCTCCACCAGCCTGTGACGATGTCTGGGCCTGTGAAGAACGAGGAGAACGCGTATCAGAGCTCTGAAACCTTTCTGGTGATTTAATCCTTGACCTATCACGTAAATCATAAGTACGTTCAGAAGAAACCGAAACTGGGGAAGCGCCTCTCGACCCCGGCTTCTTTTGTTGCTTACCCTGTTTTTTCTGTCTCCAACTTTTTTTAGTGAAGACCGGTTTATCATCTTTCTCAGATGCACTTTTTGTTTGTATAACTTGTGTTTGCGATTGAGTTTGCGTTTTTACAAAAGGCTTGTTGCCTAGGCTATTTCTTCCAATTGTTTTATAAGCCCGGGCAATGATTTTCGGTAATTCGCGAGGCCTGTCCAACTCTGGGACTAAAGCCAAAGCATTCGCTACTTGAAAGTTCATAGCATCGCCCTTGACATTTCCAAGGATCAGCTCTGCTACTACATCAAACACTCCCACTAGTCTCATCCCTAATTCCACAGCCGCTTCAGGGCCATGTTCATCCTGTACTTTTTTAATTACAGAGGGTAGAACCGTCATGGAAGGAGTTCCAAAACATTTTGAATAAACTGCTGCGAATACCTTACCCCAGTTTTCACATGCTGTCAAATCGGGGATTATGTCTTTTGGCAAACTTATCGTGAGGATGCGGTGTTTATCTACTGGGGATGTATGTGGAAACACTGCTTCTATCTGATCGAACTTTTCTGCAAGCCAGTAAGGATAGTCGTCCTTGTTTTGTGGACGTTTGCCCATCACAGAATTTACCATGACAGGACTTATAGTCACTCCAGCTGCAATAGCTGGTTGGCCTGCGACTACAGGAGCAGCTCCATGGAGGCTACCTGTAACGTATGTCACTAAGGCTCGATGCACTCGCACCAATTCGGTATGCATAGTGCGCAATTCCGCTAGCGGTAATGCCAGATAATTTGGATGCGGGGTATACCCGGCCAATACAGGCCAAGTGGCCCCCTGAATTGATAAGGGGCCTAAACGAACTGCGGTAGTTGGTTGTGGTAGGGCGCCATTGAACCAAACACGGTGCTGCCAAGCCGTGAGAGGCACTTCAAGAGCAGTATAGGGTCGATAGGCAGCAGGAATTGCGGTGGGTTTATATTCATGAAACAGCTTATCACCTGCATCCACCGCTTCAAAAGTGATCCAAGTGTAAAACACTTCAAAGTGATAAGCCGCATCGGCTTGAACCACAAAGACCAACTCGACCCCAGCATCGGGCACTCCATACACAGCTAAGTGGTCTCGGAGTGCTCCTCGACTATGTGCAGCTATCGCCACACCAGCCATGACTAAACAAATATATTCGACAACCTAACAGGGAGCACAAAAATGGGTCTATTAACTAACCTTTTTAATAATATCAAGCTTGAAAGAACCTATAAAACATTCAATATAGGAGGTATCACCGTCACATACGCCTCCGGAAGCGTACGCGAGGGGTTTGTGGACAAGCACAAGTACTACTCAAGCGTCTCGCAGATAAGCTGCCCCACGGTGGTCGCGCCATGTCATATGGTTTCTGCACATACACAGAGCTATGCACAGGAAAATGAGACCCCGGAATACAGTGGTTTGCCACCATATACCGTAGCACCCAAAAACCCCAACCCAACTAGCTTAGCATCCCATTAGCACCCAAGTACTAATGTTTGGACAACCCAGAACACGGTATCTTTATCTCAGGACTCACAGAAGCAAGAACACTCTTTCGTCACTCACTCGTACTTGTCCACAAGGTGCGTAGGAAGAGACACTGGATAGGTTAAAATGTTTATTCCAACTTACGTGCTCTAATGTACAGTACACGTGTCAGTACTAATAGCATAATGCATATGACTAATATAAGCAGCATGGTTACAATTCCATAGAATACAAACGGGGAAAGCATCTCAGAGCTCAGTGGATAAACGTTTAAATAACATTACCACCCTCCCCTTGCAGTAAGATAGTTTATTATAATAATAGAAGACCTCTGGGCTTTGACTAGCGAACCCCCATACCTCAGTCTCTAGATGCAGAATTACATCAGCAGGACATCATAGCTCTTCTCACTGAAAGGGATTTCTCCAAGTGTGTTAAGCGCTAGTAAACCACAGTATTAAAAGCATACCAAGTTCTTCATGGCAATTGTACATAATGTTATGTCTGGGTGCGCGAGACTGGCCATATCAGGAAGAACCAGAATACATTGTTATGCGACCTTGTACATGTTTGTGCAGACTGAGCCCAGAAAGGTGAACAACAGAAAATGCAGACAGTGCAAAAGAACTTGGCACGAGCAAAGGGCGAGGAAGGCCCGGCTCAGTGTAACGTGCGCAAAGAAAAGCAGCATGGCAGCCAGGCCTAGGCCAACATAACAAGGCAGGTAACAATCCACAAGACAATACCCAATTCGAAGCTTCTACAGGGTCTATAATATCTTCATCTTGAAGTTTTTTTAAACTCAAGCTCTACTTCACTTCTTATTGCTATGGGTCTGCTTCTCACTTTATGCACACAAAGTACAGCTTCATCTTTTAATACAATTTTGTGTACGAAACCAGTTAATAGTCCTATTCTGTCTGAAAACACAGCAGGAAATTCTTGTTTCATACACACCTACATCAAATCATCTTTCGCTACAATTAACACAGGTGCTGGACTATTGGCATGCAACATCATACCCAAAGCTCCTAAATCCATCCACCTTAAAAAAGAAGGTCCTTTAGTAGCAACATACAACTTTCTTTATGCCTTTCTGTCCTGTAATTTAAACCACAACCTCCTATAACCTACGAACCAGAGTCTGCTACAATTTGCAATTTAACTCTACCAAACAACTTCTCACACAACTGTTTTTTGGAGATCTTATTCTCAATATCACATTTATCCTCCACTTGTATGCCCAGTACACAATTGTGGTCAGTGTCGTCTCCAGATTCACTTGAAATAACTTTGTCATCACTAATACACTTTACTCTGATATAACATTCAGCTTTTCCATTAAAAATTCTCCCTCAACACATCCTAGTATAATGGCCATTAACACCACATACTGAACATTTCTATTATAGGGCTGGACAAGGCTTATAATGAGCCAAATAATTCTAACTCCCGCACCTGTACCACCTATTCTTCCTACCAGACTTCTTTACATCATCAATGACAGAACTTTTAGAACTGTCCCTATTTTTTTTTATGTGAACTTTATTTTTAGACCCATCCTTGTTTATTCTTCACTTTAGCAATCACACTAGCTTTGTTATCCCTTACTGATTTCTTCTTAATAGCTGCTCTGGCACTTCCATTCTTTAACTTTGCTTTCTGCATTATAGCTACTGCGTCCTTCAAAGGTGAATCTCCAATTACCCACATTTGATTTTGAATGCTAGTGTTATTCACATGCATTATTACTTGGCCTCCTATCAATTTATCATGTAGCACCCCAAATCTACAAGATAAAGCTATTTGTTTTGGAGAAGCAGCATAATCATCAACGCCTTCATTTTTCCCATGTTTCCTCTTAAAAAATCTTGTCGTGATTTACAACTACATACACTATTGGGGAATAATAATAATAATGGAACTTGTAGAGCGTGTGGCTATTTCTTACAAAGTATCCCAGGGCTAGGATACTGACTTCGGAAAAAAGTGTTACTCAGTGAGTGGCAAGGTCTTAGCCAGATCTAAAGAACCAGGTTTTCAGCTTTTCCCTGAAAATAGTTTCAGAAGGGGCTAGCCAGAGTTCAGAGGGTAGGGAGTTTCACATTTTTAGTGCCAGCTGACTAAAGGTGCTACCACCAATTCGGACTTTTTAAAATTTTGGCACAGAGGCCTGTTTTGCGACGGCCGATTTTAGATTTCTAGCTGGGACATAAGGAATGATCATGGACTGTTGATAGGTGGGGCCTTGAAAGCAGGGCCGGTCCTAGGATTTGTGGGGCCCCGGGCAGGATTGAAACCTGCGAGGCCCCTCTAATTTGCATAAGATGTAATGTCACAGGAAGTGACGTCATAGGAAGTGTCAACTGACCATTCATTTTCTGGCACTGTTACAGCAGCTTTGGAAGAAGCTACTTCTCTAATGTGGATATCACTGAGATGGCTACAAATAAAAATAATATCCCTAATAAAATAAGTGCAAATATTTTAAAGCTCTATTATGTGGAAATACAACACGTCAAACTGGGTTGGAAAGCTAGGCCTATATCTCTCCAAAACTGATGTTTCCAGATTAGTGCATGAATAAATTTGTAAGACAAATTGCCTCATAGATATACAGTGGGTTTTCAGGTGACTCCCCGGTACTCCAGTTGCACCAGTGAAGTTCAAGGTTAAGGCATTTGGTCTTAAAAGGCATGGGCATCAACACAAAGGTTTACATGCTGGTTCGAGTGAGTGACCTGCAAAAGCTCCAATAAACAACAGAAAGCACTGATTGCAGAAAATGAGAGGGTGAGATGGCACAGATGACATACACAGGTGGGGTGGCTAATTTATTGGCAGGCAGGAGCTGGAACAAAAGCTGAACCAGTCCCACAAATTGAATGCCTAAACCCAGCAACTACTCTCAAATTTCATTTTTAAGAGATTAAAAGACCTGAACTAACTTAAAGATATAAAGATGAGATGGCTAAAAGGACAAGAATGTGTAGAGAGGGAAAAAACTGCCAAAGGCAACAGAGAGCCAGACACTAAAAAGACAAGTCGTAAATCAAAGCAACAAAACAAAAGGGCTTTATTATAGCAGACTCAGTGCAGTTTTCCCTTACAATGAAAATAAATCTACCAATGTGGAATAGGTTGAGGGAGGTGGTGCTTAACTTTCAAAATAAAGCTCCCATAATCCCTGAGATTTGCAGTTTTAAAGGTTTTAAGTCACATGTCCTTAATATCTGAGAAGACATTTGCCAAATTGCGAAGAGTCCAGACACATGTCGCTCGACTCAAATTTAGCCTAAGAAGTAACAACCAAATTGCACCTACCCTCAGGTAAATCCACTGGATCTTGGTTAAAGAGATAATTGAATGTAAGACCCTTGAACGACCATGTCCATCATCCATAAATTACTCCAGTCATGCCCCAGGCTACCTAACCAAACACTTTTGGTCCTTCCAATCGCCAATACAAGATTTGCCTTCCTAAAACTACTGGCCACCCACTCTCATAGGCTCAATTACTGGCTAACCACTCTGTGTGCGATGATGTACTCTATGGAATGAGGCACTCGCTCCTCAGTCAGCTCCCCTCTTCAGCCCCCTTTTCCTGTACACTGCCCCTTCATCTCAACTCCAAAGCAAGGCTAATTCCAACTGTACTGCAGCAATTTCCCCAGGCCTCACTGTCACTCCTTGAGGTTTGGGATAATTTGTTGTGGGAAGAGGCGCACATCATCTTGTGCTTGCCCAGGCCTGCCCATTGTCATTCTGCACTTGACAGTGATCCGGCTATCTTTGGGAGCATGACCAGACTGA
The DNA here is from genome assembly GCA_963921515.1 of Calotriton arnoldi. Classification (NCBI taxonomy): domain Eukaryota; kingdom Metazoa; phylum Chordata; class Amphibia; order Caudata; family Salamandridae; genus Calotriton; species Calotriton arnoldi. The sequence goes on along the minus strand of CAWUFW010003930.1, from coordinate 328,558 downwards.
CCCAGGGCGGCAGCCTGGTAAATGTATTTTAATACTCTTTGGTTCAGGATAACTAGAGTGTAGCATATATGGCTCTAGTTTCTTGGACAGTTAGTGTCAAATGATGCACTGTAAAACACACTGGAGCAGATACCTAATAGGCCTTCAAGCTACTTTTAAAAGATATTTGGGATTCTTCACCTTTCCCTTTCCTTAGGGTGTTTTGTTGAATTATGCCAAATGGTGCAGATAATGCACATTTCTTTAGTTATTGTTCTATTGAAAGAGATGAAGGAAAATACCACACCAATAGTGTATCCTGGCGCGAAGGAATTTCCAAGGGAAAGGTACAGAGTATACTAATGTATGGAAAGACCAATTATAGGTTTTCTATAGAAGATTTAAGATGCACCATAGCTCAAGACTGATACATTTCCAGTCCTGTTAAGCTAGAAAGAAGGATCTACCTCCAATATGTTCCCTCCTAATTTTAGGATGGCAGAAGAGCATGGCTGTTACAGAGCGTAGGATTCTGGAATAAACAGAAGGAATAATATAGTGCTGAAGAATGAGCGGGCCCTTTTATGCACCCCACAATGGCAAATGGATAGATCATTTGGTAGCTGGAATCAGCAGATAGATTAATAGAAATGCTACAGCATCCAGGGCAGCCTCAGATGAGAATCCAATCACTGTTCTTAATGATCTGAAAGGTACCAAATGCAAAAAGTGGGAAGTTCAAGGCAGTGAACACTTGGGCAATCTGTTTGTGAGAAGATAATTGACTGTACAACAGTCTTGCGGAAGTGACGGGTGAAAATGCAGCATTTTGTGTTGCATATGGATTTAGTGGAAGTAGATAACACATTGTTTGTCCAGACAAGGAGAGAAGATGTTGGAAAATTAATCCAAGATTATTGATGCAACCATGGTGGTTGATTGGCCCAGCTCCACAGGCCATCAAAGAGAAGTGTATATGGTACCAGGCCCCTTAAAGGTGCGGATGCCTGATGTTTCACTATAAAGTTTTAATGAATTTGTCTTTATCCAGAAAGCAACTGATTGCATGCAAGTCGAAAACATTTTCTTGGTTGGAGACCAGATTGTCATTGAATGAAATTATGATTTGGGTATCAATATGCATAGAACATCAGCAAAAAACCAAAGGATTGAATGACTAAGGCCTACTGGGTAAGATGAAGAATAAAAAGCAGAGGCCCAAGGAATTCTACAAGTCAGAGGTTTAGTACATCACCAAAATGGCATGGGAGACCTCTCGGAAAGGATAGAGTTCAAGCCACGCCAGGGGAATACCTTGAATTCTAGGTTGTTCCAGTTGATTCAATAGCACTGGATGGGAAACTGACAAATGTGACACTATAATTTAGTAATATCAAGACTGCTCTGCCTTCATGATCAAGAATCAGGCGCAAACTGTCTGACATAGTAAGAAATGGTACTTCAAACTGGAGAGGTCAGAATTCAACTGGCAAGCGACCAATTGGTAAATTATTTTCTATCAAAGAGATTTGTCAGTTGACTTACTTTTCAAGGATTGAAAAATGCAGCAACGAGATCTTTAGAAGATGCTTTGAGCCTGCTGAAGGATTTTTGAGCAGAGGAACAAACACAGCTTTTTTGTTTTTTTTGTTCTTTTTTACATTGGTAGGGACTAATGACGAGGCAAGGGTGATATTGCAAATGAAGGTCAAGGCAGGGGCTATGACCATTAGATGTCTATTCATGAAATGGGCAAGAAAGGGTCCCAACTGGGAGCTAGATTTAATAGAAAGATCAAGAGTAGTAAGAGCACTCAGAGAGCAGGCTGTAATTCCGCAGACATGTCGAGGATGGTTCGAGATCACAAACCTTTGTGGAAAATGACACACATCACAAATCTAAGCCACATTTTCTACTTGGAAAATAAAGAGACAGGTAACTGCAAACTTTGGCAGAAGGCTCAATGTACTTAGCAGCACATGTTAGTTGAAAGACACTTTTACATCTCCTCCAGCCGCTAACTTTTTTTGCTGATTCTGCCCACTTAAATCCACTTCTCTCCTCTGTGCTTTACTTTTTACCTCACCTCTTGCCCAGCCTATTATCTTCTCTTGCTAGTTCCTCCCCTCTTACATCCACTTCACTCTGCATGTTCTCCTTTTAACATCTCATCTTTCCCTGATCCCCAAGCCTCCCACCTATTCTCTCTGGTTGTGCCACTCTTACATCCATCTTTGCCCTCATCCCTCCATGCTCTACTCTTTACCTATCATCTTTCCACCCTGCCTCTTATTTTCGCTTGCTGATTCTGCCCCTCTTACATCCACATCTCTCTTTCCTGCCCTACTCTTCACCTCTCAACTCTCCATCCAATCTTTATCTTATCTGCTGGTTATGCCATACTAAATCCAGCTATGCATTTTCCTTCTCCCCTTTCCTTTTACCTTCTCTTGCTGCTCCTGCCCTGTTACATACACCTCTCCCCTTCCTCCTTCCCTCTCTCCTCTTGCAGATTCTGCCCGTCTTACATCGAACTCTACCTCCCTGATCTACTCATCTCTAATCTCTCACCATTTAACTTTCTCTTGCTGGTTCTGCACATCTAACATCCACTTTCCCCTCCTCTCTCCCTCTTCTTCCAACCACTTACTATCTCTTTGTGGTTCTTCTCTCTTCCATCCACTTCTCTCTCTTACATCTCTTGCCACTCTGCAAATATGTTCTCTTGCTGGTTCTGTCTCTCTTATAGCCATGACTCTTATCCATGCACTACCTTCACTGCTCATCTCTCCCCAGCCTCATAACTTTTTTTCACTGGTTCTGCCCCATTTACATCTTCTCTCCATTTTCATCCTTATGAACACTCTAATCTTTTTGCACTGATTTTGCGCCTCTTACACCACCTATTTCCATTCATGCTCTACTCTTATTCTCGTCTCTTCTTCAAACCTTATTTGTGGTTTTGATGGAGCAAGGTTTCAAAAATGAAACTTGCTTGTACGCAATCTTTCTCATAGTATTAATTTATTAAAATTGTATTGTTATTACTAACCTTTGCATACACTACACAAAGGAGAGAGACGCTTGCATATGTGTTTCGCTAATAAATAACGCTTGTCTATAATCTAAAATGGCCGCTAAAGCGCGGGAACCTCTTTGCGCATGTCGCAACCTGATCACATGGTGTGACGTCTTTCTTTGCTTGGTGGGAAACTTCTGCTTCTGCGCAGTGTGCATAAAATGGCTGCTTGAAGTTTTCACATGCTTCAGCTTGCTCTCATGTCTTTACTTCAGTTCAAAAAGAAAATTTTATTGATATAGATAAAAGTGTCAGTACAGAGTTCAAAGCATTAAATTCCTGTCATTACAATAAAGTTTGCTACAATAATGATAAATGACTCAGACTTATGATTGAATAAGGAAGAATGATACAATAAAAAAAAAGTAATCATTAAGAAAAATGGAATAACAAATATTCTAGGAACAATTGAGGGGATCAAGGAGGTTTTAGGACCTCTTGCTGAGATGGTTGCAGTTGGTAATATCGCTTGGCACATGTATCAAGATATATTGTAACAGGTGACCACAAATCTATACGTTTCGCTGCCATATGTATTGGGTAAACAAAGGAGGTGTCCAATCTATGATTATGGCAAACAGCATACCACCATGCCTTATAAGAGATTTTTGTGAAATCCTTCCAATTTACAGTGATCTGCTGAAATGCGACTGCTAATAATAAATCAATAATTTTAACATTGTGAGTAACCTTCTCCCAGCAAGGTGAGAGACTTCTCAAGAAAACATGGGTCAAAGAAAAAGCAAATTTAGCTCCAAAAATTAGGTTAATTTGAGACCATACCTGCTTCCAGAAATTGTATACATTTGGACAAGAGAATAACATATGAAATAAATTAGCGTTCGGAGTAGAACATGTCCAACAAACATCTGATGTGGTCGCAAAACTTTTACTTAAGATAGCTGGTGTGAGAAAAGTCTATTATATACAAAAAAAGCGTTTGTGTTATGTTAGCTGCTCTAGATGATTTACGTAATTTGAGCCATAATTTATTCCACAAAGACACTGGCCAAGATACCATGAAATCCTGTTCCCATGCCTCCTCTGTTTTAGACTTCTGCCTAACGCTATCCTTGCCCTGCAAAAAACTATATAAAGGGAAGCTTTGGGCATGGTTTTTAACAACGTGTGAAGTTGTGAAGGAGGATCCAAAACAATTGGAGCAATGGACGTGCCCAAGAGATGAGTGTATCTATCTGTCACTGCCTTCTTAAGTAAATTATATTTATGAATGTAGGTGGTAGGTAGGTTAAATATTTGACTGAGTGAGGGGAAAGATAGAAAGTCCATGTGTGTAAATAATTGATGTATCCAAATTAGACCTTTCAGTCGCCAAGTCTTCCAATAAAATGGTTTATTACGGATGGTCAGATTTTTGTTATGCCAAATTGTTGAATTGAGGAATGAATCTATAATGTTATGTGTGGGAGTGAATGCAGGTTCCAAAAGTTTAGAGGTCAGTTTGATTATGGGGGTGGACAAGGCCTGTGGTTTGCGTGAAAAAGAAAGATATTCATGAAAAGAGAAGGGGTTAAGAAAAGACGTTCAACTGTAGTCCATAGAGGACAATCTTCCGTGGGGTCAAGCAACCAACGAGAGGCTTGACGTAAAAGGAATGCCTTCTGATATGCTTGAAAATCTGGAAAGTTAACCCCCTTCTACTTTAGGTCGAATTAATTTAAATAGAGACATTCGGGATCTCTTATTATTCCATAGGAAGGAGGATAGAGATGAATTGATCTTTTTAAAAATTTTTGCGGAAATAGGAACTGGAATGTTGGAAACAGTATATAAAATTATGGGGGACAGCATCATCTTTATGGTATCCAGACGACCCCACCAGGACAAATAGAGGGGTGCCACTTGGCAGTTAAGTCTGAGATTTTTTGTATACATTTATTCATGCACAATGACACTGTGTCTGATATTGAGGAAGTAACATGTAATCCGAGATATTTAATATGATTCGGGCTCCAAGTAAAATTGGAAGTCATAAAGTCTGATTTAAAAGTAAACTTAGTCAGGGGTAAAATCTCACATTTATCGTTGTTTAACTTATAACCGGAGATATTAGAGTAGGCTTGTACCTCTGCCAAAAAGGCAGGAATTGAGTCACTTGGTTTGGACATAAAAAGCTAAATATCGTCAGCGTAGGCTGCAAGTTTAATATGGGAGTTCAATGTTTGAAAACCATGTAAATTTGGATTTTGACGTAGTTTAGAGAGAAAAGGTTCCAAGGCCAAATTAAAAAGGAAGGGGGAAAGAGGGCAGCCCTGACGCACTCCTCTCCCCAGCTCAAAATATGGGGAAATTAAGCCGTTGGCGCACACAGCCGCACGTGGATTAGAGTAGAGGAGAGAGATGAGGGATATAAATTTAGGGCCAAAGCCGAACTGTTTAAGAGTATAAAATAAATAAGTCCACTCAACTCTATCAAACGCCTTTTCAGCATCCAGAGCTATTGCCACAAGGGATTGTTTTAAGTGGGAAGATTTAGATAAGACGTTAAAGAGGAGTCTCGTATTGTCAGTTATGAACCTACCCTTAACGAAACCAGATTGTTCTTTTCCCAATAAATCAGGTAAATAGGAATCTAAACGTAATGCTAATGCTTTGGAGAAAATGTTATAATCAATGTTGACCAAGGATATGGGTCTGTAATTTTTACAATATTTAGAGTCCTTGCCCTCTTTTGGTATAAGGCAAATATGTGCTTCCGAAAAAGAACCCAGTGAGCTACCTAGTGTGGTGAAGGCATCGATTAGAGAATGTAACTTGGGCATTATGAGTTTAGAACAATGTTGATAAAATTCTACGGTGAAGCCATCTGGTCCCGGTGCTTTGTCTTTTTTGAGATGTTGAAGAGCAATTAATAGTTCTTGGTGAGTTAGGTCTAACTCCAGAGATGATAAGTCCGGCAACGTGTATTGGGGATTTTGAATATCAGAGAAGAAGTGCGATAATGATTGTTCAGAGGGCTGTGTTGCGGAAGTATATAGTGATTTGTAAAAGGTGGAGAACTCATTCAGTATTTCAGCATCTTTAAATTTTAAATCTGAACGTTCATCATAGATAGATTCAATATTTAGTCTATTATGTTTAACTTTTAAGTAATTAGCCAATATTTTCCCTGCCTTATTTTTGCCCCCATAAAATTTTGCACTGGATTTCAACAGATATAATGAAGCGTCCTCCGTTGATTTCTTATTAAATTGCATTTTGGCTTTTATGAGAGTTGTGAGACACTCCTTCGAGTGTGAGGTGTAAAATGAGTGTTCCAATCTTTTAATATCCTGAAGCAGATCTTTAGTGAGCTTACGGGAAGTTTTCCGTTTCTTTGCAACATAGCTAATTATGAAACCCCTCGCCGAGGCCTTGAATGCATCCCATAGAGTGGAAAAGGGCATGAATTGGGTTTGATTCAATTCAAAAAACTCTTTGAAGAAGTTAGGGAATGAGGCAGTAAACTTTGGGTCCAGAAGGAGAGCATTGTTAAAACGCCATCTCTTGGGGCCCGAATCCTTAGGTAGAATATCAATACCAATCGAGATTGGGGCGTGATCTGATAATAAGATGGGACCAATCTCTGCATGCGTAAGTGTTTGTGAGATGTTATGCGAGACAAATATATAGTCAATTCTTGATTGAGTTTGGTGAGCTGGGGAATAAAAAGTATACTCTCTAGTGGTCGGGTTGCAAAGACGCCAAGCGTCCAAGAGTTTATGTTGATTTATAGCATGAACAAAAGATTTATGTGACTTGTTGGGAACAAAGGAGACTTTGGAATTTCTGTCGATAAATGGGTCAAAAGTCTGGTTACAATCTCCAGCTAAAATAAAATTGTCCTCCATACAGTGAGTAATTCGCTTAGCCATTGTATGCCAAAAGAGGATTCACCACACGTAGGAGCATAGACATTTAGAAGAGATATTGTAACGCCCTTCAAAGATAATTTGACATTCAACCATCTGCCATCCAGATCGGATTCTTGGGACACAAATGAAAGTGAAAGGGATTTGCGACAAAGTATCATTACTCCATTTCGCTTGCCATCTCCAGGGGAATAGAAAACCTCCCCCACCCAACCTTTCTTCAACTTCAATGACTCAACATCTGAGAGGTGAGTTTCTTGCAGGAATACAACATCCGCGTCTAATTTGGCTAAATGGCTCAAAATTCTCTGCCTCTTGATGGGAGAGTTTAATCCCCTAACGTTCCATGTAATCAGTTTTAATGACATAAGCACTTAAGAACAGGTTGTGATAATAATGTAGCACATAAGTCCAATTCATTATATAAGCAGTATTCAAAGTAAGAGAGATAAAACAGGAAGGAATTAATTGATTTAGTTTCATAGCAAAGCATAATAGATAAGACCAATAACCAGAATAAAAAAGGGAATCAAGTGACAGGATATGAAAAAAGAAAGTCCAAGTAGAGAGGTAAAGGGATATCATAAGAGTCAAGATATTTGCAATTGTACTGACTAAAAGAATAGTGATTATAGGAAGGCAAGAAAAGTTGAAAAAAAAAGAAGAGACGTAAATTGACGAAAGAATAGAAACTACAGAAAAGAGACAGAAAACAAAAGACAAAACAAACAATATATCTAAGAGGATGTATGAAAATACCATACTTACGAAGAAGACTCAGGTATACACGGGGGGATGGAGCCACATGAAGCAGGCAACACACCCAGGATCAACGGAACAGAGGGTCGGGGAGAAACCACAATACAAAGGTAATAATCTGTGGGGACAATACCAAATAGGGATTGAGAAAAGCATTGGGACAAACACATGAAACAAATATTAGAACATTCCAATGCGAGGAGGAGATCAGTAATAATGATCCATAACTCATTAAACAGTATTACTTCATGAGAACAGTAGCAATAATATCCAAAACTAAGAAAAAACACCTGTGAGTTAACAAGATATTATGCCAAAGAAAACCGGATCTAAAGCAACCTTAAACAACCTATTAAAGAATCAAATGTTGAATGAGGACGAAGGCCCAGAAGAGTCCATAACAGTCGTTTTATAGGAATTGATGAAACTTTGCAAACGTAACGGGTCTTCATACGACGTTGTCTTGTTGTTATAGGTAACCTTGAAGAGACACGGGTGGAACAGGCCATATCTGGCTCCCATGGAACGTAGATCAGCTCTCATGTTGAGGAAAGCCTTACGTCTGTCAGCAGTGGCTTTAGAATAATCTTGTGCAAAAAATAAAGGCGATCCTGACCAGACAATTCTCGTAGAAGTTTTAACCGCTGCGAGCACTTTCATCAAATCCGTGTACTCCAAGAAATATAAGATAACTCCTCTCGGTCTCTGTGAGGGACTAGTGTGAGATGAAGCCCGTCCCAATCTGTGGGCCCGCTGAATGTTGAGTTGGGTTCCCTCTGGCATGCGGAGTAGTTTAGGGAGAAATGACTTAAAGAACGTGGGCGGATCTGAACCTTCAACTCCTTCTTCCAGGCCGTAGATACGCAGATTGTTCCGTCTGTTGCGGTTTCCAAGATCTTCCACCTGTTTCTGGAGTATGGAGACATGGGAGTGTAATTAAGAGACAGTTGTGCATGTCTCTTTCAAAGAGGAAACAGTATTTTCGACTGAGGAGACTCTCGCGTCTAATTGAGACCAATTATCTGTTAGGGTTTGCAGTTTGATGTTAGTCTCTTCCATGAAAGGTCGAAGGGCCCTAATTTCCTCAAGTAATAGTTCCATCGAAACAGGCGAGGCGGACTTGGGTGGTGAAGGAGGGTCCTTTTTAAGCCGTTTAGTGAGAGATTTTCCAGCGGGTCCAGAGGATGAATCCATATTTGCTTGAGAGTACTGGTGCGAAGATGATAGAGAGTCTTCAAACTTAGAGAACTCAGAGAAAATTTTTGAGTTTTTTATGAAGATATGCCTTTTGGGTGGAGAGGGTCGGACTCCTTTTGTTCCACCCATAAAACGCTAACCCCAGACTCCCACTCCTATTCAGCAGTATAGGAGGAGAAAAAATAACTCCAATGCGAGCTCACTCAGAAAAGCTAAGATGGCTGCCAAATAGATCTCTCATAAATCCTCAGTCAGCCTTAGCGCCCTCACACAGCTTCATACCTCGGTGCTCTGAGGAGAAAACATGCGCTGTAACCCAAACCGAGGTAAACTGGATGCGTCAGAACATAATCAATGCCATTAGTGAATAATCACTCCGCAATTGCCACCATTCAGTAGAGCGAAATAAGGAAGATTATTTTCTGTGAGGGCTCCTCATAAAGACCCAAAATGGCCGCCAAACATAAAAAATCGCAAACTTCCTGCAATTCTTGACGTTTTCCTATAAACTTTTACCCCATTGAAGTGAAGAGGTGTCAAACATCTTCTAGGCGTTATGGAATGGTATAAAGTACTTAATGAGGGGTCCAGCCTGAAGTGCAGGAATGCCGCGATCGCGGTAAAAAATTCAAAATGGCGGCCGCGATAAATTGCGGCCGAAAATTAGCAGAAAATGCAAAAAAAGAGTTACTTGCTGGTGACATTCAAGTGTTGCAAGGGTCCCATGGTGCTCCTTCCATCTTCCGCCACTTGTATTTGCCCTCCGTTAGTCCCCGTTTAGTCTAGAAGTGCAGTTCCTCAGAGACACACCGGGGAGCTTCACCCGTGTGCTGCCATCTCCGTTGGGCGCCAAGCCACGCCCCCTCTCATGTCTTTACTAAATTGTCGTTTCTTAACGCTACTAATGCGGGATAGTATAAATAATTAAAAAGGGAATAGAATAGAAATAATGGGTATACAGTGAAACATTTTATTTGTGATTTTAATATTTTCTTCTTGCACTTTTAGTAATTCGTAAACTTGGGCCTGAGTTGGTGTTTTGAAACTCGAGAGACAGATGGTTCTGCGCATGTGTCCTGTATGCCTGCCAAGTGAAGTCAACTTGGACGTTTCCCAAGGCCACGACCTATTGGCCGAAGATGATGCACTCAATGTTTCCGGCGGACAAATTGTTACTTGTCTCCTGTAAATTGTATAACATTTGTCCTGAGACGGGTGGGAAATAAAGCAAATGTATTAAATTGAAGGGGTGGGAACGTAAAGGACAATAGGCTTTACAAATTAAGGACAAATCAATATGGTTCGACAATCCACCCCCTGTCCCTGTCCAATCAGAAGTAGTGGTCCCATATTTTAGCAACATTAAGGGGAGGTACATGGGCGTAGAAGGGTATAATAGAATATAGCATTAGTTAATTAGAGAGAGCAGGCGTTCACGAAGAACAGGCGTCCATGCTGCCAGAGCGCTCCTAGCTCCAGACTGCCAAGCTGATCGGTTGCTGATTGAAGTCCTGTCCAGAAGAGGTCCTGAGGAAGGGGCGGCGGAGTCCATTAGAAGGAAGGCACGGGAGAATCGAGAGAAGTCGAGTATCAGAGAGGGGAACGACGCAGGCGCCGTCGTAGAGAGGTTACCGGTCCTGTCCTGATCCTGGAGGAAGTCTTTGCTCTTCATCCTTCCTGGGTCCTATCTTTTCAACTCCTTGGCTAAGGGGTTTGGTTCTCGCACTTAAGTAAATATAATGCAACCTTTAGTTGCGCTGCTGTCTCTATTTTCTCCTCTTCTTTAAACACCGTCATTGATTAGCAATAATCATTTCTATGCTTAATCCTGGGTATTTTGATCAAGTACCATGTGGCTTTGTATTTTACTCTGCTAAAACTTTAGATAAACATTTTAAAACTTCCTGACTCAGTGGTTATTTCAGGATTTTGTATTATAATGAATGTCACTCATTTTAAACTTCCCAATTAGCAAAAGATTCATCGGTAAGTCATTACTCTTCAATCAGAAGGTAATTGGTAGCAGGGATTTTTGATAAGAGTAACAACTGATAAACCCAGCGTAAGTATTAGCGTAGTGTGAATGTATGGGCCCAAGTGAGTATATGGTGTATGAATGCTGTTTGCTAATATCGCGCTGGATCAGTTTTCTGGTAAGCAGAGGACGGTTTTGGTTACTTTTTGTTAATTGGGTAATGAGAATTTTATTTGTATTTTTATGAACTAACATCCGCTTATTTTTGAGTTTTTGTTATATGTTGTCCAGAATACCCCGGGGTAGGTAAAAAGAATAGTGGGTGGCAAGTGGAAGCCATACTGCAGTGAGGTTATCTGTCAGGCAGAATTAGTACTGAGAAGTTAAGCAGGACTTTAAGTACTCATTAGGGACTCTATGCATGTGAGTAATAGCAAAAGGGTACGCTGATAAAAATTTGATGTTATATCACCTAGTAAGGGTAACATTGGAGAAGTAACTGGTACTTCTGGAGCTTGTGTGAAGAGTAGACGGAAGTGTTTTACTCGTAGTGTATGTTTAGTAAACGGAAAGGTTTTCGAATTTAGAAGAAACTGGCACGATAGCGAATGTTTTATGTTGTTACTGAAATTTAATTAAAATTTATAGAGAAAATAAGTTTGCGTAAATTTTTGTAAAGGGAGGGTCAATTGCCGGAGAAGGAGCTGACGTCACAAAACGCTGCGCTGTGGTAGGTCGAAACAGCGGGTGTGGAGAGACACTTGTAAAGGAGGGGTCAGTAGTCAGGAGTAGTACTGACGTCACAGGTGCCGCGCTGGGATTGGTTAAACCAGCAAGGACAGGAAAGAGCGGATTGTAAAGGAGGGGTTGACAGAGAAACGTCACCAAAAGGCCGCGCAAGGATTGGTTCGGAAATAAAAAGGTAGCAGACATTTGATTGGTCGAGAATTTAGAAGCAAAATTCTTAGTGGATAAAGATTGCATGTTAAAACGCGATCCGACTTTAACAGGAACTCGTCCGGATAGGAGATTCCTAGGTTTTGCAGAATATAATTTTATACACCGAAGATTAGATAGAATGTACGGAGAAAGGAGAAAAATTTCATTTTTACAAAAGATCAAGAATTATTTTAAGAAAGACAAACCAATCAAAACTAGAGAAGGAATTATTATTCCACCAGCTAAAACGCCCGCTTCATTTATGATGATGGAGAGAGGTTATCATACTTGTGTATGGATGGAGAATTGGATAGAATACACCAAAAATGATGGAGTATTAGCATTTCCCGAGAATGGTACCTTCAATGGAAGAATTCTTCAAAATTTGAGATTGAGGATGAATGACTTAGAACCCAGACCTAGATTAACCCAATACGAAGCTCTAGAGGAATGGGAAACCGAGGCATTTGAACGTGATCGACCTCGGAGTAATAGGAGTTATCCAGGATTTTTCCCCAGATATCAACGTGAGTCTAGGGATGGTGAGATGAAACAATGGAGAAGGGCAATGATTACAGAAGGATTATATCCATTGTTCTCAGCAGAAGAAAAATTAGGAAGTAAGTGCACAGAAAAGACAAAACATTTAATGAGAAATGAGGAGTCTGAAGACGAATTTATGGAGGAAATGTTAAGAAATCCCCCACCATATCAGGAAGGGACAAGTGGATGCACCCCAAGTGCACCACCAAAAACTCCATTAGTGCCACAGGTAATGCATGAATTCACCACGAGTAGAATACTTCATGACAAAGAAAAAGAAGCCATAGAAAAGACCAGAGCAGAATTGATACAGAAAATAACTCAGATAAAAGTACATCCTGATTCATTGACCATACCAGTAACAATTGGTCCAGTAGTTCCATTATATGGTACTCAGGGAAGCTGTCTTCCACCGATAATTACACCTACTGCTGTGAATAATCCCAAACCTGAAGCTCCAGTTATAATTGAGGATCAATTTAGTGACTGTGAATCCACAATATCACTCATGGACTTACCTATTAGAGGTTCTGTAAATAGTACTCCCAGAAAAGAAGTACCTGGAGGTTCAAAAGATGTAAGTTTGGTAACTTCATCGGGAACAAAAAGTGCTACCATAGTAACACCTGAAGATCTGGAAAGATGGGTGCAAGGGTCAGTTAAACAGTGTACTCCTCCAAAAATAATGGACATTCATAAATTGAAAGTCGAATTAGAAGAAATAATAGCAGGAAATATAGGACCAGAACGCTTAAATACCTATGATGAAGAAGAATTATTATTCCTGTGCAGGAGTATCACCAGAAATGTAAAGATATTCCATGAAAAATTGTCCAATTTAGCATTACAGATGGGCATAGAAATAGGGAGATCAAAGGTACTACAGAAACCCTATAGAGCAGAATTTGCAGACAAAGATTTAGAAAATATGAATGCCTCTGGAAGAAGGTTACAAATAAGAGAATTAATGTTAGTTTTGCAAAAATGGGGAGACCTAGATAAATGGAAAACTAGGTGGGCCAAGAAAAAGGAAGAAGCACGAACAAGTAGAACAGCATCAGAATATGTGATGAAGGAATCAGGGAAAACAGACCAAATGTATCCAATGCGAGAAGTTGCGGGAGGAGGATATGTACATGTCCCATGGAGCAGACAAGATATTTTGTCATTTACAAATGATTTTCCAAAGTTGAGAGAAAAACCTATTGAATGGTACAAGCAGGTTGACAGGTTTGTGAAGGTGTCGAAGGTATTGTTGAAGGATTTAGATGGGTTGTTTGACATAGTGGTACCTGCCGATTTATGGACAGATTGCAAAATCACAGTAGATTGGCCAAGTGATGAATATCCTAGAGATCCGAAAACAGGTGCCCCGTCAAATGATGTAATGAAAAAGTATCACCAAGTAATAACTTACCTGAAGGGGAAAATACCACCGAAAGAAACTGATTGGGTAAAAATAGATCGAACTACCCAAGAAGCTAATGAATCAGTGCATTCCTACTATGACCGTTTATTGCAGGTTTTTAAACAGTATAGTGGATTTGAGGATATTGGAGCCAAGAACATGAGTCAGTTTGTGTATCGGTTTGTTTACGGTTTGAAACCAGAGATTTGTCAGATGATTAAACAACACATGCTGTGTTGGCAGGGAAAGCCCATAGATGAGATTTTGAAGTATGCAAAATATTGTGGAGACGATATTGAGGATAGACACAAGAAATTGCAGGAAAAAGTAATGTGGGCTCAGGTGAAAATGGCTGAGAAGCAGGGAATCAATTTGGAAAATCCAAGTGAAAATACAGGAAAAGATTCTGGAACAAATGGTGATACTGGGAATGGTGGAAAATTTAGAGGACGAATGAGTAGGGAAGAAGCTAAAAAGAAATTTCCTTGTCATGGATGCGGAAAATTGGGGCATTGGAAGGATGAATGTAAAAAGAATCGGAATAATAATGGCCCAAATCCAAATTTAAATCCACAGACGCAGAATGACTCACAGCAGAGTGTAAATCCTCAGAGTCAGTTGCCACCTGCTCCTATTCAGGGTAATGTAAGCAGAGCAAAGCATGGTATAGACATCGGATATCAGGGAGGAAGTGGTAAGAATGATTATATGACATCACAATTTCTTTTGCAGGACAATTACTGTGAAATCAACTCATGACGGTGCCTAGGAGAGGGGAAGAAGGAGTGCATACTTGGCGCATCCTTACAGGTAGATCAGTCAGGTCCATATGTTGAAGGGAATGTGAAAGGTAATAATATTACTTTCCTTTTGGACACTGGTGCTACCCGGTCTACTGTGAGAACAGCAGACATTCCAGACCTTCCTCTCTCTGGTGAAAATATCCAAGTAGTAGGGGTAGCTAATCAGCGAATTAGAACACCTCTTACCGAACCCATGGAAGTTAAAATTGGAAACTTCAGAGAAATGCATCAATTTGTAGTATGTGATTCTAGTCCAGTAAACTTATTAGGTAGGGATTTATTGTGCAAAATGAATTGTACAATTTTCTGCACACCGGATGGTGTGGCAGTTCAGACACCAGATGAAGATTATGTATATAAAATTATGATTGCAAAACAAGGTACGTAAGTGGATGAAATGTTTTCATTAATAACAAAAGATGAGTTGCCAGAAGAATTAAAAGGTACAGTAAACCCCATAGTATGGGATTTCACCGGAAAGGAAGTAGCACTTATGGATAAAATAGATCCAGTTAAAATTACTGTAAAAGAAGGTGCGATTTTCCCAAATACCAAACAGTACAAAATGAGTGCAGAAGTAAAAGCAGGAGTCATTGAAGAAATAAATCGAATGGTAGAACAAAATATCTTAAAAGAAGTAATGAGTAGCCGATGTAATTCACCTTTAATGGGGTTAAAGAAACCCAGTGGAAAATATAGGATCGTTCAGGACCTGAGGAAAATAAATAAGATTGTAGAACCATGTTGTCCCATAGTACCAAATCCTGCAGTAATTCTATACCAGATTCCATGGAATGCAGGATGGTTCACAGTAATTGATCTGTGTCAAGCATTCTTTTCTATACCATTACATCCAGACAGCCAGTATCTTTTCTCATTTAAATTTGAGAACAAGGTTTATGTGTGGAATCGTGTTCCTCAGGGGTACACAGAAAGTCCTTCTATTTTTAACCAGATACTGAAAAAGTGCCTTGAAAAACTAGTGATGCCAGGAAGCTCAGTCTTAGTCCAATATATCGACGACTTATTGGTGGCATCGACCACCAGAGAAGACTGTGTTGTTGACTCCATAGCATTATTAAATCTTTTGGCTGAGGAAGGGCATAAAGTCTCACCTGAAAAGTTACAGTTTTGCAGGACAGCTGTTAAGTATCTTGGACACCAAATTGAGAGGGGAAAAAGAAGAGTAACCTCTGAAAGAGTAGAATTAATAAAGAGAATGCAAATGCCTGTAGCCCAAAGACAAGTGCGAATGTTCCTAGGAATAGTAGGTTACTGTCGACAATGGATACCAGGATTTTCCATGTTGGCTAAGCCCTTAATTAACATGACAAAAAAGAAAGCAAAGGACCCTGTTGAGTGGGAGGACAAAAGTGTAGAAGCTTTTGTAAAATTGAGAAATGCCCTATGTTCAGCACCTGCCTTAGGCATGCCTGATTATAAAAGAGAATTTGCATTGTTCTGTCATGAGAGAGAAAATTGTGCACTTTCTGTCCTAACTCAAAGACATGGACTGGAAAGACGTCCTATAGCATATTTTTCTGCTACATTGGACCCAGTAGCAGCCGCGTTGCCAGGATGCTTAAAAGCAGTAGCGGCTACTTGTCTGAGCATTGAACAAAGTGAGTCAATTGTGATGGGACACCCTGTAAAAGTGTATGTTCCACATGCAGTTGTCATTCTGTTGACAAGAACCCGAACTCAGCATCTTACTCCTAGTCGGCTGACTAAATATGAAAGAATAATAATGGGTGCTGAAAATGTGAACATGGTAAGGTGTACTATAATAAATCCAGCAACCTTACTACCAGACCGACGTCATGAAAGAATAAAAGACGATGAAGAAGATGAACATGATTGTATACAAATTACAGAATTATGCACAAAAGCACGTCCAGATATAGAAGAACAGCCTCTTAAAAAGCCAGACGGGGAGCTATTTGTTGATGGTTCATGTCAAAGACATGAAGACGGCAAACTAACTGCTGCCTATGCGGTATGTGAATTAACTGGAATAGTCGAAGCATCCTATTTACCAGGAGTCAAATCTGCACAAGTAGCTGAATTGATTGCTTTGATAAAAGCATGCAAAATTGGGAGGAATCAGAGAGTGACCATATTTACAGATAGTCAATATGGTTACGGGGTCGTGCATGATTTTGGCCAACTGTGGATGCAGAGGGATTTCATGACTTCTTCAGGATCCCCCATTAAAAATGGACAATTTGTAAGGGAATTGCTAGAAGCAATACAATCACCAAAAGAATTGGCTGTGGTGAAATGTGCCGCACATCAGTCAGGAGATGACTGGGTGGTAGTTGGCAACAGATATGCGGATCTGGTGGCTCAACATTGTGCCAAAACCAGATTGTCAGTCAATAAGAGGGTGGAAAGAATGGGAATCAGCTGCCAACTTATGCTGTATATGCCACCTGAAACTTGGAATGAGGTGAAAAAATTGCAAGATGAGGTTGATGAAAGTGAGAAGAATTTGTGGATCAAAGTGGGTTGTTCTCAAAGAGAAGATGATGAAGTGTGGATCAGTGCTGATGGCAGACCAGTCATGCCAGACTGTTTACTCTCACAAATGGCTAGAATGCATCATGGAGACACACACATAGGGAGAGATGCAATGATTAGGCTGTTCAGACAAAATTGGTACAATCCCAAATTCAGAGCTGTTGCAGAGAGTCTTTGTCAGAGATGTCTAACTTGCCAAATGCATAATCCAGGGAGAAAGACAGTAATTGGATTTGGAAAAATTATAAAGGCAGAGGGTCCATTTATGAGACTTCAGTTTGATTTCATACAGTTACCACCATGTAGAGGGCTGAAATACGTACTAGTCATAGTGTGTCTGTTTTCAAAGTGGGTGGAGGCTTACCCTACTAGGAAAAATGACAGCATTACAGTTGCAAAACTGTTGCTATGAGAACTCATTCCTAGATTTGGTTTTCCAGTAACTTTGGAATCAGATAGAGGAAAACATTTTAACAGCGAAGTGATTCAAATAATTTGTGAAGCATTCCAAATCAAACAGAAACTGCATTGTGCATATCGCCCAGAGGCTTCTGGAGTGGTTGAACAATTGAATGGCACTATAAAGTCAAGACTGGGAAAAAAGTGTGCATCAACATCATTAGAGTGGCCAGACGCATTACCACTCGTTTTAATGGGACTCAGAAGTATACCTGATAGAACCACAGGATTGAGCCCCCACGAAATAATGATGGGAAGAGCAATGAGACAAACACATGTTCCCACAAACAAACTGGTGAATATATCTGATGATATGGTTCTGGACTATTGTAAAGGATTGGCTGATCTAGTGCGTTCTGTC
The DNA here is from genome assembly GCA_963921515.1 of Calotriton arnoldi. Lineage (NCBI taxonomy): Eukaryota > Metazoa > Chordata > Amphibia > Caudata > Salamandridae > Calotriton > Calotriton arnoldi. Next base: position 310,664 of record CAWUFW010003930.1, on the reverse strand, counting down.
TCTCATCAGGTTGGAGAAGACGCAGTTTCCAGGCAGCCCGAGCAAGAACATGATCTGAATCCTGGTGACTGGGTGGTAGTGAAGAATCACACCAGAGAAACGTGTCTATCACCTAGATGGGGCAGACCATGTCAAGTCATACTAACAACGAATACAGCAGTGAAGTGTGCCGGATTTCCTAATTGGATTCATGTAAGTCACACCAAGAGAGTACCAGATCCTGAAGAAGAAGAAAATCTTCAGACAATACCAATCACTGAAGAGGCGGAAGGTTGCCCAGCGGAGGAATCTCAAGCTCGAGATTCAAGAGAAGCTGAAGAAGAACAACCGAGCACAAGTCAGGATTGGATACCCGTGGTAGAGGTTCCTGAAATATACCACAGAACAAGAAGTCAAACAAAACTGGAAGAAATTGAAGAAGATCAGATAGGTGAAGAAGAAGCAGTTCAGGAACAAGAAGAAAAAACATTAAGAAATCCTGAACAAGGTCAGATAGGGAAAGAAAAATGGACTCAAAACAGTGAAGACCTAATAGACTTTGATCAGGGACAGACAGGTTTAGAAGAATCCGGTCAGGTTGCAGAAGTTCACAGTGCAATAAGCCCTGATCAGAACAAGTTAGAAAAACATGAACTTGAAGAAATAAATAAAGAACAAGGTCAGTTATTGGATAATCACAGCGGAGCTGGTACAGAGAAACCAATTAGACCTGAAAAGGAGCAAACAAGAAACACAGTAATTGAAGATCACGAAACAGTGCTAAAAAGTGAAATTAACAAAATCTCTGAAGACAAAAAGAAGGAAGCAGTGCCAACAAAGAAAACAAGAAAAGGAGATCATTGGCCAAGTGTCATTAAAAGAGTGAAGTACCACATAACAACCAGAAGTGAAGATCCAGATCAAGTGAATGAAGTAACAAGCCAAACTGAACAAGAAAATAAAACTGAGAAAAGAAGAAGTAAAAGACTGAAACTTGTGAATAACAAATTCAAGGGTCCTGACTGGACTTATATCATCCTTGAAGATTTCGAAAGCTCAGAGTCAAGTGACAGTGGTGGCGAAGGAACAAGTGCAGAACTAACGTATGAAGAAGAAACAAGACCACCCTGACTAAGCCAAAGAATAAGCTAAAGAAAAGAAGAAAAGATAAGAAGAGCAATCTTCCTTGTCGAAAAATGCCTGACGATAGAGTTACTGGAGACCAAAAGAAAAGTGTTGTAGGAGATGCTGTGCAATCTGCATATGTAGTCTAGTATTGGTGATTATAGTATGGTTAGTCCTGATTGTAGCAATTCCTTACCTTATGATAATAGATAAAAAGATTAATAATGAAACTAAAGGAAGGACAGCAAACATGAAGGGCAATAGAGTAGAACTAATGGCAGAGAATGAACCAGAAATATATCATGAAATAGCTGATAACGACACTAGTTTGAATGTTTTTACAAAATTATTATTTCAGTATGTAGACACAATGGAAGTTAGTAATTGTTATGTCTGTATGAAGTTACCTGAATCAGTAGCAGAAGGATTAACATATCATCACTTACCACTGACATATGACATATCATGTAGTGTTTTGTCTAGTTTATTTTATAGAACAGGGAAACTTCAGTATTATTATTCAAACTTAGATGTGATATTTTCTGAAATTCCGATTCGCAAGAGTATGAACCCAGTGCTTACTAGTCAAGACGCACAGTTTATGGGAGAATTTTTCTTAACAATGAAATCGATAGACATAACACATGCACATAGACACAATCTAACATGTTCCTTACATGAAGAAGAAAAGATCTTTTTAAATTTAGTAAAAGATAGAAGACAAGATTTTCAAAAGAAAGCTTCTGAGCATAAGGCTCATTTACCACCTTGGGCAGAGAAAGAAGGAAGTTACACACCTGGAAAGGCTCAAGCTGCTATGGCTCTGGATTTTATAAAGACAGGAAAAATTTGTCTTCATAGGTTAAAGACTGATTATAACAATGTTTTCATCGGTACCAGTGAATGTGAACACAATTTTTTAATTATTGGAGGTTGGGGACTCAAAGGAGGAACAGATTCAGTTTTTCCTGGAATCTATTATATATGTGGGAATAAGGCTTACTTTAGGCTTCTTGCACGGTGGTATGGAAGTTGTTATTGTGGAATAGTATTTCCAAAAATATACCACGTAAAAAGAAACACTGGGAGCAATGAAAACAATAGCGAATTAATACGTAGTAAAAGAGCTAGTTTTTCTGAAATAGTAGGTGATATATTTGGTGCATTGATACCTTCAGTGGGAATAATTCTGAACTCAAGGAAAATATGTAAATTGTCTACAGTAGTTGATCGTTTATCAACTGACACTGCTGGAGGATTTCTAATGATTAATGCGGAAATGATTGCGATTAGATCTATGGTGATGCAAAATCGACTTGCTCTTGATATTATATTGGCAAAAGAGGGAGGAGTCTGTAAATTATTGAAGACGAAACATTGTTGCACTTATATTCCTGATAAAAGTGCAGAAATTGGAAAGTATATTCAGAACATAACAAAACTTGAGAAAGAACTTAAACCACTGGAAGTTGATAGTGTATGGGAAAGATTGACAAATAGTATCTCGTCAATTGGAACCTGGTTTGCTAATGTAGGAAAAGGACTTATAGGTCAAATATTAGTACCCTTAGCAGGGATAGCAATAATAATATTGGCAATAATGATATGGTGCAAATGCTGTAGAAAGAATGGAACATACAAAGTGACAGAAAAAGGAAAGAAGAGAAAACTAGATGAAATAGAACTTGAAGAATGGAGGAGTGAATTATACAAGAAGTTAAAAGGAGAATGTAAAAAGGGAAAGTGTAAAGACGAGAATGAAGTAATTTGCAAGAAGTTGGTATCTGATTGAGGGTAGTGTTTTGATGGCTCAGAAACGCCATCAGAGAGGGTATTGATGGAGCAAGGTTTCAAAAATGAAACTTGCTTGTACGCAATCTTTCTTATAGTATTAATTTATTAAAATTGTATTGTTGAGGGGCGTGGCTTCGCGGCGAAAGAACATGGCCGCCTGTTAGAGCGTCTCCGAGGCCCCCTCTCCTGCCCCATATATCCAGCCTAAATATCCGAACCTCCGGTGCTAGAATCGCGCGCCGGAGGTGTAGCGGTACACATTGCCGTGATCCCGAGTGCTGGCGGTCCCCGGAAAGCGGAGAAATCCCGCCCGGAATTTGCGGCCTTCAGCCCTGGAGAAGCCGGGACCTCGAGTGGGCACGTCTGCCTGACTGGGTGCCTGGAGCGACGGCAAGACCTCCCCCGCATACATCCGCGGAGGGACGCAGGCAACTGAGGTGGAGGGGCATTCACACCTTGCCACAACCTACGTGGTGGGGCGCTGCCCGACGGAAATACGGCCTGAAGACTACCGGTGGGGCCGGCTGCATCGACGCCAGCCCCGGAGCACTGACCTGAGGGACTCGAATGATCGGCGGATGTAAGGTACATCGGCGCGCAGGGGTGGAGGAGGTGACTGACATATGAGCCCAGCGCCGGCGAGTGCGCCTGAGATTGGACCCGTGGCCCCCCCTCCCCCTGGCGGTGCGGAGCGGGCCCTAAGCCAAGTGTGCACACGGAGCCTACTCCTCGGCGCCTGCAAAGGTCCACCGTTAGGTTGCGGAACAAGCATTCGACTACACAGTCCGTTACCGGAAGGAATATACTCGAAGACCCACAGTTACGGCGAGGTGAGAAAGGCACAAGCCGAGCAGAGCCCCCAGAAACTGCGCTACGCGCTGGCGGCGCGGGCCCGGCCCTGATCATGGCTAACCCGAGAAGTACGAAAACGTCTCAACAGAGCAAGCTGGACCGCTACACCTGCCCAAGGGCGGAATTGCCCGAACGAAAGGGACCTGGCGACACACAGCAAGGAGGGACAGAGCACGATCCGCCAGAACCCACTATGAAAGACCTGATGGCGGCGATCACTGGAGTGCGCACATCTATAGACAACCTCTCCTCGGAAGTGACGCTGATTAGAGCTGACCTTACAAAATACAGAGAGAAAGTCAAGCAGCTGGAGCTCACCACCACGAATTTAGTAGAGGACACCTCACAACTGCGGAAGGACATTGTGGAACTCCAAGCGTTCCGTAAAATCGCTGAAGACAAGCTGGACGATTACGAGGGCGCTCGAGACGCAATAACATACGCGTTATTGGAGTGCCGGAGAAATCGGAGGGGCCCGCTGCTGACCTGTTCATTGAACACCTGGTGACGACAAAGCTACAACCAAAGGGACTGTCCAAGCTGTTTGTGGTGGAGAGGGCGCACAGAGTACCTGGGGGACGCCCAAAACCGGGAGCCCCCCGTCCCATACTGGCCAGGCTATTAAACTACAGAGACAGAGACACGATCCTACAGGCCGCCAGGGTCGCCCCGCCGATAAAAGTGGATAACTCAGAACTCGCCTTCTTCCCTGACTTTACCCAGGCAGTACAGATGCGTCGACGCTCTTTCCTAGAAGTCAAACGAAAACTGCGTGATAAGGGCCTTAAGTACGCTATGCTTTTCCCGGCGCGTCTGCGAGTTGAGGCGGAAGGAAAAGCGCATTTCTTTGACCAACCTGAGTTGGTTTCTGACTGGCTGGACGGCTGGAGGACCTCACCGGAACGGAACCCAAACAACCACTGAACACTAAGAACTGCCTTTCTTGATTTGAAGCTTGAACGCTCTATTCCGTATGTTCCTCCCAAACGTAGAACAAAATACGCAATCTCTTAAAGGCCTGAAGACCTTGACTAAGAATCTCTGGTACTAAAAAGATGGATCAATTTGTCGCAGGGCGCAACACCACAGAAAAGTACCTATGTCTTGTGTTGGCAGGAGGGGGACCAGAGGGGCACTGAGGCCTCCCCTCATTTTCTTCTATTAGTACACGTTGGGCGACAGGCACTCTGCATTTGATTAATATGGGTAGTTTGGAGCCCAGAGTGCAGGGGAGCAGGGTGGGGGGTTGTTGGGAGGGATTATCGTGTTTTATTGTTTTTCTTTGTTTGAGTTTTTTCAATGGTACGGTCCGGATTTGTGCAAGTAACAGTCAGTAGGCGTCACTAAGACATCAATGGGTAAGCAATGGAATAAGGAAGTCAAAATACTAAGTTGGAATGTGAACGGGTTGGGGGACAAAATCAAGAGAAGTGTAGTATTGCAATATATTAGGAGATTGTCGCCAGACATAGTAATGCTTCAGGAAACACACTTGGTGGGTAACACATGCAAGGCCATGCATAGATGGGGTTACGCAATGGTGGCACATGCAGGTTTCGCATCTAACTCCAGAGGGGTGGGCATCCTGCAAAAGAAATCATTCCCCCTGACTCTCACGTCCACCTATACAGACGACCGTGGCAGATATGTCGGGATCACGGGCACTTGGGAGGGCCGAACGATCACATTCATGTCCATCTATGCTCCCCCGGGGCTGCAAGCTGCAACCTTTGCAGACCTAAGCGCCGTGTTGATAGCACTGCCAGAGGGACACTTAGTGCTCGGGGGTGACTTTAATTCAGTAATTTCGGGCTCCCTAGACAGACACCCACCCCGCACACTCCCACATACAGCGCATTCTTTTTCCAGTTTCCTAGAGGCAATGGGGCTGGTGGACGGGTTGGAGAACCTATAATCCTGATAAGATCCAATACACCTTCCACTCAGGGGCACACAGCAGCTTCTCTCGCCTGGACTACATAGTCATCCCGGCTACTCAGGTGATGGAAATCCAGGAGATCAGACATCTGGCTAGAGGTATTTCAGACCACTCCCCGATCTGGGTCCATATGGCCCTGGATAGCGCACAAGTAGGACGCATTGCCCCTATCAACCCATGGTACTTAAAACACCCCAAAATACGCAAGGACCTCACTAAAGCCGTAGATAACTACTTCCTAGAGAACGAGAATTCGGTAGACTCCCCGCAAATACTATGGGAAGCCTTTAAAACGGTGATCAGGGGCCAGGCACTCTCTCTGATTGCGGGAACAAAAAGAGAAAACATAAAGGACGTATCAGAGGTAGAACACGAACTTTACCGGCTGGAACAAGAAGTGAACGCTGACCCGTCCCCTGAACTACTCCATACACTTCACCTCCGACAGGCAGAATACCGAGCGCTGGTCACAGACCGCGCCAAAATAATGGGGCAAAACAGGCTGGGCCGGATCTATGATTGGGGGGATAAGGCTGGAAAACTAATCGCCTGGTTAGAAAAAAGAGAGCATGCTAATCGGCTGGTTCCAGAAATCAGGAGCTCGGATGGCTTCCCCATAACGGACCCACAAGACATAGCCGAACAGTTTGCAACGCACTTTCACACAGTATACAGCGCGGTGAGCCCACACACTGAAGAGGAGTCCACGGCACTCCTACAGGATATCTCCCTCCCAGGGCTATCAGCCACTGATCGGGAATACTTGGATAGTGAGCTCTCCCACGATGAAATAGCGGCTGCAATCCGAGCGCTCCACTCGGGCAAGGCCCTTGGCCCCAATGGCATCCCGATTGAGCTCTACAAACTCCGTCCGGATAAGTTGGCCCCATATTTCAAAAATATGTTCGAAGTCAGCCTTGAAGGGGGATTGCTACCCCCAGATCAGAGAATAGCAACCATAGTTACAATCCACAAGGAAGGGAAGCCCAAAACAGACTGCGCCTCCTACCGTCCTATCTCGCTGCTCAACGCAGAACCAAAAATCCTTGCCAAATTACTAGCCAACAGGCTGATTAAAGTAATAGGGGACTTAGTACATCCTGATCAATCCGGGTTCATGCCAAGGAGGAACACGGCGTTAAATCTGCGTAGAGTGCATGGAGTGTTGGGAAGGGTGCCGACCATACGAGAAGATGCAGTCATCGTCTCCCTAGACGCCACAATGGCCTTCGATACACTTGAGTGGCCCTATCTATTTGCCGTGCTTAAAAAACTGGGATTCGGAACGAACTTTAGACGATGGGTACGATTACTATACGCCACACCTATGGCACAAGTGGTAGTGAACAACAAAAAATCCGAGGCCTTCACGCTTGGCCGAGGGACACGGCAGGGATGCCCTCTATCTCCTTTACTCTTCGCTTTGGCCCTGGAACCGCTTGCCGCATGGATCCGCAAAGACTTGAGGATCCGTGGAATGCGACGGTCGGCAGATTGGGAAGACCGTATTTCCCTATACGCGGACGACATCCTTCTATACCTCACGTCACCTCAGAGATCCCTCATAGTAGTATTTGATATCCTATCCGTATTTGGCCGATTCTCTGGGTTTCGTATCAACTGGCAGAAATCTCTTCTGTACGTCCTCTGTGGAAACTCTCCGCCCCTTCCCCGGCACCTCCCCGTCCCAATAGCAATAGACGGATTCAAATATCTGGGTGTATTCGTCTCCCTAGACCGCACACTCCAATATGCTCGGAACCTGGCTCCCCCACTGCAACGGCTCAAAAGTGACATTGCACACTGGAAGTCCCTCCCGCTTTCTCTCCTGGGCAAAGCGGCCCTTTTTAAAATGCTGTCCTTACCCCGCTTCCTATATGCACTGCAGAACTCGGCAAACCCTGTCCCAAATACGTACTTTACAGAAATAGAAGGACTCCAGCGAGACCTGCTTTGGAATGGAAAGCCACGTATTGCTCTGCAAAAACTCACGCTCAGCTGGTATGACGGCGGAATTGGACTGCCGGACATTAAAAAATATTACTGGGCAGCACAACTGGTAGCAATAAACCATGGCACCTATGGGCAGCCGGACAACCCGGGGTTTACTATGGATAAATGGATTCTCCCAAACGGGACATATGCCAGGGCACTGTACTCCAAACCAAATAGGTTCCCACTCACGGGTCCAACCAACCACACAGTCAAAATTTGGCATTCGGCAACTAAATCGTTAGGATGGCACAATAAACTAACTCTCGCCACACCACTATGGGACTCCCAAAAACTTGGTGACCTAAGAAAATCCAAGGACTTTAGCAAATGGGACTTAATTGGCATCTCTCACATCAGAGACCTTTGGGGTAAAGAGGGTGTGCAAAAATTTGAAGTCCTACAGGGTCAATATGCCCTAGCGGATTCCGAGCGCTTCCGGTACCTGCAGGTCCGACACGCACTACAAACAGTATTGCCCAATGACTCGGCTCCACCAGACGCCTCCCCACTGGAGGATAGGATATTGGATGGGCACTTACCTGAAAAAGCCAACTCCCTAACCTATCGAAAACTCATCCATAATATGGAGAATCCCCTACAATCGCTACGAGAAAAATGGGCAGAGGACGGGGTGGAAGTAGATGATGAAGACTGGCAGGTAGCGGTCTCCTCCCCCAGAACTGTTGCTATTTCTGCACGTCTTCGCCTGGTGCAACTAAAGGTACTTCATAGAATATACATGACAGGTCCCCGATTGATGCACATGGGCTTTTCAACAGATGGGTCTTGTAGGAGGGGATGCACACAGCTGGGCACATTCATCCACATACTGTGGCACTGTGAACAGATCCAGGAATATTGGCGCAGGATACACGAGGTAATGAGCATAGTAACGGGAGTCGAACTCACACCACAAGCCCCTAGATGCCTCCTCAACGTCTGGGAACCCACTGACCTTACCACACACGCCACAATATGGGCCACACTCGGATACATGGTGGCCAAGAGAAACATTGCGCAGCTATGGGGGGCTACAAAGGCACCTACGAGTTCTGACTGGGAAAGAGACCTGGATTGGTGTATGCTGCGGGAAAAAACGGTGTATATGACGAGAGGTTGCCCGCGCAAATGGTCTAAGATATGGGCCCCCTGGAACGAATACCGAGGCAATATATGCACTCCTCCCCGATTGCTGGAGTCTGATGATCCCCTCTCCCTTGAATTCCAATGCATTATCTTGTAATATTTATGTGTATGATTGAACTCACAGTACTTCCTTCAAGTGAAATATGTGGAACTGTACCATGTTTTGAAAATTGTTCAATAAAAAGAGTTATAAAAAAAAATTTTTTTATTGTTATTACTAACCTTTGCATACACCACACAAAGGAGAGAGACGCTTGCATATGTGTTTCGCTAATAAATAACGCTTGTCTATAATCTAAAATGGCCGCTAAAGCGCGGGAACCTCTTTGTGCATGTCGCAACCTGATCACATGGTGTGACGTCTTTCTTTGCTTGGTGGGAAACTTCTGCTTCTGCGCAGTGTGCATAAAATGGCTGCTTGATGTTTTCACATGTTTCAGCTTGCTCTCATGTCTTTACTAAATTGTCGTTTCCTAACGCTACTAATGCGGGATAGTATAAATAATTAAAAAGGGAATAGAATAGAAATAATGGGTATACAGTGAAACATTTTATTTGTGATTTTAATATTTTCTTCTTGCACTTTTAGTAATTCGTAAACTTGGGCCTGGGTTGGTGTTTTGAAACTCGAGAGACAGATGGTTCTGCGCATGTGTCCTGTATGCCTGCCAAGTGAAGTCAACTTGGACGTCTCCCAAGGCCACGACCTATTAGCCGAAGATGATGCACTCAATGTTTCCGGCGGACAAATTGTTACTTTTCTCCTGTAAATTGTATAACATTTGTCCTGAGACGGTGGGAAATAAAGCAAATGTATTAAATTGAAGGGGTGGGAACGTAAAGGACAATAGGCTTTACAAATTAAGGACAAATCAATATGGTGCGACAATCCACCCCCTGTCCCTGTCCAATCAGAAGTAGTGGTCCCATATTTTAGCAACATTAAGGGGAGGTACATGGACGTAGAAGGGTATAATAGAATATAGCATTAGTTAATTAGAGAGAGCAGGCGTTCACGAAGAACAGGCATCCATGCTGCCAGAGCGCTCCTAGCTCCAGACTGCCAAGCTGATCGGTTGCTGATTGAAGTCCTGTCCAGAAGAGGTCCTGAGGAGGGGGCGGCGGAGTCCATTAGAAGGAAGGCACAGGAGAATCGAGAGAAGTCGAGTATCAGAGAGGGGAACGACGCAGGCGTCGTTGTAGAGAGGTTACCGGTCCTGTCCTGATCCTGGAGGAAGTCTTTGCTCTTCATCCTTCCTGGGTCCTATCTTTTCAACTCTTTGGCTAAGGGGTTTGGTTCTCGCACTTAGATAAATATAATGCAACCTTTAGTTGCGCTGCTGTCTCTATTTTCTCCTCTTCTTTAAACACCGTCATTGATTAGCAATAATCATTTCTATGCTTAATCCTGGGTATTTTGATCAAGTACCATGTGGCTTTGTATTTTACTCTGCTAAAACTTTAGATAAACATTTTAAAACTTCCTGACTCAGTGGTTATTTCAGGATTTTGTATTATAATGAATGTCACTCATTTTAAACTTCCCAATTAGCAAAAGATTCATCGGTAAGTCATTACTCTTCAATCAGAAGGTAATTGGTAGCAGGGATTTTTGATAAGAGTAACAACTGATAAACCCAGCGTAAGTATTAGCGTAGTGTGAATGTATGGGCCCAAGTGAGTATATGGTGTATGAATGCTGTTTGCTAATATCGCGCTGGATCAGTTTTTGCCCCTCTTAAATCAATCTCTCTGCTATCCCCAGCTTTGTCTCTTTTCTTTGTTGTTATGTCCCTCTTATATCCACCTTTCTCCTCCATGCTGTATTCATCATCTCTCACTCTGCCTCCTACTTTTCTCACTGATTCTGGCATTCTATATCCACCTCTCACCATTCCCTCTCTCTTCCCTGTGTAAGGTTTCTTGATTGTTCTGTCTCTCTTACATCTACATGCCCCATCCATGTACTGCCCCTCACCTCTCATTTCTTCTTCCACCCTTCTAATGCTTTTGTGCTGGTCTGTCCTCTTAACACCCACCTCTCCTCTTTGAACCCCCTGCCTCTTACATTGTCTCACTGTTTCTTCCTCTCTTACATCCGCATCTCCCTTCCATACTCTACACTTCACTTTATCTCTACTACTGTCTCTTACCTTTCTCACTAATTCTGCCTCTATTACACCCACCCGTTACCTACCTGCTGAACCCTTCACCTCTCATCTCTCCACAGCCTCTAACCTTCTCTCACTGGTTCTACCTCTCTATAATATACCTCTGCCCTGCCTCTCTCCCCCAGCCTCTTACCTGCTCTTGGTTGTCTTACCCTCTTGCATCAAACACTCACTATTCCCTCTCCATTACACTTAAGTTCTCCTGATGGTCCGCTTCTCTTATATCCAACCCTCCTATCCAAGCACTGCCTTTCATATTTCTCTCCAGCCTCAACTTTGTTCTCTGGTTCTGTCCCCTTTATGTCCACCTCTCCCCTCCATGCTCTACTCTTCATGTTTTATCTTTCTCTCACCTCTACCCTCCATTCGCTGTTTCTGCCCCTGTAGCTTCCGCTTCCCCCTACATGCACCTCTTGTGCCAGGACACAGTACAGGTCCTGCAGCACAGATGGGCCCACAACACTTCAGGAGGCTCCCAACCCATCAGGGTGCTCCCATTCCGCACAGGGCCAAATTAATATCTGTGAGATGTGGGAGTCTCAGGGCCCCATTATCACATTCTGCAGAGCGGGACCCCATCGTTTTGTGTTACACCACTGCTCTTGTGTTACTTTACCTCATTCTCTCCACTCTCATCCTCCCACTCTCCCAAGGCATCTTGCCATTCTTTTTTGCATGCTATTCCTTTTACCTAACCAAGGGCCAGATGTACAATTATTGAATTTTGCGACTCGCAAATTGCGACTAATTGCGAGTCACAATTTGCGAGTCGCAAAATTCAATGTACAACAGTGTCTGAGACACTGTTTGCGATTCCCAATGGGGTCGCAAATTGCTTGCCTCATGAATATTAATGAGGCTCTCGCAATTTGCGACCCCATTGGGAATGGCTGGCACTCCCAGGGATGGTGGCCTGCTGGGGTCATCAGACCACCATATCTGGGACTGCTTATAAATAAAGCATTTTTTTTTTCAAATGCCGCCCGTTTTCCTTAAAGGAAAACGGGATGCATTTAAAAAATAAAAATTAAACTTTTCCGTTTTATTTTTTAAGGGCAGGCAGTGGTCCCTGGGACCACTGCCTGCCCTTAAAAAATATTTGCGCATGCATTCACAAAGGGGAAGGGGTCCCCTCGGGACCCTTTCCCATTTGCGAGTGCTTTACCACCCTTCTGAGAAGGGTGGTAAACTGCGAGTGTTTTGCGACCGCAATTGCGGTGGCAAAACATTCATACATTGTTTTTGGAGTCACTATTAGGAATGGACGCCCTTGGAACGCCTATTTTGCGAGTCGCAATTGTTTGCAAGTCGCAAAAAAGGGTTTGTACAAGGCCCACACGTTTTTTGCGGTCACAAACGGGCCTAAAACCCCTTTGCGACTGCCAGAAACTGTCGTACATCTGGCCCCTAGACTCTTCCCTTCTCCCATTCCTTCGTTTCATGTAAATTACATGAAAGTAAAAACATCAAGCGCTTACACTCAACTGGAGTTACTACTTATGTTTAACTGTTTATGTTACTTTTGAATGCACAAGCTTGTTCGGAGAAAAAAACCAATAAAATAGAATTGTTAAAAAAAGAAAAATAATAATCTCTTTCTCCATTTTCTGCTCTTCTCCCTTTGCTTTCATTGGAAGTGAGCAGCGCCCATCGTGATGTCACTTTCTTTTTGTGTTGTGAGCCCTGCAAGATGCTCTCTGCTTTACATTCATGGAGGGGCAGGGCTCACTTCACACCTCAGGCCAGTTCAAGCATCTGCCTAACCGCTGTTATCATGCAGATGCAGCGATTAGGAAAAGAGAAAGAGGTGCCAGCAAATGACGGCCAGAAACCCAGCCCTGCCCAGTCTGCGGCAGCTGAAACGGACGCAGGAGTCATATTACCCTTTCAGTCCATGGCAGCAGGGCCCAGGTAAGGGGGGCCCGCCGTGGGCCTTGCACGCTGTCCTATGGCTGCAAACCCCAAGGGAGGGGGCTGCCCACCTGGAACTCGTACAAGGGCAAATGTTTAAAAGGTTGATGGACACGTGGGGGGGCCCCGTCACAGTTAGAAGGTCACGGGGCCCTGGGCACACACCTAGGCCGGCCCTGCTTTAAAGGAAAGAGCCATGTAACATTTACAGAGAGCCTTAAAGGTGATTCTTTTTTTCACCGGAAACCAGTATAGTTTCTTCAATGGGGTACGGATAGAGGTGCACCTAGGAAGTCTGAGCAGTGCCCTAGCTGCCATGTTCTGAACTGTTGAAGCCTATTCAACCAGAATTGGGAAACACCCAGGTAAAGAACAGTACAGCAGTCTAATCTGGATATAACCAGAGCCTGGAATACAGTTTTTGGGTGGAGTCAGGGAGGAGGCACAGGATTTTCTTCAAAGTTCTCAACATCCCGAAACATTTTCCTGCAAGGGCATTAATCTAGGAATCAAAGAAAAGTTTCTCGTCAAACCAGATGCCCAGGTTCTTGATCTTAGGAGGAGGAAGAGGACTGAGACTATCAGGCCACAAAACATTGGACCAGATATTGAGGTGCTTGCCCAGTACCAGGACCTCTATCTTCCCAGCATTCAGCTTCAAACAGTTAAGGTCCATTCAAGCAGCAACCTCTGACAAACAAGCATGGAGGGAAGAGGCCATGAGCTCGCTGTTCTGAGATATAGTGATGACAATTTGCGTGTCATCAGCATATTAAATAATGGTAAAACAATAACGCTCAATGACCTCCGCCAGGGGGCAAAAGTAGACATTGAAAGAGTTGGACTCAGTGAAGAGCCCTCTGGCACTACTTGCTGCAAAGAGCGAACCGTCAAATGAAATGGCTTTTGTGAAACCTGAAAGGTGCGTCCCTGCAAGAATGAGGTCCGCCAGTGCAGTGCTTTGCCACCGATGCCACTGTTCCAGACCCGCTTGACCAAGATATTATGGGATACAGTATCGAATGCGGTACTGAGTTCAAGCATAACAATAACCGCAGTGTCGCCCTCGTCCATTATCCGCCTCATGGACTCGGTGGCTGACTCAGTACTGTAAGAGGGGCGGAAGCCTGTTTGCATCCTATGCAGGAACTCATTGTCCTGCAGAAAACTGGAGAGCTGTCTATTCACATGTTTTTCTGCTAGCTTAGAAAAGGGAGGCAGAAGTGATAAAGGCCGGTAGTTTTCAGGCTTAGATGGAACCAGAAGAAGCTTTTTAGGTCGAGCCTCGAGTAGCGCGCAAGCGCTGCTCTGGCGAGACTTTAAGTTAGGGGGTTTCGAAAGCTGACCAGACGCTCGTGCGCGCGCGGCAGACATCTGTTTCCAATTATCGTGCCCAGACGCGGGCGCGATAATTGGAAACACATGCCGGCCGTGCGGGCAAAAGGCCATGACGCACGAGCGTCTGGTCAGGTCAGCATGCTGCCGTGCTCGCTCGCGCCCGCTCCTCTCTGACGCTGCCGTCTCTTGTCACGCACGGCCCTGGAACGTGCTGATGCTGTCACTACTCGTTTTTTTTCCCAGGCAGCAGAACTGTCATTTTGTTGGGAACTCGGCAGGGTCCCTTCCGAGACGATCCCTCAGCTGAGGCACAACAGACGGCCCAAAAACATGTTTTGACTGCTGAAGATCTCAGCGGAACTCCGTGCCTCAGCCCTCTCCATCAGGGTGCTGTGCTGCCACCTGCCGGGCATTGTGAGCAGGCTTCTTGGCACAGAAAGCATTACGTGAGAACGACTTGTTTTCTATGGGTGATGCAACCCAGCCGTTGTTTACACCACAATGCATCTGTGAAAGACACGGGACCTTTGCGAGTAGAAAAAAGCAGCGCAAAGACCCCGTCTTGGAGGAAAATTTCTACTGATCGTTAGAAGTTTTCTCCCATAAAAGTCGCAAACTGAATTATTTGTGTCCAAATACTTACAACTCCTGTATACGCCTTCATCTTATTAGATCTTATTCTTAACAGCTGTCGAAGTGCATTGAAATACAATTGGGAACTGTGATCCTGAGTGCAATGGAGCGGTGTCAGTAAGCGTGGGTGGGGATCAAGGGCGTGGCTAAAATGAACAAAATATTGTATAACTATTGCTTTGACCTGCCACCTTCAGATAACTGCATATAAAATGAAAAAGAAAGGCAAGTCAAACGAATCAGTGGAAATGCACTTTTTTATTTTAGGAAACCACTATTGGTTAATGCAATGACTTCAGGGGTTTGTATATGTAGCCAGAGGGCCACATCATTTCTTAGCTCGCGGTAAAAAACACGTTTTGCACCGGACGGTGAACACTCAGCAGGACAATGCGTTCAGCAGGGCTGTACTCGGGAATCGTTGTCGCTGTATCCAATGTAACCATTACAAATGCGCATTAAATGCCAACGCCTCTCGCGTGCTAGCACTTTAAACACAGTGACAACATTTCCATTACTATTGCAAAAACATCTAAGAGGGTTGCGAATATTAAATCTCCAGAGTCCGCTTTGTGCCATTGTCTAACCAATTATTTATCCATGCAGATTCCACCATGCAAGAGATGGAAATAAAAGGAAAATGAATCGGTTTCTTTGCCAAGGCCTCTTAAAACTTGATTTTGTTTACACTAAACTGTTTTATATTAACATGCCAGTTGATTAGTGATATGTCTCTGACACTTTTTATACACGTTAGTCCTGAGCCGAATACGTCAAAGTATTAGTTCCATAAATATGTAATCTGCTATTAAGCCAAAATGTATCAGTTTATAAAACTATTTTTAGAGTCACCTGTTAAGTTAATATTTCGTTTGAACACTGATGTCACATACCAGAGGAGGAAAACGAGAACTAAAGCCCCAACCTAAAAAAGAGAGCGTTTTCTGGGATATTCAAGAAGAGTTTCGTACCATTGCCCCTAGCATACATTTGAAGGCTAATAAGAGACATTTCTTGAGTGAATGATTGCGAAGTCATTCCTACCATTGCCATGGCTTTAAGAGCTACAAGAAGGGCGGACCTATTCTGAGCAAAGCTGGCAATAACTAGAAAAATCGTATTTTGGTTAGGTAGTTGGGGGTAAGTTCATGCTGTAGTGTAGTTCCTGAACAAAGCAAAGCGGGCACTTTGACTGCCTGTCCTCACACACCAGCGTGCTGGCTGGATTTCCCAATGTCTGAAGAGTAACCTTTGTTGCAGCATTCATAAATGTACCACATTGTTATAATACTAATTTGAATCGACGCTCTCATCTTGGACCTTTTCAGCTGAAAAATTAAGATGCCTCTGGCAGACCGATCTGAAATAATAAGAGTGTACTATAATTGCTTCTCACTCATGCAGGGTTTGGAAGACCACATATAGAATCTACCACTTTCTGAGCCGGTTCAAATCTCTGCACTGTGTTAAATTTCTCAGTAGACAAAAAAAAATGTGATAAATATAGGTGCTGTCCTGTAATTAGTGTTCTTCGGTGGTAAGGATGTGCGAGGTTGTTAAGGGAAGTAGAATAAAGAAACAAGCATTGGCATAGCCAATAGGTCTCGCCTTGGGGACCTTATAAGTGTTTAGCCATGCAACGGTTGATGTTGTTGCACCAAGGATATTGTGCTGCATAACTAAATACTTATAAGGTCCCAAAAGCGAGACCTATTGGCTATGCCAATGCTTGTTCAGAAGAGGGACCGTCATGGCGTGTTTCCACTGCTGAGGAACACAGCCAGAGGACAGGGAGAGATTAATTAGTTCACACACACCAGGTTGAATAATCTCGACGCCCTGCTCCAGAATGAAGGGAGAAATTAGGTCTGCTGGAGAGCCAGTTTCGACGGCAGAACAGAGAGAGGTTAATTCCATTTGTTGTATCGGGCAAACTGTTGAAGATTAACATTGTCAGCCGAACAGTCAAACCACCTCTCCAGCTGTGGGCAACTTCTTGCTTCCCTTTCAGAGAAAAGAGAAGGTAGTGCATTGCAGCTTTTTTTGGAAGGGAGAGATGAGGGTGAAACAGTAATGTTAGAATGGCCCCAGAAATACAAGTACAGTTAAAAAGCAGCAATAATTAAAAAGCAGAGCTCGGAGTTGCTCTAAGAGGCGATCTCACGCGGTAGTGATAGGCTCAAAGCGAATGCAGCAGAGTATTACAATAGAGGATAGAAGCAATAAAGTGTTAAAGTGCCAAAGTGCAAGGGTTTTTCAGAGTGGCATCAGTCCTGCAGCTATTGCACAGTGCCTTTGTTTTTATGCACAGACAGAACTTCAGCGGTGGACTGTTGATGCTGCACCTCAATCCAAATGCATCAAAGTGGGTGTCCCCTGCACAATTCTTCCGGCACTTGCCGCTGTTAGGTGCCACTGAGAACCAGATCAAAAACTTTTTCATCAATAGGAAGGTGCAATTAGATTAAACATGGACTTCTTTCCTGGTGCACCTTCCTACTGTTGACAAAGCCCTTGTTTTTATGGCCAGCTTTCAGGAGAACGAGACCGCTAACCATGATGCCGGCTAAATCTTCCAAGGCATGTTGAAAAAAGTCACTGTCTCCCACTTGTCTACATTTCTTTTCCATACTCATATATTTTTAATGCAATGGTAACTAAACTGTAAAGCAAAAGCCTCATCTTCTGATCCGGAGGTATCTCTTCCTTATCAAAGGATGAAATGTAATTGATAGAAAATGCCTTCCGTTCCTCCCATTTCATAAATGATTCTCATCCTGTTGGTATAAAAGTGTGAGGAGTATTAAAATTCAAATGTTACACACGCATATTTGCTGCTCCTTATGTCACCAACAAAATAGTAAAATTTGAACCTGTATATAAATCAAAACAAGGGATCCCCCACGAGTCCATTCTATCTGGGTGGTACCGGGACATGAGTAATTTTTATAC
The DNA here is from genome assembly GCA_963921515.1 of Calotriton arnoldi. Lineage (NCBI taxonomy): Eukaryota > Metazoa > Chordata > Amphibia > Caudata > Salamandridae > Calotriton > Calotriton arnoldi. The sequence goes on along the minus strand of CAWUFW010003930.1, from coordinate 292,829 downwards.
ATGAGTAATTTTTAATATAAAACTCTCACCCTTTAGGAAATCCTGAAGGCATGCTTCCTCATAGAGTTTTCACCATGGAGTCTTATACTTCCACTGCAGGCTTCAATCTGACAGGACTCACTGTGCCACTGGAACCAAGATATATCTGGCTGAAGAGCCCTAACTAGGGCGAGACGGCCCTAGGTTGCTTGTATTCCAGTTCTGGGAGGACTTGGCCTGGCAGTTCGGGCTGGACCGTTCCCATGAGGAACAGAGTCAAGACTGATTTGCATATGGCTGGGTCTAAACCGAGGTGGCATGGTGGGCAAAAAATGATGGATTGGGATGCAGCCCTGAGCGATTGCCAGTGGCTGAGATTAATTCAAGCATTCCATCCACCACTTTGTTGTTTTTGCATAGTTTTTGGGGCCGAAGTTTAATTTGGATAAAAGAAGGAATAGGTAGTACCAGTTTACTGAGTTGAAGGCCGTGTGTCCACTAGAAAGAATGTCTAGTTCCCGGGCAGTGCTGCATTAGGGATATTGCATTGAAGACATGCCGTATATTGTGACAGGCGGCATGTTGGGGCATGATGTCGGATTGGTCCAGATCTGTCAGGAAACATACAATTGTTTTTCAGGTGTGTGGCCAGTACCTTGGCCCATATCTTCGCCTCAATATTCAGACGCGAAAAAGGACAATAGGACGAATAACGTTCTGGTGAGCAACCAGGTTTCAGGAGAATCAGAATTTCCACCATTCTAAGGTCTTGAAAACCATTCTGTTCTCTAGGCCTCTGCAAAGACTTCAGACAATGGGTCTAAGACTTATATGCTTTGAAAAATCCTTCTGGGAATCCATTGGAGCCAGGGCCTTGCCAGTCTGCATCTGTCCCAGGCCTTCTGCCAACTCATCCCCTGTCACATCCATCTCCAGGAGTTTCCTGTCTTCTTGCGACAAGGGCTGAACTATGAGGTCTGCCACGAACTCTCGAAGCGTAGACCCGTCTGGATCCTCTGCAGGGCAATACAGTTCTGCATAATACAACATGAAGCATTTATCTATGTCAATGTCTCCAGTTCTCCTATTCCCCCCCCACGTCCAGGACATATGCAATTGGTTCTCGACTGGCGGTGTTGCTACACAGCCCGTGGATAGTTTTGTTAGACTAGTCACCCCATTGGTATATGTAGCTCTGCATGGCCAGCCACGCTGTTGGTGCCTCAGACAAAAGAGTTTTTTGGCAGATGCTTTGCATGTGTAGTGAGTCTCTAAGGACTGTGGCTGACTGTGATGCCACTACTGCCAACTCTAGCTCCAGGAGGCGGGCATCTAAGAACGATAAAGCCTGCTGGTACTGGCGGCGTCAACGTGCTGTGTGACTGATAATGTTGGCCTGGGGGAAGGCTTTGAGCGCCTTTCATAGTTTTAGTGGGGATGCTACTGAGCCCCTGCTTTCTGTCAGGTATCTTGTGATGCCGTCAATTACAGGGGGGGGGAGGGGCGTTTTGGACCCCCTTACTTTAGCAGCTAAAGTGAGGGGGGACCTTTAAGGTCCTCTTCTGTCTGCAACTCACAGACAAAAGCTCATAATTAATGCTATAAAGGAATACAGCGACAATAGAAGAGCAAGCTGAAGCAAGGAAGAACAAAAGACAGGGGAAATAGACAATGAAGAGGGGAAAGGTATACTGAATAAAAGGAATGGTGGAAAGAAAGTTGGATGTATGGATGAATGAGTGGGTAGATGAGTGAGTGAAAGGATGAGTGGATGGACAGTTGAAAGGATGGCAGAAAAAGGGATAGATGGATAGGTGGATGGATGACAGATGAAAGGATAGCAGAGTAAAAGGATGGATAGGTCGATAGGTGAAAGGATGGCACAGCAAGGGATGATGGATGGTTGAGCGGGTGAAAAGATGAGTGGCTAGATGGATGGATGAATAGGTGGATGGATGGGTGGGTGGCAAAGTGGATGGATGGATGAATAGATGGCAGAATGGATGGATGGCAGAGTAGAGGGATGAATGGCAGAGGGAACGGATGGATGATTGGATGGGTGTATTGCAGAGTGGATGGATGAGCTGCAGAGTGGATGGATGCATGGAAGGATGGATAGATGGATGGGATGGTTGGATGTCAGAGCAGATGGATGTGAGAAGGGATGGATGGATGGACAGGTGGATGTATGTATGTATGGATGGATAGCAGAGTGGCTGGAAGGCTGAGTGGATGGATCACAGAGATGGTTGATGGATGGATGGAAGAGTAGATGGATGAATGTGATGGGGAAAGATTGACTGATGGATGAAAGAATGAATGGGCACCAGAATGTATAGGTGAAATAGTGGATGCCAGCGGGTGAATGGAAGGCTGATTGGAAGAATGGATAGATGCTTGGACCGAAGAGACAAGTGAGCTCTTCTAGGGAGGGTTGGGCTCAGTTGCTTCACTGACTTGGTGCCATCAGAGCTTTAGTTCAAAGTAAGGGGATTTTCATTTTCTGGCTACTCCCTTGGTCAGATATGTATGTTTTTGTTTCTGTGTCTTGGTGCCTCCATGCACCCAACCGCCACCTGAACCCTTCCCTCCACTCTCCCCCCCGGGCCTAACCTCAACCTCATTGCAACTAGTGAGTGGACCGACAGCCCTCTAGCGTGAATACACACTCCCGCCACCCAATGGGTTTCTAAACTCTGCAAGAATTGGTAGTCAAGGTGGGAGAATACTTTATGAACCCCTGCTTGGGGATCGCTACAGGAGAGTGATCCTCAAACAGGGATTCTCCCTCTAGGCACCAGGGATGGGGGAGTGGCCCCTTATGGAAGGGCTTGTGCTCCCCCCCCCTGCACATTTAAATATTTCAGACTTTCTGCACCCCCTGTTGGCGGATGTAAGTATCCCCATCGCCCCCCCGGGGGGCAGAAAGTCCACTAGACGCCAGCGAAAGCAGAAACGCTTTTTTAAAAAAAATATAGTGGTGGGGGCTGCCCACCATATGATGGCCATACCCCCATCCCAACTAAACGAGCATCAATCCTTCTGTCCCCTGGTGGCAGATGGGGGTAATTACCCCCAATCTGCTCCCCCGGGGGCAGAAAACCCACTAGACACCAAGGATAATATAGGGGTGGGGGCTGCCCGCCATGAGCATGGCCATGCCTCCACCCAATCTAAATGGGGCAGCAGTCTTTATGCGCCCCCTGGGGCGAATTGGGTAATTACCCCATATCTTCCTCCCATGGTGGGGGGGCAGAAAGCCTACTAGATGCCAGGGAAAGCTTTTATTTGGAAATATAGGGGTGGGGGCTGCCCACCATGGACATGGCAATGCCCCCACCTCAACTAAATGGGGCTTCAGGCTTTCTACCACCTCTGGGGTTGGACATTGAGGTAAATACCCCGATCTGCTGCCCCCGGGGGACAGAAAGCCCACTAGTTGCCAGGGAAAGCTTTCTTGAAAAACAATAGGGGTGGGTTCTGCCCACCATGGGCATGGCCATGCCCCCACCCCAACTAAATGGGGCATCCGTCTTTGTGCCCCCCCTGGGGGGCAGATGGGGGTAATTACCCCTGATCTGAAGACCACTAGACACCAGGGGGGGAGTGGGCTGCCCACATGCTCCCCTCCCAACTATATGGGGCATCAGTCAGGGAATGGATGAGGTAATTACCCCGATCTGCTCCCACGGGGCTAAAAGCTTACTAGATGCCAGGGAAAGCTTTTTAAAAAAAAAAAAAAGGTTGGCCCCATCCCAAAAACAAAGCAGGCAGCCTTTTTGTCCCCCTGGGGTGGATGGGAGTGATTACACCTAATCTGCCGGGGGAGGGGGGGGCAAAAAGCCCACTAGACAATAGGGACTGCATTCATGCAATATATTTTTGGGGAGAGAGGCAGTCCCCGCAGGCATTAGCCCGACTTTATGCCCCTCCTGGGGGTGCATAGGGTATTCACCCCTGAGGGCAGAAAGTCCATGAGACAACGGATTTCAAAAGGCACCAAAACAAACACATGGATGGGGCGGCCTATTCTGGCAGCAAGCCATACCCTTCCCCCAGTGGGGTCAATATTGAATTTCTGCCACCTGGGGGCAGATGGGAGGCTTGTCCCAATTGGGAAGGTTGCCCCATACTTGCCCCCGGGAGGGGGTAGACAATCCCGCTGACACCACTGATTTTATCTTTGAGGCAAAAGAAAGTGCTTAGGATGTTGCACTCTGGCTGTGGCCACACTTTTACCCCAAAAGGGACAAACCAGTCTTTTTTCCAAGCAGGGGCAGACAAGAGGTGTGCCCACCACTTTGCCCCTGGGGGAGCATAAAGCCCACTGTATGCCAGGCATATATATATATATTTTTTTAATTAATGTTATGTCATGTTAATTATATTTGTAGAGCGCACGGTTACCCGGAGGTGTCCTGGCGCTAGTAGCTCAACTCTACAGAGTACAGGGTGGCACGGAGAGAAATGTAGCTGGAGGGAATTATAAGTTAAAAAGCCAGGTTTTGAGTTGTTTCCTGAAAGCGAGGAGGTTCATGGAGTTCCTCCTACTCCAAGGGAGGGCATTCCACGCTTTGGCCGCACCTGTAATGAAACTTCTCACCCCCCCACCAGGCTTTCTTCGTGGGTGGTACGCTCACAAATTTGGCTCCTAGTGAGCGGAGGGTTCTTTTGGGAGTGTACCATCGAAACTGTTGAGTCAAAAAAACAGGACCCTGACCATGTAGTGCCTTAAAAACAATACAAAGTGACTTAAATTGCACCCTTTTCCTAATGGGCAGCCAATGTAGTCTTTTAATTTCTTTGGCTACCGATACGAATTTGGGGGTGCCTGTCACCAGCCTTGCTGCTGCACTTTGCAAGATCTGCAATCTGTTCAGATGTCGCTCTAGGATGTTTAAATAGAGCCCATTGCAGTAGTCCAGTCGGGATAGGATAATGGATGAGACGACTGTTCATAAGCTGTCTTCTGGCAAGAAAGGTTTGACCTTTTTTTTAGCAGTTTAAGGGAATAAAAGGTGGCCGAGGTAGTCGCGTTTATCTGGTCCTCAAAGTTCAGTCTGTTGTCCACCATAATACCTAGATTTTTTGCCTTCTTCGTGGGTTTGGGGAGGATACCCAGATCTGCTGGCCACCAGTCCGGGGTCCAGAAATTAGCCTTGTTTCCAAACGTGAGGACCTCGGTTTTTCCTGAGTTTAATTTTAGGCAGTTTTGTGACATCCACGATTTGACTGGTCCCATACAGTCATGGAATTTCTTGCCGATGCCTACTTCATGTCCTGGTAGTAGTGACACTACAATTTGTGTGTCGTCTGCATATGACGTAAGGCTAAAGCCATATGATCTGATCAAAGGGGCAAGGGTGCCACATACACATTAAAAAGGGTCGGGCTAAGGGACGATCCCTGTGGAACTCCACATGGTAGCGAAAAAGGGTTAGAGTCGAATTTCCCTAAGGACACTGTTTGTTTCCTGTCCGTTAGAAACGCTTTTAGCAACCTCCATGCCTTTCCTTTGACTCCAATCTCAGACAGACGGTCCATCAGAAGATTATGATGGACCGTGTCGAAGGCCGCGGATAAGTCCAGCATAATGAGGGCCGCCTCACCTCTTTGGTCCAGGGCTTTTCTGATTTCTTCTGTTGACTTTATCAAGGCGGTCTCCGTACTGTGCCCTACTCTAAAGCCATACTGCGTGGGATCCAGTAACTTGTTTTCGTAGAGAAATGCACTCAACTGAGCGTTTATTTCTTTCTCCACCACTTTTGCTGGTAATGGGAGGCGGGAGATGGGCCTATAGTTGTTTGGGTCATTTGGGTCCAAATTATTTTTTTTCAAAAGTGGGAGTATAGAGGCCAACTTCCAAAATCTGGGGAAGTCAGCTGTTTCAAACATGGCATTGAATACTGATGTCAGTGTGGTGGCAATTGGTTCCAGGGCTAATTTGGCCACTGGCACTGGACAGGGGTCATAGGGAGATCCGGACTTAACAGAGCCCAGTAGCATCTTTGTGTCATTGATACTGAGTGGGGCGAATTTCTCAAGTGTAGGACATACTCCTATGACTTGCTTTGAACCCGTCATCCTATTTTCTGTAGCTCCCTGCGGGAGTTGGTTAAAGGCTGAGAAAATAACTTTTTTTGGAAGAACTTAGCAATTTCCTCACTCATTTCTTGACTTGACTCGACCCTAGGTGGACTTGGAGACGCTAGCCTAGATACGGTTTTGTAGAGTTCTTTGGAAGAGTTTTTTGCTATGTTAATTTGGTTTGTAAAGAAGACCTTTTTTGCGTTGAACACAGCTTGTTTATAAGCGATGAGACATTGTTTATAGACTTCTTTCTCAGCTATAGTGTATTTTTTACGCCAATTGCATTCTAGCCGTTTACAAATTAGTTTCTGACTTCTGAGCTCTTCTGACTACCATGGAGAGGTTGGTGTAGCTCGTTTGGGGTGAACGAGTTTATCCGGGGCAAATTTTTTGCAGACTGCGTCAACCCATTGGGTGTATGATCTGTCAGCGTCTTCCACAGTTGTTGGCTGTGGCCGCAGGGTGGTAGTGAGCAGTTCTTGTAATTCGGATCCCACCACTTTGTTCCAGGCCCTTGTTTTTATCTGATTTGAACTGCCCCCTAGTTTGACGGTGGACTGGGGTGCTTAATTCAAATAAGATTCCTACGTGGTCAGTCCAGACCAATGGTATCATTCCTGTGTAGGTTAAATGTGAATGATTGGAGAAGACCCCATCCAGCGTGTGTCCTGCCTTGTGGGTAGGCTCGTTTACCAATTGGATCAGGTCAGCGCTGCTCATCAGATCTAGGAGCGCTTTGGTATCTGGATCCATGGGGGCTTCCAAATGGAAATTAAAATCTCCCAGAATGGTTAATGAGTTGGAACAGAGCCCTTCTTCAAGTAGGGTCCCAAGCATAGCTAGAAAGGATGTTCTGGACCCTGGCGGTCTATACATTAAAATGCCCTTAAAGGAGTGATGGGGCGATATGCAAACGTTAAATGAAAGCGCTTCGCAGGTCGTGCTATTTTTTGTCTGAAACGCTATTTTTAGAGTGTTATGATAGATTATTGCTAGCCCCCCACCTCTCCCCGTTGGTCTATTTAAGGTGGAACACAAGAAGCCAGGTGGAGTGGCCGTCACTAGGTCTGGCCCTGAGGCCTCATCCATCCATGTTTCCGTGATAAATGCCAGGTTTACATCTTGCTCCACCAGGAGTCTGGCGCACTCGAAGCTATGCTTCACTAAGGATCTGGCATTCACCAGTAGACATTTCATCGCACAGTCCTTGGGTTTTGTGTTGCCAATCCCAGAGGAGATCTCACTAGGTCTGCTGGGTTTTAATTCTCTGATAGAGGATCCTAGGGAGTGATCTGTGGCAGTTTGGACATGTGTCTATTGTGGAGGAAGCTTTAGGTTGCATAGAGATACTCTTACATTTTGGTCTGTCTCTACCCACATTCAGATTCAACAGTTGACCTCTGGAGTATCTTATAGCTGGTCCACGTTCCTGCAGGAAACGGGCAGCATGGCTGGCGCTGAGCGCGGACGGGCGCAGACGGGCTTGCCTTAGGCGAGCCTTCGGCGCGTCCGCGTCAGCGCGCACATTTGTAGTGTGTCGGGTGCAAAGACTAGCCTGCTGACCTGTCAATGGCAGTCCAGCAGTGTCTCGCGGGAACCGCTTGCTCCGAAGGATGTGCCCCGCCCTCCGACGGCGTGCATCAAACCCTGTGCAGCAAGAAGTAACCAAAATTGAAAAGCGGGTGAGTCCGATTCAAATTGCAGCAGTAATGAATGTATTAAAAGTCTGTCCGGCAGAGGGCCGGCAGAGCGAGTAGCAGCACAGTTTTAAAAGCACATCAAAAACGAGATTGAATAACACAGTTTTAAAAGCAGTTAAAATGAGAATGTAGAGCACGATATAGCAGCAGCAATATGGTTAAAAAAATGCAGAAAACCCTGTCGGCTATCTCCCGGCTCAAGCCTCAGGAGTAAGCGCTGCGCGTCCGCACGCACATTTGTAGCTTGGCTTGGGTCTGGCCCATCCTAACATCAGTCCTCTCCCTCACCCCTAAAGCCTCAACAGTTTTTCTGCTCCCTGCGGACTAAAGCATCCCATCCCAATGGCAAGCGAGAGGACATTTGATTCTTTTGGGTGGTGTTTTTACAAATGGTCCAGGCGAGTATGATATCCAGGGGAGTCCAGGGTAGTGTGCTTCTCATGGATCCCACACCCTTTTCTTACCCACAATGCCCCGCTAACCGCAAACTTTGACTAAAAATACACATTTTTCTCAAATTTCTGTGAGGAAAACTTCTGGAATCTGCGGGGAGCCACACATTTTCTAACACACAGCATTTCCCCAAGTATCCCGAAAAAAATGGTACCTCACTTGTGTGGGTGGGCCAAGAAACCTTGACACAAAATGGCCTGAAGGGCTACGTGGAGAGATCAGCTATAGGGGTAGCTACCAACCACAGACATTTTTGAAAACTAGGCAGCCACGGAATTCCAGGGTGCTGTACCTTGCACAGATCCCATGAGGGTTTCTTACCCACAATGCCCTGCAAAACTCTAACTTTGCCTGAAATCACACATTTTCCTTACATTACTGTGATACAAACTTCCGGAATCCACAGGAATCCACAAAATTTCTACCACCCAGTGTTGCCCCATTTGTTCCGATAAAAACGCAATGCCACTTGTGTGGTTGGGCCTAGGAACATGTCAAACCAGGTCAATAGGAGTCCAAATATGGTAATGTTGAATAATCATCTATTGCATAAGGTCCCTTCTTTTTGGACAGTATGTTGTTAAGCACAGAGAGCATTCCAGGGCTCAGATTTTGGAAATGCTTTGATTTCACGTTTCTGTCTAGTGGGTTTGTTGTCAAGGGTCTTCTGTTGCCAGTAGTCCATCAGTGATGATTTATTCATCATCGATGACTGGTGTTCAGTTGATTGGTTACGTAATAACAAGATCACTTGACATGTTTTTCTTCATTTTTTACCTGACATGGATAGATAGCCTCTTGTTACTTAGTATCATTTGCTTCTTGTTTGGATTGTTGATCATTGGCCTATATGAATCCAGATGTTGCTCTTTAATAGGACATTGCCTGCCTCATAGGGAGGTTTAGAGTGCTTGTGGCTATTGGAGATTGAGTTTGTGTTCTTGTGTTCTTCTACGTTACTCTACCAGGGGATGACCTCCTTCTATATTGCGGGGTGATTCGTCTTACTCAAGTTAGTTCTACTCCGTGGTAGCCTTATTGCTTTTTTGGGTCGAGCGTCAGCGCACATGCACTGTCTCCAAGACATGTTGTATTCACTATCCCGCCTGCTGCTTACCATAGGTTGATTCCAGCATTGCTCTTCTTTTGCAGCCTGCTAATTGGTTCCCAATCCGATACATCACTTCCGTTTTGTTGCTCGGGAGCACCGCTCAACTACAGATTGATTTCTGTTCATTAGTGGCCGTCCACTTTTATCAGGTATAATTTCTTCTACCCCCACTCCCATTCCCCCTGCCCTCCATTTTTCATTATTTTTTTTTTTCATGTGCTGCTAAGCACTTACAGTGAGGCACACCGTGCTTTCGAAGCTCCATTTTTCATTATTTTTTGATATGCCGCCAAGCATTTGTTGCCCCCAAGCATTTCTTTCTAGGCTCCACTTTTCCTTATTTTTTAGGTCTCGGCCTGCACCAGCGCTTGCGCTGGTCTGGCCGAGAGTTTTAGTAAGCGGGTTTTGGAAGTGCAAACCCACTGGCTTTCGGCTGGCGACCAGCTTGCGTTCACGATAGCGTGCACGCGCAGCTGCCATCTGGGTTTCCTATCTCTTCCTCATTTCCTCGTCATGGCTCATTAACTCTCTGGACTCTGATGTTTCAATCGCAGCAGCAGCTCACATTACCAACTGACGGCCCTGGACTACAGTCACATGAAAAACAACAGCGATTAGCATTGAAAAGCAAGCTTTTTTTTGTCTAGTTAGAAATATTGCTTGGGTTGATTTCACCTTATATCGCTATTTGTTTTATATTGGGAGTCACAGCCTAATTACCAGTATTTTTGTCTCTCACAGCATCACTCAGCGCCGCCACAGCATCACTCAGCGCTGCCACAGCATCACTCAGTGCCGCCACAGCATCACTCAGCGCCACCACAGCATCGCTCAGCACAGCCACAGCATTGCTCAGCACAGCCACTGCATCGCTCAGCACCGCCACTGCATCGCTCAGCACCGCCACTGCATCGCTCAGCACCGCCACTGCATCGCTCAGCACCGCCACTGCATCGCTCAGCACCGCAACAGCATCGCTCACCGCCACCACAGCATCGCTCAGGGCCACCACAGCATCACTCAGGGCCACCACAGCATCACTCAGGGCCACCACAGCATCACTCAGGGCCACCACAGCATCACTCAGCGCCACCACAGCATCACTCAGCGCCACCACAGCATCACTCAGCGCCACCACAGCATCACTCAGCACGACCACAGCATCACTCTGCACCACCACAGCATCACTCAGCACCACCACAGCATCACCACAGCATCACTCAGCACCACCACAGCATTACTCAGCAGCATCACAACATCACTCCGCGCCACCACAGCATCGCTCAGCGCCACCACAGCATCGCTCAGCGCCACCACAGCATCGCTCAGCGCCACCACAGCATCCCTCAGGGCCACCACAGCATCACTCAGGGCCACCACAGCATCACTCAGCGCCACCACAGCATCACTCAGCGCCACCACAGCATCACTCAGCACGACCACAGCATCACTCAGCACCACCACAGCATCACTCAGCACCACCACAGCATCACCACAGCATCACTCAGCACCACCACAGCATTACTCAGCAGCATCACAACATCACTCCGCGCCACCACAGCATCACTCAGCACCACCATAGCTTCACTCAGCGACACCACATCATCACTCAGGGCCAACACTGCATCACTCAGCACCACCACAGGATCACTCAGCACTACCACAGGACGACTCAGCACCACCACAGGATGACTCGGCACCACCACAGCATCGCTCAGCACCACCACAGCATCGCTCAACACCACCACAGCATCGCTCAGCACTACCACAGCATCGCTCAGCACCACCACAGCATCGCTCAGTGCCACCACAGCATCACTCAGCGCCACCACAGCATCACTCAGCGCCACCACAGCATCACTCAGCGCCGCCACAGCATCACTCAGTGCCGCCACAGCATCACTCAGCGCCGCCACAGCATCACTCAGCGCCGCCACAGCATCACTCAGCGCCGCCACAGCATCGCTCAGCGCCGCCACAGCATCGCTCAGCACAGCCACAGCATCGCTCAGCACAGCCACTGCATCGCTCAGCACCGCCACTGCATCGCTCAGCACCGCCACTGCATTGCTCAGCACCGCCACAGCATCGCTCACCGCCACCACAGCATCGCTCAGGGCCACCACAGCATCACTCAGCACCACCACAGCATCGCTCAGCGCCACCACAGCATCGCTCAGCGCCACCACAGCATCCCTCAGCGCCGCCACAGCATCCCTCAGCGCCGCCACAGCATCACTCAGCGCCGCCACAGCATCACTCAGCACCACCACAGCATCGCTCAGCACAGCCACAGCATTGCTCAGCACAGCCACTGCATCGCTCAGCACCGCCACTGCATCGCTCAGCACCGCCACTGCATCGCTCAGCACCGCCACTGCATCGCTCAGCACCGCAACAGCATCGCTCACCGCCACAACAGCATCGCTCAGCACCACCACAGCATCGCTCAGCGCCACCACAGCATCACTCAGCGCCGCCACAGCATCACTCAGCGCCGCCACAGCATCACTCAGCGCCGCTACAGCATCACTCAGCGCCGCCACAGCATCACTCAGTGCCGCCACAGCATCGCTCAGCGCTGCCACAGCATCGCTCAGCACAGCCACAGCATCGCTCAGCACAGCCACTGCATCGCTCAGCACAGCCACTGCATCGCTCAGCACCGCCACTGCATCGCTCAGCACCGCCACTGCATTGCTCAGCACCGCCACAGCATCGCTCACCGCCACCACAGCATCGCTCAGGGCCACCACAGCATCGCTCAGGGCCACCACAGCATCACTCAGCGCCACCACAGCATCACTCAGCACCACCACAGCATCACTCAGCACCACCACAGCATCACTCAGCACCACCACAGCATCACCACAGCATCACTCAGCACCACCACAGCATCACTCAGCAGCACCACAGCATCACTCAGCAGCACCACAGCATCACTCAGCGCCACCACAGGATCACTCAGCACCACCACAGGATCACTCAGCAGCACCACAGCATCACTCAGCACCACCACAGGATCACTCAGCACCACCACAGGATCACTCAGCACCACCACAGGATGACTCAGCACCACCACAGGATGACTCAGCATCGCTCAGCACCACCACAGCATCGCTCAGCACCACCACAGCATCGCTCAGCACCACCAAAGCATCGCTCAACACCACCACAGCATCACTCAGCACCACCACAGCATCGCTCAGCGCCACCACAGCATCGCTCAGCGCCACCACAGCATCACTCAGCGCCACCACAGCATCACTCAGCACCACCACAGCATCACTCAGCGCCACCACATCATCACTCAGCGCCGCCACAGCATCACTCAGCGCCGCCACAGCATCACTCAGCGCCGCCACAGCATCACTCAGCGCTGCCACAGCATCACTCAGTGCCGCCACAGCATCACTCAGCGCCACCACAGCATCGCTCAGCACAGCCACAGCATCGCTCAGCACAGCCACTGCATCGCTCAGCACCGCCACTGCATCGCTCAGCACCGCCACTGCATCGCTCAGCACCGCCACTGCATCGCTCAGCACCGCAACAGCATCGCTCACCGCCACCACAGCATCGCTCAGCACCACCACAGCATCGCTCAGCGCCACCACAGCATCGCTCAGCGGCGCCACAGCATCACTCAGCGCCGCCACAGCATCACTCAGCGCCGCTACAGCATCACTCAGCGCCGCCACAGCATCACTCAGCGTCGCCACAGCATCGCTCAGCGCCGCCACAGCATCGCTCAGCACAGCCACAGCATCGCTCAGCACAGCCACTGCATCGCTCAGCACAGCCACTGCATCGCTCAGCACCGCCACTGCATCGCTCAGCACCGCCACTGCATTGCTCAGCACCGCCACAGCATCGCTCACCGCCACCACAGCATCGCTCAGGGCCACCACAGCATCGCTCAGGGCCACCACAGCATCGCTCAGGGCCACCACAGCATCACTCAGCGCCACCTCAGCATCACTCAGCACCACCACAGCATCACTCAGCACCACCACAGCATCACTCAGCACCACCACAGCATCACCACAGCATCACTCAGCACCACCACAGCATCACTCAGCAGCACCACAGCATCACTCAGCAGCACCACAGCATCACTCAGCGCCACCACAGCATCACTCAGCACCACCACAGGATCACTCAGCACCACCACAGGATCACTCAGCACCACCACAGGATGACTCAGCACCACCACAGGATGACTCAGCATCGCTCAGCACCACCACAGCATCGCTCAGCACCACCACAGCATCGCTCAGCACCACCAAAGCATCGCTCAACACCACCACAGCATCGCTCAGCACCACCACAGCATCGCTCAGCGCCACCACAGCATCACTCAGCGCCACCACAGCATCACTCAGCGCCACCACAGCATCACTCAGCGCCACCACAGCATCACTCAGCACCACCACAGCATCACTCAGCGCCACCACATCATCACTCAGCGCCGCCACAGCATCACTCAGCGCCGCCACAGCATCACTCAGCGCTGCCACAGCATCACTCAGCGCCGCCACAGCATCGCTCAGCACCGCCACAGCATCGCTCAGCACTGCCACTGCATCGCTCAGCACCGCCACAGCATCGCTCACCACCACCACAGCATCACTCAGCTCCGCCACAGCATCGCTCACCACCACCACAGCATCACTCAGCTCCGCCACAGCATCACTCAGCGCCGCCACAGCATCACTCAGCGCTGCCACATCATCGCTCAGCGCCACCACAGCATCACTCAGCACAGCCACAGCATCGCTCAGCACAGCCACAGCATCGCTCAGCACCACCACTGCATCGCTCAGCACCGCCACAGCATCGCTCACCACCGCCACAGCATCACTCAGGGCCACCACAGCATCACTCAGGGCCACCACAGCATCACTCAGGGCCACCACAGCATCACTCAGGGCCACCACAGAATCACTCAGCGCCACCACAGCATCACTCAGCGCCACCACAGCATCACTCAGCGCTACCACAGCATCACTCAGCACCACCACAGCATCACTCAGCACCACCACAGCATCACCACATCATCACTCAGCACCACCACAGCATCACTCAGCACCACCACAGCATAACTCAGCCCCGCAACAGCATCGCTCAGCGCCGCCACAGCATCGCTCAGCGCCGCCACAGCATCGCTCAGCGCCACCACAGCATCGCTCAGCGCCACCACAGCATCGCTCTGCAACGCCACAGCATCGCTCAGCACCGCCACAGCATCGCTCAGCGCCACCACAGCATCGCTCAGCGTCACCACAGCATCGCTCAGCGTCACCACAGCATCGCTCAGCGCCACCACAGCATCTCTCAGCGTCACCACAGCATCTCTCAGCGCCACCACAGCATCACTCAGCGCCACCACAGCATCACTCAGCGCCACCACAGCATCACTCAGCGCCGCCACAGCATCACTCAGCGCCGCCACAGCATCACTCAGCGCCGCCACAGCATCGCTCAGCGCCGCCACAGCATCGCTCAGCCCCGCCACAGCATCGCTCAGCCCCGCCACAGCATCGCTCAGCGCCGCCACAGCATCGCTCAGCGCCGCCACAGCATCGCTCAGCACCACCACTGCATCGCTCAGCACCACCACAGCATCATTCAGCACCACCACAGCATCGCTCAGGGCCACCACAGCATCGCTCAGGGCCACCACAACATTGCTCAGCACCACCACAGCATCGCTCAGCACCACCACAGCATCGCTCAGCACTACCACAGCATCATTCAGCACCACCACAGTATCATTCAGCACCACCACAGCATCACTGAGGGCCACCACAGCATCACTCAGGGCCACCACAGCATCACTCAGGGCCACCACAGCATCACTCAGGGCCACCACAGCATCACTCAGCGCCAAGACAATATCACTCAGCATCACAGCAGTATCACTCAGCAAGACCTGAGTATCATTCAGCATCACCTCAGCATCGTCTCCGCAACAGTCACCACCACTACCACCTCAGCATCACTCAGCACCACCTCAGCCTGCTCTCGGAATCTGGCATCTGTTGATTCTCCCCTAGCGTCTGGCCGCTGCTAGTGTTATAATACAGGTACTAGTTCCCAACCTTCACCCTCCGATTGTTTATGCCCCCTCAAAAAAAAAGCTTTAACAAACAACCATTGCAATAGGCAGAAACAAGTTGCCAGCATTGCAAGAACAAAAGAAAACTGAGAATTTTTTATTGTAAATACTTTTTTTAATATGGTTGTTCAGTTTTACATAGTGCCTTCTTGGTCATATATAAAGTAACAAAAATGCTTCTGACACTTTTTTATTATAACTTTTCAGCATGCTGCACAGCAGCCACACTTCTCTACAGCACAGCTTGAAGACATTGGCAAAGTCAATAGCTCTGGCTAAACACTTATAAGGCCCCAAAGGCGAGACCTATTGGCTATGCCAATGCTTGTTTTTTATGTGTTCCCAAGCAGTTACAGAGGGGCAAACCGCGCTGTCAATGATCTTACGGCACCTGTTTTGTGAGCGCCGCTCTCTTTCTTTTCATTACGAGGCTGTTTCAAAAACAACCTAGCCTTCCATTTCAGTGGAGGGTTTGTCATCTTTTCTCAGCAGCTTCCGCTTCCGGCAGCGACATCGCGCTGTTCCGGGGACATGAAGACTTGAGGCAGCTTGCATGGAATCAGTTGCCGAAATCCCCCATTATTTTAAGGCTTCCGACCCTCCCTACCATCCCTGCATGTTTAAAAAGTAGGGACATGAAAACATTGAGGCCACTTGCTTTGCACGGCAACAGTTGCCGAAATAACCCATTATTTTAATGTGTCTGTCGTAGAAGACCAAATCAACGTATAAAAAGTCCTTAGCAACTAATGCCCCCAGTAATAAATGTTCGCATTTGTTAAATGAACTCTGAAAACCTGCACTGTTTGATGATTACCGTATGCCTGCGAAAATATTTTAAGTGCATACATTTATTTACAACTATAATGGAATCCATGATGGCTTAAGAAATGGCTGTTGCATGCATTATTTAAAATGTTTTCTTCCTATGTATAATTATAATATGCATGTATTTGTATAAAGTTCTTTATGCCACGATAACAAAGACATTTCCTCCGAAAGATTTGTTGATCAGTGCACCTCAAATGATGCAATCATACGGCAGCATATGGAATTTAATTGTGTCGGTTGTACTTTTGAAGTTAGTGCTAAGTATTTCCTGCATATGATATGAAAAGCTGACAATTGCAATAAAAGTGAAAAGCAAGCATGTATACCATTCCAAAGCGGATTTCTTTTTACCTTTATCTTAAACGTAAAAACAGCATTTATTACTGGCAAAAGTCAGAGATTTGAAAATCAAGTGAAGAGGCATTATAAATATCCAATATATATAATTCTCTTGAATTCTCAGATGGCAGTATGCACTGGTAGGAGGCACCATACATTGTTCGTGTCCCTGATGGGCTCTGACAGCATTGTTGACAACATATGAGAACGCTGACAAGAACATCGAACTACATACAAAACGACTACAAAATTTTCCCAATCTCCAAACAAAAATCACAAAAGCCTATGTGAGTTTTTTTTCAAGCTTAAGTTCCACTCTCTGATGAAAGGTCCCTATTCATGCGTACAGAACATCTGCTGAGCTTCATTTTGCTTAATACCCATCTTGCAGAAGCAGCCCTTAGCCTGCTCCACATTGTATGGGGCTCTTTGCTAGCAACTACAAGCATCAGCATGGGACAAATGCTATAGGAGTAAATAGCCTGGCAGAATTGGTAAGACTGGGCATAATGAGTACATCAATAAACTTTCAGTTGTTCCTTCTCCTTTCTTTCCTTCAACTGACCATGTCCTTCCTCTCCACCCTCTGCAAGCCTCCTCGCTCCACGTAGTACCTACTCTAGGCCGCATGCCTGTTTGCTTTAATCTCTAATATTGCATTAATTCAACTTGCCCACACCTCATTTCATAGATCAAATCTCATTTTGGGAAACCAAATCCCTGCACTTAAAGTTACCGAATATTCTCCAGCCTATTTATTCATGCCATGTACAAAGTGAGATACCTTAGGTTTTACCAGCAGAAGCAGAACCTAATGCCTGTCTATTCAGACTCCCCATACCTTTATCTTTAGCCACTACATACCACTCTACAGCACAAAATACTATTCCACATATTTAGAGCCCATGACACACAATCCAACTCCACATCATTCCAGTACACACTATAGCACATAATTACTATCCACATAATTCCACGGCACACCATGCCACATAATTCCAATCCACTCCACACAACACAATTCCACCACACACTATTCCACAACTAACAATTCCAATCTAACCCATTCCACTTCACAACACATACATCCACACCACTGCAAACCAAAACACATGGGTAAAAACCATTGTCATTTACAACGCCAATAGCTCTAACTCTCACTAATGCTAGTTCTATTGCATTGCAAATGCTTGTTTCATTTTACAAACCTCCTGAAGCATTTTTTTTTATCCTTTTACAATAGTTTTATTCGACATCTCTCTTTCGTGGCCAGTTCCCAGCCAGCGTAGCCTGTTTATAGTTGATGGCTCCCGATTTTTGGTGGTCCAGATAATGTATTTGGCTGAGAGTTCACCCAGGTTAATACTGTGGACATAGCTTCGGGCTTTGTCACTTCTGGTGGTTGGATGGTTATACGCCTCCTATTGTGCTTCGGATCTCAGCTGTTGTTAGTTTTTGTCTTCTCGTGCTTTGGTGTTTTGTTTTGTTCCTTGTTTGCAGAGCTACTCCCGAATAGCATCCTGCACTTGAAATATGTGCTGGTGGGGCCTAGGAAAATGAAACACTGTTTGAAAAGTCCTTATTCTGGAATATTCTGGACATGCACTCCTATCATATCGCATCCTAGCTCCCACCTTCCCTTGGGTGCGATCTGTGCCTTTTAACCAATATAAACTAGATATGACTCACTCTCCCTTTTTAGAAGTACAGAGAGGCAAGCAGGGTTCAGTGCAGTGAATCACACTTCGCAACTGACTCGTCGTGATGTGTGTTTATTTGACTTTAGTTTAGGCTGTTGTGTTAGCAGGTCAAACGTGCACACATATTTCAATTCAAGAGCCAAAGTACACATGGAGTGGCTGTCCATATTTTAAATCCTAAAAATCAAAAACAATATTTTACTTATGAGTAAAGTAGTTTCGTGTTTCTGTAATTTTACCTGATACTTTAAAGACATTGGGGCTTATTTGACAAGCCCCTTGCGCCGCCGGTACGTCACTTTTCCCCACTATTAAAAGTGACGCACCGGCGGGGCAAGGGCCTGGTAAATAAGCGCCACGGTGTTTTAAAATTTCTTGCACCAAATGGTCTGGCTACAAGTGTACTACATTGTTCGAGACTTTTATAGATGAGTGAACTTGCTGCTTGTAACCACGAGGTGGCGCACAGTCCCCACTGAACACAAATGGACGTCTGAAAGCAACGCAGCTGCAGCGCAGCGTATCTTCTGCCTATAAAAAATGATGAGGGACAAAAGGAGAGAGTCAGAGTTTTCGGCATCACAGTTTTCTAAAATTAAGTTAGTTAAAGATCGGAATTTGAAAAGCAGTCAACTTAGGGTGACCAACTGGCATGGGTGCAAATTCAGGACGGTGAGTGTAAAAATTCAGGACAAAGGGTCAAAATTCAGGACAAAAATTCAGGACAGGAGGTCAAAATTCAGGACAAAACATCGGGACAAAAGGTAAGTTTTACATCTACATCAGAGGAGGTCGCGGAATAGTATATAAGTAAACCCATCCATATCCAAACATATTCAACCATTTGCAAACCTATCCATCATGTATCCTTCCATCCATCATTTCACTCATCCATCCCTCCATCCACCCTTTCACTCATCCATCCCTCCATCCACCCTTTCACCCTATCCATCCGTACACTCATCCAACAACGCTTCCACCCATCAATCCACTCATCCATCCAGCCATTTACCCTTTCACCCATCCAGCCATCCTTTCACTTAATCATCCATCCATCCAGTCACTCATCCTTCCACCCACTCACCCTTTCTGTCATCCATCCATCCTCCTTTTCTCTCTTCATCGACCCTTTCACTTAGCTATCCTTCCTTCCATCCATCCACCCATCTACTCATCCACTCATGAATCCATCCATTGACCCTATCACTCATCCACCCTTTCACTTCTTCACTCATCTATCCATCCTTTTGTCCATCTACCCTTCCTTTCACTCACTCATCCATCCTTACATCCACCCTTTCACTCATCCGTCCATCCATTCACCCTTTCACTTATCAATTCATCAATCCATCCATCATTTCACTCATCCATCCACCCATTCACCCGCCCATCATCCACCCTTTTACTCATCCATCCATCCTTTCACTTATCCATCCACCCTTTTACCCATCCATCTACCCTTCCACCCATACATCCATCTATTTACCTTTTCTCTCATCTATCCTTCCACTCACTCATCCATCCATATATCCTTTCTCTCATTATCCATCCATTCACCCTTTCATTCATCCATTCACCCTTTCACTAATCCATCCATCCCTTCACTTACTCACTCGCCCAGCTTTTCATATTAATTATGAGCTGAGCCTTTGTCTGCCGAGTTGCAGACAGAAGAGGCCCTTCAAGAATTTCACCCCTTGCTGTAGCTCCTAAAGCAAGGGGTGGGGTGGGGGTAGGGTTTCAGTATGCCCCTGCACATAGGCAATCTGAGAAAGTGGAAGTCATGAGTCATGCATGATGCACAGTGCCTGGGCATGTGGTGACTGTGATATGGGGGTGTTTCCAGGGCTTTAAGTGGAATGAAAAAACTGGGGGTGGGTCTCTCCAAAGGGAGTGTTTGATGTAATTAAGGGCGTGGCTTAAAACACCCAAGCCAAAAATCTGTGCTTAGTATAGTGTGCCTCCCGACTGGTATTTTGCCTCTTCTGTCATTGTATCCAGATATATAACACAACAAGTAACGTTACACCTACAACAAGCGAGAACTATTGGCTTTGTCAATGGTTGTTAGTTGCATAAAATAAAAATGCAGCAACCATTTATTTATTTATTTATAAAGTTTTATATAGCGCGAACAAGATCCCGAAGGATATCAGAGCGCTTTACAAAAGGATGGAAGGAAGGTAATAGATGCAATATCGACATCAAAAAAGAATAAGAAACATGAATAATTACAGTGCAAAGGGGTCAAAGGAGAATAATACAACAGCTAATACATAGCGGGCTAAGAAGGGGGCAAACGATGAGGTAAAGAAGAGTAGCATCAAATGGTGGTCTAACAGTTGTAGGATCAGAGACTTAGAGCGGATGATCATAACCCATTTTAGGGTAAGAACTTGTTCATTAGGAATTGTTTGGCTTCCAGTTTGAAAGCAGCCGTGGAGGAGATTCTGCGTACTTCCAGTGGGAGAGAGTTCCAGATCTTTGGGGCAGCGCCAGAGAAGGCTCGGTGGCAGGTTCTCTTTTTGCTATAGATGTGTGGTTTCAAGAGGAAAGAGTTCGCACTTCTTGAGGGTCTACCACCCCCGGATAGTTCAAGTTTTTGCGCTAGGTAACTGGGGGTTTTGAAATGGAGGGCTTTGTGTGCCAGACAAGCCATCTTTAGCTGAATTCGAGCTTCGTAAGGCAGCCATTTAAGAGATTTTAGGACTGGGGATATGTGCGCGTTTCTTTTGGTACCTGTAATCAGTCTAGCCGCAGCGTTCAGAGATGCCCTTAGTGGAGCCAAGGTATATTTGGGGAGTCCACATAGCGTAGCGCTGTCATAGTCAAGTCTTGGCAACACAAGCGCTTGGACCACCTGCTTGAAGTCAGATTGTGGAAAGAATGGATTGATATTTCTGAGTGTCCTCATCAAGTGATTAGCTCCCTTACAAACATTGCCTATATGATTCTTCATGTTCAGATGTTTGTCCAGGGTGATTCCGAGAGATTTGGCTGAGTCTATAATGAGGGGGGAGCAGTTGAAGGCAGTGAGGTGATTCAACCAAAGGTCTAGCTTGGGGATGTGGTTCGGAGGAGAGATGAGAAGGAATTCTGTTTTAGAGGTGTTGAGCAGGAGGTGGTTCTCGGTTAACCAGTTTTGAGTAGACGTTAGGATAGTGTTGAGTGAGATGATGTTATCCGGGGAGGAGAGTTTCAAATAAAGTTGCGTATCGTCCGCATACATATGGAAGAGAATGTTCGTGGAATTTAGTGTATTAGCTAAAGGTTCCAAGAACAGGTTGAAGAGTATAGGAGATAGGGCGGACCCTTGGGGGACCCCCATGAGTACTGCAGAGGGCTGGGAGAGAGTGTGGTTCGCCTTGACTCTTTGTGATCTGTGGTGGAGGAAGGACGAGAACCATTGTAACACCTGACCAGAGAAGCCCATCCTGTTCTTCAGAATGGATATGAGGTTATCGTGATTGACCGTGTCGAAGGCGGAGGAAAGGTCAAGGAGGATTAGGAGGCAGGATTCATTTTGGTCGAGCATTTTTAAAATGTCATCCAGGACGTGAATGAGAGCCGAGTCAGTGCTGTGCCCCCTCCGAAAGCCAGATCGATGCTGGTCTAGGAGTTGGAAATTCTCTATGTGCGCACAGAGTTGGGATTGGACGCATTTTTCTAGGAGTTTGGCTAGGGTGGGGATGTTGGAGATAGGACGGAAGTTGTTAAAGTCAGCCCTATCAGCATTAGTTTTTTTTAGTATGGGTGATACCTGAGCTGCTTTTAGGCACTCTGGGATCGAGCCTTGTGACAATGAAGCGTTTACAATCCTTGTCCAGGTGGGGATGATGACATTCTTGATTTCTTTGAAGATGGAAGGAGGCAACGGGTCGCTGAAATGATTAGATGGGTTGATACTCTGAAGAATCTTGTTGATGTCTTTTTCACTGAAGGGAGTGAAGGTGCCCCATGATGCATTGTTCTTGTTGTTCAGGCTGAGCTTCTCAAAGAGGGCAGGAGGTGGTGCGGACCCCGAAGATGGCAGTAGAGCCTTTTTAGAAGCGAGTTCAATGTTGATGAGACTTGCTTTCTCTGTGAAGAAAGCAGCCAGTTCGTCGCATGAGGGTGGGCTGCCTCCCGAATCCGAGTGGTTTGGAGCTACTACTGACTGCTGTTTAACCAGTTCAAAAGTTTCTTGGGGCGGTTAGCGGCCTGGTCAAGTTGGTATCTAAAGTAATCTGCCTTAGCACTCTTGATTTGTTTGTTGTAGGAGCTCCTAACATCTCTAAGGAGTTTAAGTCGGTCCGAGGAGGGTTTGGATTTCCAGGATCGTTCAACTGCCCTAAGGTTGCGGCGTTCAGAGTTTAAATTGTCGTTGAACCACGGTTTGGATATTTTTGTTGAAGCATTTTTTTGTTGGAGTGGTGCAATGTCATCCATGATGTTAGAGATGGTAGAGTTGTAAAAGTCAGTGAGTAACTGAACCTCAACCAGGTCAGCTTTGGAGGAGAGGGCGGATTTACAGTGGGCTGCTAGTTCATCAGAGTTGATAGATCTGAGGTCCCTTTTCCAGATCTTTGATTTCGTTGATTGAGCCTTCCTCATAGAAACCTCCCTGTTAATATAAAAGAGGATGCAGTGGTGGTCGGACCAATCGCACGGGGTAATGGTCCCCAATGAGATGGTTTGACCTTTGGAGATGATGAGGTCTAGAATTTCGCCTTTATTATGAGTTGGCCGGTCACAATGCTGAATCAGCTCTTGATCATCTAAGAATGATTTAAGGCAAGATACAGCGTGGTCGTTGGGGTTAGCCCAGTGAAGGTTGAAATCACCGAGGAAGATTTGGGACAATACCGAGTAGACATTGCCAGAGATGATTTCCATAAGTTGCTCAATGAAGGGGAGATTGTCACCAAGGGGGTGGTAAAAAGTGTGAAGTTTGCACACCGGCAGGTTATTACTTGAAATGCTGAGACAAAGGTATTCACAAGAGGATGGTGTAGAGAACTCCAAGTGAGAAACCGAGAGTGAAACCATGGCTTTGTTTAATATAATATTGAAAATGCATCAGTTCTAAGATGATGAGACTGTGAAAGAACTCTAGCCCCATCTTTTTAACTTGTTTCACCGTCTTCCATCTGACAGAATGCCCTGCCCTAGGCCGAGGCTGGGGGAGGCCCACCACATGCTTTGCAGCCCACACTGGGCCATTGTCATTCTGTATGTGGCAATCAGCCGCAGACAGAATGACAAAGGGCAGGATGGGGCTGCTCTTGTGCTCCGAGGATGAGTGCAGGCGGCCCCATCAAGGAGATGAGGCTTCATGCAGGGGAACAGTGCTGTTTCCTGCAATGCCTAAAATTACGGACAAAAGGCTTCCGTAAAAGGGATCATCACGGACAACGGACGTGAGATCCAAATTACGGACGGTCCGTGAAATTTACGGACAGTTGGTCACCCTAAGTCAACTCAAACTGCTGACGTATTTTCATTGAATGGAATGACGTGTAGTCCAGTTGACATGTTTGAATTGACGGAACGTGTCCTGTCTTCCGTTTCTCGTGCTTTGTGATCTTGGCCTAGTCCAATTGTCACAATTTGCCGCTGAATTTAGCTTGACCTTAAAACATTTGTTTGTATGAAGCGTCCTTTGTTTATCTCGTTGACTGCTTTATTGTGAGATGTCGATATTGGTGTGGAATATGTTTTATTTTTATGACGTTTGGATCTTTTTGAATTTCTTATATTGCATTCTTATATTATGTTCATATCTGCTTAGTCTGCTAGCAGTGAGCCCCATTTTCAATTCAATGTCTGGGAGCAGAGATCAAGGGGCATATTTACGAGGGAAGTGGCGGAGTGAGGCTTTAGTCTTCCTGGCTTAACGCCTCACTCTGCCACTTCAGAAACGCAGGGCTGCACCATATTTAAAAGAATATGGTGCAGCCCTGCGTTTCCCCCTGCACTGGCGCTACACTTAGCAGCCTAGCGCCAACGCAGGCACCCTTGCACCATAGTGCAAGGGTGTCTGCGTGCAGGTGAAGATTGTTTATGTACAGGAAGCTCCCCCTTCCTGCACATAAACAATCTTCAAATACCGTCTTGTAACGTCTATGTGTCCTGCTTAATGCAGCACACATAGAAGTTGCAAAACGGCATTTAAAAAAAAAATGATTGTTTATGTGCAGGAAGGGGGTCCTTCCTGCACATAAACAATCATTGGCCTTTTGCTGTTTTCATGTGTGCTGCACAACGCAACACACATAAAAACAGCAAAAACGAGGAGAAATGAAACATTTTTCCTTAATGCGCCGGGGTAAGATCAGGTTTTCCCTGGTCTTAATTTTGACGCTGCCTCCTATTTACGCCTCCCTTGTAAATAGGGGGCAGCGTCAGAATCAATGGGTGTTGCGGTGGAATGCCCACAGCAACATCCATTGCCCTCCCCTTTCATGCTAAGCATAACGTGAAAGGGACCTTATTTACAAGGCAGCGTTAGGCCACGTTAAGTGGCTTAACGCTGCCTTGCAAATAAGGTGAACACCCTATTGCCACAGGAGCGTTGTAAAAAGTGACATTCCCGTGGCGATAGGGGCTTGTAAATATGCCCCCAAGTTTGGCTACAAACCCTCCAACAAGACAAAAGCCATTCAAAATGTCTTTTCTGTCTCCATTCGTTGTTAAGGTCTCGCCTGCCGACAGCTGTTGGCAAACCAACCAATTGTATCTGCTATAGACATGGGTCCAGATTTGCTAAATTTGCTGTGCTACATTGCACAAGGGCAGGCTTCTCCAACGAGTAGCTCGTGAGCTACGGGTAGCTCCTCTCCGGCTCGCTGTAAGTAGCTCTCCTGTGTGCAGCCCATCCCACTAGATTAGACTTGTTGAATGTGTGCATACTAAAAGTGAAAAGCATTTATTCAAGATGAAAATGTGTATTTTCAGAACTAATAAGCTGATGTTTGGAGAAAAAGTGATTGAGTTTCCAAAATATTTTTAAAGCTGATATTTGAGTGATAAATCATGCGGCATTGGGGAGACTTATTACTAATATTGTTACCTTGGTGCAGGGGACATTGGAGCTATGGCTGCTATGAATTACCCATGTAGAGGCATTACACATTGACAAAGACTTTTCTCACATTACCACTGCCAACCGCACCTGATGCACTGAATTGATCACTACTAGTAATTTTGCATATGGTGGCCAATAATGTCACGTTGTATGATGTGGTCACTATTGAAACATATAAAGATTAGTAGCTCAGGATGATTTTCACTGAATATAAGTAGCTCTTACTACAGAAAAGGTTGGAGACCCCTGCACAAGGAGGAAAACACAGCATTGACTGATATCTACTAGGATTGGCAGCTGCTGCTGTCATCCCCATGCTGCCGCTGCCTTGCACGATGGACAACTTCGTACCGTGGTGCAGCGATGAGTGTGCACTGTCTAGCATGTCATTTGTACTGGAAGCGTATTTTTTCAGTACAAATTCCTATGCATAGGCAGACTCAGAAGTCTCATACTCATTGGAAGTGTGCTGAGCATTGAATCACACATGCAATGCATCCTATGTTGGAGAAATAAACACATTTTCACTATCTTAGTAGATCTGGCTTTGTGTCAAAACCATTGGGTGTTTGCACGGATCTTCCCCAGTAGTGCCCCTTTGACGATCCCATAACACAAACTGAGCAAAGCACTGAAAAAGGGCACGTTTCCAGCACAAAACTCCTTTACGTTGGATAGTAAATAGCATGCACCTTTGCATAACTTTGCATTCCTTCAAAGGTTGACTACACAAACAACCTTTATCTAGGTTGTTCCTGCTTTCTACTATAAAAATTGCAAAGAATCCCCGAGTAGGACACTTCATTCAAGATTATCACCAGACTCTTTATGCCTCACAACAGTAAGAAAATCTATTGGTTCTTTGTGAAGGCTGGATATCTTGTCAGCCAATTGTCATGGTCACTGGCATTGCCACAGCTGAACTCTAGACATGACTGACTGTTAACTGTCAGGGCTGGCCATTTTGACATAGAGTTGTCATGACAATTTCTTGAACTACAGTAGACCAGGGCTGAATGTAAGTAGTATAGTCCAGATAAAGATATACCCTATTGACAGCCCTGATAAAGTACCTTGTTAGAAATGGGGGTCTCTAGTTGGCAAGGGTTTGCACCTGTGTCCAAGTAGGGACCCTTCCTTCTAGTCAGGATAAGGGAGTTACACTCCTAAAATAACCCCTGCTCACCCCCTTGGTAGCTTGGCACGAGCAGTCAGGCTTATCTCAGAGGAAGTGTGTAAAGCATTTGCACATAACCAACAGTAATACAGTGAAAGCACTACAAAAGGACACCACATATCCAATATTTTATATATCCAAAACAAGACCAAAAATGATAAAAATCCACCATACAGTTCTCATAAATCTTCAATAATCAAAAATAGACTTGAAATACAGTTCCTTGAGGTCAATAACTCCGTCTGGGGCTATCACGGCATCGTGAACTATAAATCCAAACAGTTCTGGCTGACCGCGGCGTTGCGGGCCAGCTACTGTGTCGGGAAGACCCGCAAAACAGTACCTTTAGAAATGTAGGGTGTTGGCGACCTCTCAATCAGCACCAAAGGGTTGGCGTCCACAGGCGTCGGTTCCGGAGGTCAGAGCAGGAGTTGTCGGGCCCTTGAAGTCACACGCGTTGCAGATCAAACTCCTCGCGGTTGAAGTCGGGAGTGCCGGCGTCGGCGGGCGTCGGGGCTGCGATGCGAAGTGCCTTTAGTGCAGCGAGCGGTGCCTTCAGGTCACGGTGCAGGCAGCGGCTCGGTGACGGTCGCCCAGCGGCGTCGGTGAGACCAGGGCTGCAGTGCGAAGTGATGCGGTGCTCGTCGCGGTGCTGGCAGGCCACGGTGCAAGCAGCGTCGTCGTCATTGCTGAAGCGCTGTCGTCAACTGGCGAACTGGAGTCGATGGCGCAGGGGTTGGTAGACCAAGGCTGCGGTGCGGGATGAGGACGGTGCGTCGTGTAACTTACGAGCGGTGCTCTTGAACCACGGTGCAAGCAGCGGCATCGATGTCAGCGTGGAGCATCGTCATAGGGGATACCAAGGCGGCGTCGTGAAGTGAGGTGGTGCGAAGTGCGGTGCCCACAGGTTGCGGTGCAAGCAGCGGCTCGGTGGCTTCGTCAGGTGGCGTCGTCGGTGAGTCCAGGGTTGCGGCTGTGCCTTCTGCAGTGCCTTCAGGACAAGGAGTCGGCAGTGGCTTCGTAGACAGCGTCGGGTTGCTTTTTCTTCTGTTGCAGCACAAAACACACAGTCCCCAGTGCTGATGGCAGAAGAACTTGAAATCGTTGCTGTTCCTGAGACTTCTTGAACAAGGGGCAAGCTCTACCTCAAGCCCTTGGAGAAACTCAATAAAGAAGTTGCAGAAAGTTCAGTCCAGTCCTTTCACTGCCCAAGACAGAAGCAGCCACTGCAGGCCAACACAGCAAAGCACACAGCAAAGCGGTAGTCCCTTGTCACAGCTTCTCCAGCTCGTCTTCTTTGCAGGCTTCTTGGTTCCAAAAGAGTTCTAAAGCTCTGAGGTCTGGGCCCCAATATTTATACTCCAAATTCCTTTGTCCTCTCAGGTAGAGAGTGTCTGTGCTTAGTCCAAACCTTAGGGGTGACTCACATGTAAGAAAAGGGAAGGTTAGGGCCTGGCAAGTGGGTGCACTTGCCAAGTCGACATGGCAGTACTAGACTGCTCACAGGCACTGCAGTGGCAGGTCTGAGTTACCTTTGAAGGGCTGCTTGTGTGGGTGGCACAACCAGTGCTGCAAGCCCACTAGCAAAACCAAAGGAGATGATGGACGGAGTGTTGAACATTGCAAGCACTCACCCCCAGTCAACTGATCTGGGTTTAATCCATCATCATTCTTTAGCTCACTCCGCCACCCCAGTTCAGACATGGCCATATGCAAATCAGTCTGACCCTGTGCCTCATGGGAACAGTCAGCCCGAACAGCCAAGCCATGTCTTCCCTGGACCGGAAACAAGCATCCTGGGACCGGTTTCTGGCTTACAGCCGTCATCAGCCAGGCTATCTTGAATCCAGTGGCAAAGTGAGCAAGGGACCCACGTCTGCGCATACCCTGCCAACTTAGGGCGAACATAGCAAAACCAAAGGGGATGATGGACGGAGTGTTGAACATTGCAAGCACTCACCCCCAGTCAACTGATCTGGGTTTAATCCATCATCCAGTTCAGCATATGGCCATGTCTGAACTGGGGTGGTGGAGGGAGCTAAAGAATGATGATGGATTAAACCCAGATCATTTGACTGGGGGTGAGTGTTTGATTTGCTCTAGCGCTCCGTCCATCATCCCCTTTGGTATCGCAAGCCCACTAGCAGCATTTGATTTACAGGCCCTGGGCACACACAGTGCACTGTACTAGGGACTGACTAGTAAATCAAATAACCAATCACGGAATCATCAATCCATAACCACAATTTACAACAGGAGCACTTGCACTTTAACACTGAACAGCAGTGAGAAAGTGCGCAGAGACACTATACCAGCAAAAACAGAGAGGTCAGAAAGCAAAAAGACAGGGGAAACACGCCAAAAGATGCCAAGCCTAACATACCTCTAGAACAAATTACTTTTATTAAAGTAGACCAGAAACTACCACTAGACATGCTAATTTATCAGAAAGTCACTGAATCGGTGAAACACAATATTGAAGAAAATAACGAGGTAAAGTGAGAAGTGATCACACATAGCAGGCAGTGTGGATTGCTTCAATATAGATCGTCCCAGCTGAGATGTGGTGGGATCTGCCCAATACATCTGGCACCCTGGAGGGCTATAATAAAGACAATGCCTGTAGGATTCGACATTCATTAGTATAAGCTAAACCATGACCGTATATACTAATGCACGCATATAGCTGGCATTCTGGAAGACTTTAATCTAGAACACGCCTGTAGGTTTTGACATCCCTTATAATAAGCTAAACCATGACCTATATACTAATGCATGCTTATAGCTGGCAGTCTGGAAGACTATAATCTAGAACACGCCTGTAGGTTTTGACATTCATTAGTATAAGCTAAACCCTGACCTAATTTACTAATGCACATATTAGGGAGGACTGCAGTACAACCCACCCAGGCAGATTTCTATCATGTCTTTTCCCCTTCTTACCCGTCTCTTTCATCCCCAAACTGACAAGACATACAGCGTGGGTATGGCATACTTCACAAATCATATGCAGACTGTGAATAAAGGTAGAATAAAGATGGCTTTTACGGCAGCTACAACATACTTAACATAGGACCTTCAAAATAAAGTATAACTGCCACTACAATCAAAATCTGAGTGTGTCCATGTCTGACACTCCCCTACTCCACCACACTACTAAGTGCATTGTCCCTGTTCAAGAGATGAGGATCTCTCTGGTCACTCTTATGGGCAGGGAACATAGGTTTGGTCCTGCCTGGTGGGAGCAGAGAACAGCTTCTCCTGCCCGGTTGGAGAAAAGAAATGTTGCCGGCTCCCGCCGATCCCAGGATAGGTGCAGGCATGAAAGACTGCAGAGGACACAGGGGCCCTGCGACTCCCCCATGAACCCAAAGCCTCTCATTGCTGTGGGTGTACCAGGTGGGACCGGAGCACCTACAGCAACTAAAAGCCACACACGCCTCTCATAAAAAGTAAATCGGCCCCAGGGGTCCCCAGGTCTAAAATGGGGCACGGGGATGGAGGTCTGCACACCCGCCCCCAAAAAACGTAATAAAAAACAACCTCTTTGGCTCATTAGGGGCATGAAAAATAAAAATTGGTAGACTGCAGATCTGTAGATTTGCAGTCTTTCAAAAAAAGAAATTCCATTTTGGCCCTAGAGAGGGTCCCCTTGGGATTCCCCACCAAGCCAGAGGGGAGGGCATCCCTCCCCCATAGGTTTAAAAAAAAAAAAAAAGGTTTACAGTACAGGGGTCTGATTCCCCGAATCCTAAAATGGCTGCCGCCATAACTTTTAGAAACCAGAGTCCCTTTAGGATGGAACACAGAGGAGGAACTTAGACTACATTTTGGGGGTGAGTAATGAACTTACAGACAGCTTATATATAGATGTAGCCCTTAGCTACATCTATATATCGACCGTTATTTATGAAGGGCTTATGCCGCCTTTGCATCACTTTTTTGTGTCACTGCAATGGCGTAATCAATGCACCATACTGTGCCCTATTTACAAAGTGACGCATCTAGGCAGATGCATCACTTCGTAAATGCCTGTGCTACATTATACCTGCGTCAGGTATAATGTTTGCAGGGTGGGCGTTCCCACATAAAAAAAGTCTTGTAGAAAAGGCGCAGTAAAATCTATGAGATTTCACTGCTCCATTTCTACGACTTGACTGCTCAAATCCTTACGCCTGCTTCAAGCAGGCATAAGGATTGATGCAGGGCTTTTCACATGGAACATGGCACATTGCTGGAGTTGCATCATTTTTCTAACACACTCCAGCAATGTGTCATTATTGCGCCAACAGATAGGTCAGGATTCCTGACATATCTGTTGACTCCTTGCAACATGGAGCGCCATAGTGTAAATACGGTGCACCCATGGTGTTGCAAGGAGAGTGCATTAAAAAGTGACGCATCGCTGTTTTTCCCCAGCGATGCGCCACTTTTGATAAATGAGGCTCATAGTTTTTAATCTTTTTTATTTTCTTTTAACCAGAAAGAAAAGAGAGGAATCTCAGGTAAGATCTGGTGATGCCCTAGTGGTTGTAGCCACCTACCCTTTTCCTTTAAGCACTTTTCGGTAATGGAGCACGTATTCAGATGAATTTTTCTATATTTTATGACTCAAGTCCCTGTATCAATGCATCTGCCACCACGCCACGTGGTCCCATATGTATCCGACAGTCCTCCTACCATGCAACTTCAGATGATGGTTGAACACCTACGTTGGTTGTACAGACCCCTGCTGGGCCAAGTACACAGTGTTTTCCACCCAATTTTTCATATTTTGACATTATGTAATCGTGACTGTGCCGCTCAAAGGACCTTGATTGTAGAGACAGTGGAACACACTGGTCAGGAGCCGGTTATAACTTTGCTTTATTGCCCTCTAGGGCTCTATTTGATAGACATTCAGAAATACAAAGTGTGTCATGTCTCCTCAAACATGCGGGGGACCTGAATGTGTAGTATTATGCATTGTACTATTCTTGATTGTACCTCGCAATCAGGCTTGATTGAATAGTTACCTGAATAGTAAGGCCGGTTGCTGAGTTCACCCTGGATTGCCCACTAAGGCATTACTGGATGTATAGAGAGTGGAACATGATGAGTCCTCTACATGGGGAATCCTGAATGTTTATCATTACACAGACTATTCTACGTGTTGAGTCGCCTTTCGAAGCATGGACTCAGGTTTAACTAGAATGTATTGCTACTGTACTATTTCAACATTGCACTAATTTAGATTCACTTGTTTCACTTATTGATGTTGCTTATGTTTTGCCATTCCAAGATGGCGCTCATTCAGTTTTACTGTGATCAATGCTGCTCCGGACGCAATGCGTTGTGAGTTTGTGTCTAGTTGAACCTCATTACAAGCACACCTGCCCTGAGAGAGTGTTGTTTTTCATGTATTGAGAAAGATTAGAATTTATTGGGCTGGCACACTCCTCCAGTCATGGCACTCCACCACTGTAGGGCTGAGGGTGAAAAGGGGACTGCTATATATATATATATATATATCACGCAGTCGCCGCTGTAATCCAAGGATTTCTCCACAGTACGGACACGGACCCAAGTTGGTGCTATGTATAAGATACTTTATTTAATCGCCATTACGCGTTTCGGCTCCCAATAATTATTTATTTAGTATAAGGGATACATATACATATATAGTATCTGTGATTCGCTTAAAAAAATCTAAGGTTAAATTCATGTTATAGTTAGGTGAAAATATCAGTTAAAACATACCATTTGAAACGAAGAAAACCACTGAAGTTTACCAGTTATAGTTATCTCAAGTAACTATAACTTGTGCCCTAAAGTAATTATAACTTCCGCCTAACCACCCACTGTGCACAGTGATGGACATCTTACTTGATCTTTGAAAAGAGATAGAAATTCACTGAAAAACCCCAAAGGTTAAAGTGATGTTACAGTTAGAAATTGTAATAATATCTTACTTTACATTAAAGAAAAACCAAGTAGTAAGCTGACTATAACTTACACCCCCGCCATGCACTGCTTATGACCTCACGCATTACATCACTTATGACAGCTTAAATGCATCATTTATGACATCACTGATGACATCTCAAATGACATAATTAATGAGATCACTGACATACAGGCATTGTAACAACGTCCTATAGGATTTGTGGCCTTGAATCAACACACTAAAGCTGTGGACAATTTTCTTTTCACCTTAATTGGATTACATGCTTAAAGACTTAAGAAGACCCGCAATTTTAAGTCGAGAGATTGACAGGCATATATTTGCCACTGAAAATAGTTTAGTAAAATACACTACATAGTGTGGCAGTAATAGTGGAATACAACTTTAGAGTCATGCTTACAATGCCAGTGTGAGATAAACCACCTCTGCATTCAACGTTATTTAACAATGTCCAGTGCCTCAGAATCTTTGATGAAGTTCTGGAAATAAACATCCACCTTTTAAAAGCGTCTTCACTACACTGAATGTCTCTATTGCTATGTATTACTACTGTTTCATATAGGCACGTGCCCAGATATCCACTGGTGGATTATCTGTTGTCAATGAAGGTTTGGACTTTCTCACAGATTTTTTGGAACATGCTTTGGCTGTAAGCCACAACCTCCCATCACCTTTTGTGTGCTTCTTTCAATCATAGCTCCACATCCCACATTGGGTGCGCTCAGCCTTTACCTTGTTTAACTTGAGCAATACTTCCACCCAAAACTTTAGTGATTTCTAAATGGTGCACCATATAACTTTCAACATGCACAATTACAATAGCCACCAAGGCTTTCGCTATTTCCATGCTATGGGACCACACGTGTACACTCAGTAATGCTGTGGGATAAATACTATTCTGTTATCAGTGATGTCATCAGTGATGCCATTTGAGATGTCATCGGTGATGTAATCAATTATGCCATTTAATATGTTATGAATGATGTAATACGTGAGGTCATAAGTAGTGCATGGTTCGAGTGCAAGTTATATTGAGCTCAGTAAGCTATAACTGGTGAATTTCAGTGTTTTCTTTTGGTTTTTAAACATTAATTTTTACCTTATTCCTAATTATAATGTCACTTCAATATATATTTTTTTAAATATATGTTCACTGAAAAAAACTAAGGTAAAAGGATGTTATAGTTAGGTGAAAATGTCAGGTAAAACATACTGTTTTAAATGAACAATCCACTGAAGTTTAGCAGCTATAGTTATCTCAAGTACCTATAACTCGTGCCCTAAAAGTAACTGTAACTTGCGCCCATTCTTTTCCATTTAAAATGGTTTGGCCCCATCCCCAAACCACTAAAAAAGGCGTGCTCTCCAAGCTTTAATGGGCCCCGGGGACCCCATCCCCCAGCATCGAATTCCATTAAAAACGGGAGGGGAGGGTGTCACGTGGCCCCCCTCCCCGAACCTATTGTGGCCCTGGGGACTCCATCCCATGGGGCCTCTCTAAATTATAGGTGAGTGCCCCGGTGCCTACCTGAGGCACCTACCAATCGGCACTTTTATTAAGGGGAAGAGGGGCGCTCAGCTCTCTCACCGAACCTCATTAAGCCCCGGGACCCCATCCTCCGGTGCAAAATTCAATTCAAAAGCAGAGGGGGTGGCACTGCTCCACTCTATGAGACCCATTAGGCCCAGAGGACTCCATCCACTTGGGCCAAATTAAATTCAAATGCGGAAGGAGGCCTCCGCGCCCCCTGCCCTGTACCTCATTCGGCCCTGGGGACCCCATCCCCAGGCCCAAATTCAAAATGGAGTGGGGCATGGGGTACCTCCTCAGAGCTTTATTAGACCTCGAGGGACCTCATTCCCTGGGGCCAGATTCCATTAAAAAGGGGAGGGGGTCTGCGCAGCTCCCCTCCCTGAGCCATATTAGGCCTCGAGGACAGCCATGCCCCTGCGCCAAATTCCATAAAAATGGAGAGGAGGCCACGCTGCTCTCCTCCCTAAGCCTTAGAAGGCCCCAGGAACCTCAACCCCTGGGGCCAAAACCAATAAAAAAGGGGCAGCGGGCCACATGCCCCCCCACCCTGAGATTTATTAGGCCCCAGAGACCCCATCCACAGGGCCAAAGTACATAAATAAGCGGAGGAGGCCATGCGGCCCCCCTCCCTGCCTCTTCTTGGGCCACAGGGACCACATACCTGGGGCCACATGTGGATGTCCTGGTGCCCACCAGGGCACCCACAAAGCTCAAGTAGGGGGCTGTGGGAGGGGGCCCTGGGCCTCCGCAGCTCCAGCCGGCTTCCTGCATAGTCCGGGAATTGACATTGTTCTAGCCTGGAAGGAGCAGCTAATTAAGCATGCGCCCTCTGGGCAGGAGCAATATCTGTTGTGTTCTTCTTGCCTGCAGTAGTGTGGGCAGGTAAACAGAACAAAAGTCTGCTCCCAGTTGGCAGGAGCATGTTTAAAGCTCCCGCCAGCTGGGAATAGACTTGCCTTCCTTACCCACCCTAATGCAGCCAGGTAAGGCATGTTTGCTCCGGTTTGGTGGGAGATTTAAAAATGGCTGGAGCAAACACGTTTCCCTGTCTGTGCTAGTGCGAGCAGGGAAACTACTGTGTCTCAGAGGTGGGCTCCTCGGGACACGAGAACTGATCCGGCCCCGGGATGATGAACCCTTAGAGGTTTGAGGTGGGGGGGCTGCATGGCCAGCCTCTCTCTAAACTTAGCTTCGGTCCCAAGGGATGTGATCCCTGACACCTACAATGGCTCAGGTAGAGGGGGTGTACAGCCCCCTCCCCTTTTAAAATAGAAAAAAATGTGGACCCAGGGAATGAAGTCACTGGGGCCCAAAAGAGACTCGGGGCGGGGGGCCCACTTACGACCCCTCCCCAAATTATTAGATTAATTGTGAGCCACAATTTTGTTTTGTTTTTTGCTGCAATTTCGTTGGAGTCTTATTTTGGCCCCAAGGGGGTACCTCTGGGGCCACCGACAGGGCCTAGGGAGAGCAGGGTATCCCTAGCCTGCCACCTTATATTATAATTTTTTTAAATCTTCAGGACAGGGAACTGAGTCCCCGAGTCCTGTAATGGCTGCCAGCAACATTTTTCTCATGTTGCTGGCAGCCAATCAGAGCACTCGCTCCCGCAGGAGTCTGACTCCTACGAGAACGATTTGGCCCAAGGGACAAAAAGCTGACACATCTCATCCAGGTTTGCGTCCTACTCACTCAATTTGCAACCTCCATTTTATGAGATGTTTATGTATTTATCCTCTTTCTCTCTCCTAAATATCCATTCTGTTCAACTACATTCTTCTGTCATCCTCTGACCCGAAATAGCCTTGGTGTAATGTCCCAATCTGAGATTTAATTTTTTCAGATTCCTGATCTTAGACACTGATAACAACCCATTTTCTTGATATCATACAGTTAGATCACACCAGAAACTGGGCAGTAGACTGCAGTCTTACTGTTAGTACCTAAAGTCACGCTGTCAAATTACCCAGAAATCTGGCGTTAGACTGTGACATCACCAGAGGCACCTAGTATAACAATGTTAAATCATCCCAAGAACCCGGTGTTAGAATGTGACACCACTAGAGGCACATGATGATATGTTGTTAGATCACCCCAGGAGCAGCAAGTTAAATTACAAGATTGCCCCAGTCTTCTGATACGATGTCATGAGATCATCCCAAGAAGATGATATTACACTGAGACATTATCGTAGGCACTTGTTATCTTACTGTGTAATAACGACAGGAATTGGCATTAGACTATGACATTACCTTTGCCCCAGGTGGGAGTTGTGCTCAACTGTTTTTGGTTTTCATTACTGGTTCAATTTCAACAGTAGTTACAATGCATGTGAGGCATCCTGTAAGAGAACCTCAAGATAATTTGATTCCTATATCTGTCTTCCCAAGAGAGCACGCAGCCAAAAATATTATTTTTATTACAGGAAACTTGGGAAGGCAGATGTAGATGTCCATCCTTGAACAACAAAAACATTGAGAATTTGATCATCTGAAATCACCCAAAAAGTCAAATTATTTGAATTCATTTACATATGGTTCATCTAGGATTTTTTGTCCAAACAAGAGGCTCCTATTATAATGCATACATCTTTACTAATACTCCAGCAGGATCAGAACCAATCATTCTCACTTGATCTAAGGTTTGGAATGGTAAATTAAATAGTCTGTTACAGTGTGCTAAGAAACTTAGTATTGCTATGTGATTTTGATTGTTATTTAAAGGCTTCATTTTCATATTTACTTTGTGGGACATAAACGTTTTATTATAGTCCCACTTTTGTTTCGCCTGGTAATGGATGTGCACTCCTGCCTTAAGAGCTCAACTTTGATGCCTGGATCCCTAATGCTGATTTTTGTTGTCATAGGCAAACATCGATCCTGGTGTATGTTCCAGGACATAAGCCTGCCTCACAGATTGTGACTTGCTGGACTGGAAGGGGTGCCCAAAGTGCTACCCTCATAGTGGTGAAAGGCTACTGCCTTCACCAGGAGTTAAGCAGCATGAGCACGGTGGTGGCAACTTACCATGTAGTGATCAGTAGGAGTGAACAGGTCCTTTTTAATCTGTGTCACTGGAGTGAGGCCTACAGGCTCACTCATTTTTAAAGTTCTGCTACTGTGTTCTTAACTCACTCTTGGCCTAAATTGGTGGAGTATCTCGCTGGATGTATGTGTGCCTGGGAAGGGTACAATACAGGGATATTGCAATACTGCACAGCTCGTGCATGTTAAATGCATGTGCTGGATGTATGTGTGCCTATGAGAGGTACACTACATAAAGGATGTAGTGATGGGCAGAGTGTGCATGCTAGATTTCTATGCTGGGTGTATGTATGCCTGTGAATGGTGCAATACATGAAGAATGTACTGCTGCATAGTGCGTGCAGGTTAAATACATATGTTGGGTGTATGTATAGCTGTGAGCACTGCAATACATGAAGGGTGAAGTGCGTGCATATTAAATGCATATTCTGGATGTAGGTGTGCCTATGAGTGGTACAGTACATGAAGGATGCATTACTGTGCAGTGTGTGTATGCTGTATACATGGTGTATGTGAGCCTGTGGACTGTAAAATACATGGAGGACCCTGTGTTCCACTTTGAGAGACCCATGCCTGCATGGTTAATCATGGAGAGGAGTCAGAGAGATCCCCCAGACAGAATTGTGTATTGCTGCATTCCAGTAAGCTGGGTGGGACACACACACTGGGGAGAGGAGAGCCAGGCTTCCACTGTACACTTCAATGGATGCTCTTTGATTCAGTGAGAGGTCACAAGGAAGAGGGCCAGTGCACATCTCAGGAAGGAGAAAGGGCTGATCAGAGACTCATAAAGGATAGGACTGGACCCTGGGCTAACCTTTTGATGCACATATATTGTCTCTGACATCCAGATCTGAACTCTAGAGACTTCCATGACCTGTGTTGTGGGATTATCAGATTTTAAGGCACTCCTATTGTGACAGACTGCTTTTCAAGAGTAAGAGACAGAAGTGGAGGAGTATGTACTTCAAAAGGAGCAGACCCTCAACCTAAAATTTCAAAGACTCAGACCTTTGGTATCTGGAAACGCACTATAAGAAGGCGAGTTTGAGACCCCAAAAACTGTCAACTGTCAAGCAGCCAGACAGGCTGTGTGAGGAGGGTAAGCTCTACAAGACTTCTGTGACCAGGACTGTGGGGCCAAGGCCTGCTAGTCTCCCTGCTGGGTGAGGGGATGTCACCTGGGGAATCCAAGACCACCTGCCTTGGATCCTGGAGCACCAGGATCTGCCTGCTTTCCAAGCCCACTGTGTCCTGTGAGGAAGAGGATAGCGTTGGCGGGAGTGAGGTCCATTGGGGAGCCTTGTCGAGTGGATTCACTGTGCACAGTGTGAGGAAACAGTTGCAACACCGATCAAGTGAAGGCCCATGTGCAAGGCAGAGTTTGCGACCCCCTAGGCAAGAAGAGGGCCGCTGTGAAATCATCGTGTCCTTGCTGCGCCGACTGGGCCGGTGCCCGTGTGTAGCGGTGAGTTGGCAACCCCGTATTCCAGGAAAGGCTGCTATGAAAAAGACAGCAGTGAAATAAGGACCATAGCATTGTGTGGTAGTGGGAGCAACCTGTATGCCAGGAGGGGCTGCAGTGTGGTTAGGGGCGAATCCTTGTGTGGTAACAGGCAGTGACCCCATATGCCAGGAGGGCCACCGTGTAGGATTTCACCATGCCAATCAGACAGGAGCCTATGTGCTGAGAGATAGGGTGACCCCTTAAGCCAAGGGGGGTCACCAGGAGCATCAAGAGCTGAGACCTGATTTGAAACCTCCTGCCGGAAACATGAAGACACTGTGTGAGCACCTGCGCACCATCACACAGGCAAGGGACCAAAGACAGGATCAATGCAGCCAGCCCCCACCGGCAGAAGAACCGAACACTTACCCAACAGGTGGAGCAGCAGAGAGTCTCTGGTTGCTTCGAGAGTGTGAGTGTAGCCACCTGGGCCACATGCGGCTGACCTACCTGAACTCAGCTGCAGCTCTGCAAGCGCCCGTGGAGGGGGAGCCCTCAGGAACTCCAGCTGCTTCATGCTGGTAACACTAGCGTCTAGCTTGTCGGCCTCGGTGGAACTTGCTGCTAAGTTAACACTGTAGTGCTGGAACACTATTGAGTTCAAATTAGAGTCCAAGTGCACTCTTGAGACTCAGACTGCTAGTGAGACATACCCTGGATGTTATCAATAGTGAATGAGGAGTAGCCAATATCGCTAACACTGGGAGGGAGTGGGACAGGGAATCATCAAGGAAACACTAGACCCCGACCTCAGGTGGGACTGTGTGATTGTTTGTAAATGTCATATATTTTCCTTTGTGTTGGTTAGCGATATACATTAATACTTTTTTCCCCATAAAAGTGAGTATTTGACTGGACAATGATTTATTGTTGCTACTGTGCGTATTTTGAGCTGTGAGCCCTTGTTCACTATCTTTTATCCATACCTCCCACCCCTCCAGAGGAGCCTGGGACTGCTCAGACCATGCTTACCCTAAGAGTCAGGTGCAGAAAGGGAACTTGGCCCAGTTACTCAGAATCCATAGTCAGTTGGGCCCTGGCACAACAGAGGTAAAAGGCTTCAACCGCCTGTGGTTGAGCACAGTAATCCCCGCTTGTCCTGTGGCCCTCTGAAAGGGGTTCAGATAGCTATCCTTATGTTTATGGAGCTTCGTTACAATTACTACCATGTTCTCTATCTTTCAAATGTGCAATAACCATTTCTTTCTGTTCATTTTCTGAGGAGATATGCATTAGCAGCATGGTGCATTTAAATTGTGCTACTAGAACTACAAGTGCCACACTGTTTGCTCATGACATCACAGTGAGCTTTGTGTGATGGCTACTGTGCACAGTGCACTGCACATTGTGAGCAGTGCTTGTGACTAGTCCTGAAGTAAGGCAGAGTTGAAGTGAAAGCAGTTGCTGCATTTATGAAAACACTAGAAGTTGGATTGATAATGTAATTGAACAATATCATGATACTGTTGCAGGACAAGCCTATCATCCAAAATCATTGTTTTTAGCTCTAGTCTTACTCGAGCAATTCCAGCAATTAGGAAATGTAGAGTTATGGAGCTGACAAGATAGACTTCATGGAAATTCTGATAAATGTAGGGGTAGTCAGTACTTCAGCAATCTCCTAAAAAGATGAAGCATGTTTGGAAAGTTCAAAGGCCATTGTTACAGGAGGAGTTTATTATCATCATTGATTAAAGCTACCTTTCTAGGCCCCCTAAATTATAGGGCTTTGCAAAGATTGAGAGTG
Source organism: Calotriton arnoldi (assembly GCA_963921515.1). Taxonomy (NCBI): domain Eukaryota; kingdom Metazoa; phylum Chordata; class Amphibia; order Caudata; family Salamandridae; genus Calotriton; species Calotriton arnoldi. Next base: position 252,486 of record CAWUFW010003930.1, on the reverse strand, counting down.
TTTCATCACAGGGAAAGGGCTTGGTGCAGCAACAAAATTTCTTTGAATGTGGATTCAAGGTAGGGATTGATTTGGTGGCTCCATAATATGGAGGCAAGGAATGGGAATGGTATTTCGAGAACTGCTCTGGGGTTTTTCAATGAACTGGATGCAAGTGGGACAGGTTGGCAAGATGTAAACAGGATGGAAATAGTTGTTGGTTTAAAGAAATTTCACATCATCATTACAAAGGTACCAGCCCCTTGCTGGTATCTTTGCTGTCAAAAGCTTGACAAAATCCAAGCACAAATTTTAAATTCTGAGTGTGGACATTATTTCAGATGTCTACTATATAAACAAGTGAGGGTGGGAAAAGGTTTCATTGGTTGGTGGAACTTGCGAAGGATTTGTGGCATCATTGCTTGGAACACAATGCTTCAGTAAAAATGGAATAGTTACTGGAAATTTGAAACATGACTGCAAGATTTATTTCAAAATCGAGAAAATGGAAGTTGAGTTCTCTAGGTGTTCTGTAAAACTGTCAAGGTATGGGGGCATTTTGCGGTACATCATTTTGCATCATGTCTAACAGCTCAGCTGTCAATGTTTTTAAGGTGGGATTTGAATCTGAAGGCTCAGACGATTGATGTTTTTCTGCAGAAGTGGAATTTTTGGAAGGGTTATCCTTTCTCTACCTTAGTGATATTCTCAGATTTTAATTCCGTATGAGGAGACACCAGGGTCATCTGGTTTTGATTACTTCTGAATGGCCATCCTGTTTTTGTATCCAGTCCTTTTGATGATAGCAGTAGATATTCTGAGGCTCCTTTCTTTCTTGAGCCGTCAAAAATCCTGGAAGTAAATTTACATGATGTGATTCTGTTGGGTACTCCATTCAGGAACTAGGTTATTCATTTGGAAAGGTGTGACCACTTCCAACCTAACAGAAATGTAGTAAGCCAAAACACAATTCTTAGAAAATCTCTTCTCAACCACTGTTTGATATGGCACAGGCAGCAGGCAATGCTCAGAGAAATGTGTGTTATGTTCAAGCAAAATAAAGAATTTTAAAGTCAAGAATACAGCACGTGAAAAAATCTCAAATTAATTAAAAGAAATAGATACAAAATATGTCAATGGCCTCCAAATCATTAAAATAGGATTAGGGGAACCAGAGCTATGAATTTTTAAAATTTTTAGACAAAAAGCACCTAGAGAAATTAAGGTATCAATGCAAGGTCTCAGTTTGCTGTTGATTGGGACCTAGATGTGATTTCAGGTCGACTGTGATAGAGTGGAAGTTGCATACACCAAGCAGGTCACCCTGCTGAATGTTTTTTTACTTTCTGACTTAGTCTAATTTTTTCAGTGGGTCGAAGTTCAAGGATTAAGCAGGTAGGGTCCCTCAAAGCTGGAGGCGGACAGCCTTAACACTACCTGTTTTGACTTGGATATGCTAAATGAGACTGCTCCTATTTACAGTGGCAGCAGGTCAGGACAGTGGGTCGGGCGTGATTGGGGGGAAGTCGATAGATGACGGGATAGGTTAAAGTAAATATATATAAAAAAAACACTTACCTTGCGCTCGCTGCATTGCCGAGTCAGCGATACGACGAGCGCAAGGTAAGTGGTTTTATTTATTTTTTTATTTACTTTTACCAATCCCGTTGTCTATCGACTGCCCCCCGCCCCGCTGCTCTTACCTGTGCTGGCTGCCACTGCCTATTTATTCCCTGAGCCCTAGGAGATCCATCAGTTCCCATCCCAGTGTGATGTCTCGTTCATCAAGAAACAGGCACAGCAAGGTCCAGTAAAGGAAGTTTATTCTCCGCTCTGCTCCTTACACCTTTGCATCACAGTGTCAACTGTTACTTTCTAAATATAACATTCTTTCACTGACATTCTACAGCCCACACCAAAAGTCGCATTCTAACATTAAATTATTATTTTCAGCTGCAAACTGAACCATGTCTGTGAGAGCTCATCTAAATAGGGTTTTGGCTAGGGTCCTGTCTGGAGCTCTTCAGAGGTAACAAGGATTCAGCCATCTTGAATGTAGGGCTTTTGGAAATCTTTACTAAAAGCAAAGATGATATGCTACAAAAGAAGGTAGGCACAGGGTGAGAAAGTAGCCAAGAGTGGATAGACAAAATTAACCGTTCACTGGCTAGTATACAAGATAAGATTGGAACCTCACAACCACCTCTTCAGAATATTCCTGGACCTGGCAAGATTACAGCTGAAGAAGAAGGCCTTACTAGAAGACGACAACTTCTGCCGGAAGCAGAGGACTCAAGGACTAAAGACTCCTCATTCTGCCTGACACCCAGGAACAGGAACTGCTCAATAAAAATCAAGTGTTTGACCTCCCATTTCTTGCTCCCAGGTCACAAAAAGCAGAAGGTCTCCTGACTGCAAAAGGGTGCATGTGGCCACACAGGACTGGACCCTAGAAGAGTATTGCAAACTTATTAGCAGGATAGAAGAAAAGGAAGACAACAAAATTGCAATAATTTAACTCAACATTAAGTGGAGAAAAAGGTGTTTGTGGAGGGAGGACAGGAGGGTGAACATTAAGAAATGATTTGTCAAGAATGGATGTGAGAAATACTAGTTTGTAGGCAACAAGGTATAAGAGAAAAACAGGAAAAACAGCAAAAGTACTTTGGGAAGTATTGAAGGGAGCAGGGGCTGCTCCATATATTATAAAGACTAAATTATGTATAGAAGCATTAGGCCACATTTGTATATAATAACAGAGGTCTTTGTAGACTTGTTACACCATTTAAATGAATGGTACAGTGTACTTTATCCCATATATCATTGTATGCTGTACTGGTTCTGTTGCTGTTGTATGAAGTGGTTATAAAACATTATGCATTGTAAAACAAGCCTCCATTTTTTAATATAATACAGATTTTGCAATCACTATCAGCTAAGAAAATCAATATTCTTATTTTGATATACTATTGTGAGACCACACAAAATGTGCCTTACTCATGAAACCTGATCCCAGAAGAGCCAGAGAACACTTGGTTTAAGTCCCTGGGAATTATGAAATATGTAGTATTAAAACTTAAAACATTAGGCCATATATAGCAAGCTACTAGTCTCAAAAAGTGCTTGTAATTTGTAACCAGTATCTAATTTTGTGAACCAGCCTATGTGCTAATAGGTTGGTTTGCAAAACTTTTAAAATCATGCTGTACGGGGGCGTGGTCTGGCCTACGCGAGAAGATGGCCGCTTGAATCCGGAGCTCTGTGCCGTGAGGAGCCCTGGACGGCGGCAAGAGCTCTTCGTCGTCTTGGCAGCAACTCTAGACCTGTTCTCTAAACAGCGGAGAGACCGAGGATAAAGTGACGACGTCTTTCATCTTGAATGATGGCCCCAGCAGAGAGCTGCAGTTGAGGCATGAGCGCGCTCGGACGCAGAACGGAAGACCGCCTCACAAGACGCGGGCACAGCGCTGCTGAGGTGATTTGCGTGAGTTATTTATAGTGTAACTGCACTTCCCGTTCTGCTGATTGTATCGGTCTTCGGATGAATTCCTGTCTTTTGCGGCAGAGAGATGACAGGGAAGCGACGTATGCTGCTTTTGGCCTCAGACAGCTTGATTGAATGAGCGTTCCCGACAGTTCTGAGGAGTATCTACAGATTATATGAATTGATTGCAACATTGTATATGATGGCTTAAAATACTCCAGAGAGAAGCTTTTTCAAGTCCTTTTGCTACTTTGCCAGTAAGACAGAGGTGGGAGTCTTGAACTTCACTTTGACAGGATTTGTTGGATGTACGCTGCTGCACTGAACTCCCAATAAATTACTGTTACTCACATTATGTGAACAGGGACGGTCTATCCATTTTGGAGAATTGCGCTGTTTGACTTGGATGCTTTCTTCCTTGTATTACACTAGTTTACGTAGCTAAATATATTAGAAGATATAGAGAGCACTTTAGGATTCTCTAATACATAAAATCGGCATAGAAATATGGACTTAAGCTTTCTTCTACAAATATAAAATACAATTGTCATCTGCTGCTTTTGACCGTCCATCTGGCTCGCCCCATGTGCATTTATACCTATTGATTGATGCGCAGATGACACATACAGAGTATAACTGTTTTATACCAAAGGATTAACGCTGAGAAATTGAAGATGCCTTCTGGTAAAATGAACTGAAAACCTGCAAAACAACTCCTCTTTTCTGAGGCTCTAAGCCAGGGTTGTTCTACTTCAGATGTTAAAGGTACTAATCCCTCGACACCAAACCATCCTAACTCTACTACCTCATCCGACTCTACTATGGAGTGTATACTCTAGGAAATTTCTGCTGTAGGCCGTCGTCTGGAGGGTATGGAAATGTCCATATCAACTCTTACGTCCGAAACCAAATTTATTCTAACAGATATTGCTGGATTCCAGAATCCGAGTAGTAGCAGTTGAAAACCGCCTCAATACTATACCAGATCGAGACCAAGAGCTTCTCTTTCTCAGGAGTAAAATAGTAGACTTGGAAGACAGAAGCCGTCGAGACAATGTCCGTTTCTTTGGATTTCCGGAAAAAGTAGAAGGGTCAGATGCCCAATCCTTTCCCAGAGAAATCCTTCCAAGACTCACAGGTCTCACCGTCGAGCCATCATTAGAGATGCAGAGAGCCTATCGTATTGCACCGCCCAACATGGGGAAAAATGGCCGACCACGCCCACTCATAGCCTCCTTCCTACGACATGATCAGGCCTGCAAACTTATCACAGCCGCCCGGACTCATGGACCATATATATTTGAAGGTCACAAGATTAGAATGGCCGCAGATTTTTCAAAAGAAACTAATGATCGTCGCAAAGCTTTCCTTTCTCTTAGACCGCGTCTTGGTCAACTTGATATCAAATATGGCCTTTTCGAGCCTGTGGGTCTGCGGATCACCAAAGATGGGATATCCAAGGAGTTTTTTGATCCGGAAGACCTTTGTCACTTCCTGGACAATCTTTCTCCTCAAAATATGGAGTGTGCGGAATTCCTTCCAGAACTTAGCTCCCAACCTTTAATCTCAAAATCTATGATATCCTCTAGTGAAATCCGACGTAACCCAGGTCGCTCCCAGAGTAGAGGACGAGACTTAGACCGACCTGCACGTTCCTTGGGAGATCGAGCACAGGCCCTTCAAGCAGTAGCCTCCCTTACGAAGGAAAGAGACAGAGACAAATCACGTTGCCCCCTAAAACCTTCTTCACCCAAAGAGGATGTACCCTGAACTATTACTGATGAATTGACTTTCTTACATCAACGAGAAGATGGAAGTTCATTCACTAGAAGTTTATTGGAGAAGATAATTAGATGAGTATCAGATGATTACCTAAACTTTTGCTTTTTCTCTTATAAACTATTCAATTTATATTCTCTTCTTTTATCCTATCCCCTTTTCCAACATCTCCCAATATACACATATGTTAATATTACTGTGACCTCAGAGTTTCTTTTATAGCCTGTTTGCTACACCTAATATGATAAAGAATTAAGATAATTGACTATATATATGAGCCGCTTATTTGTTATGTAACTTGTTATAGATTTGTTATGAATTATAAGTATTACTATACTCCTTCTTTCTTAATCCCTTCTCACATATTTCTCCTCCTCCTCTCTTATCTAACAAATATATACGATGTTGATTAACTATTTCAATATTTAATATTTAATTGTCTTGATATTTAATTATGATGATATCTATTTATACTATGCTAGTATCTAGGTATAGTGATGCCTAATTGTTATAATAGCTACTTAGAAAACATTTAATATTAATTACTATTATTGCTATTCTACGAAAAGTTTGTTTGACTATAATCTTCATGTGATATGTTAGCATCTTTTTATCCTCACGGTTTCCTCCATTTTCTCCATAGCTTGTTTGCTTACGTTTTTTCCTTTTTATTAGGTATTGTTAAAACTTTATATTATAGTTATTAGGATTATTGACTATATCTATGAATGACTGCCTTTGTGTCATGAATTTGTTATGAAATTGTCATGAATTTATTATAAATTATAAGTTCTACTACGTTCCTCCTCTAACAATAACCCCTTACACACCCTTCCCTCCCTCTCCCTCTGTCTAACCAGTATCTATGATATTATTTATATATGATAATAGTTAATATTTAATCGTCTTAATATTTAACTATGATATTATTTAACTATATGGTGCTATTATTTTGATAGGATTATACTTGGCTTTGATAACAATTATCTATGTTAATATTTAATATCTAATTACTACTATTATTACATTACGCAAAGTTTATTTGATTGTACTATACACTTGACAACTCCACACTATGTTGACCTCTCTCTTTCTCAAGATGTTCGTCTTTTCCCTCTTCCTTCAACTCTAACTCCGAACTCTATATTACTGTTTGAATATTGTTAATATTATTATACAAATACATCTCTCGTCATTGACTTTGTCGCCAGATGGGGCTCCTCTGGCACGAATAGCCCAAAAGCCTAGACCCGCAGTAAACAGTCCCATCCCATTGGTGCTGTGTTATCCCTGCACAGTACATCTACCACTCTTTCCCTTATATTTTCATTATAATTTCATTCACTTTTTCTTACTATTGCTTGCTTCTCTTTATAACATATAACTGACTCTTTCATAACCCTCTAACTTCCTTGAATTCTCGAGAACATTACTTATCCTTTAATTCTTGTCTTACCCGGAATTTATTCTTCTTCTTTACTTTTCCCCTTCCTTTCCTCAACCCCTTCCTCTTGCATAGTTCCCTCTCTTATCTAGTGATATCCCCCAATACTTGTTTAGCCTCTATTTCTACACTTTATTTCCTTCTTCACTTTCACCACCTTCATAACTTAACACCTCTTATCCCTTAAATCAACTTTTCTTTTAAATTAGCCTCTTTATACTTCCAACGCACATATGGCAGTGAACACATCCTCTTCCTCTCATCCATTATGCATAATCTCGTGGAATGTTAATGGCCTCACACACTTTATAAAACGCAAAAAAGTACTGTCTTACCTAAAAAGAAAAGAACTGATATTGCTCTTTTACAAGAGACTCATCTAGATGCTCTCGAATCTAAGTTACAGCGAGATTGGGTGGGAAAAGTTATTCATTGTGGATTGACAACAGAACCCCCTTTTGACAAGAACCAACCACGGAAATGTGGTGTGGCCATCCCTTTACACAAATCTCTACCGATCACAACTGTCAAAACCTGGATTGACTCAGAGGGCAGATATATCTTTGCCAAGTTAAAAATCGGAGAAAAGTTTTTCTGTATTGGCTCAGTATATGCCCCAACGGGTGCTAAGCGCTCCTATTTTCTCAACCTGAACCGCCTACTCGTGGAGATTGGAGCATACAGTTACATCATTGGTGGTGACTGGAATCTGGCCCGTGACACGATTTTAGATAGAACAGGCCCCTTAGATGTAATGTTGATGACAGAGCTTTATTGGGCGATATAACAACGGACCATGGTCTGATAGATCACTGGTGCCTCTGTCATCCCTCAGATCAAGAATATACCTTTCTTTCCTCTGCTCATGGCACACAATCTAGGATAGATTATTTTCTTATTTCCCATTCAATAGTTGCAATCACTAATGAATCCCCTATTTTAGAAGCCACTATTTCTGATCATTCTCCAGTTCTTCTTGCTCTGGAAATAGGTTCAACCAGTGGCGTAACGAAAGTTGAGGGGGCCCCCCTGCCACGTACACAGAGGGGCCCCCACTCCGGATTTAATCTGGGGTTCTTGGGCCCGAGTATTGTGCTGAGGGGGCCCCCTGCAGCTCGGGGGCCCCCCGCACCGCGGGCACGGCGGGGTATGAACATTCAAAAATACCGTTCACCTCAGGGTAACACCCAATTACGTTCTCATCTCTCTAAATATCTAACCAATAACAAATCATCAGTTACCTCTTGTAGAACCATTTGGGTGGCCGCGAAAGCAACTATTCGCGGACAACTAATGAGAGATGCAGCTGTGGCCAATTAGCATCCCTGCGTCATACTGAACTTGAAGCTCAAATTATTTCTCTGACTCGTCTATATACCTCTTGTCCTACTGTAACCAATCGCAAAAGCCTAGAATTAGCTAAAATGGCCCTTAATAATCTTTACACTTCCAAAGCAGAGTATGCTCTTCAACGTCTAAAAGGTAGACATTATGAACAAGGGGAAAAAGCAGACTGACTACTTGCAGCACAGCTCAAACAACCTGAAGCCTCCGTGGCTATATCTGCCATACGAACAGAATCAGGTGAGATTCTCACTAAACCGCAAGAAATAGTAAATGCTTTTGCATCCTTTTATAAAGAACTCTATACTCTTGAAGATTCAGCAACTGAAGATCAAATAATTACATATCTCGCGAATATTGATCTTCCATGTCTTACGGATGTGGGCAGAGATATACTTGGTGGTGACATCACTAAGGAAGAAGTAGCTACAGCCATCTCCAAATTACCTTATCACAAATTCCCAGGTGAAGATGGGTTCCCTGCGGAATATTATAAATGGTCTGGAGAAGAAACAATTGACACTCTTCACTCTGCTTTTCATGAGGCTGTTCAGACATCCTCTCTTTGTCCTATTTCTAATAAAGCATTAATTGCAGTTCTACCTAAACCGGGCAGGGATCCGCTCGCTTGTGGTAGCTACCACCCCATCCCCTTAATAAACAGTTATGTTAACATTTTGGCAAGTATTTTAGCATCACGACTCCGCAAAGTTATCCCCTCCCTAATACACCATTCACAGGTTGGCTTTGTCCCAGGTCGTTCCTCTAGAAATCATCTCCGAACATTAGCCTATACTTTATGGTCTGCAAAAGAAATGATGGAAGATGCAATCGCTCTTTCCCTAGATGCAGAGAAAGCGTTTGACAGTATTGACTGGGTTTACCTTTTCGCCACTATGAAACGCTTTGTTCTAGGGGATAAATTTATTTCCAAAGTCCGCTTAATATATGACAACCCCATAGCCCAGGTCAACTGTGGAGGTTTTCTTTCTGACTCCTTTCCAATTCGAAGAGGTACCCGTCAAGGTTGTCCTCTATCCCCCCTTTTTTTCTTATTAGCGATTGAACCCCTTGCTTCACTCATTCGCCAATCACCGCAGATTCGGGGTATACCTATAACGGGAGGAGTATCAAAGCTATACTTATACGCTGATGATATCCTTCTTACTATTAAGGATCTCTCCCATTCTTTACCAACTTTACTCGAGATTATTAATGAGTTCTCAGCCCTTTCTGGTTATAAGGTGAATTGGGACAAAAGTGAAGCTCTTCCACTCTCTTCTGGTACCACGAAAGCTTCAATTGATGGATATCCCTTTTTCTGGAAATCGTCCCAATTAAAATATCTAGGAATTCTGATTGATCGTGGACTAGAGGGGATGGTTTCGGATAACCACACACCTCTTATAGCGCAAATGGAAACTGACTTTGCCAAATGGTCGCTTTTGGGCTTCTCTATGTGGGGGAGAATACAGGCAGTAAGAATGGTTACTCTACCTCGCTTTACTCATACCCTAGGGATGCTTCAGATTGTAATACCTTTGACCACACTTCTTCGCATAGATTCCCGTATACGGGCCTTTGTCTGGGGAACCATGCGTCCTCGTCTAGCTGCTGCTAAATTAATGGCTCGTCGCTCACATGGTGGCTTAGGTTTACCATCATTGGAACATTACTCCTTAGCCTTACATTTCTCACAATTGGCTTATCTACTTCCAGGTGTGACTGATCCTCCACAATGGGTCACAACAGAACACATAATACTTGATTGTGACGATGATCTAAACTTATTATACAGTATTCGTAAACCTCGAACTTCCCCTTCGCACCCTGTGCTTCATGCTACATATCAAGCATGGCAACGAGCACATCGCCTTCTAGGAGTTTGCCATCGTTTGCACTCTAAAGCCCCAATATGGGGGAATGAAAGTATTCAAATTAATGGTCGAGCGCTCTACTGGACTAATTGGAGTTCGAGAGGAATCCAAACATTATACCAGATTATAATAAATGGTGAATTGAAATCCTTTGATCTTCTTTGTGCAGAATTTGACCTTCCTTTGCATCAGGCTTCACGGCATTTGCAACTACAGCACTGCCTGAAGAGATGTCTTGGTCCTTTTCCCTGGACGTTAGAATCATCGCCGATATTGGATTACCTTCACATTTGGGGTAGACATAAGGGAGTAATGTCGGGGTTATATCGCACTCTAACTAATCACCTATACTCACAACCACTTCTTAAAGCTCTTCATTAGAAGTGGCTAGAGCGCCTACATATTTCTATAGATGAAGATGCCTGGCTGGACATTCTGGAAGCCCTGGACAAGGGTACTCGTGAAGCACGCCTGACATTTTGTCTTTTTAAAACTTTACATGACTAGTACTGGACACCATCAAAATTGTAACGAGCAGGATTATTACCACACTCTAAGTGTTGGAGATGTTCTGGAGTTAATTGCAACCTTCTCCATATACTCTGCAAATGTCCCTCTATACAACATTTCTGGACACAAGTAGGAGATACAATAAAGGAAACTATTCCTCTTAGACTCCCTCTTACCTCTTCTACTATTTTATTACATGATCTTGGGAGTTCACCTGACATCACACGTCCTCAGCGCCGACTTCTACATACGGTACTCTCTATAGCCAAAATTTGTATCTTAAGATTGTGGCAATCACCCAACCCTCCCTCCAAGGAGGACTGGATGGTCGCAATGATTCAGACGGCATCACATGAGCACGCAATATATAAACTACAGGATCAAGAAGAAATATTTCAACAAGTGTGGGCCTCTTTTCTTCGAGACTCTTAAATATTTCCCTCTTATCGCCTGGTCTGTTTTCTCCCTATACTCCTATCCCCCTTTCCCTTCTTTATTTTCTCCCACCCTTACCTTCTCTTTCCGTGTAAGGAGATGACTCTCCTGATTTTCTTCTCTTCTCATTTCTTTATTTATTTACTCTTTCATTTATTCATCCATCTGCTTCCTCATCTATTCTCCCAATGATCTATTTATTTATCTATTCATTTATTCATTTATCCACTTATGTATTTATCTGCTTATCTATTTACTTATTTATTTATTTACTTATGTTTTTATTAACCTTCATGACCTTCCATCGTCCTAATATACATATTTCATACTTTATACTGTCTTTTATCTCATCCCTCCTATCCCCTCCTCTCCTCTCCTATATGTATCCTTTTCTTCTTTATATTACATTGTATATGTAATGTTACTAGACCATTGTGGGTATATTATGCTGTATTATACTTTTATGAATTTATCTACCTTTAACTTCATAATAAAGAAATACAACACAAAAAATAAAATCATGCTGTAACGTGTCAGATTCTTAGTGGATTGCAGACTGGCCTACCTAACAGATCCGGGTCTAGGGCGGTGCGACCCACGACACCGCAACCGGTGCTGATTTCTGGTCAGGGCATCCCGTTTGCAAGCATCTTATGGTTTTAGAAGCACCTGCTGCTGCTTTCCTTGCCTTCAGCAATTTCCCAGCAACAATAAAAATGTCAAGATAACTCTGGTGATTAATGTTTCTGCTGGAGAGAGATCAGAGTTTTGTCTAGTGGACATTTTGACTCATGGTAAGGTAGCGCAGAGAGTTAATATGCCTGCTGCAAAGAACGCATACCATGAAGACCACAAGGTGCACATAATGTAAATAGTGGGTTACTGCTTTTGTTACTTGCAGTTTATAAGTTAAAATCCTAACATAGAACAGTGAGCTATGAACTTTGATCAAAGAAATGCATGTTAACTGCAAGGTATAGATTAGAGCTTGTGATTTTTTCCCCAGTCTTTCACTATCCTAATGTTGCAAAAAGGGTTCATTTGGGTAGAAGTCAATTCTTATTAGTAAAGACAAACCCCAACCATGGTGTTACGTTTTAAATTCTGAGTTTGTGCTTCTCCAGACTAGGCACTCTTAAACGATACTGCCTGCTAGTATGGATAACATGTGACTCCTACACCTTGTAGTCCTCTGTCTTATTGATGGGTTTCTAGACACTGATTTACACATGTATGATTGATTGTCGCTGTGTAATGTGTGTGTGTGATGGAAAGTGTTCTGACACCCTATACTGGTATGAGTGGCGCTATAAAACTAATTAAATGCATCTAAGAGAGAGTGGTTATGTAGACTTGAGGGGCACTGTTAAAGGGTGGTAGTGACGGAATCCATGGCGGTGGTCATTGAGAGGTGCCAACAAACATTGTCGCACCAAATGTGTCAATTAAAAAAGTTACTTGGAAGTGATGCAACCCTCTGAATCACTGAAACTTGCGTCTATGGCCACCAGTCTCCCAGTGATTTGCCTCAGACCGGCCTTGGGGGTCTATCCATCCATCCATTCCGGTATTTGTAAAGCGCAAACTAATCACCCTTCATGGTCTCAAGGCGCTGGGGGCCGTCTGGGAGATTAAGTGAGTAATTGCCCAGAGTCACATGATGGTGAGCTGAGCTGCGGCTGGTGATCGAACCACAAGCCCCATGCTCCAGAGTTAGCGGCTCTGGCCGCTGCGCCACACCTCTCCCCTCCATCGCAAGCTGTAGACCGAGATCGCCGCTCCAACCCCTAAACTACATCCATGTTTCTCCTCCTCTAAACGGGGATGGATAACTGCAGATGTGATGGGTGCAAAGAACCACCAATTTATAGCAGCTCTGCTTCACCAAAGCCTAAATGACCCTCTCTGTTCTTTAAGACCTTGCAGTCTTTTTGGGAGCTATTCAGTGGTGTTGAATCCTACTCACAACCACTGTTGCATTCTGGTTTACAGAGTACTTTATTACTAGCCTTGTAATGCCCTATTACTAGGCTAGTAATGCCTTATTATGTCCCCTGTTCATCTTTTAATGCATCTTCATCAAAACGTGCTCTGATGCCATTGAAGAGTGGTTAGTAACGCTTTAAAACCCCAAAATAAAGTACAGGAAGCATATTAAAAAGTCCTGTGTTGTTTAAGTAGCTACCCTTCCTACCACGTACAGTAGCACTTACAGGATTAGGAGCAAACTGTCACCAACGGGGATTCACTAGAGCCTCTCTACATACAGGCACCCTCAGGAATGTGCTATGTAAATCCCCGATGTTGAGCATTTTTTATCATCTTCCTGACAGACCAAAAGCTATAAAGGACAAGACATAATTGGTAAGGAAAAATATAGCTTTGTTCTAATGGCAGCGCGGTCTGTGGTATGCAGCAAGGTAGCAAACCAATTGCTACAGATTTAAGATATTCAGTGCATGATTTATGGACACAGCAGCAGCAAAATATTCCTGTCTAGTGAGAACAAAAGATGAGATTTAATAGCAGTTGAATAAAAATAAAAAGCTATAATTGCAAAATTGGGCTGCAAGATTAGAACATCATACCACTTCTCTTCCGCGAGAAATGAATTCGTATAATCATATTTTTCTGATAAGGTTTGTCTTAAGCTTGGGTGAGAACTGTGTTCCTTTGCTGATAGAGTTATTCTTAAATAAAAAGCTAAACCCCAGTGGGTTTCAGAATCAGGATCCTCGTTTCATAGTTTTATCTTTTTTTCACTTGACGGTTCTGCTTTGTTAGCTCATTACAAGACCGCAGGTGCTTAAAAATAACCTCGGTACTGCCTCCATGGAGTTCCCAGTGCGATGAATACAAGGCAGCCTTTCTGAGCCATAACCACCCAGGTAGTTGTTTTAAAAACACATTTTTACTAAGTATTACAACTTGTGTAAGTTTACACCTACTGAATTTATGCATTCGTAAATGCATATGCATTTGACAATTCTTGGAAAGCTGTGATTGTTGCAGCTTCCGAGGAACAATAATAGCTTTTTTTAGTTCCCAAACAAAAAAACTGAATTTTATTCCCGGTGAAGAAGTAAATCTGTGTATGTAAATGTATCACTTTTTGCAAATCAATGTCCTAGAGAGTAAAAGTAACGCCAGAAGAGAGAATAACGCCTTCTTCAGGCAGACAGAAAACACATAATTTTAATTCCCAAAAAGAAACACGTTCACCTAAAAACATTGTTGTAAAGTTGTATAACCAGCATCCTTTTCTAAATACAAACTCCAAATTATCTCTTTTGTGTTGTTCAATGGTAGCTGTGAGAAGAACTTTTCTCTGGCATTTTAAATAATGTTTTTATAGAGTTGTGACCCAGTTAGTGTGGCCCCCCAAATTCCAGAATGGGGTGTGATTGGACACCTCTACTGTGAACAATGGGCAGTTAAGGTGGTGGTAGCGCTCTGTGAGTAAAGTGAGGTACATTATCTTTTTCTCAGCCTAATTTTGCTTGCAGCAAAACCCTCTTCTGTCTTGAGAGTCCAGGCGCTGTATTAGAGAAGTTTCCTGTGGACGCAACGGTCATTTACGCCCACTTTGCGCACCCCTGGGACACTTTTGCATTACAGAAAGGGCTGCAGACGCTTGTGCATCCCCTTCTGTAATACCGATAATGCTGGTGCACATAAAGCGCCAGTGCTATCACCAAAGGGCGTTCCCTCATTTGTAAGGGGACGTGGCCCCATGCAAAAAAGGGAATCCCTTTGCCTCTGCACCCGCACCGTATTACAAACATGAGCGCAGAGGCAAAGAAGCTTTCAGCAGGCGCACTGACAGTGCGCCTACTAAAATATGGCGCACTGTCAGTGCGCTCCCTGATGCCAGCCCCCTGCGAGGGGATCTCTTATCCCCCTTAAAAGAGCAGGGGGGTTGCAGCCTGCACTGTGAAACATGGAGCAGCTTCAAAGCAGCCACTCCGTTTTTCACATTAATGCGCTGCCCCCAGAACAGCGCGAGTTCGCAGCTGCCCCGGGGGCAACACATTCATCCACATATGGCTCATTTTCCTTGTTTGCACTGGGCGCACTTTTAAAAGGCGCGCCCAGAACAAACAAGGAAAATGCACATATGTGTGATATGGCCCCAGGTATATTTGTGTATTCAAGAGGAGATATGAGAGAATTACTTCTCATCTACTGCAGACATCCTTCATTTTTAGGCCATCGCTACAGACAGCTTTTAGCTATCTGCTGTGGAAGATCTGTTCTGGACAGCTCCAATAATTAGAGTGGGCTTTGGGGTCAACCAAGTGCTTACCATTGGTTGACATACTTACCAATCTCATTTGCCTGCTCTCCTTCTTCTTTTTGTGTTTGTGCCTCCCCTAGAGCATACCTAGCTTCCTTACAATCCTTTTAATCTGACAACTTGTATCCTTGTGGCTAAGTATGGAGTTTTGTTTTAGTTGAGTTTGTCGTTTCCTACCGGGTCACTGAGATGAGAGCTCCGCCCGTTATTTCTTTCTCTTTTCCAGATCCTTTTTTTCTAGGTCAGGCCATTCTTTAAGGCTCGAAAAACAAAGGGGCCCCACTAAAGTTTTGATCCCTCTATTTTTCACATTTTATTTATTGCCCCTGGGGAAGGTTAGTGTCTGCTTGGTGCCTGAGAGGAAGGCCAGACTAGGGTTAAAGAGACGATAAGCACTCAGTGTGCTGTACCTGAGCATTTACAACACCCATACCCAGCTATTAACATACATGAACCAAAGGTTTTGAAAAACATCCTTAGCTTTACTTTGGATAATTTCAAAGCTTACCTCTTCAAGTGGCAAACACCACTATATAAAAGAGTTACAGAGAGTGAGAATGTTTAGGTCCAGGCAAAATGAATTTAATGAAATGTACAGATTTATTAGCTAGAAATGACTATATACATATTCCAAGAAATAATACCCCAATCGGGAAAACAATAGGGCGATAGTTAAAACAGTATTCTTAGATTCTATTAAGGTTTACAGCAATTCCAATTATACCTGGGAGCACTAATATGTCTGAACGTGGACCTACCTGAATTGTCACTCTTTTCTGAGTTTGCCAAAGTCACAAAACTTTTAAAAGCTTAGGGTTTGGATTTCGTGATAGTTGGAACATGTCAACGTTTTTTCTAGGATTACAGCAGTTTATGTCAGTTTCATGTGGGGGTGGGTCAATTATTGTAAGATGAAATTAGATGCAAGAAACCCTTTATTTGCAACAGGCAATAACATATTTTAACTAGCACAGCGATACAAGTACATGCTTACATCTCTGTGTTATCTACAGGAGCTTAAAAACTAGTAATAAATGACACCTCAATGGTATTTGCTTTACTGACTTTAGAATGGTGTGAGATAAGTTCCCATCTGCCAGGGTCTGAGTCAGTGACCTGACTGTTAACCACATATATTTGTAGCACGTGTTTTAGTCCCCCTAAGCTGTCTTAATTGGATTGCAAATTGTGATCTACCATTGGCTTCAAAGAAGTGTGTGGATGCTATTCTAGTTCCACCTACACTTTTCTTCAAAAGTCTGTTCTGTAAAGTAAATATTTCTTCATTAACCCCTTTTAAAAATCCACTTTAAAATACTTAAAAATTACAATACATTGTTATGAAGACCATCCCAGTAGCCCATACGGACCCCAATCAGATTGGGTTTGTCTGATTTAGTTGGATATCACCATCAATATAAGGGCTGGAATGGCTGGTCCGTTTCTCACAGACGCACACTCATACACACAAATACATTCTCTCTCTGTCCCTCTTTCTCTACTCTATATACAGGAATAGAGCATCTGGCCCAGGAACCCTTGGCCGAAATTCTTTCCAGACAGCAATAACTTATTCAGTAAACTGACCAAAGTAAACTCTCTACGCTGAGCTTGAAAACATCCACTGAGATGCATCTGGCCCACAGCAATGAGGTCTGAAAATCAATGGCTAGATTGCATCAGCAGCTCCGCCTTCTTTCTCTGCCATTGGTTTGTTGTGGTGTCATTCGCATTTTGCTTCAGCCCACCACAGCATACAGCATGAGACAGTGGGCCAGCCTACTTCAGCCACTGGCTAACTTCGCTTTGAGTGACTGCATTTTTCTCTTTCTTAAGGAGCACATCTGTACACAAGGTAGTTCCCTTAAGTGCCAGTGTTTTTGTTTTCACTTTATTATTACTTTAGTGTTGCCTTTGTGTTTAGAGCCTGATGTGATAACAGGACACTTTTTACCAGCTGTTCATGTTGATTTTGATGTCAGCACAGGGCACAATCCAGATTTATCAGTCCTGTCTCCTGCTAATGTTGTTGTAAATTCTGTTTAGACTCGCCTTTATTTTTCTGACTGCTGCTATTTCACAGCATACTAGATTGTGTCCATTTGAAGTGCATTTATACCTGCACTCCTGACTCCATGCTGGTATGTACTTTAATTGAGGACTACATTATATACTTGTAAACCAATTTATGGGCAGATTCACCATTCTTTCATGCATCTCAACTCAAACAATTGCCTTTGTATTCTGCTTTGCATGAAAGGGCAGACATGCTCCATATTTACAAGGATATAGAGCATTTATGCTCTCTCCTTGTGCTGGCGACATAGTGAAAGGGTATCTGTGTTATGGACAGGATTCTTTTTGTGCAGAAAGGGACACCTTCCCGCAGAAAAACCATCATTAGAGATATATTCCTCTTTCCACGTGTGCTGCAGAATGTAGCACACGTAGAAAGAGGAATTAACAAAGAGAAATAAGGCTATTTCTCCTCATTATGCCTCTGTCAGGTGGATGCACTGTTTTTTTCAATTTCCTGTTCAATCTGTCTATCTCTTTGTCTGTCTATCTGTTCTACCTGTCTCTGCAACATCTATCTATCTATCTATCTATCTATCTATCTATCTATCTATCTATCTATCTATCTATCTATCTATCGGGCCCTCTTTCGTCATCTATCCTGTAACCCTCTCTATCTTTGTAACACTTTCAATCTATCTATTTTTGCTACCCTATTTATCTATTTGTAGTAAAGATTTACTAAAACATTACAAAAATAAGCATTAGCTAAGGCAAGAGGCTATAGCCAATGCCATACCAAATGGCTTTGCCAATGCTTGTTTTCTGCTGTTATGTCACTGATTTGAAGCTGTGCATTACAGACTGACAGAAAAAGGGCGAGACGGTGCCAGTCACTAGAGGGCAGTGGGGGGGGGGCTGAGAGAGTGGTGCAGACAGGGAAAACGACCCTCCCAAGCAAAAACCATCCCCAGGAAACCTGAGCAGTAGGGGATAGTCCAGTCCAGGGGTGCAACTAGACCCACATTTTTGGGTGGGGGCTAATACTTAGAAAAGTGGGGGTGGAGCCATCTTCAGAGCTGAGTCAAAATTACTCATGGGGGCTCCTTTGCTCTTCTGAAATAATACCATTGATTAGAGAGTCATTATTTTCAAAGATATGCAGCCAATAATGCACTTTTAAGTGGACTGGCAAGTATTGTTGGTCTCAGGGTAAGACGACTTATTCATGTTTACAGTGGGTTCACGGTTCTCAGTCAAGGAAATTTAGCAGCATTTATATTGTTCTGTGACTCATTAAGCCATTAGACCTGGTAAAGTGCGGAATTTTGGGTCCTACTCCGCTGGGCCATTGGAGAAAGAATTCTATCAATGGAGCAAACGGGGGCTCCATTTATGGATTACTTGAGGTCCGCTTGTCTCTAAATAAGGTGGGTGGATCAAGGGTTTGGCAGGAAGGGTACTGTAGTGAATAAATGATGGTCCAGTTCCAAGTTGTTTGCTTAAGTAGGTTTATTAGGTAAGATGGTAATAAGAGAAGCCCCACCAGGAGCAGCCTTCCTGCTGCTCAGCCCATCCACCAACTGACTCACACACTCACCAACATTCCACACACCAACATTCTATCACCACAGTCACACTGGCTGAGCAGCAGGTATAACACATCTCCTTTCTTTATAAATATAACAAAGGAACGCTAAACGGAATGACAATGAAGACGGGTGCAAGCAAAGGATGACATTGGGACAATTGCATGCAACAGAATGATATCAAAACAATTGCATACAAATAAGCAATGTAGCAACGAACTGATGCGTCAGCATGAAGATAATAGGTGGAAGATTTCATGCACAAGAGATAAAATAGAGAAAGAGGAAAAGGAAACACAAGTACTATAAGAAGAATACACTCATGCACCATCTCCCTTTCTACCACAACAAAACCCATGCACTACCACACCACGAACCACAAACAAACCCAGATACCTAAAACATGCCAGCTGGCCAGGCAAACATGAGAAAAGTAAATAGGGTGCCAACCACAAGGTGTAGAAGAGAACCATCCAACAACAACAACAAAAAAAAAAAAACACAGTAAGAAAGTGTGAAAGACCGCCCCACACGGAACAAACGACATCACAGCTGCCCTTCACCCAAGCCCGAAGCATGGGTGGAAAGTGTGGAATAAAAGTCCACACGAACCCAGAAAAGAACATCAATCACTAGTGATAAAACTCACACCACATGCAATCTCGTAAAAATGGTAGGAATAGCAATAAAAGGTTGAAAAGACACTCACACTCTAACAACATGACTCACCTTATGCCCTTCACCCTAACCCCATAGGCTGGGTGGAAATAAATACGAAAACTCTATGCACTGTGGCTTCGGACTGCCACGCAACAGTAACAATATTTGCCAAAACCACTGCCCTTCACCCTTACCCTAAGTAAGGGTGGTAAGTGTGAAACAAACATACCACACCAAACACAACATTGACTTCACTCACTGTTCAAACACTGCAAATATACAAAATAAGGCTCAACTCTGCTCTTCACCCTTACCCCGTAAGAAGAGTGGAACACCCCGTCACCAGTAGCACTCAAAGAATCACCAAAGAACTTGAACAAAAGACACTCACTTAATCTACATATGGCAAGCACTCTGACCACTAATATAACAATGGGCTCTGAGAAAACTGCCAGGGAAACTTTAGAAACAAATCACAGCAAAAGAGGGAAAAGCAAACAGATAAGCATTTACATTTGACAAAAGGTCAACATTAAAATGTTCACTCTTAATGCAGGACACCGCAAGGAGTATAGCACTGAACATTAAAAATTACAGTAACAATGAGAAAACGGGTGCTTCCCTTTGGTGAGAGACTCCTCACCCAAAACCTCTCACAAGTCCCAGGTAACTCCCTATGCTTTGCAGGTACACGTCCTCTCTAGAGTGTAGAAATCTTTCCTGTGGTGTAGAAAACCGCAACCAGCAAAAAGTAAAGTGCACTGATAATGAAAAGGAGCCCACTGTAAAACCCTGGGCTTATAGATGCGTCGCATCTTCAAGAGATTTGCAGCTGCCAAAACAATTGTTTCCAAGCTCTGCCGTTTAAAACAGTACCTACGTTTAAGTAACAGTAGTTCACGCTGTCCACGCTAACCGGAAGAGAAGACATCCACTGTGGATGTCTTCTCTTCCGGTTAGCGTGGACAGCGTGAACTACTGTTACTTAAACGTAGGTACTGTTTTAAACGGCGAGAGCTTGGAAACAATTGTTTAATGCACAGAACACTTGGAAGAACACAAATGTCGATTTGAAACACCTCCAGGGCATACGAACAGGCAGACATTGAAGGATCACCACAGAGAGTGAAGAGAGATATCCGACATTCTCCGGCTTCAGCGTTACCGCAAACAAGATGGCGGCACGCTGCATAATTTGCGTCGAGTGGCTCCAGGCGCAAACGTGCGCTAAACTTTGCCGCGCAGCTGTGAAGACACGTAGGAGGGTGAAACGTCACCCCTGAAGGTTCCTGGAACGTAGGAAGACTGCGCTGCAGGACATCCGCGTGAGGCCCAAGTTGAAGGTAGGTGGGCGCACGCGGTTTATTATTCAAACCACAGGGACAGCAGTTAAACTGCCAAATGAGCAAGGA
Source organism: Calotriton arnoldi (assembly GCA_963921515.1). Lineage (NCBI taxonomy): Eukaryota > Metazoa > Chordata > Amphibia > Caudata > Salamandridae > Calotriton > Calotriton arnoldi. The sequence goes on along the minus strand of CAWUFW010003930.1, from coordinate 231,660 downwards.
CTGCCAGTAACCAAACAACATAAAAATAAAAAGTGACTTCAAAAGTCCTCACCGGGATCCTGAACATGAGCCCAATACACAGTACGAAAGTGTAACTCACCAACCGTGCACATTCCAAGTGAAGCGATGTAACACAGTTCGTTTACCAGCAGTGCAAATCCTCTATGTGGCAATGTAACTCGACAAGGCACACACAACACAAAGTTCACCAGCGGTGCCGAAATTCATTCCTTTCCACGATGCAAGCAGAGTCCCTTAGAGTTATAAGCATCATATAGATCCGCCTCCTGTGTGCCACAGACACTTCCAACATGCACCATCGACACACCCAGCATGTGGAAAACAAGACGGAATAGCACCTCCTCAAAAACTGCTGGCAGGAACACAAGCAGAGGGAACATCCAAGCACCAAAGTGGCTGCTATCTTCATTCAACACGTCATATAGTGACATGGAGTCGATCTAATAGAGTTCAGTTTAGGCATGCCCTGACTATTAGGCTGTCCGGTGGGTTAGGACACTGGTGGGGCTGGGGCATACTGTCCTTCACTGAACATAGGTTTCCAAGTACGTTTCCTTTAAAGTACACCTGTAGTTTCTTCAGGTTGAAGTAGTTCTCTTGCACACATAAATTCTTCTTAATTTCCTTAAAATCGCCGCCAAAATATGTAGTGAATAAATGATGGTCCAGTTCCAAGTTGTTTGCTTAAGTAGGTTTATTAGGTAAGATGGTAATAAGAGAAGCCCCACCAGGAGCAGCCTTCGTGCTGCTCAGCGCATCCACCAACTGACTGACACACACTCACCAACATTCCACACACCAACATTCTATCACCACAGTCACACTGGCTGAGCAGCAGGTATAACAGGTACTCTGTTACATTTGCGACAGAGTACCCTGAGTGCCAAACTCTAAATCAGGCTGTACAATATAAATCGATTTTATTACAGTCAAGAGAAATGATGACTTTTGTCCGGAGTTTGTAACACACTGAATGTTGAACTTGTATTTCCATCATTATCAACAGTACCCCTGAGTTTCAGCTGCAAAAAAATATGTTTTTCTATGATATGCTTAGGCACTCTCCAGTCCTGAAATGGAGCCCACATTTGGAAATTTGTTGACTGTACAGACCGCAGGAAACACAGAAACTGAGAATGAAGTGTGATTATCCAAGGTGCCACAGTAACACAGAACCAATGCCAAAACTTGCAACATACCCAAAAACATTGGTATCTGTAGAATATTGAATATTTGGCGACATTGCTTGTACTCAGCTTCAGTATATGTCAGTAAGAATTTTACAGATGGTATAAAAAGGGTACTTCAGTGGAATTCTTGTGTGAAGTTTGGTGGACTCATGCATTCCCTGCAGGTGTCTACATTTGCCCCTATGGTAAAAAGTTTGAATTCTAGCAGGCCTAACCAGTCTTCTATCCTTAGAAGGTTGATAAAATGAATACCATTGATGTGGGTAATAGTAAATACCTGTTATTCACATTTTACTTCATGCAGTGTAGGAGTCTTGGCAATTTCCATTTCAAGTAGTGCCAATTCTGTTGGTTGAACCAATGGTCATCTCCACCCTTGGTCATCTTTTTCATTATCATCCTTTCCTGTAACTGGTTATCCTTTCCTTCTCTACTCTCACCTCCTTTTTTTCTCTCATTTCCCCATCTCTGATCATTTTATCTATGGGTCTTGGCCATTGTTATGCCTTTATCTGTGTGCATTCTCTTTCCATCTTTCTCTTACTCAATATGTGTAGATCTCTGCTCTTTGTATTCTTCTCTTTTTGTATCTTTCACCTCCTTATCTGGCTATGCCCATATCTCTTTTTCCTTTCTCTTCCTGTCTATATCTTCTCTGTTTATTTTTTACCATTCTTTTGACTATTCATAGGCTTTGATGTGCTCTCAAAATCAGCATGACTTCTGTGACATGCAGAATGCCTTCAACAGGTACAGAACAATTAGAAGGTGGTGCAGACTGAACGCTGGCAAATGTTATGAAGTACAGAAAGCTGCAAATCCAGGACAGCTGGTCTTTCAACTTATGATTACTACACAAGCCTGGATTGTTGAATCCAGCAAAGCCATGTCCATCGACTACCACAGGCACGGCTAACAGCTACAGGTCATGCCTTAAGAGCATGAGCAGTGAGTTTGAGAGAGCTATGGTATTACAGATAACCAGAACTGGAAAAATCAATGTAAAATTATTTTGACCATAATGTTAACATTTCAACCCATATCACACTGTAATGATGTCATAAAATAAAAATCTTCAGAATCAATGGCTCTTGCATATGGATTTTAACTGATAACAAGCCAAGAGACTAGTATGGTATACTACAACAGACAAAAGTATTCAGAAGGTATACATGGTATGTGCTAAACAAACATAGTTATATTGAGTGAGTTACTGAAAAATGTGAGATGGTGTGTGGGAAGTGGTGATATTCACTGTGTTTGAAGGCTCAAGTTGAAGGTTGCTCACATATGTAAAGGTCATGTAGAAGAAATCCTTATGCTTTTGCTTTGAACGTCACTCATTTGGGCTTCTCTGAACAATCCAGTATTAATGTGGCACAGTTGGGTTTCAGTTCCACATTGGGTATAGTAAGGTAAGTTCTTCAAGATTTCATGTATAATTCAGTTTGGCATGATACTACTATTCTGATGGGTCTTCCTGGGCTGGGAGGAATGGGAGGGTCAGACACTTTCACTTCAAGAGGTAGTGACCTGTCCACACCCAAAGCAGTGATTTAGCCCCCACAGATAACCAGGCAGAGAGGGCTGGGTTGAAAGGATCCTTGTGCACTTCAGAGAGCTGCTTTGAAGTCACCCCCTACATCAAAGGAACTTTTGGGTATAAGTACTGGGTCTCTGACTCCATAAAATCAGACACTTCTGGATCTTGAACTGAACCTCTGTTCACTGCTATGGTGCTTAAAGGACTCAACTGGACTGCTTTTCTAGAAGGACTACTTTTCTGCTTGTTGCCCTGACTCTGCCTTCCCTCCAAGTGATCTCCTGTTTTCTGAAGTCTTAGGGGCACTAAAGACTTCCTGCAACTCTGCTGGTGCTGCTGGACCTTCTGTGAGTCCTACCCTTACCTGAGGTGCCCTCTCCAAGTTCTGGGCCTCAGAAGTGGGTTCTGTAGCTGTTTTGCTACAAAACTGAAGCATCGGCAAAACTCTGCCGGTCGGAACCGACGCAATGCCCTACGACGCCAACGCAGAGGCTGTTCGACGACAGCTGTTCTACAGTCTGCGTGGCCCGACGATTATGCTCTGCCCAGCTCAATGGCAACACATTGCCTTCAATTCAGCGAAGCTCGATGATGATGCAGCGACCTGACTGCATGGAAAAGATCAACGCATTGTGACCTCAGCATCGACGCTTTGCTCCATACAAGGTACTTTCTCAGAGTGGGTCCAGTAATTGCGCCTCTTTTACTGCCAGCCTTGCTTCTCGTAAGCAAGGACTATAAGTACAAAGTGCGTGTTTACGCACCGCTTGCAGGTTTTCAAAACACATGAATAAAAGGCATTGTCATTTACAATGCCAATAGCTGAAACTCTCGCAAATGCGAGACCTATTGCATTGCAAATGCTTGTTTTAATCAAGGGTTGCCAACTGAGATTGGAGTTTAAAAGAATCCCCAAATATGAAAACAATTCCACACTACTTAGAGTTTCACCCTGAGATAAAATATTGGCTGTTTTTGTATTCTTAGGACCGATCAGCATAAAATGTGATTTTTTGTGATTGATGGATAGACCCATGCTATTCATAAAAGAAACAAATAAATCTAAAAGCTGCTGTAAGCTTCTGGTGGTGTGTGCAATTAAAACCATGTCATCTGCATATCAAAGCACAGGGATGGGTCTACCCTTTAACTTTGAGGCATCTAAGCTGCTTTTAGGCAGCACCCCTTCCAGGTAATTAATATACATTATAAATAAAAAAGGGTGAGGATGCAACCCTGTCAGACACCTCTTTTTATGTTAAAAGACTGGGTGCATTCACCATCCGTCCCGTATCTTACCATTCCCCTCAGACCCATATGAAGACCTCTCAAACAATTGACCCCCATGGACTCCAGCTCAGCCCACAATCTATTGTGATTGACCCTATTGAAGGCTAAGATGAGGTCCATGAAGGCTGATGAACCAAACCCTTTCTACCCATAGTATATTTGGAGAACCCAAGATACAAATTTAAATTCTGTTCCACTGTACTCCTGTTAGGCCGAATCCCATATTGAAATTGGATGAGATATTATTCTTGTTGGCCCACCTACATAGCCTCTCTAGAATAATTCCCCCTATTATTTTAACTTCAATATCCACAAGAGAAATTGACCTATAACAGGCTGGGTCACTTCTATTGCACACGTATTTCAGCATTCATTTTTTTGCTGATGAATATGTTAGTTGAGTGATGGATCACTCACAGCTCACCATACGCCATTTTGTCAAGGCATTTTAATTTTGGGGACTGCCAGAAAACATGTTAGCATCCTTGATGATGTGCATTTCAGTCCCATGCACAAGCATTCCTGATGCTCACAGTTTTTGAGTGAGGCAGATGTAAAGTAATCAAAGGAAGCAAGATTACTTAAACAAGATTTATTCCAAATAAGAGCACCACCTGGACAAGCGTCTTCCTTCTCTTGGCTTCTCCCCGCAACTGTCACGATGTCCACCCCATCATTCCAAGCTGGAATACAGAGTACGCATCATGAGATTGTGGCACAAGCAAAATTAAACACAACACATCCTTCTTTATAAATAATACAAATAATATAAACATTACAATGTAATGAAAAAGAAATAGATACAAAGCTATACACAAAAGAAATAGCATACAATAAAATGCAAAACCAATGAGGATACAACTGTTGTGTAATGAATTACCACATCATCTCCACAAACATAACAAGGAATAAAGATATTTCCTATGTGACATAATCAGGCATCCATACTGGCTCTTTTCTAATCCTCTTCTCTGCTGAATTTACCTCTTTTCTATTACCTTGTACAGAACCTCCATCGTTTGCCATAGGTTCCCTCAATTTACCATCTTGCACTCCAGATTCCCTCACTAGTTCTCTATCCTCACAATGAGACTCCATGTCACTCTCAAAATCTCTGAAAATGTTGGATTGTGACTTACTATACTTACTTTAAGAATGGCAATTCTTTTAAGGTTCCAAACCTTTCCATCAATCAGTCTCACATCATTCTTTAAAACATCCATGACTTTATACAGCCCTGAAAATTGATTCACTCCTTTTTTCACTCTCCAAGGCTTCTTTACTTTGATCCACATTCCAGCAATGATGTGTGAACCGCTAACTGATCCCTTCCTACAGTAATACTTTGATTTATAACCTTTGCGAGTGTCCTCAATTTCCTGTCTTAAAACATTCATATCCACATTAACAGTAGGTGATTCCACCAGCCATGAAGTGTTTCTCCAAGTCCTAGGTATCCTCCCCCTCATAATTTCAAAAGGAAAGCAATAATGTGCCATCAAGAGTGTCATCTAATAGTGCTCCTATACATCCATGTCTTCTTGTGTACTTGTAACTCCCATTCATCATTGTCAATTCCTGCAATTTGAATTGCACCTTTAAGTACTCCATTAAATTTCTCATTTAATTAATGAGATTATAAATGGATGTAGTACGATGTTTTATGCCAACACTATTGAAAAACCCTTAGGTCTTCCTGATAAAAACTGTGCACCATTATCTGTGATAATCTGAATGGGTACCCCTTCCTCAGTGAATATGCTGTCCAGAAAACACAAAACAGTATCCGTGTCCACCTTGTCTACAATCTTTACAGTAGGCCATCTAGAACATACTTCTATAGCAGAAATTACATACTTAGATTTGACCCCTATGGTACCCATAATGTGCACAGCAATCGTCTCCCACAGGTTATTTCAGAATGCATGGTTCACTCATGTTAGGCCTTAAAGTTTTTAATGATTTGTCAGCATTAGCACATGTCACGCAATTCCTTACTAGTCTTTCAACAAATATGTGTGAACCTGGCCATCAAAATCCTTTTTGACAGACTGTTTAGTTCTTACAATACCCCCATGTCCCTCATGACATTGCATGGTAATGAACCTTCTTAATTTGTTAGGAGAATCAGCTCTATCACCTCTCCACAATATGCCATTAACATAAGTCAGTTTATTTCTGACTTCCCAAAAACATTTTAAATTTGATTTTTGCGATACTTTAGTAAGCCAACCATTTTTCATATATCCGAGAACATTCTGCAATACCTTGTCTTTCACATATTCTTCCATTCAATTTTTCTCAATTAAAGGTGTGCCTTCATCATGCACTAGAGCCATGTATTATCCATCTCATTCTCCACTCACATCTTCTCTTATTTGCAACGGCATTCTTGATATAAAAAATCTGCAGACACATTGTCCTTACCTGGTACATAAAATATCTTGTATAAAAAATCCAGATCTCATAGACATTCTAGCAATACATGCTGTCGACTTGATCATTCCGTCAGTAGTTAGTAACAGGACCACTGGTTTGTGATCACCCACTCTGAACTGACACTGCTTAACCCACACAAAAGATCTAAAATGCTCTAGAGCCCATATGCAATCTAAGGTCTCTCTTTCGATGACCGAGTGCTTTTATTCAGCAGCAGTAAGAGCTCCAGATGCATACGCTATAATAGACTCACCCCCTTCTTTTACCTTTTGTGATAAAACAGCACCCAGACCTTTGGAGCTGGCATCGGTAGTGATTACACTAGTGAGGTTAGTATCAAAATCAATAAAGCAGTGGCCTTAGCAAGGGCTGTCTTAACATCACCAAATTCTTTTTCACATTCCTTCTACCAATTGAATTTACTTTTATTTTTAAGTAACTGTCTAATATGAAATGTTCTGCATGAAAAATGTCTTATATACTTAGCATAACATTGTGTGAGGCCTACAAATACCTTACATCATCTTTACTTAACAGAGCAGGTACTAATTGTATCGCTTCCACCAACTCCGGTTTAGGTCTCACACCATCCACGCTCAATACATGACCTAAATATGTCACTGATTTTACAGCAAATTTATATTTGGAATACTTCACAGTCAAACCCCTCATATGCAAAATTTCCAACAAACTCTCCAAAATGTGATTGTGCTCTTCTTTGTCCATTCCATATCATCCAGGAAGCACTAGACATTTGGTATTTTCCCAAATAGTGTATGCATCAATCTTTGAAAGACAGCAGCAGCCGACGCCAGCCCAAAAGGCATCCTCTTGTGTTGATAGGTGTTGTAAAGGTAGTGTAACTCTTACAATTTACTTGCAAAGCAAGTTGATGATAAGCTGCAGAGAGGTCTATTGTTGAAAAACATTTGGCATTCTTTATTAAAGTCAACATCTCTGATAACCTGGGCAAAGGAAACTGTTCTACCAAGATATTATTATTTAAGTGACGCAGATCAATACACAACCAGATAGTTCCATTGGCTTGTCTGGCCACCACAATTGTGGAAACCCATTTGGATGATTCTATTTTTTCAATTATATCCTCTTCAACCAATTTGTCTAGCTCTTTCTCATCTTCTTTTCTGACAGTAATAGGAATATTCCTAACCTTATAAATCTTAGGGCAAGCGTCTTTTTTTAACATAATATCTTGTTCAAAATCAGTTAACCTACCAATTTTCTTATTGAAAACATTAGGATTTTGTTTAAGTATGGTAGTGCCTGTGCTCTCTCCTTCATCCACTACCATTACCGGCTCTGGCCTGTTTGGATTTAACATCATATGTGGTTCTCCTTGATTGTACCTGCCTAATACTGAGGGTCCTTTTCTTGCTACATACAGCTTACCAATACTTTCTAGATTTTTTAATCTAAAAACCAATGTGCGATAATCCAACAGCTCAATTCTTTCTCCTGAGTATCCTTCAGGATTAATATCAGGTTCTTCTAGTGTACTGCCTAACTTATCTGCAAACTTGGACTTCCATATATTTTCATTAATAATGGAATATGGTCACCCCGAATCAGCATAGATTTGTATACCAATACCTCCAATTGTCATGTCACATGAAGGTTTTTCTTAATCATTACATTGTCAACATTTAGGGCCTGATTACGATGCGGTTAGGAAAGCATTCCCACCGAATCGGTTTGTGAATGGTTTCCGACCGACCGATTACGATGCATCTGGATGCTTCTTTATACGATTGGGTTGGACTCCCATTGACTTCAATGGGAGCCTATGTTCCGACCGAATGCATAGGCTCCCATTGAAGAAAGGGGTGGCTGGGGAAAATCAGGGACCCCGTGGCAGGCACCCCTTGGTGCCTGCCACACTGTGCAAGGCTGGTAAGGGGGGACCCATGGGCCCGATTGGGTAGGCTCCAGGTGCAGGGGGGCCCGCCACGGGCCACCAATGTCTGATTCCGACTGCTGATTCGAGTCGGATGGCACAATTCGGAAAGGCTATCTGAATCTAACATCATGATCGGTCGTTCGGAAATGCGGCACGTAGGGATGTACGATTCTGCTCCGTACGGCTCGGTCATTCCAAATGCCGTTGGGTTCGGATTGGGATATTCCTAACGCCTAACTCGCATCGTCATCGGTCGGTCGGAAACCTTTCCGATTCGGTCAGAAAGACACGTTCCCGATCCAATTCAGACAGAGAAAATGCCGTTAGGAGGCCTTCCTAATCGCATCGTAATCAGGCCCATAATATTTTGTTCTCACCCTCTTTTATATTCAAAGCAAATTTTTTCATCCATCCATCCTCCTTACTTACATCACTCTCATCTACACACTTGACTTTTTGTTTCTTTTTCCTTCCACAAACTTTGGAAAAATGACTGATCACCCTACAATTGGAACATTTTTGTTTAACGGCCGGACAGATTTTGCCATATGCAACATGTGATTTGCTATCATACCGAAAACCTCTCAAATCCTCTCTGTTTCCTTCATGTTGCCTCTCTCTGTTCCTTTCATGTTGCTTATTTGTTCTCTGAAATCCCCTTTTTTTCTGTGCAGGTTTGTTAGTCACTTTAACTTTACACTCATCACGTTTTACATTAGAATCTGCTTGTACTACTTTAGCACTTCTGCTTGAGAACTCAGCTTTCCTGGCAAGAGCCAAGATATGTTGCAAATTTACATCCCCAGTAACCCACAAACTTTCTTGTATAGATGGATCCTTTACATTCATTACCACTTGATCTTACAAAATCTTCTGGTAGAGCTCCAAACTTGCAAACTAGTGGCAAGGTTCTTAGCACCTCCACATAACTGTGGATGGACTCAACAGCCTCTTGTTTCCTTTAAAAAAATGTATACCTTACGATACCTATGCATATCTTAGAAGAGAAATAGCAGTCAAAATCTGCAATGGCACAATCAAAAGCATTTCTATCCCCGCCCCACCAATCTTCTTAGTCATTTGGTCAAAATCTTTTAAACCTTCAGAACCAACACAATGTAGAAAATCCTTTCTTTTCTGTTCCACAGACATTTTGGGACACAGGCCCCCTCTCCACCAATCTTCTTAGTCATTTGGTCAAAATCTTTTAAACCTTCAGAACCAACACAATGTAGAAAATCCTTTTTTTTTCTGTTCCGCAGACATTTTGGGGCACGGGCCGGAAAGGCAAAGCCGGCCCCAATAGGGGCCCGTAAGAAACATCCCCGGGGGTGGGAACCAAACTCCAAGCCCACGTAAAGTTGAGGCGCGCCGGATTGGGCGCCCCAGAGACAAGGACTGGTGACCAATCAGGGCCAAGAAAGTAAAGCAGCTGGGGATTCAAAAGGAAAACAATGGTCCTGGACTTATATTGAATTAAAGCTTAGTTGCATGGAACATTCATAAACAGCATACGGTACATGTATAGTTTATATCAATAATGTACCATTAGTTTATTTGTAAAGCATTCAAATATATATATCCTCAGAATACAAAAAGGCACACACTATTGCTTTATAGGTGACTCTTATTTTATTCGGTCACTTTTCATAACATATTATCATATTCAATGTTCAGGATAGGGAGGGGGTTGCTCCAAGGGAGAGTGTGAAGAAAGAAGGTGCTCGTGAGGTAGGATAGAGTATACAGGAAGGGAATCCAAACAGGCAAATCAATGGTTCATCATTTTATACATTGCAATCTCATTAGTAAAACTGGTAGTGATTCATGGTGGCACCAGTTCTACATTGGAGCCTGTCCCTTAGGTAATTCATGGTTATTCATTTTGTTCTTTTCAAATGTTAACAAACAGCGTTTGTCTGTTAGCGGGCAGGACTGGGATAATGTCCGGTACAGGCCCCGAACGGGGGAGAGTGTCGACGTTTCGACCCTAGTGCAGTGAGGGCAGTTTGGGTGATGTACAGTTAAGGTACCGCCCCTAGGCATGGATATAAAGGTCCGCAATTGAATTGCGGCTTGATAGAGGCTATTCAGCAATTTATGGCGGTGCAAATTCAATCATAGGGTGAGAAAAATCGCCCACGGCGTCTTAATAAATCATCTTCGCACAGCCCGGGGGAATCCAGCTGGTCTGCTCGAGGAAGACCCGCTTGCAGAGGATACAAACTGCCCTCACTGCACTAGGGTCGAAACGTCGACACTCTCCCCCGTTCGGGGCCTATACCTGACATTATCCCAGTCCTGCCCGCTTACAGACAAACGCTGTTTGTTAACATTTGAAAAGAACAAAATGAATAACCATGAATTACCTAAGGGACAGGCTCCAATGTAGAACTGGTGCCACCATGAATCACTACCAGTTTTACTAATGAGATTGCAATGTATAAAATGATGAACCATTGATTTGCCTGATTGGATTCCCTTCCTGTATACTCTATCCTACCTCACGAGCACCTTCTTTCTTCACACTCTCCCTTGGAGCAACCCCCTCCCTATCCTGAACATTGAATATGATAATATGTTATGAAAAGTGACCGAATAAAATAAGAGTCACCTATAAAGCAATAGTGTGTGCCTTTTTGTATTCTGAGGATATATATATTTGAATGCTTTACAAATAAACTAATGGTACATTATTGATATAAACTATACATGTACCGTATGCTGTTTATGAATGTTCCATGCAACTAAGCTTTAATTCAATATAAGTCCAGGACCATTGTTTTCCTATACCAATCATTACCCAGGTCCATTGACTTCTATGGGTTACCCCATTATATCTTAATGGGGATTCAAAAGGGGCGTAGGGTCCCCCTTTGACCACAGAAACCCCCCGTTGCAGTGGAATCCGCTGTGTCGCTGTCGTGGAAGAAGAATCGTCCGAAGGAAGGAGAAGCCAGCCTGGAAGGCGAGCATCGGGACTCCTGCCCATTGGATATCCAGGCTGAGCGGGACCACCGGAGAGAGGACGAGCTAGTAAAGAGTCTGCCGATCCGGCCCAGTAACTTGCTGAAGGGCCGGGTGAAACCGGCTGGAACCGGGTCTGCGACCAGCACGGTCTGAAGGGGGAGGCAGCAGCACATCAGAGCCGTGAGGGGCCGTTCAAAGTAACCGAGTGGCGCCGCGAGCATCAAGCCACCTGTTACCCCTGCAAGGCTTTCCCGGTACCTGTGAGCGGATCGTGACGAACCGGAAGCGGGGGGCGAGTGGAGCTGCGCAACCACCAGGGCAGCGGAGGCACAGGTGGGCCCAGGAATTTTGCAGCGGAAGGAGCGGATGGGCAGGCGCTCACCGTCGGCCGCTTCCCGGCATGGGAGGCACACAGGATTGTGTTTACAGACGAGGTGGGTCCTGGGTGGCTGCTGGGGAAAGGAAGCATACGCCGCCCAAGGTCCTAGGCACACAGGATTGAAGGCAGTGGTGACCGGATTGGCTGCCTAAAAAAAGAAGGCGGTCAATAGGGATTACTTGCGGGGTATCAGTAGAATAAAAACAACGCGGCTATGGCACGAGGACGCAGTGCCAACAAGAGAGAGAAGAGAGTGCCTGTCCACTTTAGGGAGGCTGTGGCAAGCAATGAGGGCAAGCAGAGGGGGCAGAAGGAGCTGCGCAGGCCCCAGGAGGTCGATGGGCCCGAGCTGGATGGTGACCTGGAGGTCCTCCTTGAGAAGGCAAGGGCCTTGGTGGCCCTGAAAGGCAAACAGTGGCTGGACGAGCACATAGAGAGACCAGCAAAAAAGAAGAAGAGATCAGTGCCAACACCAGCACCCCATCAAGGCCTGGTAAGAAGGGGCTTGCAGCCAAAACGGTGGCCCCATCACAACCAGTCAAGGGGGGGCCAAGGAAGGTGCAACAGCCTCCTGCCGCAGCTTCAGGGCAAGGGTCAATGGGCTCCAGACCAAGAGTTGGAGGGTGAACCAGGAGCAGTCCGGCGCAACCAGAGGCAGGGGTGAGTGGCTCAGACACGGAGGTTGGCAGCAGCGATGACGAGGGGTCTGTGGCCAACACGGCGGTCCCCAGGGAGCCACGCAGCATGTCACGATCCAGTGAAGACAACAGTAATGGTGAGAACCAAGCGTAAAGCGTAAGGGGGAAGCTGCACAAAAGGGGACAAGGGCAGAAGGGTATCAATGAGGAGATGCCGGGTCAAATTGTGAACTTTGGCACACAGTTAGGGGTAAATAATTACGCGACGCATGCGCTGTGGGTCCCACCGCCCTCATGGGCAACATACTCGATGGGGGGCCACAATGAGTTCTGGGGGGAATCATGGGGGCAAGTTACGCTGCATCCAGGGGCATGGGGGCCATGGTGGTCATGGCCACGGCCAGGTGCCCTTGCTGGCGGGGAATCCCGGGTAGGAGCAGGGGGTAATGGAGGGGACAAAGGGCCCACCCAGAGCAAGGGACAGAGGAAGGGTCCGACAGAAGGGAATGACCATCAAGAAGCTAGGACCACGGGGGGCACAGGGGTTGGGGTTGTCACCCCGAGCACTCAAGGAGAGGGCAGAACGCCTGAGGGCCCACAACCGGCCAAGACAGGGGAAGGGCAGGATCCAGCAGGTAAACCCACAAGCGAGTACATCCGTCCCTCCCCGAGTGACCCACCTACAACCACCAAGCTCCTGGGGCTTGCGAACCTCATCCCACCGACAGTAAAGGAGAGGATCTGGCGTAAGGAGTACATAGACATATTCTCCTTGCTGGAGGTATGCCAGGCAGGCTTAGACCTGACAGTGCAGGACAAAAAGGATGAGGACAGGAGGGAGAAGCCCAAACCTAGAGTGAATAAGACAATAGAGAACTGGCTGCGGGCCTTCAGGACTTTAGCTTGCGTATTCATAGAAAAATTCCCCCAGTGTGCAGCAGCCCTAATTTTGTATGAGCAAAAGGTACACGAGGTGCAGCAAAAGTACCAGGGAGAAGCATGGCTGAAGTACAACGAGGGCTTAAGGGAAAAAATGCAGACCTGGGCAGTTATGGAATGGGACCACCAAGATATGGAGGTCTTCACGACCCACATGGTGGTGGCAAGGGAAGGGCTTGGCAGCCGGGAACCCAATTTTCGTCCCTCAGGGTTTAAAGGGAAATATGAGGGCCAAGGATTCAGAGGGAAAGGCCAGGTTGGCGGAAAAACTGGGAAGACACGGGTGGCTGCATGCTGGAAATACGATTAGGACGAATGTAGATGAGGGAACGCCTGCAGGTACAAACATTGCTGTGGGAGCTGCGGTGGCAGTCACCCCGCAATGCATTGCAAACAAAGTCAAGGCGCAGGTAACAATAGAGACAAAGGCAGCGCGAAGAAACAATAGAGGACGACGACGGGGGAAACAGGGGGGACGGAGAAGGGGTGGCCACTGATCACACTCTTAAATTCAAGGAGTCTGATCAAGCTGCTAAGCAGTTATCCAAGAATCAGGGACAGACAACAATTGGCTGAGGGGTTCACAATGGGGTTCCCCGTCCCTTACAAAGGGCCTGTGGCCCCGCGGCTTAGCCGCAACCTAAAATCCATACGGAACAACCCTGAGACAGCGAGACAAAAAGTAGGCAAAGAAATCCAGCTAGGAAGGGTAGCCGGTCCTTTTACTTCCCCACCACTACCAAACCTGATAGTCTCACCATTAGGGGTGGTACCCAAGAAGGAGCCAGACAAATACCGGCTCATACACCACTTGTCACACCCACAGGGGGTCTTTGTGAATGACTGGTTGGAGCAAGAGAACTGCTCAGTAGCGTATGCCTCCTTGGATGACGCAGTAGCACTGATCAAGCAAGCAGGGAGAGGGCTATGTTAGCCAAAACAGACATTGAGTCAGCATTCCGCTTACTACCAGTACATCCAGACAGTTATCACCTGCTAGGTTTCCAACTGGATGGTAAATACTACTATGACAAGTGCTTACCCATGGGATGCGCCATTTCTTGTGCTTACTTCGAGGCATTTAGTAGTTTCCTGGAGTGGGAGCTGGGAGCACGCCACTCTGAAGGTGGGCGCGTACACTACCTAGACAACTTTCTTTTCATTGGCAGAGCGGGAACGGGAGAGTGTGCAGACCTTCTCCACCTATTTATGGGCCTGGCAGAGGAGCTAGGAGTCCCTGAAGTGCCAGACAAAACAGAGGGCCTGGTCACCAAGCTATCCTTCCTAAGTATGGAACCAGACTCAGTGGGCGGGACTTGCAAACTACCAGCGGAAAAGGTGTTGGAACTGCGCCAGATTATCTCCCAGCTGCGGCAGCAGAAGAAGGTGATGCTAGGCGAGGTGCAGCAATTGCTGGTGAAACTAAATTTCGTCACCAGAGTAATCCCTGCCGGGCGCCCCTTCGCCAAACGACTGGCCTGGTTGACAAAAAGACTATCAAAGAAACACCACAGGGTGCGTTTGACACTAGGGGTGAAGGAGGACCTTGGGCAATGGGAAGAATTCCTGGCTAGGTTCAACGGTACCCTCATGTGGCGGGAACCCTGGGTGCTGGCTGATCAACTGGAACTCTACACCGATGCGGCAGGCAGCCAAGGCTTTGGGGCTATTCTGGGGACAGCATGGGCGGCGGCAAGAAGGCCAGACAGTTGGCATCAGAAGGGGCTAACAGGCAACATCACATTGCTGGAACTGTTCCCCATAGTGGTGGCATTTACCTTATGGGGCCACAAGCTTGCCAACAGGCAGATAATCCTTTGGTCTGACAACCATGCAGTGGTGCAGGCGGTGAAATTAGGGACAGCAAAATGCCCGGAGGTAGTCAAGCTGCTGCGGAAGCTGGTCGGCTGCCAGCTGGACGCGAACATAGCCATTAAGGCCAGACACATCGCGGGGCTGGATAACGCAATAGCTGATTCAATTTCTCGTTTTCAGTGGGGCAAGTTCAGGGAGCTGGCACCAGAGGCAGACCAAATCATGACACCTGTGCCAGAGGGCATATGGGATCTGGTAGACAAGGGATAAGGAGACTACTGGACAACACTCTGGCCCCCAAGACAAAGAACTGTTATAGTAAGTGCTGGGCCACCTTCACGGACATAACAGGTGGCAAGGAAGCGCAAGACATTGGGCAAAAAAAAGTAACCACATTCATCGAATGGGCATTCCGGGGGGGGAGGGGGAGCGTGTCATGGGCACACGCACACCTGAGCGCGGTCGCACACCACACAAAGCTAGTAACAGGGGGAGATCCAACTCGGTCTTTCCTCTGTAGAATGGTGCTGAAGGGCTGGGGTAGACTGCAGCCCAAGAGTAGAGATAAGAGGCAG
The DNA here is from genome assembly GCA_963921515.1 of Calotriton arnoldi. Taxonomy (NCBI): domain Eukaryota; kingdom Metazoa; phylum Chordata; class Amphibia; order Caudata; family Salamandridae; genus Calotriton; species Calotriton arnoldi. The sequence continues at coordinate 215,943 of CAWUFW010003930.1, read as the reverse complement.
CCCATCGACTTTGCAGTCTTAAAACGGGTGATGGGCGCCTTGGCAGAGGTATGCAATGGGGTCCATGAGCTGAAGTTATTTAGTGCGCCATTCGCACTAGCCTTCTTCGGGGCTTACAGGATCAGTGAGCTAGTCGCCCCAGTCAAAGGAGACCCAGGAACAGCATGCATACACAAAGCGGACCTGCAGTTAGGAGCAGGGCACATGGTAATCCATTTGCGCCGATCAAAAACAGACCAATCAGGCAAAGGGAAGTACACCCGGATTGAGTGTATCAAAGATGAGTCATGCTGCCCAGTATGCTTGATCCGGGACTACATAGGGCAAGTGAGGTCTTCAAAGGGGCCGCTATTTATGCATAGGGACGGGTCCTACCTGAGCCGGTTTCAGTTCATAGCGGTCATGCGGAGGTCTCTGGAGAAGGCGGGTTTCCCACCAAGAGAATTCACACTCTTTCTTAATAGGGGCTGCAACTACGGCCGCAGGCCAGGCCTGGGGTTTGGGGCTGATCAAATCAAGGAGGTGGGGCGATGGGCATTGTGCGCATACAAAAGATACATACGCCCCCCACTTATTAAGTCTTGGCTTTACCTCACACCCCCTCCTTTCTAGGTCCGTCGGTGGGTCGCAGGAAGGTATAGTTCGTGGGGCACTCTTACATAACCTGGGCGCAACGGTGGGCGGCAACACGGCAAGAATTCAGAGGGATATGGCTCCGGAATACGGAGGTGACCTGGCTGGGCCAATCTGAGATGAAGTGGGACCAGATGCTCCCCGTGGTGCAGAGGGCATTCAGGCAAGGCGAGGGGCCAGATGCGATAGTCGTGCACCTAGGGGGTAATGACCTGGCAGCCCTGGGAAGGAGAGGCTTACTGGAAAAAATGGTTAACGACCGAGTAGCACTAGCCAGGTTAACCCGCCCGGCAGACACAATATGGTCTGAAATGATAGCACGCAGGGCATGGAGGGGGGCCAAAGACCAGGGTGCGGTGGAGAAATCCAGACACAAACTAAACATCACCATGGCAAAAATATGCAGGGCCAACAGCTGGGGTTTTGTAAGACACGGTCTGATCAACCTGAGGTCCCCAGGATACCACTTGGAAGATGGGGTGCACCTGACTGGAGCAGGCATGGACACACTCAACATAGTGGGGGTCCTGGAGCAACTGGGTTTCTCATGAGCAGAGGGAGGTGGCAAAGGGGGAGCTGCCGCCGATCGTGCTACTGTCAGCAGCATGGCGAAAGAAACCAGGACAAAGATCCAAAGGGGAAAGTACCATAGGTAGAAGAGCCGCTCCCACAGTGCCCTTGGGATGCCTCACGGCAGGGACACGGGGTGAGCAATTGACAACACACAGCAAAGGCAGAGTAGAAGAAAGGCTCGAACAGTGACCTTGGGATGCCACACGGCAGGGACACTGGGGAGCAGGCGAAGTGGCCAGCAAGGGTCCAGGGGAAACGGAACGGCACTTGGAGCCCAGGTCGGTCCTAACAGACGGTCACAAATCGGTAGCAAGGGAAGCCTGGAACCGTGAACACTGAGGCCTTGCACAGGGGGCACCTCGAACAAAAGCAGTGCTGACAAAAGGACAACGTCAAGCATGGAAAATAATGCGGGACGTAAATTGACATGGATGTTTATGAATGACCAACCAATAAGTTGTGAAATGTGTAATCCATGTGTTGAATAAATTGCGGCCTTTTATACACCATATCTTGTTGTCACATGAATGACTTTATGGGGAAGGGTCGCATGCGGATAAAGGCGGGGAGGAGAGGGGTGAACTCCCGCCCCTCCCCCCGGGAGGTGTTTCCTTGTTCATCAACCATGTCTTGATAGTACAGGAAATAGGCTTTCCATTCAGCCCACTTCATAAAAGGCACACCTCCTGCAGGCCAGAAAGACTGTGGAGGCGCCAAAGAAAAATTCTGTGCACACATTTTGAGAAACAGGGACTAGTTCACTGTGACCAATAAGCAGTGTCTGTTCTCCACCCCCACATATAAGCACTTGTGTGGCTAGGGACAGGCTAACTGTATGGCAAGAACCAGTGTCCACTCTTCACCCTCTCAATAAATGTAAACATTGCTGTAAGAAGGTGTAAAAATACCTTGAAAATATGCCTCGTGGCAGAATACTACCAACAATTGCACTGAAATGTAGATAGCACCTATTGCGGCAAGCTGTGTAAATTGTAGTGCCGCGCTGAAGAGCAAGCTTCAATCCGATGCAAATCTAGTCTCAAAATGCCAGAATGCTGCACACAGCATGATTTGCTGTTAAGGAGTAGGCAGCGTTGTGAAATTGCATCCAATATGTCATTATGCAGTGTAGACGCAGTGACATTGTACGTCTGACATACACTGAACAATGTGACTCCACAATTCCATGTGAAAAGGCGTCACATTGCTAGACAACCAACGTCGGTGAAGTGAAGTGTATATCTCACGACAATCTTCAGCAGGTCAACAAATGCCCACAAGATCTGAATATGACATCCGCCCCCAGCACTTCAAATGACGACATCAACTGTAAACTTCTTTCAGCCCTAAATCACGAGTATTTTTATTTTACAAATGGAAACTTTACCAGCCGGGGAAAAAGCGCAAACTGTGACCAAAAACAGTAAAACAGTACTCATCTGTAAACTGAAATTTGAAGAGCAGAAAGCAACTTCGAGGCTGAAATTTCTTAAATTTTGTGGCGTAAAGGTTCGCTAGGGTTGTCTTCTCACTCGTGGCCGCTTTGTAAAGTAATCAAAGGAAGCAAGAGATTACTTAAACACGATTTATTCCAAATAAGAGCACCACCTGGACAAGCGTCTTCCTTCTCTCTGCTTCTCTGCGCAACTGTCACGGTGTCCACCCCATCATTCCAAACTGGAATACAAAGTGCGAATCATGAGAGCGCGCCACAAGAAAAAGTAAACACAAGAGCAGATTCTAGTGTCTTGGTACAAAATACTCAATGCAGCTCACTTCTTGCCACGATGCAGGCTCCTTTTGAGTTTAAGGGAATAGCAAGCATACTTTGTAAAACATCACATGGCATGACAAGCAGCATTCGGAATTCATCCCACTGTATGACATTTTTAAACCACATGCAACACAATGGTGCAGATTACATACACACTGGGGACGATTCACAGCACCATTTATGAGTATGGGAAGTAGTAATGAGGGAGCACTCTTTTACGTTCTCTTACAAGCCTTTGTTAATTGTCCCTGAAATGGTCAGCTGCCTATTTTTTTGTTGCAATATTTATTTATTTATTTTGACAGGAAGGCAATAACAGCATACAAAGAATGCAGACATCAGTACAAAGAATAGACCCAAGACCACACCAGCTGACTTGTCTACTAAGTCAAAGCACAACTAACAATTCCAGTTGCCATGAGAGTAAAGGATGGTGGTTGGTCGAGGGAGTGAAAGGAATAGGAGGGGATAAAGGTATGGGGAGGGAAAAAAGGAGGCTTGGGGGTAATGAGCAGGGGATACAAGAGAATTGAAAACGTAGTATGAAATAAGAAGCCACAAACCCAGCATAGAAATTCCAGGAAGCAGAAAGGGATATTGGTCCCAACACGGCTCTGCTAATAACAACAGCAAATTCAGACACCAAACTTAGATAAAAGACAACATTTCATAAATAATGTACCAGGTTGAGGGGGAGTCCTCACTCTCTTCCCTAGGACCCGAATTCCAAACAACCCCTGCTGCCCGAGGGGCCTACTCTTGAGAGGACTAACCCAAAAACGTTCTGTGGAACAGCACCCTCCCCCCGCAGAGGGCAGTGAAGGTGTCCAGCCAGAAGAGAAAGGGGTAGCATAGACAATGTCTTGAGGGGTATCGTTTGGTAGGGAAATAATTAAAATGCACAACGAATTGCAGAGAAAGGGCGAAGGGGCACAGGGAAACAGAAGACTGTGAAGCGAAAAGATTTAAGGAAATGCTGTCCACATATATTTAATTATATTATACGATCAAAACATAAATAATTGAACAAACGTAAATGCACTGTGCTACATTAAATGTCATGTAACCTGTGTTGTTGTGCACAAGTGCTCATGAGAGGTGAACGGCGCTAGTGACACGTGAAGGAATAGCTGGGGGTCGCTGTGGGTGGTGGTGCATGGCCGTTCTTAGTTGGTGGAGCGATTTGTCTGATTAATTCCGATAATGAGTGAGACTCCTCCATGCTAATTAGTTACGCAATCCCCAGCTATTCCTTCACGTGTCACTAGCGCCGTTCACCTCTCACAAGCACTTGTGCACAACATCACAGGTTACATGACATTTAATGTAACCGTGCATTTAGGATTGTATGTTCAATTGTTTATGTTTTGATTGTTTAATATAATTAAATATATGTGGAAAGCATTTCCTTAAATCTTTTCGCTTCAAGGTCTTCTGTTTCCCTGTGCCCCTTTGCCCTTTCTCTGCAATTCATTGTGCATTTTAATTATTTCCCTACCAAACGATACCCCTCGAGACATTGTCTATGCTATACAATATTTACCCTGGTCTTTATCGGGTTTACGGATATCCTCCTGTTGTCTGTTACTAGAAGAGAAAGGGGGGCAGCTCTCCCAATTGCACGCAGCATATTCAGAAGGTGCCAACACCTCCAAGGGCCAGTGCCCTGGTTTATCTGCCTATATTGAAAGCGCAGAGGGCACAGACATATTTATTTGTGCTAAATGGGTAAGAATATTCCAGTTTTTCTCATTTAAGATGTTTTCTGGCCAATTCACAAAGGCATGTAGGAGCATATAAGAGAGTACTCCAAGGCTATTACTTTGTGTATTCCAAAATGCCTTTGAAAATAGGTGCTAGGGTGATGAAAATGGCCTTGCTTGTTGCTATTTGTCTATCCACAAAGGAATAGGACACGTTACAACGCATGTGTTTGCAACGCATGCCATTACAACGCGGTCATTACAATGACCGCGTTGTTATGATGCATACCATTACAACGCAAGTCATTACAACGACTTGCTGTAGGGGGGGCGCTGGAGTTTGGAATAGAATAATTTACTATTCCAACTCCAGTCTGTGCATCAGTAGGGAAGGTGTTAGATTTAAAATCCAACACCTTCTGCCTCCTACAGCAAGTTGTTGTAACGACTTGTGTTGTAATGGTATACGATGTAACAGCGCTGTCATTGTAATGACCGCGTTGTAATGGCATGCGTTGTATCGACTTCGTTGCAAACGATGTTTGCCTCCACAAAGTCAAGCTGAAAATGTTCTCTGGCAAGTTTTGCATTTAGGGTTTATATTGTTGTACAGTAGTTTTTAGAACCATTGACATGTCACTTTTTTAATTCTGGAAAGTTTAATTCTGGCTTCTTGTTGGAGACCATCTAATACACCATCAAGGATCCCATTTTTTCTAATATTTTCATACATACACAACCTGTCCTTTGTGGGTCCCTTTTGGAATTGTTAGGGAAAAAGTAAAACAAGAAAACCTACCACCACAGATATCAGCAGGAAGTACTGTAGGACTCTGTGATTAAACAATCCACAAACCGGGGTTGCACAAGAACACAGAGTCTTGTGAGAATTAGCACAGGAATACATAAGCCCACTCCCACCTCTAGCACAGCTGCACGCCCAAGGACGGTGAGCCAATAGTGCAGGAAGCAAGATAAGATAAACTCTGAGAACTATTGGAGGACAGCAACATTGTCTGGGAGGGGAAGGTAAAGAATTGATAACCTCTAAGGTTAGCAGACCTCGATGATAAGGGGGGCCAATTAAGGGAATAAATGTACATAAAGATACCAGGGGCGTGAGGAGTGTGGAAATAGATCAGTAACTTGTATCAGAGGGACCTCATTCTTGAATCTTGTTTTTAGCCAGTCTTGAAAAGATAATATGCCTGAGTCATTGTGGTTTTGTGAATAAAAGGAGCTGCCTGCGAGCAGCAAAGTGAGTCAGTTTTCAATCCTACGGGGTTGACTGTCTCTCGGACGTTATTTTGATTAAACTTATATCATATTTCCAACGGCCTGTGTCTTTAATTCTTTCCAGTTAACAGTATGCTGTGGAACCTAGACACATCTGCCAGTGCTCAGAAACAATTCTACTGTGTGAAGTGTGGATGCAGATTATTGCAGCACAAATAAGTACTGTGTTCATGCAATCAATAAATCTATCAATCAATCAAAATACTTTTTTTGGCTCTACTGAGTCATAAAAGTCACAGCAGAAAAACAGATACAGTATGATAAACAATAAAAGGAGTAAGAATTTTGTTAAAATCACTAAAATCAAGTAAAAATCAACATTCCATAGTTTGATAGCATCTTTAAAGCACTTAAAATGTAATTTAAAACAGCATGGAAAACAGTTTCATTTCCCAAACAGTGCAAATAAACAAAAGCAGCTACATGAGATCTGGTTTCTAGTGCTCGTAATACTGGACGAAGGAGTTGCCTTCTTTGTGCAATATAAAATGTGCAAAAAAGCAAAAAGTGCATAGTGCTTTGTTCTGCTGAGGCTTCACATTGTAATGGAGCTAATGTAGTTGAAACAAATTTGCTACCACATGTTAAAGTGCGTTTTCCTGGCTTATGCTAAGTAGGCCTCAATGCCATCTTGTCCAAAATAGATGACACAGCATCATGTTTATTCTCTGTTTATTTCTGCTGCACATAGTTAAGCAAGATGTGGATTTGTTTATTTCTGACAGACACTGTTCCCGAAGAAAGCCTGCTAGAAGGCCTACTGTAACACTTGTTCAAGGACTTTTTGCATGCATGCAATATTTCATTCATTCACAATGGTTCACTGTTGTTTTTGAAACCAGCTTGTTCTGGCTCCACCGGAAGACATTAGGTCAGAGGGGCTGAATAAATATTCACGTAGTGGGTTAGTTATAAGACATATGGTTGTGTGGCAATTTAAAAAATCTGTCATTTGATTTGATGAAAATTTAATTCCTTGCTCACACCAAGGTTTCTGTGGAGAAAATGGCTATGTAAACCCTTGAATGTACGGGTGAGCCAGAACTCTTGAGAGACTTTTCCTATGCTACTAGGGATGCTGTGCAATTTCTTACTGATTTTGCTGCACATTTGAGACTCAGTCTATTTCTGATTTTGCCTATTATTCTGTGTTGTTCTTATTACTGAGAACCTTCATGACAATGATTGAATGAATATAAACGAGATTTACTGCATCTTCACTATACTATTTCTGTATGGTACAATTTTGAATTTTGCAATAAACCTTCATGAGGTTTCTAAATATCCCTCTAGAACTCATTTTTGACTTAGTCATTTCCTATTGACTGCATAACAACGTCGCCTATCCATCCAGTTCCTGGGCGCACCATTGAGATACAGAGTGTTTTCTAGGCCCCGTGTGTGCCCACGACTCCAATTAGATTTGTCCATTCAAGGCATTTGTAAAGATAAGTTGAACATTTATACAAATATTTTGACTAACCAGATGTGCTTACCATGCTAGTGTTTTTTTTTAAAGCATTGTATACATTTATATAAAATGAAAGGTAAATTGCTCATTCGTTTCCCACTAGCATTTGTCAGAGCTTACAATCCAGGGCTTCTGCCCAGTAAAGGTGGGCAACAGCAGACCACATAGATTAATATCTCTTTTTTCTTTTAAATGTCTACAACTGATCATTGCAAAAATGTGTTTTAGTCAATAACTTTGGAATTCCCTGAGCAAAAACATAAACTAATAAATTTAGTCTAAAAGTCTAAGGGGCTGATTACGATGGCGGGCAGACTAGGCCCGCCCACCATCGTAGCGGTGTTTGGGACCGCCCGCCAGACATGCGGGGGTCCCACCACTGCGATTAGGATGCGCCCGCCATACTGGCGGGCGCATCCAGGGCTTTTAACATTGCGGACGGTGCTGCTGGCTGCAGCACCGTACGCAATGTTAAAAGTGCTTGCACTGCATTTCCCTGCACTATGTGGCAGGCACCACGCTGTGCCTGCCACTTGGTGCATGGAAATGTACCCCCCAGTGCACCACCCCCACACAGAGGGGGCCCGCAACGGGCCCCCGAATCCAGCCTCCGCCTGTCTTTTTGTGGTGGGATGACCACCGCGAAAAGACAGGCGGAAAGGGATTACGTAATCCCTACGGCGGTGCCTGCAAGGCACCACCGCAATGCTGCCCTGTGTCCTGGTTCCGCAAGGTGGGTGGAAAAGGACCGCCTTGCGTAACCGTGGCGGATGGACTTTCCATCCGCCGCGGACACATTGGGATTCCCACTGCCATCCTAATTCGGCGGTGGGAATTTCCTGTGTGATGGCGGAAGGACCGCAGTGGCGGTCCTTCCGCCATCCTAATGACCCCCCAAATGTCTAAAACTTGATTAAATATACCTGAGGATCAAAGTTCTGGAATGAATCAAAAAGATACTTGGCTTTTTTAAATGACCGGATGCTTACTAGGTCATAAAGTCGGGATCCTTCCATTACACGCTCTCGCTTTAGTTGTTTGGACTATATATATATATAATTAGTAAATGACTTTCAGCAGTTTTGTTTTAATTATTGTTATGTTATTTTACAAGTTCAGGCGTTACGAGAGAAATTGCAGTGGTGCCGCATTTACATTTCTGTTTAAAATATTCCCACTTGAATGTTTAACGCACAATGTCTGTTATGTCTGCCAGTATGATGGTAATTCTCAGGAGCTGTTTAAGATATGCACTGTGCATATTATATAATATCAAGCATGCACTTTACCGATATTGTGAGCATGTGCTTTGGTGATTGTTTGAGCATGTTATGGGTAGTTTATACTTTTTGCCATGCATTGTGTGAACTTACCTGACAGTATGTCTTTCATGTTTACTATTTATTCAAGTGGGAGGGAGTATAAAACAAGTGTGCACTATGGCGCCAAGTAGATTGACAAAGCCTGCTGCGCAGGCGAAACGCGTCTCTTCTTTTACCCCATGGATTGAGGGTGTCCTGAACGATTAAATTGATGCCGTATCCGTACAGCCTCGTGTCCGTGCCTTCTTCTATGGAGTTTTCTGTGGGAGCTGGATGGAGTGTTCATATATATATAATATATATATATATATATATATATATATATATATATATATATATATATATATATATATATACATACATATATATATATATATATATATATACACTTCCTTTCTAAATTAAAACATTAACCCAAATGGTTGCTTTTCCCCCATTTTGTAGTTTGTGTTCAGAGCAGTCCTATAAGTGATTTGTTTCCCTCGTGTAAAGCCTTGAACATTTGTAGTTTCTGTCAACAACATGTTTTTGACATAATAACCCGAAATCTAGTTTAATGTGGCATTGCAACATGCCCTTTAGTAAATTAAAGAAATATTGGCAAAGTCAATTAGTCTGGCCTGGGAAGGGGTTATGCAAGGAAGTGCTGGACAAGAGAGGAAGGACATAATGGCTGGAGTAAGGGGTCAATGACTAGGGGACCAGGAGTGGAGAGGAAGGAAGCAATTACTAGAGGGCAGGGCAATGCAGGGCTTATAAGGGCGCAATCTCTGAAGGAACAGGTCAGGTGGGTAGGAAGGAAATGATGACTGGGCAATTGGGGTGCCTCAGGCTGCTGAACTTCACCTTGTATCTACCATGACCTGTCTCTTTGGCATCTTCTACAGCTCCTCTGAAGTGCACGGCGTTTTCAGTAGTCAGTTCAGCTTGTTTTGTGAGCAGGACTGTCTCCTCCTCCAACAAACAAAACAGACCTTAGTAAAAACAAGCAATGGAAATGTCAACATGTCTGGCCTTAAAGGAATGTTGTATGGTAATGTGAAGCATTACAAGTAGATAGCATGGGAATGGATATGTAGTTGTGTGGATGCAAATAACTGTATAATAATATTGGTATAGTTTAAAAGGTCAGGAGACAATTGCACTGTCAAGCCAGACCTAGAAATGCTAGTAGGTTAATGACTGCCTTCCTCCCATTTGTGCTGCTGCCAGAGAAAAACACCATAAATTATCTAGTTAGGTAAGACACTTTAATAGTATTACAATGTCATGTGTGTGCCCCTGAAAATTCAAGCTAAGGCAGCTGCATAAATAAGCAAAATGATCACAGCTGTGAGGAAGGGAAGCACTTTTTTGTGGAAGCACACAATTTCTGCTCAATTAAAACATGTACTCCTGTCTCCCAACATGTGGGCAGAGCCAAAGTCCCTCTCCTGAGGATTCTGACATAATTGTCTGGTGACAGCTGCGCTGTCAAGCCAGGCCATAAAAAGCCTAGAGTTACAAAAGGAAAAATGATAAGACCTTGGTAAAGAAAGAATCATACAAACAGAAAGGAGTAATATCAGACAGGTTTGGGATAGACTGGAATGGAGAGAGACTGTGACAGGAGGCAACATGATGGCAGAAAGCGAGCAGGGAGACAAACTTGAGTAGTGAGGTACCATGAAGTCATCAATCAAAATGTGGGAGGTAGGAGCATAAGAGGGGTCCACTTGGCTCCCAGAGAACTTGGTCATATAATCAAAGAAGAGTGAACTGCTATCCAGATATCGCATTTCAGTGTAAAATGCCACAGATTGCCTACATTCTCGAAAACCATATTTAGGAAGAAGTGGCTTCAAAACTACTTTTTGTATTATCTGAAACTTTATGCAGTCTAAGATAATGTGCAGGCAATTACACTATATCTTTAATCCACATGTGCATATTCCATGAGCATTCTTCATTACCATTTTTTACCTTACTGATGATATGGCACAGATTTAAACCAATTCATAATCTTAATACCTCAGATCTAAACGTGGGGTTCGTTAAGGTGTCAACATAGGGGAACCACTCATCGTTTTGCCATGGATTTAGCATAAATTGAATAGACGACTTCCCCATTAAATATTGCATATTATGTTCTCTGGCTTCATTTTTTATTAATACACAGAGTTCACCCTTAGAAATCCCTATCTGCAGGTTATGACTTCCTATATTTATTTTAAACCCAAAATCCTACATATTTCATCCAGGTTTTTTCTAACTCTCTTAGCCCATTTCAACTCACTGTGTGTGATCTCATTTTTACACAGTAACAATGACTTTTGCTTTCCTCCTGTTTCCAGGAATAAACCAGAATCTTACCACATCTGCATATGTCAGATAACTCCAAGATGTTATTCCAGTTTCCATTCTTATTGGATCATTGATGACCTGGGAGGTGACAACAGGCTTTTTAAATATTTCCCCTCTTCGTACTTCCAATTTATTTTGCCACTTAAACTTAGCACTTCCATTCCATACTGGAATTGCGGATGGACCATGGCCTCATAGGTGATTAGCACTGGTCTAGGGACGTATCTCGATAACCTTTATGAATTTTGTAAGTCCACTTACTGAGGCCAAGGTTCTCATTTTGAGTGATTCGATATGTTCTTTCCACACTAATCTCTTATCGAGCCACACCCCTGAACATTTATATTTATTGACTGTTTGCATTTCATTGGTCCTAAGTACTATTAAAGCTTTGCTGATTTTTTTCCCAAAGCCCGTAACTTTAGTCTTATCCATATTTACAACAAACTTTTTCTTATTACAGTACTCCATAAATAAGGCCAATTTCTTTTGTGGTCCTATTTCCATAATATCCATAATGATAAGGTCATCTGCACATAAAAGACAGACATACACTTTTGGGTTGAGGCCTTTTGATGGAATATGACTCCTTTTCCCGCTTTCCCTCACCCCGCATGTTGTATACAATGCGGTCGTTACTAACGATCGCGTTGTAACAACGCAATACCATTACCCCGCAGAGTCGTTACAATGACTTGCGGAGGAGGGCGCTGGATGTTGGAATAGTATAATTTACTATTCCAACTCCAGTATGTGCGGACAGTAGGGAAGGTGCTGGATTTTCAATCCAACACCTTCTCCCCCCTCCGCAAGTCGTTGTAACGACTTGCGGGGTAATGGTATTGCGTTGTTACAACGCGGTCGTTGTAACGACCGCGTTGTAATAACATGCGGGGTGACGGATGCGAGGTGACTGATGTTTACCCTTTTGATGCAGCTAGTATTGGTGATAAATCTTCAATAAACCAAGAAAAAAGCAAGGGGGCCAAGACACATCCCTGACGCAATCTGTTACTGATTGGGATTTTCCGGGTCAGTCTTCCTTCTGTTTCGATGATTACCTGAGCCCAATCTGTGAGTGCATATCCTTTATGATAATAAGGAGGCTCCCTGGGATTTTCAATGTTGTCATGAATTCCTCATAGACATTTATGATCTACTGAGTTGAATGCTGCATGGAAATCGAAAAATCAGCAAAATAAACTACCCCTTTGATCCACAGACTTAAGTGCAAGCAATCATAGACTAAAGCAATGGTCTATCGGAGAATGTCCTTCCTTAAACCCCCCTTGTTCTAATGGGACTATATTGAGTGATTCTGTCTATCCTTATGTCTTCCTAAAATGATATTTGAAAAAAAATTTCACCCACATCAAGGAGATTAACCAGCCTATAAGTTTTTTTTTTGCGTCCTCCTTATTATATATCAGCCTTATAATTGCACCATTCCAATATTTGTGGAACTGGCCTGTAGAAATAATTCTCTGAAACGCCAAATAAAAAAATGTAGCCCACCAATCGGCCTTTGTTTTAATTATGAGGCTGGGCAAATTGTCTGGTCCTGCCGCTGTAGTTAGTTTTAAAGCCAATATGGTGTCTAATATTCTGCACGGAGAACTGTGTTCTAATATCCTCATCTATATTGAGCCAATCTGTTCAATTCTCTTCCACTTCCTCACATCCAGCTCCTTACATTTCCTTTAAATGTTCCACCCATCCTTCTTTTATAACACATCTCATTATCCCCTTGTCCTTTCCTGATCCTTGCTGTACAAGCTGTTTTACATTTTTTGTTTCAATAGCTTATAGAATATTTTCCAGCAGCTCTTCTTATAAGCTCTTTTCCGATTATTTATAAATTTTTTATATTTCCTCTTGTAGCTCAGAAGGAGGGAATATGTCTCATAATCATATTTTATCTTAGGTTTTTCTCCCATTTCCTTATCTGCCGTTCTAATCGTCTCCTATCCCTTTCAAACCAGACATGTTCTTTTCTTGTATCTTCCAGGGCCCATTTCTGTTTATTCTTATTAGTATTTAACTCCACCTTCAAACGTTGTACACCTGGTAAATTGTTTTACAATACCATTATATTGAATTAGCTCAAGCTTCTTCCCACTGTGCCACAACTTGTTTCTGTTGGTAATTAGCCAGTTCAAACAGATATTTCTCAGCAATCCTGGAGGTAAAACGTTTTGGGTATTTCACCTGTAAGGGGATCTTTTCTATTACTATCAGCCCCCTTGATTATTTCCAGATGCAGGAGTAATGGTCACTTCCCTCAATTTGCCTTCTCTTAAAGCTTCCAGTCTTATTAAAAAAAAGGGCATGTATAAAAATATAATCGATCGAACACAATTCCTTTCCATTTTTGAAGGTCTGACTTGCACGGCGATCAAGATTCGTACACCCATTTCTATTAAAAATCCCCGTTGAGCCCAGATAATTCACTAATGCAACGTCGCGTGTTGGTATACTTGCAGGGAATCTTGTGGAGCTCATATTATATGCTGGCAAAATCTCTTGGAACAAGGGATCAGCTTTTCTTAGGTCCAGTCTATGGTTAAAATCTCTCAACAATAAATTACAATCCATAAAGTAGTTTGTACATATCCATTCCACATCCTCCCTAAATCTTCTTAGTTCTGTCTCAGAGTCTTCTGCATTATGAACTTGGATGTATACATTGATTATTATCATGCAATCATATCTATTGTCTGCTTTGTAGAGATGAACTCGGCAATTCAGAATCTAATTGTTTCTTACTTTTATCAATGTTACTTTTTTTGCTAAACTAGTAGACATAGGAGTTATTAATTTCAAAGATAGACGCCCCGGGCACCCTTTCTTAGCTTTTCTGTTAACCTGCACAAACCCGTCAATAGTCGATGTTTTATTGTACAGCCAGGTTTCCAGTAGACATATAATCTCATATGATTCTATTATCTCCTTGAACACTTATGAACATAACATTTTTACAAACCCACAGATATTCCATGATTGGATCCCTAGGATGTGAGACCTGTTTTCATCCTAAGCTATGCCGCTCAGCCATCCAGATTTGCTGATGACTGGTGAAGACGTACTGCATAACGGTTCCCTTCTCTATTGATCTATCTGTATTCTTCTTGCCTATGGTGTGGGACAGTTACTTTTAATGATCTCTTCTTGCTGTTCTCTACCTGTCTTTCTTCTATTTGTAATCGCTTGTTTATTTAAAATTACTTGATTCTTTCCCAGCCCAGCATGGTGCCTCAAAAAGGTTTTATTCATGTTTCCTACTTCTGCTATTTAATTTTCTGATACTAATTTAACATCTTCTTTGAGTACCTCAGCTTCTGCTTTCTCAATTGTTGCCTTAACAATTTATCAATAAAATAAGAATTTTGCTGCATTCAGGCTGGCGCATTTTGAAAAGGAAAATAATAACTGGGAATGATTCAGGGGGATTGATTTCCTTGCTCTTTTGATTTTTTTCTCCCTTTGTATAGGCTCTAAATATACCCGTAGCTTATTTTCTATCCACTTGTTATGTACTGTTATGCTGTCAATTTCTCCGTCCTTCTTATTTTCCCTTTCCCTTTGCTATTATCTCTTTTTTACCTTGCCCAAATTGGTTAACCTTTCCCTCCCTTTTCTGCTCTTTTTACATCTTTTCCGACATTACAGAACATATTCTTGCTTAAAAGTGAGTGGTTCTTCCATTTATTGGGCCCAGCACATCCCCATAATACTTCATTTTCCAAACGCTGCTTATTTGGATCCCCTTGTGCAATTCTTCTCGATTTCTTTTTGGGGCTTTTACTTGTTGCCTTCCCTTACTCAAAGCTTTTACACTCTCTTTCTCTTTTTTACTTTTCAGTGAACCCCTCATTGGGACTTTCCTTATTCTCTTTGTGCGTGGTATACATTGCCTATATATCATGGGCTCACCCCATTTCTTTATCAGCATTAGGTGTTTGGAAACGTATACTGTTATAGAACCTTCCTCTTTACATATACCCCCTTCACCCTGCACTTGATCTTTATAGGGTGTGGTTTTCTTACTTTCCTCTAGTGGCCTTACTAAAGTTGGCATACAGTTACTTATTTGATTTAATTCTGCCGCAATGAGTCTTCAGAGATTTTAAGATATCATTGTTTAACACTGTCACCTCAGATATTTCTTGCGGTTCACAGACAGAATATCGAGTTGTTTTTTCGAACTACAACAATATCGAGTTCGAAATATCGAGGTTTCAAGAATATCGACAGCAAGTATATCATAGGACAGAATATCGACAATAAGGTAAGAAATATCATTTTTTTTAATATCGAAGACAGTAATATCGTTAGTCAAAATATCGTTGTTAATAATATCGATATTTATATTAGTGTTCTGTATTTTAGTATGTGTGTTAAAAGAATGTGATGTAATTTTTTGGTATAAGTGTAGTTTTTTTTAATGTATGTGTTAAATTTTTAGCAGTAATTACTTTTATGGAAATTAATTTTTGCGTATTTTAGTTCTGTAGCGGGTTGTGGGTTTATAGGGGAATAGGGTGGGAAGTAATTTAATTATAATAAAGTAATTATTAATGTTTTGATTATTATTTATAATTAATTTATTATTAATTTATTATTAATTGGTTATTAATTAATATTAATTAATTAATAGATAATTATATTAATTGTGTTATTTTTTTAGGAGCGGGTTGTGGGTTTATAGGGGAATAGGGTGGGAAGTAATTTAATAATAAAAAAGGTAAATGTTAATTTTTATTTAGTATTATTTATAATTAATTTAGTATTAATTAATTATTAATTGGTTATTAATTAATATTAATTAATTGATAGATAATTATATTAAAGGTGTTATTTTTTTAGGAGCTGGTTGTGGGTTTATAGGGGAATAGGGTGGGAAGTAATTTAATTATAAAAAAGGTAAATATTATTTTTTATTTATATAATTAATTTATTATTAATTAATTATTAATTGGTTATTCATTTTTATTAATTAATTAATTGATAATTATATTAATTGTATGTTTTTAGGAGCTGGTTGTGGGTTTATAGGGGAATAGGGTGGGAAGTAATTTAATTATAATCAAATAATAATTATTATTTATTTATTAGTATTGATAATTAATTTATTATTAATTAATTAATAATAGGTTATTTAATTATAATAATTATTTAATTGATAAGTATGTTAATTTTAACCCTCTACTATCCCACACTTTCCCTACTGTTGCACTCACTGGAGTGGGAATAGTAATTTTTACCCCTCCGCAATCCAACACTTTCCCTACTGTTGCACTCACTGGAGTGGGAATAGTAATTTTTACCCCTACGCTATCCAACACTTTCCCTACTGTTGCACTCACTGGAGTGGGAATAGTAATGTTTACCCCTACGCTATCCAATACTTTCCCTACTGTTGCACTCTCTGGAGTGGGAATAGTAATTTTTACCCCTACGCTATCCAACACTTCCCCTACTGTTGCACTCACTGGAGTGGGAATAGTAATTTTTACCCCTACGCTATCCAATACTTTCCCTACTGTTGCACTCTCTGGAGTGGGAATAGTAATTTTTACCCCTACGCTATCCAACACTTTCCCTACTGTTGCACTCACTGGAGTGGGAATAGTAATTTTTACCCCTACGCTATCCAACACTTTCCCTACTGTTGCACTCTCTGGAGTGGGAGTAGTAATTTTTACCCCTCCGCTATCCAACACTTTCCCTACTGTTGCACTCTCTGGAGTGTGAATAGTAATTTTTACCCCTACGCTATCCAACACTTTCCCTACTGTTGCACTCACTGGAGTGGGAATAGTAATTTTACTCCTACGCTATCCAACACTTTCCCTACTGTTGCACTTTATGGAGTGAGAATAGTAATTTTATCCCCTCCGCTATCCAATATTTTCTTTACTGTTTTAGTTAATGTAGTGTAAAATGTATTTTAAAAAGATTTAAAAAAATTATATTTTAATTTGTTATATATGTTTTTTGTTTTTAATTTATATTATTGGTGTATGTGTATATATGTATTTATAATTTTTAATATATTTTTAAACAATGTATAAGTTATTAAAATAATTATTTATAAATATTATTAAATAAGTATATATAATATATTTTAGAAATATATATGTTTAATTTATTTTTACATAATATGTATTACTTATAATTTTAAACATTTTTTAATAATTTTAACTATGTTTTTTTTAAATTATATGTATTATTTACTTTATTTTACATTATTTTTATAACATAAAAGAAAACCCGATATTTTTAACAACAATATTTTTAACAACAATATTTTTTTTCCGATATTTTTTTACTTACCATTATGTAGATAGGACTTTGATATTCTGGACATCGATATTTTTGCGTCGATATTTTTGCACCTCGATATTCTGACTGTTGATATTCTGTCAGTGATCCATTTCTTGCTACGATTTTTGCTTAATTAACATTATGTCCAGCATTGTGGCTGTTAAAGAAGCTGAGAACCCCTGATTTGAAGTAGAGTGCTGTGAAAATACTACCATTTTGTCATTTTCCATTGTCATGACCCTGACCTCCTTGTGTTCTCACTCCTCCTGTACCTTGTGTGTGGGGAACTTGCGGGATTGAGCACACGTCTCAGTGCCTCCCTGGCTGTTCATGGGACTTATTATCCCGTAGGCTTGACAACGCTCTTGGCATGGCAATTATCCCTCGGGCCTTAGGCCGGCAATTTATGAAACACCAAAGTATAAGCCGTTTCATCCCCCAGGGCCTTCAGGCTGACTCATCATAACTATGGTGATATTTGGACTGACTCATAGGCACATGACTATGGGGATATTTGGGTTGACTCAGAGACATATGCCTATGGGGATATTTGGGCTGACTTATAGCCATATGACTATGAGGATATTTGGGCTGACTCTTCAGGATTTGGGAACAGTGTTTATACTGCACTCAAACCACGAGGCAATGCATAGCTTACCCACTGGTTGAAGAGGACATATCCTCTTCAACGATCCCGCTCACCTGAACGTCTCCATGACCCGGCCGAGCTTCTTCTGCATTGCAGTGCTCCTGCGAATCTCCGACGCTGTGGACATCTTCCCTACGAACCCAGCAACGCAGCGAACTCCATCCCTGCAATGCTGCATGGCTGCGAATCTCTGAAACAGCAGACAACTTCTCTCCTACAAATTCAGTGACGCAGTGAACACCATCCCTGCAATGCCGCACCTAAAAGGAGAAAACCTATGTAAGTACCATCCTTAAGGTTAGTACACTAATGAAAAGCATGTCAACCAAAGGCTTGTTTTTATGATGCTGAAAATCAGAACACAGGACAACTCTTGAACATTGAGACATTGTGGGTATTATTTAAAGCACATGCTGAGGCCTTGGTATTAGCGCCCAGTGACATTCCAATGTGCCATCCTTTATTGTGCTGTAGTCTGTGAATCAAAAAGCACACTCTTGCGCACCTTGTGACTAGTGTTGAAAAAACCAGGTGCACCTTAGTGTGTGGTGTGATAACACGATATAGCTTCTGCCGGGAGTGCAGCAACTCCAAGGGTAACAGTAGATTATTGGAAGTCTGTGCAGCAATAGATTCATGATCGTGTAATTGACTGTTAGTACACATCTCAAAGGGGGGATGGAATATTTCAAGACTCCTCATTTGTTGAATAACCTCTCTAGCATTTGCAGTACTGCTCACCGCGCACTACATTACGCACATATCGCGACAACGCTCTCCAGGACTGAGCAGAGATGTACGTATGACTCCAAGAAGATGGTGGCTGAGCTCGAAGGCATGCAAGTCTCTGTTTGTTATTTTGTACCAACTCTCCTTGCCTTCTGGGGTGGCAGTTGATTCACGGTTCCAATTCCCTGATCAGATGCCACCCTAGGAGAGATAGGAGGTCCAGCATCGTCTCTGCGATGGACAAGAGCTAGGTGAGTGGCATGACATCCATCACCATACTCTGATACAAAAAATTGCCGGTTTCTTCCCTGTTTTCATAAGATGTCCCCTTATTCCCCTCTTCTCTCTCCGTGCTCCCTATCACACCTTGTTGCATCACCCTGTTCTCAATTTGGGAAAACAACCACGGGGAGAGGACAGTCAAAGACTTAGGGGCCGATTCCGATCTGGGTCGGAAAGCTCTCCGACCGAGCCGGATCCGGAGTGTTTTCCGACCAAGCCGGACTCCTGCAGTCCGACCGAGCGAGTACGATGCGGCCGCATGCTGCCGGACTCGGTTCGGTCGGACTCCCATTGAAGTCAATGGGAGCCGGTCGTACGACGCGTACATGGGCTCCCATTGACTGAATGGGTACGTCTCGCAAAAGGGCGCCCCCTGCAGCGGGTACGTGTTGGTGCCATCCGCACCGTACATGCCTGTCCCCATGTGTCCGAGTCGTAAGGCTGCGGGTGACGGGGGCCCTGTACGGCCCCCCAAAGGCAGCTTCCCGGACGGTTTGCGAGCCGGAAACTTCGGCTCGATCCGGCTGTCCGACGCGTACATCGTACTCGCTCAGTCGTAAAACGTCTCCATTGCGCGGTGCGAATCGTGTCTGTACGGAGCGGTTCGGATCCGGAAACGGTTCGGTCGGAACACACGCGTACAGTCGCATTGTACTTGCTCGCTCGTACAGGTGTCCGAGTCGGTCGGGAAACACGCGTCCGACTCATACTTTTTCCGGCCGGATCGCGTTCGGAGCCCTTCCGACCCAGATCGGAATCGGCCCCTTATTAGCTTCCATAAGATCTGAATTGTTTATAAATGGCAGGATTGGGTCGAGCAACCCCTTGCTTTCGTTCCCCATGTCTCCAACACTGTTATTACTCTCTTTTAATTGTGACGCATCCATTTGTACCTGCATTTTTAAAAAATGTTTGCCCACAAAGTCTTTAATTGAGTTAGTTACTGACGAGCCACCAGCCTCACCCAGAGAAGGGCTCTTTTGAATCTTCTTCTTCTTTGAACCCCTTGACAAATTATTCCCTGCCTTAACATTATGCTCCATATAGTCGCCTACTTGTCTCTCATTTTCTGCGACATTTCCTTTCCCTTTCCGTGATTTTGGGGTCTGCCCTTGCCGAGCTTAGGCTCTAGTGGGGGCCATTCTTTATTGAAAACGTACTTACTCCCCTCTCTTTGCTAGGGCCGTATAAATCATTTATTCTTGTTGACACCAGGCAAAGGGGCCAACATCTGCAATACCAGGCAACTTATCTATCACTGTCCAATGTCTGACAGTAGAAGAAATAGTACCATATGGCTCACAGCGTCACAGGCTTCACTTGCACTCACCTCCACCCTCCTGACTTGCTGTGTGTGTGGCTGCCGCCGCCACCGCCCTTCCTCTTCTCCCGGTCTTTTCTCCGAATTACTTCTTTCCTCAGAGAATAAAATTTATATGTTCACTCCAACTTCCAGGCTGCCACATTTTTCCCCCTAATGAGCAAAATGCTTGTTCTGTCGCATGCCAAACTCCTCCCGGCTCCCCGACATGGGCAGGCTCAGTAACAGCAAGATAAGCCCATTGGGAACCCAAATTCGGCCATTGAATTTAACCACTTATGGGCTTTCCAGCCTGTTTGGCTTTAAGAGCCTAACGGCTCAACCATCGACCTTAATTTCTTTGACTTCCGACCTTTTGGACATTTTCCTGCACCTTCCGGTTCTACTATTTTTGCTCCCTTTGCCCCTTCAGCTCCCTACTACGCTGAAACCAGCCATGAGCGGGGAGAGAGGACCTGGCGGGTGAGAGAGGTGCAGGCACTGGCATTCCTCACTGGGGTGGGGTGGACACGAGCACGGCAGCATCAGCGTCAGTCAAGAGGAGGAGGAGGCCGTGACGTGGGGAGACTGGAAACTGAACAGACTGTGGTAATGACTCTTGATGGTGAGGAAGGCAGCGAATGAATGCATGGCAAAGCATGGTGCAGGGAGAGATTCTGGCTTTGGGAGAGACACTACGTGACAGCACACAATGGGGGAAGCTGGCACGAGTGGACACAGGAGTGGTTTGAGGGAGAAGCACACAAAATTCAAATGTTTAAGAAACCTGCAAAGGGAAAAATAGTTACCTGACATCAGCACTGGACTGATGCACTCATCCAATCAAAGCATGATGAGGCAGACATTCTCCTCTGGGTGGGACTAACACATGAATAGGGAAGAAAGCCAACTAATCAGTAGCAGAAAACAAACGGACAAGAAAGCTTTCCAATCATAAGCAAGGTGCTGACCCAAAGTCCACTCTAAGTACATGCTAAGTATTGGTTGCAATGCTGTCCACGAAACACAGATAAAGCTGTCTCTAGCAAGACCACAAGAAAAGCTCTTTTACATTGGAAAAGTTTGTTATTTTTCCATGTCAATAATTGTTTACCAAAAACTATTGCACTATATGTTAGGCTGAACAAATGTTTGAATGTAGAACGCATAATAGAGGGACTATAGAAGGGGCTGGAATGTTGAAATCAAGTCACCTTACCGCATAAAATAGACATAGTAGTTTTAACTTTGTATTTAATTGAAACTTACAGCTGCTCAGATAATATAAATAATTATAAGAGGGCACCATTTCAATCAGTTCTTTGCCTAAGAACCACTAAAAGTGTTGCTGACCAAAAACAACAATTTTGGTGGCACACAAATTATTAACAGAATTATGTGCTGCTGCTTGTATGAGGGAACCATTCACTGCCTCCACCAGGTGTGGTAAGGGGAGCTTGAACAGCTCCTGCTTTATCTATGTTGTTTGTTAGTGAAGTTAGATAAAAATATTTACAGTCTAAAAGAACCCAAACCATTAGCATTGCTAATGCTTGTTTACTGTGCACGCTGGTACTGTGGATTATGCATGATACCAGGGTGCAAGAAAAAACTGCTCAGTGTGATACTCATTTCTAAAATTAGGCAAGATGAACTCTCTTTCTATACAAAATAACATGTTTTTTAATTTCAAACGATTTTATTAATTTTCAGAAAGTAAGCATGGTACAAAAAGAAAAGAACATATATGATACAGATTTGCTTATAATTGGAAATAAAGACACAACCATCTTGAAGTACAAAAAGGTAATTCCGATGCAGATCAGTAAACATATGATATCGCTACCAAGCAAATCAACACAAAGCAAAAATAATAACAATAAGTGGCCTGAGGATGTGTATGGTGATTACGGTTCGGTTACACATACGGATGTAAAGAGGGTTAGAGCTAATTCCGAACCTGTACACAGTGCTTCCCACGTGAGAGTTAAGTTAAACATTAGTACATCGTGACACGTAACAGTATATAGGAGATGGAAGAACCTACTTGTGTAGGTAAGTGTAGTGGAGGTATTGTGAAGGGGATTCACTAAGAAGAGTGTGTCTATGAGCATGTCAGGGAGGTTTGTTTGTGGCGAAGTAATTATCTAATCTGTCCCAGATATGTCTGGTTGGCGTTTTCCAGGGGGGTTGTTGAAGAGCGATATTGTCTGCGCCTCTAATATGTATGATCCAGTTGATCCAGCATTTGAATGAGGCCTTGTATGTGTCTTTCCAATTATTCAGGACAAGTTTTATTGCGGAAGTGAATAAGAGATCAAATAAAGCACGTTCTGATTGGTTTACTATGTCAGTGTTAAGGAAGCCAGCAATTAGGGAGGCCATTTCTTTTTTAAATTGGCAGCCGAATAGGTTGGATAAAAACGTGATGAAAACCTTGTCCCAGAAAACTATTAGTGCTTTGCAATGAAGAATGAGATGAGCTAAGTCGCCTACTTCTTCCTTGCAATTCCAGCAGATCGGGTCTGGCCGGAGATTTTGTGAATGTAATCGCGCTGGAGTCCAGTAAGCTTTGTGGATAAGCCAAAGTTTTGTTTGGGATAAAACAGGGGAGATTTTGTTATAGGTAATCGACTTCCAAATTTGGGTCCACTGCTCTTCAGACAGGGGACTAGAGGAATGTTGTTCCCAGAACGTGATTAGATTTCTATTTAAGCTTGATGATTTAGGTCGTAGGAGTTTGTAGATGTGGGAGACTTGATGACCCAACTTGTTAATCTTAGAGATGAAACTAGGCAGTGAAGGGGTAGTTTTAAGTATCCTAGATTTCGACAAGGCCGCTTTGATTTTAAGAAAGTTAAAATTCTATATTATCAAAATCATAGGTACTTTGGATTTCTGTAAAAGTTAAAGGATATGATGCATGTTCCAGTTGATGGGGGAAGGAGATGCCCCTATTTATCCAAGTCTCAAAGTGTAAGGGTTTACCTTTGTATTTAATGTTGCGGTTATGCCATAAAGATTCCATGTTCGAGAATCTTATTTTTGAAGGGAGTTTCTTGTCTAGTTTTAGGAGTGAGGATTTTGTGTTTTTGAATATAGAGTTAGATCTAACTAGTTTTGTGGAGTTTGTGGTTAGCAAGGCAAGCAGGTTTAGGTTATTTAAGATGGCTTTTTCTATTTCTAACCATACAGGGATGTAGTTGCTAGGAGTAGAAAACCAATAGGAGCCCTGTTTTGCTAGGAAGGCAGTTTGGTATGTTTTAAAATCGGCTAGGTTATCACCCCCCAGAGATTGATCAAGTCTGAGTTTTTTGAGTGCTATTCTAGCCTTCTTACCTTGCCAGATGAATTTTGGGATGAGGTTATCTAGTTTGTGGTGGAAATCTTCTGTTAGTACGAGGGGTAGCATGTTGATGAGATAATTGACTAGTGGGGTGATCATCATCTTTATCGTTTCAATTCTTCCCCACCAAGTAATGAATTTGGGGGACCATGTGTCTAGTAGTTTTTTGATTTTGTTTAGAGTAGTGTTTTCATTGTGGTGCAGTGTGTCTATGATGTTGCTCCCAAACTCGATACCCAAGTATTTTATATAGCCTGGTTGCCACGCTAGGCCTGAATTACCTAAAATCTCTTTTGTGCAGTGAATATTTAAGGGTTTTACTTCGGATTTATCCCTGTTCAGTTTATAGCCAGAGTGTATTGAGTACTTTTCAATTGTATGCATCAGGGCCTTAATTGAGGGCCCAGGGTTTTCTGTGATAATCAAGATGTTGTCTGCGTATGCAGCTAGTTTAACCTGGATGTTATTAAAACCTATCCCAGTGATTTCGGTGTTTTGTTTAATGTCCTGCAGCAGGGGTTCTAGCGCTAATAGAAAGAGGGAAGGTGAAAGTGGGCAACCCTGCCTTGTGCCTTGTTGAAGAGTTAGGGACTCGGAAAGGGAACCATTAATCGCAATCCGCGCGGCGGGTTTCGAGTATAGAGCCATGACCATTTTTATAGAGGGATCACTGAGGTCAAACGAATGCATGCATTGGTTTAGAAATGACCAAGATACTATATCAAACGCTTTCTCTGCGTCTAGAGCTATCGCTATAGACGGAGTGGTGTTATAGAGCGTGTTTTCGAGAACATGGCATAAAAGACGGGTGTTGTCATTAGACATACAGTGTTTAATAAAGCCTACTTGGGAGTTGCTTATTAGTTGTGGGAGGAAATCGTTAAGTCTAATGGCCAAGATTTTTGCATAAATTTTACAGTCTACGTTAATGAGGGATATCGGTCTATAATTTTTGGGGAGTAAGGGGTCTTTCCCTTCTTTGGGGATAACTATAATGTTGGCCTCAGCCATTGAGTCTGTTGTGTATCCTAAGTCTACAATATAACATGTTTAATAAACTAAATAAATAGTAATGGAGGGGCATAGGCAGCAGCTCCTTCATCAATACTAGCAGGCAAATGGAGGCACAGATAATCCAGAGAGACATTTAAGGCTGCAACATAGTCTCACAATAATGCAACATCATTGTTCGTTTCATACTTTTGTAACCAATTTGCCCTAGTGGGGAAGGCTTCCGCTTGGGAGTCATTCTGTCCCAATTGTCTTGGTATTTTATCTTTGTGCATTATTACATACATTCTAAGTAGATGAGAAACAAGCAATAAAGCTATTATGAGGGTACATTTTGATACAATCTTTAGACCTCATTGATCAACTATTTAATATAGAAAGGTCAACAGTGTGTTATATACTCTGGTCTAACCAACTGTTGCTTGGGTACCAGAGGGCCTTCTGCATCTTGGGTTATACCTTGGTGCTGTGGCTTGCAGTGGCTGTAGTGATGGAGGCTGCGGCTCCATTTTCGCTGTTGTCGCTGCAGTGTATTTCTTTGAGTGTGAAGTGTGAATCCAAGAAGACAGCATACTTAATTTGTGCCTGTGCTTTCCGGTGCTCGGCACTGGCACTTTATTGTCAGCACCAGCTCTAGTGACAGCCCACCACATGATGGCGCAGTCTTTTAAGTCTTTAAGTAAGTCAATATACACTGAAAAATGAATAATACTAACATGTAATGCCATTATTATAGATTTGTGTGGCCTGAAATTGTCTGAAATGTCTCACTTGTAGGAGTGTGATGGTTAGGTGTTATGGTGGTACTGTCAATGGCAGTGCTGGCAGGGTATGTGTGGTGCAGGTGGCAGTAGCCTTCTGAGAAGGACCCTGGCACTTAATTGTTTACAAATTAAGCATTGACCAGCTCCCTTTCAAGGCACCTGTAGACAGTAATAACATGTTAAACATTTTCATATATATTCAGTCATCTGGTTGCAATGTCTGACTTGAGCCTGTGAGTACTGTAGGGAGGGCCTGCTCGACCTGTTGGTAGATGCAACAAAGAAAATAAGTGAACTGGATACAATACACCATTGTTAGTGTCTCAGTGATTTCCAAATTAGCCATAATTCCAGGACGGCCTGGCACTGACTCTGGGCGCTTTATAAGGATTTCTTGACTCAGTTGTGTCACTCTGTCTGGCGTTTGTAATGCAGACCTTCAACCTTGCATACAACAGGTTATTGATTCCATCATGAGAATGGGTGTGCACGAAAGGAGAGTAAGAATTAAAAAGGAAAATTTCAACCACAGAATGATTCAACCCACTTAGAACAATCAGGGCCCCTTTCTACAAAGATGAAATGCTATAAAGGTCTTGTTACATTAGCACCCAACTTCAGGTGGAGAAAGTGAGAGGAATGTTTAAAGCATAAGAAGAGGAGAATAAGTGTTCTGTGTTATTCCTATCTCTAAATTAACCATAGCGGGATCAGAAATGAGTACCAAGGAGAAACTGTGTATATTGATATGTAGTTCAATGGCAGTGAGATACCCAGCCAGTGTGTGCATGAGAGAGAGAGAGGTGAAGAGGGAGAGAGAGCATCAATCAGGGAATTGTCAAGCGCACTAATCACCTGTGAGAGCATGAGCAACAGGAGGTGGTCAGAGAGGAGAGATAGAGAATGAGAGAGTGAGAGAGGCAGCAAGAACAGAGACAACAGGAACAGAGGAAAGAGAGATGAAGAGAGGAAGAGAGAGAAGGATAGATGAAGAGAAAAATAGAAAGGGGAGAGGAGAGAGAAAACTATGGAGAGGAGGAAGTGAGACAGAGAGAAGCATAGGAGAAAAATGACATGCAGAGAGAAAAGAGACTAAAACAGCTTAAGGGATTATCCTCCCTTCAAACGACACATACAGTAATTTCTGCCTGGCAGGCTCCAGGCTAATGTCAGCAGCAAGTACCATATAAAAAAAATCGAAGAACCATTAATTGTATCAGCTTGTCTGTCTGTGATTTTCAAGAGGCAGCGTAAAGCCTACTTTTGAAAGACTACAGCTTTTGAAATGAAACATAACATTGTATGCACATTTTCAGAAACAGATGCTATGTTCAGTGCATTTCCCCATCGACACAGAATGGTGAAACCCTTTGATACATCAGGCCCAAAGTTCTTACAGAAGGGGAGGGGTCAGATTACGAGAACATCACTCAAAAGGTTTTGAGCATTTCCTGCTGAGGATTTTACTTAAACGATCCTCAGGGCTTGTTTTAATCACTTTAGCAAAGCCTGAAATCAAGGGTAAATTTAAAAAAAAGCTAATCATTGCATCTTCAATCTTCATTGCATCTCCAATTTCCTGTGCACAACAAGAGTACGAAGTTCCTCTGTGATTCAGAATAAAGATGGAGAGATACTGTAGAGTAGAGTGAGTCACTTGAGACCACTGTTGTGTATGCAAAGAAGGGGGAATTCCCCTTGTCGGAACTAGGGCTCTCACACACCCAGCAAGCTAGGTGTCATGCTTCATCATATAAGCCTGCCCCTCGTCAGGTCGGCGCTGCAATACCTGACGGGCACCCAGACAGGGGCTCTTTATCGGGGATCTTTTGTTCCTGCCGGTGGTGGGGGTGAGGGGCCTAGTGTGTGTAGATGTGGGGGGTTGTGAATCTAAAATAGGTCAGTTAGTCCTAGCAAATAATTTATTAAGAAGGTAAACTGCCTAATTTAAAAGAGCGAGAGGGGCAAAGGACTAGTGACAATGTATCTAGTTGTACGTGCCCTGCTCTCGAGTGATCGACATGTTTCGTGCCATAAGAGTTGATTAGATCAGGGCACTTCCTCAGGATCAAAAGAACGCTATCTACACTAAAAGGGTAAGTGAATTCTACATACCACGTTCTCTGGTTGATAACCTATACTGTCGTCAAGTAACTACTTGCAACAGTACCCGGCGGTTGAAAAGGACACCGATTGGGTCCGGCGTAAAAACGTTTCTCGCGTACGACCTACCCTGCCGCCGGTACCGGTCGAAACATGTCGATCACTCGAGAGCAGGGCACGTACAACTAGATACATTGTCACTAGTCCTTTGCCCCTCTCGCTCTTTTAAATTAGGCAGTTTACCTTCTTAATAAATTATTTGCTAGGACTAACTGACCTATTTTAGATTCACAACCCCCCACATCTACACACACTAGGCCCCTCACCCCCACCACCGGCATGAACAAAAGATCCCCGATAAAGAGCCCCGGTCTGGGTGCCCGTCAGGTATTGCAGCGCCGACCTGACGAGGGGCAGGCTCATAAGATGAAGCATGACACCTAGCTTGCTGGGTGTGTGAGAGCCCTAGTTCCGACAAGGGGAATTCCCCCCTTCTTTGCATACACAACAGTGGTCTCAAGTGACTCACTCTACTCTACAGTATCTCTCCATCTTTATTCTGAATCACAGAGGAACTTCGTACTCTTGTTGTACACAGCCTTGTTGGGGCATGTACGCTGGACCTCGGTAAACTTGCCCCTCAGTCCCTTCCTTTGTTTGATAGATCTCCAATTTCCTTCCATACGTGCAGTGCTTGCAAAGTGTCTGCTCAAGAATACCCCGCTGCACTTCCTGCACTGAATACCTCAAATCTCTGCTTGGGGCTGGTATCCCAAAGTTTGTGAATACATCTATTATATGCTGATGGCAGCATTCCCTAGCCCCTGCCAACACACTTTGGGGAATATTTACAGGGGAATATCGCCTCCAGAACGTCTCTTTTGATGACGTTCTGGTGGCAATATCCCCTTCTCCTTATTTACAAAGCGGCGTTAAGCCACTTAATGTGGCTTAACGCCGCCTTGTAAATAAGGCCCCTTTTCATGCTCCACTTATGGTAAAAGGGGCGTGCAATGAGTGTTGCAGTGTGCGTTCCGCCGCAACACCCATTGCTTTTTGAGACTGCCCCATATTTACATGGATGGGGCAGCGCCAAAAACTAAGGCCAGGTAAAACCTGGTCTTAGGATGGCAATACGATGAGAAATTATTAATTTCTTCTCATATTTTGCAATTTCTACGTGTCCTGCATTCTGCAGGACACATAGAAACAGCAAATTGCCTTTAAAGATTGTTTATGTGCAGGATGGGTTCCCTTCCTGCACTTTAACAATTGCCCCTGCAGTGCAGGCACCCTTGCAACATGGCGCAAGGGTGCCTGCGCTGGCACTCAGTAGCTTTTTTAGCACCAGCACTAGGGGAAACACAGGGGTGCGCTGTATTTTTTTAAATGCGGTGCATCGCTGCGTTTAAAAAATGTCGGAGCGTGGCATTACCAATTTTGGAGTAACACTGCACTCCGACATTTTATTGTAAATATCCCTCAATGCTTTTTAACATACCACACAGAAATGCATATTTTATCTCTATTTGCAAAAGCTCCTACCGAGGAAGTACTTGCTCCAGTGTTTTGTCTCTCTCAAAATGTGCAGTATACTACTTGGCACACATTGATCTTAAATGTGACAGTACAAATGCAGAAGGAGACGAAATCATGTAGGAAACCTCAACAGTAACATCATTTATAATTCTGGGGGTAATTCTATTAGGGACAGTGAGTGAGGATTATGCATTTTCTTTCTTGCTTTTATTAAAGAGCAACCATATTAGAACAATACCAACACAATAAATTGAAGCCAACAAACCTACATTTTCTAAGGTTTTTGAGAAAAAAAGCTACCACTCTAATGTAACATGCTTTTCTACCAATGCCAATCCGTGTAACTTCATAAACACTTGCTGCAAGGAATCTTCCAGAAGATCCCGACATCTCTTGGAACTTACTCTTTTTCTGAGCACCAACTGAACTCAAAAGGGGAGTCACTCAACTTCAAAATACAGACTTTTTCAAAATAGTAATAGAAAGAGAAACAGAATAGAATTAAACATTTTTGTTCACGAATGCTGAAAATATTGCGATTCTAAGGCGGGACCGGAGGTTCAGATTATGCAAGTTCAAAGCTCTTCAAAACAATTGAAAATAAGTTTTTTTTACTGGTTTTTAGTAGCATTGTTTGACGACTGAGTATGATGACCAAACAGCCATGCTCATTTTGTCTTCTAGTCTCACTACTAGCAAGTATGACTTGGAAACCGAAGCCATTTAACAAAATGTGCTCTGAAACCGAAAATGTTGATATCGGCTTCTGTCAAAATCCATCTTACCCACTAGGCTAAGGTGTGTGCAGAAACTGGAGTGTAGGGGCGAGCTATAGAATTCAGAAGTTGTCCATAAGAAGATGTTCTGCGATCCCTGGTAAGGTTCTCATTAGACCACAAACAATCTACTACACAAGGTAAGGGATCTGCTGGGAAGCTAGGATAGGAAATTCTTAGAAGATAAAAGTAACACCTTCAGGAGTAAAGATACCACCTGACAAGTCCAAAGCTGTCACCTTGGACATCATATGGTAAGATGCCAAACAGAGAAGGATGGCGAGTTTAGCTCACAATTGCTTTCAAGATAAAGAGTTGTTCTGATGTCAAGCTTGAAAAAATTTCAGGAGAATTCAAACGTCCCAAAGGAACCAATTCTGGATTAAGGAGGTGATACACATGAAAGTCCTCAAACAAGTTTGGATAGTCTTTATTTTTCTGGAGAAGATGAAGGTATCACCTTCAGGAAAAAAGAACCTACTTAAAAAATCTAAAGCTCTCACATAGCTGTCACATTGGACACCTTATGGTAAGATGCCAACCAAAGAGGGATGGGGAGTTTAGCTGACAACTGCTTTCGAGATAAAGAGTTATTCTGATGCCAAACTTGAAAACATTTCAGAAGAATGGAACTGTCCTAAAGGAACCAATACTTGGATGGAGGAGGGAAAATAAATCAAATTCCTTGAAGAAGTTTGAATCCCAAAAGGTGTTCACCAACTGGGTATCTGCTACAGGGAGGTGACCTATTGAAATTGCTGAACAATGGGAAGTAACTGCTTAATGGGAAAGCCCTTCAGCTGCCAGGATCACAAGGAAATAGACTACAAAGGTAACATCTGCTCCTAAGGATCAGAGTGCCTATCTACCCCTTGCTGATCAATACCATCCTTTTGGGAAAGGGTGACCAGAACGTATCAATAAAGAATAGGGCTTAAAATGAAAGCCAGTGAGTCCTGAAAGATTCCATGCTACTTACTGGAGCTAATTGTAACGGACCATAGAAAGCTGTTTATTTGTTGGGTCCACGAGCAGATCCATGAAGGAAGTAGGAGAAGGGGCTGGCAGGACATCTCTGATAGGATCAGCAACCATGGCTTAAATCTCTCTAAAGGAGTTATTAGGGTGAACTCTTTTGTTGCACATGAACAGAAATCATGGGAAAGGGGGGAAGCATAGTTTAGCCCTTTCCACTCCTGGAGTAAGAAATAATTCACCAATACAAAAGGATCTGGCCTCAAGCTGTGAAATAATGGTATCTGAAAAACAATCTGGAGGCACAAATGTCCATCTTGCAGGTCTCCGTCTATCCATCAGTCTCTTAAACAATGAGGGAGGGAGTTTTTACTTTCTGGATTCAAGAGTTCCAGTCTGATATCAGATTGTCTTTGCAGTAAGGATGAACTGCCAGCACTGATATGTTGTGCGTGAGGCAAAATTGCTAACATTCTTTTGCAATGTCTGCTAGAAATTAGAATGCAAGATCTCATCCCCCCAGGCAGTTGATGTACTGCATCAGCGACATATAGTAGAAAGATTTGCAAACAGGCCTGCCAGGAGCCCTACACAGATGATAGTGCCATCTGCTTCCCATAGTTACCTCTCTGTAGCTTGCCAGCTACATTTATGGCATTTGACTCTCTCTTGAGTGCAAAAGTGGCCCATCCATTCCAAGCTTCCATATCAAATAACTACCATTGACTACCCTATCTTAACTCCTAAGACCATTTGTGCATATGAAGGTCTCTTGTGTAAATGCAGTATCTTCAGTTGTTGCAGAACTCTGTAATACAATGGGCCTGATAAAATAGCTTGGATGGAAGCTGACAATAGGTTCACCACTTGGACTATCCCGTAAAAAGTGACTTTGTCTTTCACTAGAACTTTGCAGATTTTCTTTTTCATGGCTTTGATCTTCTGATCTGGCAGGGAAAGAGTTGCTGTCAACGTGTCTATGAAAAAGCCAAGAAAGTCCAAGTGGTTGATCGATGCGAGGCTCTGGTTGCTTACAAATCCCAGACATTGACGGAGAAATATCATCAACTGAAGATGGAGATGTGAAAGAGCTGGGTCTTCAGCCTTGATCAGGATATCATTGAGATAAATGATTTAACAAATTCCTCTTGCTCTCAGAAACTGTACCACTGGTTTCATTAACTTTGTAAAACATCTAGAGTCTGCTTACAGCCCATGTAGAAGCACCAATCACTCAAAAGTCGTAGTTCTACAATAAAACTGGAGGTAGGGACAATGAGGTGAAAACACTTCAAATAAGAGGTAATCATCTTTGAGGTCTACATATTCCATGAAGCCCCCTCTCTTAACAGGTCCCTGATGAGATGAACCCCTTGAGATTGATGAGGAAAACTGATCTGGATTGTTTTCTTTGATAGAAGAGTGTATCACTTGATCAACTAATGCTTGTTTCTCTAAAGAGAAATATATTAGGGTTGCAAAAAGGTCTAGTGCGAATTACCATAAAAGTCCACATGGACAGCTTTTACCATCTGGAGCACCCATGCATCCTGTGTATTTTGAGGCAAGTTCGAATGAACAGTCAAATTCTGCCTCCAAGCTCTACTGGGGAAAAATGTGAACTCTCACATTTGACAGAGGATTTGGGAGTGTCCGCCTTGGAATGTCCCATGATACCTCGGCCTCTGGAACTCTTGCTTTTGAGGTAAAGAGTACCTCTCCTCACTGGTAATCATTCCAGGACCCACCTTTCCGTCGTAGTCCTCTGAAGGGGGACTGGGTGTAAGCACAGCCAGCAAAGCACTCCCTGCCTCTTCCAGCCATGGAAAGAATTTTCTGGTTAAAAACACCATCTTTATGGCTACTTGGGCTTTAGCCAATGTGGTCAATGTACTCACAAATCTTGTCTTGGCAAAAGGATCTTCAAACAACAAGCTGCTTACTAGTATGCCTGTTTCATTAGTAACCAGCTCGCAAAGTTTAGGGTCGATGGCAATGCAAAGGGGCCACAGTTTGCATTCCCTAAAAATTAAGTTTAAAAGAAAGGTAGACCTTCCTCCAGACAGAAAAAAAGTACTTGATTTCTGAGTCTTGGGGATTCCTATAGAAACAGAATGGGGAGAAGCCTATTTAAAAATATGCTTTTTTGCATTGGTATTTTAGGGTTTTGAGTTTGTTGATTGCTTCTATTGAATATTTTGAGACTAGAAGGCGCTCAAGCTGTTTAATTTTAGATTCAAGTTCTTCCGGAGGTTTGTTTGTAGTTTTATTTTTGTTGGTCATAATACTGATCAACTGCCCCTCAGTGTAGTTTTCATTGCTGCCCAGAGGGTTTCTGAAGATACATCTGGAGAGGCATTCTCTTTGAAGAAGTTGACAATAGCAGAAATAATTTCTTCTCTACAACCAGGATCATTTAGTAGGGTGTCATTGAAGTGCCAGGGTCCATTGGGGTTTTGGATGTTGGATATTGTAATATATCCTGAAATGCAGGCGTGGTCAGAATTAATTATGGGTTTAATCCTGGGATTCTTTCAGGCGGGAGTTAGTTTCTGATTGGTCAAAATATAGACGATCCTTGAGGGAGAGTTATGCAGGTTTGAGTAGAAAGTAAACTCGCTACCTGTTTGGTTAAAAAGCCTCCCTCCATATGTTTATTAGTTTGTGTGCAGTGGTTAGGTTTTTCATTTGTGTGTGGGATTTCTCTGGCCTAAGTTTACTGGGGGATAGTCTTTCTAGTACTATATCCATAGGACGGTTAAAATCCCCACCCTGTGTAATCTTTGAACTATTTGGGATTTCATGTATCCTTTTATTTAGATCACCCAAAAAGTGGGGAAGTATGCAGTTGGCGCGTGTATGTTGACGATAAATAGGTCCTGGTTGTCTTTGGAGATTTGTGGGATGACCGATCGGTCTTCTGTATCGTTTATATTTTTGATTACTTTAATACCTGCAGATCTAGCAAAGACAGTGATGAATCCGTTCTTCTTATCAGATTTGGGGGAACAAGCCAGTTCTGAGTACCAAATGTTTATGGGATTTCGAGCGATGTCCTTATCTATTCTGGTCTCTTTAAGCAAGAGGATATCCCCTCTCAGTTTGTGACAATATTCTATAATTTTCTATAATTTGGACTGCAGAAATACTGTGCAAATTGGGCCTGTTAAACTCAAATAAATGCTGGAACTGCTCTTTAGAGGTTGGTGACCCTGACCACATGAATTTTTACTACCCCATGCTCTGCCTCTACTGGAAAGACATTAGCAAAACCATAACAAAATCTTCCACTGTAAAGTGACTTTGGACCCAGTGTTAATCTGCCTTGGCCCCTGGGGTCTCCACAACCCTCCACCGCTCAACAAAACAGAACTCCTACTATTTGATTTGCTCCTTACACTGGGTGTCAAAACAATCCTTTGCGTTTGGAAAGACTTCAAATCTATTTCTTACCACACTTGGTGGGCCTGGGTATGCTTCTTCAGAAGTGCGGACAACACTATCCTCAATCAAAACTTTAACCATGACAAATCGATACTGCTTTGGTTACCCCTAGACGCTCACATACAGACCACCACTTCCTTCAATAAGGGTAATGAGGTGCGAAATCCCAGTTAATTACTCTCTTCCCTCAACTAAATACTTGGGATATCCCCTTCCCCCGTATCCCCTGCCCTTCCAGCTCATTTTTATCCCTCTCACTCTTATCTCCTCTTCTCGATCCTCTCTGCTTTCCACGAGAAGTATACCCCCATCTCACCACCGAAACTATTAAGGTCTTTGCGGCAACCAACATATTTCGACGTCTGGTCACATCCAATGAATTATACTATCCTAATTTACATTGACTTCACACCATCCTGTTTGAAGTCTACAAATGTTTTTTCTTTTATTGGACTAGCAGGTGTTATATGGAAATCACTGTACTGCCTCTACTTCTTGTCAATACCATTTTGTTTTTTTCATTGTTTTTATTATTGTATTTCTGTGAAATGGACATGCCTAATAAGATGTTAAAATAAAAAAAAATATGCTTTTTCACAAAACCTTTTCTGTGCTAGGGGAAAGTGAGATGCACGTGGATTGCAGGCACCTGGTAAGCTTACCTCAATAAACAATGTTAGGACGAGAAGGTGGTAATGAGTAGCCAGGCCTTCTCAGTACTGGCATCTACTCTATGAAAAGCCCTACATTGTCTACCAAACTTCTTTTCTAATAATATGGCACTCATCACAGATCTGCTATTCTCAGTTTGAGAATTTGTTCTATTTTCATTTTAGCGCCAAGATGCCCTTATATGTTTGTCAATCATCAATACGGTATAACTGCTCATCTGTATGATTGGCCTCCTTTTTAGGTCGAGCCTGGACAGAGCATGTGCTGCTCTGTGAGGCATGCTGTATTGAGGAAGGGACTTGACTCTGCCCACTCTCCGCCCATATTTTTCATTGGCTTGTGTCATTGTCCACTGTAAACTGTGGCTGTTCATTAGTCAAAAGGCTTAGTAGTCCCTCCTTGGTACCGCCTTGTCTCATTTTGTAACCTCCCATGGCGATACCCCCTGTTACAGCTGTTGTTGCTCAGTAGGCTTTAATTACAGCCTCCGAGCACTATTTTCTCAAATAGCTTTATCCTGCCTGCTGTTACAGGCAGGACACGCTCTCTCCTAACGTTTTTAAAATTTTTATGGCACTCATTTGCAATGCAATAGGTCTCGCATTTGCGAGAGTTTAAGCTATTGGCATTGTAAATGACAATGCCTTTTATTTATCTGTTTTAAAAACAATACATACATTATAGTCATTGTCATTTATAATGCCAATAGCTCAAACTCTCATAAATGCGAGATCTATTGCATTGCAAATGCTTGTTCGATTCTCCCTGTGGACCAGCTCAGCATTGAAATAACTCTTTTACTTCTTACACTTTCTTGTAAGGTACAAGTTTCCATGGACACATTACCTGGAATTAGTGGGATCTCCTTTTATAAAATATTAAAATTTCGTTAGGTTGATGGAATTTTGTAAGTGGTCCAGTGCTACAGATTTAACATGACATTGCCTCTCACAGATATTATTGCAATCTCCCCTTCAGCCCGCTGGCTGCCAGATTTGTTTTT
This sequence comes from Calotriton arnoldi, assembly GCA_963921515.1. Taxonomy (NCBI): domain Eukaryota; kingdom Metazoa; phylum Chordata; class Amphibia; order Caudata; family Salamandridae; genus Calotriton; species Calotriton arnoldi. The sequence goes on along the minus strand of CAWUFW010003930.1, from coordinate 179,908 downwards.
GCATGAAACTCTCTAACGATCAGTAATTTATGAAAACCTTCCTCCAGGCTTATTTATAAATCAGACAGCTGAAGGAATCTCCGTCCCAATTATGAGGCAAGAACTAGTTCACGATTGCTGATAATTAGGACTAAACCACCCAGTGTACATAGAAAGTGAATCCTTCGGCCTTTTCCACAGCTAGGTAATTTATCAGATGGATGCAAAAATTCTAAATATAGGACATTGTTTGCAGATGTGAAAATTGACTCTCTGCATGCTCATTTGTCACGGAACAACTCTGAGTGTACCTCCTTGCTATTTAAATAACAAAGGGGGTCATTATGATGTCGGGTGGATCGCCACCGCCTGACCGGCGGTGGCGATCCGCCCGACATCTTTCCCCGCCTGCCCTCCATTTACCCCCCGCCATATTACAATGTCGGGGGGGACAGCGGCGGACGGAAAGACCGTCTGCCGCATTTCCGCCAGCAGGCAATCGTTACGATTGCCTGCCGTGTGGATCTGGGGCATAATATGGCGGCGGTGCCGAGCAGGCCCCGCCATCCATATTATGATGTGCCAATTCAAAGGCCTTTCCACGGCGGCGATGCCGCCATGGAAAGGCCGGCGGAGATTGCTTTGGGGGCCCGTTACGGGCCCCCGGGTTGGCTGCACTTGCGCGGTGCCTGTCACGTTGTGCATGGCAATGCAAAGCATGCACTTTTAACATTGCGGACGGAGCTGCACCCAGCAGCACCGTCCGCAATGTTAAAGTCCAGAATGTGCCCGCCTGTGTGGCGGGCGCATCCTAATTGGCCTCGTGGGACCGCCGCACCTCTGGTGGTCGGTCCCATTTTCCGTTACGGTGGCGGGCGGACAAAGTCCGCCCGCCATCGTAATGGGGCCCAAAGGTTCGAAAGGTATAAAAGTTAAACAGTGATAAGGGGAAAGTGAGAACTGATGTGCACTTCCACCACCTAACTTTTCTCTCTTCCCATTGTCCTTATAATGCCTTTGGCATGTCTCTTATGAATGTGAGATAACAAGTAATATGTATTGACACTGTATATTTAGTTTTCTCTTGAAGGGCCTGACTCGCCAAAGAGACCCTTGCTTGTTAAGAATGCACAGTTCCGGATTACCAAATAGGCAAAGAAGGCACTGGCTTAAGGGGCCCCACTACTTTTAGGGGCCCCGCGACAGCGGATCAAAATACAACTTAAAGTACATAAACCAGAGACATCAGATTCACATAACAGTTTGGGGCAGATTTACTATTTTTTCATGTAGCGCACTGCAGCAGCTACAAATGCTGTGCTGCGCTACGTGAAAAGGAGAGCACCCTATTTACTAAAATAAGGCACTCTCCTCCCCGATCACTAGCGCCGGTGCTGAAATCAGCTGCCGTGTGCCATGGACACACCTTTGTGCCACGGTGCAAAGGTGTCTCTGTGAGTCTAGCATAGGTTTTGTTATGGAAGGAACCCTTCCAGTACAAAATACCATGCACAGACTCACTTTAACCATTTTTCCACTTCGTATGTGTGCTGTAAAGTGCAGCACACATACAAAGTCAGAAATGGAAGGAGAAATGAAAGCATTTCTTCTTCCTTGCGCCTACTTGAAAAGTGCGCAGTTTTCTCACGATAAACCCAATCTACTTTATTTAGTAAATTGGGTTTATCGTGAGAAACCTTGGGTGGTTGCATGGGAATGACCATGCACCACCCTTTGTACGCCCCCATGGCTCAAAGCCTTACTTTTCCTTTATTTCCAGCACCAAACAAGTTTAGCGCTGGAAAGTAAATTGGGAAAAAAACATTTTGCGCCGATTTGCGTCACTTTTGTGATGCAAACACGGCGCAAAATCTGAGTAAATCTCCCCCTTTGTCTCTTAAAAGCTCATCTTCTGGCAGCTGTCCGTTTGTAAAAGAATCCGCTGCATTGTTTAGGAGATAATTTGTGAAGGGGGCCCCGAAATTTCGACTTCCTAGGGGCCTCCACAGGGTTTAATTCAGCACTGAGGATGCAAGACCTGCACAAGTCTCTGGGACCTACAGAGCAAGGATGGGTCCTAGGGGTATCCCAGTACTCTACATGGAATGGGTCCTAGTTTGCTCAGGGTTTTGATACTGCGGTTGTCAGACGGATCTATTGCTTATACCCCCGGAACATTGCAGTCTGGTTTGCCAACATATGCAGCCTTAAACCCGCCCCCCCCCCCAAAAAAAAAAATCAGGCTAAAGAAGCAACATTTGCAGTGTTTTTGCAGTAAGCGCAACATGTGGCTGCTAAAAAACATAGTGGCTCACAGGCAGAGCCAGCAAACCAGCACTCACTTTGCAGGAGGAGGGAGCTGTGAATATGTGGAGAGGGATGCCTAGACTGATGCAACAGAGGCCACATTTCAATTTTCAAGCTGCCTTCTCTTTGGCACCACCTTGACATTTTGCTTCCCATCATGAAATACACGGTGTTGGAGAAAGCTGATACTTTAGCCCCCTCTCTCATCCCATCTTAATTTAAGGATTCAGGAGGGTGGAGGGGTCTAAAATAACAGTTCCCTTCAACACTGCAAATGATGCGTGAGGTGGGGAGGGACAGGAAAAGATTTGCACAGGAGAAGAAACAAAATGTGGGGAGGGGGAGCAGTCTCCCTGTGTAGGAGAGGAAGTAAAATGAGCGCTGTGCAAGAAGGAGCAGGAAGAGGAGTGGAAAGTAGTAGAGAAAGCAGAAGAGGAGGAAACAAAGGCCATATGGATAATGTCAGAAAAATGGAAGCAGTGGGGAGAACGAGGGCAAGAGAATGAGTGGCATTTTTAGGGCAAGCAGGGTTTTCACAGGGAGAGGGCAGAAAAAAGGGTGCCGTAAGTGACAGGAGGTCGGGTAGCATCAGTGGAATGGTATGGGGGAGAGTTGCCTGCAAGAGAATATCGGCAATGGAGGCCGGGCTTTGAAATACCTGCTGAGTCCCATTCTTCAGCAACATTTTGTTCACGGCCACTGGCATGCTGTGAACTACCTTTACCCATTCACCGCCTCCACTGAACTCTCTAGGTGGTGTCACAGCACAAGAGAAAGGAAGAACATAATCCTCCTCATGGAATTCCTTTAAGGAGAAACCCCTTCCCACACAATTTAATTAAATATGCGGTTATCCCTTTCGTTTCCTACCCTGGAAATGGACTTACTCCTGACTTTACCTAGAATACCTTCACATGTCTTTCTGATGTGGGATACTACATTCAGATTGTTTGTGAACATCCACACACTTCCATATATTTAGATGTTCTCTGCATTTTGATGGCCATTGCCCTTCAGAAGTACCCTTCTCACTACCCCAACCTTAAACATATGACATCTAAAAATCGACCTTATTAGGGCACTCTACGCTTTGATAATTCAACAGGATGCCGTGTTTTGAACTGTAAACAGAATTGTGTGCCCTTAAATCCATTAAAGTAGTTCATATAGTTGCAACCATGAAATATTTATGAATCATCCAGATGTGGGTCCTGTGAAACTCTTTAGGATTCAGGAGAGAACCTAAGCACATAAAGTTGTCAGCTGCGATCCTCATTTTGTTGCTGACCTTTTCGTTTTACATTTGCACACTTGCACAAATGATGAAGACAGTTTGGTAGAAGATAAGTTGAGATCCTTGAGGCACACCTTTGCTTTAGATCCTGAAGGCTCAATAACTCTGTGGAACAGCCAAAAGTGATATACCAAACCCATGAGGGTAGATTGATATGAAGAATAAGGTGGAAGAGACATTCTCTAGCTTCTAGTATTATCGTTGTGGCTCTGACCACCCCTTGCCATTAAGTTGTGCCGGCATCTTTCCTACCTGCTCACTTTGTAAAGTACATCTATGATCCACTGAGTAGCTCACTGGCTTCGTGTTTCTTACCATTGCTGATGAGTAATGTAGTCTTCAAAGCCTTGTTCCCCTGACCTTGAGGAAAGTAAGGTGAAGACATCCTGCAGGAGCGAACATGGGAAACCATCGAATTTCCCTATCGCAAACCCATACCTACCCTGCTTATTAATTATTGGCTCAGTGCCTAGAAAGGCTAAACCACTCAAATCCATATCATTACACCCGGATCATACTCTGAGGACCCCATAATGAACACTTGACCTCCTCAACATTTTTGTAACCTTAATCCCTCTCCCTCTATTATGTTTGTTTCGTGCAGAATTGCGATTTTGCGTTTCTCTCCTTCTAATGTATTCAGGCTCTTTTTGGTGCAGTTTTCATGCACCTGATGTTTCATGTCATAACAATATACTCCATGTAAGTTGAAATAGCTTTGAGTGATACTCCATTCATCACTTAATCTCATCAAATGCAGGCTACATATGGGTTTAACTTGATATAATCTTTGCCATCCAGTGAGTGTAGTAATACATATGGAGTTAGGGAGGCGTTGCTTTGGTGACGAGGGAACTCCGCCCGTCACAGACGTGTTAGCGCTGTTTTCAGCATCGCTAGCACTATTTCTTCAGATGTTTGTGGCTGAGGGAGTGGCAGAATAAGCCTGGAGAATGTAGAGCTGTTTCTTTTGAGATACTGCGTTTTTCTGCATTTTTTCTCTGCCGTCGCGGATGTTTCATCAAGAGCGGCCGCCATTTTGGGACTTCTCCACAGACTGCACATAAGTAATTCAGTGCGCTTATAGCTTCAATGGGAGCTTTAAACTTGGTTTATTTTGACTATGCGTTGCACATTTGAGACATTTTAGAAGTATAGCTGCTTTGTAATGAACATTGGCATTTCTATATCAATGAAATTAAACAGGAAGCTTGGGGTGATCTACTTTCAGTGGATGTTCTTAAGAAGAGCGCCAGGTTCTGGGAGGTAGTGAACAAACCCTTTTTCTCTAGCATCTCCAAGTCCCCGTTGGAATGCAATATCACGGAAGATCAATGGTCTACACATTTTAAACTTATATATGATGAGCAGGCAGATGAGGGAATTCCTATGCCCTGCCCTCAAAGCAAGGGTTCATTTAGTTTGATTTTTAGTGAGGATGAAGTTAGGCAGACAATTAGGCAAATGTCTAGTAATAAGGCCCCAGGGCCGGACGGGGTCCCGGCTGACCTTTATAAAATAAAGGTAACATTTTGGGCAAAAATTTTAACTAACGTTTTTAACGGTGTCACCCAGCACGGGTTCCCAAGGTCTTGGTCACAATCAACCATAATTCCGGTTTTTAAAAAAGGTAAGAGGGATGACCCGAGTTGTTACAGGCCAATATCGCTTATAGATTATGCGGGGAAAGTGGTGGGAAGAGTGATTCTCAGTAAATTAATGATATGGGTTGAAAAGAGCGGGGTTTTGTCTAATTTACAGTACGGCTTTAGGAAGGGAAGGAGTACAACTGACCAGTGCCTAAACCTGCAGATGTTAGCTGGGAAATATACAGCGGCCAAGACCGGGACTTTACATCTGGCCTTTATGGACCTGTCCTCTGTTTTCGATCGAGTTAATAGATCGAAACTATGGGTTCTATTAGTAGACATGGGTATGGACCGCAGTATAGTTAACTTCCTGGCTGACCTGCATATGGATCTCCATGCTAGGGTGAGATTTAATCAGAGGGGCAATTATACTGAGCTCTTTAATATTGGTAGGGGCGTCAGACAGGGCTGTATTTTAGCTTCCCTTCTTTTCACCCTATACATTAATAATCTGGAGACCTCTCTGTCCATGGCTTGCCAAGATATACCCCAAGCTGGGGCACGGTCAATCCCGGCGTTATTATACGCAGATGATGCGGTTTTATTGGCTCGTACTGCAGTGGGGCTCCAGAGACTCCTGGATTCCTTCGCAGACTTCATGGGATCTCTGGACTTAAACGTTAATATTATAAAATCACACACCATGGTGGTTGGTCAGAGACCTAAAAGGCTTAAAACATTTTATTGCCAAGGGTCTGAATTGACAAGGGTGACCTCATTCACATATTTAGGGGTCTTGTTTTATGAAAAGGGTTCGTGGGTGCTGCAACGAAAAGCAAAAAAGTTATGGCAAGATCCACTGTAGCCCTCCTTGGTTTTGCACAGGGGCTCGGGGCCAAGCCAATTGAAGCTATGCTTAACATTTATAGATCAAAATGTATTGCTATCGCTACTTATGGGTCAGCTATCTGGGGTTACAAGCCGGTAGAGGATCTACAAATAGTGGAAAATAATTGTTTTAGGAATCGGTCCCGCAATCCACTCCCTCGTATATTATTCACCAAGAATTAGGTTTCGGCTTTGTATCCGACCTGATAGGTTTAGCTCCATTTGCATGTTGGATATCGATATGGACAAACCCCGAAATGCTGATGAACAGAGAGATTGCCCGGGATTGCTTAGCTCTGGACAGAACCAGTTGCATCCCGTGGCTACAGTATATTAAAAGGATCACAAAGAAACTAGGACGTCCCGATCTCTTTGACAAACCAGACAATGTCAGGAAAGAGGATTTATCATGGGTTAAGAAACACTTTTTAAATATGATGCACCTTGAGAGAGAGGCTAAAGAGATAGGGAAACCCATGGTAAGAGCTTACCTTTTGTTAAAAACATCACTATCGACAGAACCTTACCTAAAAGTCCTAACAAAGCCATACCATTGCTTTCTCTTAACTAGATCCCGTTTTAATCTTTTGCATTGTACACTGGCCGAACCGCAGGGGTGGAGCTTGGTAAAATATCTAGGGCCTTGCTCATGCGATAACTTTTCATCACAAGACACTATGCACTTTATCATGTTCTGTGATTACTTTTATGAAATTCGTAGAAAGTTTTTAGTGCCAATTTTAAAGGGAAAAGGTTTTACACAGGTACGGCCGGCTTTGGTGTACCTTCAGATGTTGAACAATACCTGGGAGATTTACAACATCGCTAGCTTCCTAGTTGCTGCTGTTAGGGAGAGGAAAAGAAGGCACCTCATGCATAGAAATGCTGTAGTTCTTTCAGAGCTAGGCTAAAAGTTGTTTTAAAATGCTCGCACTTTCTAAATGTGGTGTATAATTTACAGGATATGAATGAAGGTAAACATCCGTTAGGCACGATTGTCCTCTCTGTTTTAGAGATTTTATAAAGATACCTCGGTCTAGATTTATTTAACTATATTTTACTGTATGGCGCCTAAGATCATTTTAATCATATTTCTTGTTTATTGGTGTTGTATATTGCCTATGTTGTGTACTTTTATGGTTTTTATTAACCGAATAAAGTGGATTTGACTGAACTGATTATATGGAGATGGAATTCGGCTAGTTAAATATACTTATCTATAGCAGTGTTATAATTCTAATCTTTCTGGAGAATACTTCCAAGCCTATGAGTGAACTGGAATTACTTCTAAGGTGTGTTACTAGTGGATTTTGTATTCTATATGGGAAAATAAAAAAAAATGCAATTCGTTTTCACACCAAAATTAGCATGGTGCACATACAGAATATCAAATTTTAAATGTCGACATACACAAATATCGAGTTGGAAATATCGTGATGCAGAAATATCAACAGCAAGAATATTGTGGTAAAAAATATCGACTTGGAGGTAAGAAATATCGTTTTTGAAAGTATCAAAGTCATTAATATCGTTTGCAAAAATATAGTTGTTTAAAATATCGATGTTTTAATTAGTGTTATGTATTTTAGTATGTATTTTAAAAGTATGTGAACAACATTTTTGTATAAGTATTGCTTTTGTTTTTTAATATATGTGTTAAATTTTTAGTAGTTATTAATTTTATTTTAATTACATTTTGCATGTTTCACTTCTGTAGCGGGTTGTGGGTTTATAGGGGAATAGGGTGGGAAGTAATTTAATTATAATAAATTATTATTTTTTATTTATTAGTATTTATTAAATTTAGATTTTATAGTGTTAATTGTGGGAATTAATTTTTAATTAATTAATTATTAATTGGTTGTTAATTGTTATTAATTGGTAAATATGTTAATTGTCATTTTTTTTAGCAGTGGGTTGTGGGTTTATAGGGGAATAGGGTGGGAAGTAATTTAATTAAAACCAATTTATTTATATATATTTTTTTATTCATATTTATTTAATTTAGATTTTATAGTGTTAATTGTGGGAATTAATGTATTATTAATTATGTATTAATTGATTGTTAATTATTATTAATTAATTAATTGGTAATTATGTTAATTGTGTCATTTTTTTAGGAGCAGGTTGTGGGTTTATAGGGAATAGGGTGGAAAGTAATTTAATTATAAAAAATTTATTAATATTTTTTATTTATTAATATTTAATTTATATTTTATAGTGTTAATTGTGGGAATTAATGTATTATTAATTATTTATTAATTGCTTGTTAATTGTTATTAATTAATTGTTAATTAATTATGTTAATTGTGTTATTTTTGTTAGAAGCGGGTGGTGGGGTTAATATGGCAATAGGTTGGGAAGTAATTTATTTATAATTATGCTAATTAATTAATTAAAATTTAAAAATGTCAATTGTGTAATTAATATTAGATGTGAGTTGTGGGGTTTATAGTGGTAAAGGGTGGGAAGTAATATCTTTTAAATTAATTAATAAGTTGTTATTAATTGATATTAATTTATTAATGTTAAATTAGTTATGGAAATAGTGTAATGATTTTTAGGTGTGGGTTGTGGTGCTTATTGGGGTAGAGGGTGGAAAGTTATTTATGTTTAATTAATGACTAATAAGTTGATCATTAATATTAATTCATCAATTCATAAATATTTATGGTAATTGTTTATTTTTATTTTGTGTGTAGGTTTCGTTTTTATAGGGGTAACGTTTGGGGAGTAAATTCATTTGTATCTGTTTTAATTTATTTTTTAATTAAATACATTTCTTTAATTGATAATTAATTATGTTAATTATGGAGGTACATTTTTTATTTAGATGTGTGTTGTGAATTGTGTGGTGTTATAGGGTAGGAAATAAAAAGATTACATTTATGTAATAATTATTGTTTTTGATTATAAATAATTTTTATTAAAAATAGTTGTTTGTTAATTATTTTTAAATTTTTAAAAAAATCTTTCTAGGTATTTGTTAGATCTTTTTAACATTATAATATGTTTTTATCTTTTGTAAATTTGTAATATTTTTATATATGTTTTCTTTTTTTGTTTTTGAAATCTTTTGTGTTGTAGTTGATATTTTGTTTGTTTTTAATTTTGAACGGACTCCAATGGAAGTATTAATTTTTACCCCTCTGCTATCCAACATTTTCCCTACTGTTGCACTCACTGGGGTGGGAATAGTAATTTTTACCCCTCCGCTATCCAACACTTTCCCTACTGTTGCACTCACTGGAGTGGGAATAGTAATTTTTACTCCTCCGCTATCCAATACTTTCCCTACTGTTGCACTCACTGGAATGGGAATAGTAATTTTTACCCCTCCACTATACAACACTTTCCCTACTGTTGCACTCACTGGAGTGAGAATATTAAGTTTTACCCCTCCGCTATCTAACACTTTCCCTACTGTTGCACTCACTGGAGTGGGAATAGTAATTTTTACCCCTCCGCTATCCAACATTTTCCCTACTGTTGCACTCACTGGAGTGGGAATAGTGATTTTTACCCCTCCGCTATCCAACACTTTTCCTACTGTTGCACTCACTGGTGTGGGAATAGTAATTTTTACTCCTCTGCTATCCAACACTTTCCTTACTGTTGCACTCACTGGAGTGGGATTAGTTATTTTTACCCCTCCGCTATCCAACACTTTCCCTACTGTTGCACTCAAGGGAGTGCAAAATTTAAGTTTAAAGACTATTAAATATTTTAAAGGCCCATTACGATACCGGGCGTAAAAAAATCCGCCACCCATGAAAGCGGCAAAAATCCGCCCGCCTACACCTTCTGAATATCGACCCAGCAATTATGATGCCTCGAACCGAAAACCGCCAGCGGCGGTAAAAACACACAAAATACCGCCCGCCCATGCCCGAGTCGGAGTCAAACCGCCCGCCACGGACGGAAAGACGCACGACACCACAAAACCGCCCGCCCTCACGGTCGAGACACCGCACGTGAAATTACGATCGCACCGACATGAGCGCGGAAAAACAACAAATACACCGCCCGCCAGCGGAAACAACACTGAAGAAAATGGACACGGCAGAAGCCATGGCGGCCACGTCCCTGCACAGAAACAGCCCCGGACTCAAACAAACACACACAACATGGCAAACAAGTCCACACAGCAACCCACGCACAAATACACAGACAAAGTACACATCCCGAAAACACACCACCCCTGGACAAACAAATAAACCACAAAGCCCAGAACACCAGCCACAACACACCTGAAAACAACAGACCATCAGGACACACCCAAACAGGTAAGTACAAAAACAGCCCCTCCACAGACCACAACCCCTTGCAACATTGCAAAGCAGAGAGGAGAGGAGAGGACACAGTGACACAGCAAGGACAGCAGTACACCACAGATACGCACACATCACACCCACCACCACCACCACCACCAAACACCGGCACCACAAACCCCCTGCACATCACACATCACACACCGCACCAGCACCACAAACACCATGGCATCACACAGAATGCCCAAGTTCACTTCCACTGAGCTGACGGTCATGGTCGACGAGATCGTCAAGGTGCACACACAAATCTATGGCAACCAGGTCCAGCACACCCCACTAGCCACCAGAAAAAGGATGTGGAACAGAATTGTAGACCAGGTCAATGCAGTCGGGACCGTACCCAGAAACAGAGGAGAGATAAACAAACGGTGGAACGACATCAAAAGCCTGGTCAAGAAGAAGGAGAGCAAAAACCGAGAGCTGGCTGCCACGACTGGCGGAGGGAATCCCGCGCATTACAAGACCTTCAAAGCGTGGGAGGAGAAGGTGCGAGTCATCATCCATCCGGAGATCCTCACCGGATTACCAGGGGGAGTGGAGGCTGGTAAGTACAAACAAATGTATACCAGCACACCGCTATGTACTCACATGCACTACCACCATGCCATAGCTCCGAGGGACAAACGCCCCCATGTCCAGTACACAATACACAACACATCACTCACACATGCAACAGGCACCACCACACACACAGCCCAAACATATCAACTAACAAAACCATGGGGGCATGTGTACACCCAGCCAGCCACGTAACTACCAACAGGTCCCCTAGTACTCCAGAAGCGCCACAACGAGCACCCCCACACCCATGTGGCAGCCGTAGCTGCACCAACCGACAAGTAACAGGTAAGTAGCCGCAACACAAAGGCAGTGGGTGGGAGGGGGACAGCTGAAGTACAACACCCACCAGGCCCCTAGTCCTACAGCACAGCAAGGCGGAGCACCCCCACACCCATGTGGCAGCCGTAGCTGCACTAACCGACAAGTAACAGGTAAGTAGCAGCAACACAAAGCGCAGTGGGTGGGAGGGGGACAGCTGAAGTACAACACACACCAGGCCCCTAGTCCCACAGCACAGCAAGGAGGAGCACAGCCCACACCCCACACCCACGTAGCAGCCACTGCAGTGCACACCGGCAGCCGACAGGTAGACATCCCGCCCCAGGACAAACGGTGTCAGTGGGTGTCCAGCCATCACCACGACCCATAACACCGCCCCCACCCCCACAGACCTGCAACATGGAGCACCCCCCGCCCATAACCATGTTGCATCCAGTCCAGTGCACGCTCAAAAACAACCTGCAGGTGGGAAACTGGACAGGGCGGGGTGACTGGAGGCATGAGGACTGAATTACGACTAACACATGGGACATGTCAAATAGCAGAGGAACACGCAGCACAGCTCCCTGCCACAACCATGTGAACAATGTGCACACGGACATGAACCACAGAGTCACACCCCACATGACCCATCACAGACACAGCAACACCCAAGGAGCCACGTCTGCATGCACAAGTCACACTGATTACAGAACCACACGGCAGGCACAGTGCAACCCATCACACACAACTGCAACACCATCGAAGTCCTGTCCATGTAGCCCCTACTGCCTGTCAACCACACATCCCACAACTACGCCCATGTAAGACATACCACACTAGACGCAACAGCGTGGAACAACATAAATGCACACGAACACCACTGGACCCATCAAACACACAGACACACAATGCACATACAACATACCATCCATCTCATCCGTCAGCCCCAGTCACATGAAAGGTATGTCATCCGAACAGCTGGTCCACATACAGTAGTCACGCAAAGAAACATGCCCATGATAAATCATGTGCCAGAAGTGAATGAAGCGCACGTCACACTGTGAGCAACTACACACATAACATGGGCCACACACCCCCGAGCACTGCAGTGATGCACATGGCACAGGGCAGCACGCACACCAAGGAATTGGACCATCTGCAATACGTCGTGTGGCACACAACCATCACTCACTCATAACAATGCGTCCAATTACATGGCCAGAAATCACAACAGACAGCAAATATGCAGGGTATGTCAGACATACACACACCTCAGACCATGCACTGTCATGTTGCCACAACACATGTCACGTTCTGCACCCATGGCACACAGTATGTACCCCAAAAGCATAGTACATCTCAAATGCGTTTCAGGGGGCTGACCCCCATTATGCCATCTGCGTTTCTAAGCGTTCCATATGAACCCCAAGAGCATAGTACAAACCAACCTCCACGATGGGTCTGGAGTCCGCATACACCAGAGCCACAAAAGCAGGAGCACAGCAACACACCCATCGGCATTGCCAATCCGTCCCATGCCACATGTCCACAGCACACAGTCCCATTGGCATGCCCACACAACAACAAATAGCACAGCCACACACACGGCTCCAGGAAACCTGTGCACGACTGTGCACGAACTGTGGATGTCAGACAACCTATACATACTTTGTCATGTGCAACACAATAACATATCTCATTCCCCCCACAGGTGACGAACTGCTGGATGCTGGAGATGGAGACAGCAGCCAGCACAGCCAGCCTGCAAGCCCCCAACAAGGACTCACGGATGTGGAGGATCTGTCCTCCGATCCGGACACGGACCACCCAGCAGGCCCATCTGGTGTGGCAGGGCCCAACCGCACCCCAGGCACCCTCCCACCCACCAACCCATCATCCAGGGCTGATGACCACTCACAGCCCCCTGCTGCCACTGTCGTAGCGGCCACTACCACTGTTGTGGCGGCCACCCCCACGCTCGTTGCAGCCACTCCCACTGCCGCAACCACCACCACGTCATCACTGGCCCCAGCCCCAGCGCAAGTGGTGGTCCGGCCGACTGGGTCCACCCTGGGAGCCACAGCGAGGCCCGTGGTGAGCAATGTGGCTAGTGGGCAGGTCGGTGGCAGCAGTACTGGTAGGAGGAGCAGGGCCAGGCCAACGCCAACTGTGCCTGGGAGCCAAGCCCTGCCGCCAATCGACAGAGTCCTTGGGGCCTATGAGGAGGCCCAAGGCGAATGGGCCAGGTCGGCAAGCGACACGCGGGAGGTCCTTGCGGTGTTGAGGTCCATGGACGCCCACATGGCCCGAATCGCGGACCTCATGGGCCAGCTGGTGGTGGGGGAGGGCACAAGCAAGGCCAGCAACACCACCTCCGCCACCACCTGCTGTGGCGCTGGGTCGTGCAGCATCACGTTCCCCTGCGTCCACAGCGAGTGAGCACTCCTCAGCCACCACCAGCGGAACATCAACACCCCCCTCCCAAACGTGGAAGGGGCCGTCCTAAGTGGAAACAGGTGTCCAGAGAGGACTTCGCCCGCACCAAACGCCAGTGAGTCAGCCAGCCACCTTGACCACCTACTGCATTGACTTGGAATACGATCCTAGCCCACACTGCCATGTGAATGGCATGTGTCTGTTGGACTGTGGACATAGAACTCCATGGGTACACCTTGACCATCACGCAGCCATGACCGTCAACTCATTGTCACAGCATGCACCACATTTGTCATCACCTTGCACACAATCACATGTCACCGCTGTTAATAAATACACCTTGATCACAATCGGCTTAATGTGTCCTGTGTTTATTCCACGATGTGCAATCGCCACCATGAGCAGAATAGCATCTGCTGTGTGGCATGTCGATGGGACAGGAGAGGCTGCAGGGACCTAGGGGTGAAAAACAGAACAAGAGTACATTCAATGAGTGTGTCACACACTCATCACACAGTACTTGTCACCAACTACAAGCAATGCACACACATCTCTGAGAGCAACAGGGCACAATGCTACAGCCACTGACAGTGGCATACCAACCTGGACATGGACCATTGACACACAGCACTCAGTGAACAAAAGGCCCCAGTAACAGAGCACACATACACCTGCACAACTACAGCCACATCAGCCGTCGTACATGGTCACTCACCGTCAAGTGAAGTAGCGGGCGATGAGCTGCTGACAGCACATTCACAGCTTCATCCTCTCCACTGTCCTCTTCACTGGAGCTGTCCAGGTGTGCAGGCTGGGGCCCTGGTTGATCTCCGTCATCCACAATTAGGGGGATCTGCTTTCGAATGGCCAGATTGTGCAGCATGCAGCAAGCCACCACTATCTGGCACACCTTCTGTGGGGAGTACGCCAGCGCCCCCCGGTGCGGTCCAGGCATCTGAACCTGGACTTGAGGAGGCCAAGGTACGCTCGACCACACGTCTGGTCCTCCCATGTGCCTCATTGTAGCGGTCATCTGCTGGGGTCCGAGGATTTCGTAATGGACTGAGCAGCCAGGGCCCATTCGGGTAAGCCGAGTCACCTGGGCGTGGGGGACACAGAGAACCGTTGCAATTCAAACAGGACAGTAGACAGCATCCTTAAGCCAGCACGCTACACAACTCCACATACTCACCGACAATCCAGCCACGGTCCTGTTGCAGATTGGTCATCAGTCGTGGTAATATGCTGTTTCGCATGATGTGCGCGTCATGGGCCGAGCCTGGGAACTTTGCACACATGTGGGAGATGACCATGTCCGCAAGGCACACCACTTGCACATTCAGGGAGTGCGTGTGCTTCCGGTTGCGGAAGAGCTGCTCAGTGGCCTGTGGTGGGACAAGGCCAACATGGGTGCAGTCAATGGCACCAACGACGTGTGGGATCCGTCCAAGGGCATAGAATGCACCCTTCACTGCCGCCAACTCACGTGCCCTGGGGAATCTGATGTACCTGTTCCTGTACAGCATCATGGCTGCCAGTACATCCCTCAGCACCATGCTGAACATGGGCTGGGACATCCCACCTCCACTGCCCACTGTGTGCTGGAATGACCCAGTGGCGAAAAAATGCAGTGCAGCCATCACCTTAGCCGTGGGGGTGAATGCTGTCGGATACACCCTGCGAGGACGGAGGTGGGGTTCCAACATGGCACATAGTCGATGCAGGGTTGGTCGGTCCAGACGAAATTTCCGGATGACCTCAGAATCCTCCATGTCCGCCAACAATTGGTAAGGGCGGTAAATGTTTGGTCTCCGCCTAGGAAAGATGGGAGTGGACACATGTCAAAGCAACACGCCACATGGCATTTTCACATACACATAACTGATATGACAGAGCAAGAACATGAGTCACAGAACAGCTGTCATGCAGGGACAGCACAGCTACAATACACTTACACAGGTCTCCCACCAATAGCAATGAGCAGTGACACAAACCATTGCTATGTGCATGCACATGGGGATCCAGGCCTCAATGACCTGTGAGGCGTGCTGATGGGGACTGACTGCATATTCGGCAAGCGGCAACACCACGGCAACATGACTGGCTGCTGTGCATCACACTGCTTCCGAGGCTGGATGAGTATGGCACACACCAACGACGATGTGGGCACAGGCTGAGCGGCCAAGACAAGTGGGACCTGTGGCACGAGGGGATATGAGACAGTCATTGATGTCACCACTGCACCCTATGTGCAGCACTGTACGGATCACACCTCCAGAAGCATTGTCAGGTGTACACATTGACAGCCCCATGCCAACACGGCTGTGTGCTTGCAAATACACATCACATGTGACACGTAACCTTGCACGTGCCAAGTGGCAGATGTACATAGTGAGAGATGACATGCGTGTGCATATGCGTATACCATGCACCCATGCCAATGTGCAGATGATGACATGCTAACAGACATGTGGGGGCCGGCCACTGGCCGTCCCTGCCTATGCACACGGCATGTTGTGGCCCCGTCCATTGTGCACCTGCACCCACGCGCACATCATGGCCACACCTGACGATGCAGTGCGCACATCATACTGTGTGGTGCACATGGCATCAGCGGACTGTCACCAACATGGGCCAGGCCATTACGGCCAACTCCGATGACCCTCGCGGTTGCACCCTGCGTGTTCCACTATGGAGGTAGGCGTCCCGGGCCAGCTGGGTGCAGGCCAACGTCTGCAATTGCCAATGCAGGTCTCAGTGCACTTGTTGCTCGTGTGGATGTCAGGCTGGGCCATGCTGCCCCTCTCAGTCCCAGCAAGCCTGGCCTGCACATTGACTGCACAATGCCAGTAGGTGACAGCACCGACTGCCTAGTGGGTTGCATGTGTCTCCTGTTCAGGACCCTCCAGATGGGCGCTAACTCAGTACTGACTATTGGACACACCATGTCTCGTGATAGGGATGTGTGTGTGGGATGGTGGCACTGAATGTGACCTCCTTTGTGTGGTGGGCCATGCACAGGGCGAGTACGTCGATGATTGCGCAGTGTTGGTCACAGTGGGTGCACCCACACAGATGTGTTGCCCTATGTTCATTTTCCATGTCCGCATGATAATGGACTGTAGATGTGGGCAGACTACACATTGGTCGATGTGCTGTCAATTTGAATGTGCCTTCACACCAGGCACAGCTGCCCCTGCACATGTGACCCCTGCTGCACTCGCTGCTGGGTCTGTGGAGCTGATGCCCCATCTGTGCGTGGGGAGGACAGCTCTCCTCACTTCCGTCATTGCGCATGTCATCACTTGGCCGCAGGTGACATGGATCATGGAGGGCCCACATGTACGCGTGGGTGGCCTCAACAAGTGTGTCCGATGGTTGTCACCCCCAGTCAGTGCTTCGAATGTGAATGATTTTGTGCTGGTGCTAATTTCAATGTGGTGGGTGGGCGGGGCTAGGTGCGGGCTTACATGCAGGACATGGGAGGGTGATCGGATTAGCGACTAGTTGCAATACACATGGGGCACGTCTTTTCCTGTCCACATCAGGGTCATTCCTTGAACTCACTGACAGTAATACAGTCGTCTTTGTCCCTGTCCTCATGGCCTCCCCTCGCTCCCCACAATATGCATTTGCAACTGTGGGGCTAGCGCATGCAGATGCAGCCCCAAGCTCGCCCCGGAGAGGCCAAGGAGTGTATGTGTGGGTCCAGTTGAGCGAGTGGTCTGTCTCACGGCATGATGTGTGGCGGGACGCCGTCCACCTGCGTGGTGCCCCGACTCGAGACACGGGCAACATAGACAATGCATAGCAGTCTCCGCAGTCCGGATACACCACCTGCGACACACAGAGGCTGTAGCTGCCCTAGCGGCCCATGCCGCGTCCATCTGGGGCTGATGGACCCACACATTCACTCTTTTGCCTCACTGGGGCGGGCTCGGAGGTGCTTGCGCACGCGCTGGCTTCTCTGTTGCAACGGCATGTGACGTGTGTGGAGATGTAGGCAATGGGTGGGATGGTGCGAGCCACCTTCCGTGACGTCACTCCTGCTCGTGATGTGTGCGTCCCCCAATACTTCCATATGACTTGAGCCATGCTACACATTGAGGATGTTTTGCCTGCGTGATGTGTCCCGGAGGAGCGCGCCGAGTCCTCTCCCCCACCATGCTCCACTGCCATCCCGTGCCCTGGATTGCCTGTGCAGGTTGACAATGTTGGGGATACACCTGGTCGGCAGGGGCTGTGTGTGCCTTGTCAAGGGCCTGGTGGGCGCACAACAGGATCCAGCTTGTCCACAGAGGGTGGGCTGACGTGTACGCCTGATACCGCATTGTTCGTGTGCCCGGCTGCTGTGCACACACGTGTTCACATCCCCCCGACATGTGGCCTTTGACATTGCCCAGGGAAGCGGTAATGTGCAGTTCCGGACCCCTCCCGACACAGCGTGTTTCAACTTTGCATGTGCGCATCTACCCGTCACACCCACCCACCTGAGCGAAGCGTCTCCCCGCTTCACACGACACATGTGTGTCTTCCACAGTTGTGCTACTCATTTGCGTTGACATCGAATGACAGTGGACTACATAGTCATGTCACGACTGCCGTGTACATCACACACTCTCATCATCTCACATTCGTACTTGTGAAAGGAATCAGCAGAGACAGTTTCTTTCTTCAAACCATGTATTGTGACTTATGTCCTCTGTGATGCAGTATAGTGGACACTACTGGCAGCGGTATGCATGTGGGGGATATACTGAGCATGATTACACATAGCTAAGGGTGTAGGGGTACATGTGATTAGCTGTTGCATGTGGGATGTGGGCTTCAGAGTTACATCTGCTTGGCTGTTGCTGTGCTAATGTTCATTTGCAAGTGGCTGCGGTGCTGCGGACTTTGACACAGACGGGATACATTTAGCCTACCAGACCGCTTGGCATCATGGGCACAGTCCATCTCAGTTCCATGTGACAGGTGTGCTGCTGTTGTTACTCATGCACGCGTGCGTGTGAGTTGACATCAGGGCATGGGCTTACATGCATGCAACGGCGTCCCACTTGTTGTTGCCATATGGTGGATACTGGACATGTCACAGTCACTGGGGTCGTGTTGTTGTTGTATGCACTTGTCGTCCATGCAATGGTCCTGTTACGGGATTTCCGGGGAGGGGGAAAAGTGGTGCAGCTCTCACATACTCCAGCCGGGCGATTCCTGTCCACTGGGCGGTGCATATGTCCATGGGCGCAGGATCCATGTCATGGCATAGTTGTACGTGCAGTTCTGTCCATGTGGGTGCGATACACATATCCCATGCCACTGCCTCCCCCGATACATGCAGAGTTCCTGGATGTGATGGGGAACGGAGTGCATGTCCCGGACACATCCGATGTCATGGCAGTGTCGTTGATGGTGTGGTATCAGTTGCAGGTCGTTTGGTATGGCTGTTGTGGTGGTTACTGGCCAGTCCGTGCGGAAGCTAAGCATGGGTACAGTGTCGGACATCATGGCTCAATTGGGGGATTGCGCCGGGGTCCTACGAATTGACAGGTTGTCAGGTATGCGATGGCTTCCTGCAGGGCTTCCATTTCATTGGTGGTATACATGTTTGCCAGCCAATGTAGCGGATGGTGGCTGTCACGGTGTTGTTCGTAAGTTGTCCCTTGTAGGAGCATGATGGGGCATGCTGGGTGACATTCGATGTAGCTGTGATCCATGATCCGTCGTGTGGAGGTACAGTGGTCCCATTGCAGTGTGGGTCCGATGTTCGCCACATACGCCATGCCCCCATAGGCTGAGCAGGCCCTGTCGTGTGCGTCCAGAGGGTGGAATAGTGGTAGCAGGTCCGCCCTTGGACATGCCGGGTTGGAGAGGCACAACTCCACAGGATGGTGGAAGGGACACCTCCGACAGTAGAAGACGGGTATGACGCAGCTGAACAATGCGATGCGGTAAGTCAGTCGGTAACTTACGTTCAGCAGGGATAGGGGTTCGCATCCCAGTAGCTGTATCAGGTTGTGTTTGTACAGCTTGACCTGTTTGGCGTAGTTGGACAGGTGTGTTGTAGGTGCCATTTTGCTGCGGGCGATATGGTGGCGTGCTCCGGCTGTGTGTGCAGTCTGCAGTGTGCAGGCTCCGAGGTTGCTGTGAGATCTGTGATGGTCGTAGGGGGGTAGGACTTGTGTTCTGTTAGCTTGTGCGGAGGACACGGGCCCTCATCCCACGTGCTTCTCTGAATGTTCAAGGTCAGTGGTGTGTGACTCCTTCCAGATAACTTGCATGGGAACGGCATGGGGGAGTTTTATATATTCCTTTCTTTCCCGTTCGGTATGTTCTTAGGTGATATGCGCTATCTGCCCTGTGGTCGGTTTCCTCTGCATGCCTGTGTTGGTCTTTTTTGGGACAATGGCTGTATTCTCCGGCTTGTTTAGTCGGGATGTGGTTACGGAGTTGGAATGGAAGGTCATTCAGTGCTGTCTGCTCTCCCGTGTGTGGGCGGCAGGCTGTGTTTCCGCTATGCGTTGGGCCTTGTGTGTGGGTGTCATTCTTGGGTCCACCTGTTGTCGGTCCCCGGGCTCTTTGGTGTTCCGTTTTGTATGTCTGGTTCATGGGTGCAGGGTGGTATGGGTGTTTCTGTGTGGTACTGGCGTACCTCTTCCCGGCGTGTTTGTCACACAGGGGTGTGTCCTGATGTTGCGTGACTTCACTGACATGTGGGCGTCGGTTGTGTGACGTTGGGTGTTGTCCGTGAATTGGGCGATGGGGTCATGACTGTGGCAGGCCTGTCACGTGTCATGTGCGTTCTGGGTGTGGCTCGTGTGTGTGGTGCTTGGTTGTGTCCCTGTGTTGTTTGTGTGCGACGCATACATGGCGTTATAGTTGGGCGCTGAGTTGTGCGCATGTGTGGCTCCGTCATCGCCGCTGTGCTGCTGTGCCGTGACGGGGTCGTTAGTTCCTGGTCCCAGGTGGTGTGCCCATGATATTTGCGAGATGTTGCACTTTGCCCTGTGTTACATTTGTGGGTGCAGTGGTGGATGTGTCTTGTCCACGCATGGGTGTTGGGGGGTGCCATGTCCTCCTTTTCCGCACTTGCACTGTGTGCGCTGTTTGCGTGCCCTTGTTGTGTGTGTGCCTACCTGCGTCTCCGCGGTACGTTGCCTCCTTGGTGGTGCATCAGGTATAGCATGGGGAGGGCCTGCAGTGCTGGATTCATGCTCGGGGGTCGCCTCTTCGGTGTCTGTGCTCGGCGTTCGGGTTTCCGCCTCACTTTCGCGTGCGGTGTCTCTTAGCCGTGGGAGCTGTTTGTTTGCGGCATCGTAATTTGTACGCCGGGCGGTACGTGATTTCGTCTGGCGGTGTGTCTCCATTGGGCTGCGCCGCTACGTGAGCGGGCGCACTTTGATGGCGGACGGCGTCGCTGGCTTGCCGGCGGTGTTTGGCTGCCTTATCACATCGTAATTTGGCGGGCGTGTGGGCTGCGGCATGCGGGCGGTAACTGGTGGTTTATGCATCCGCCAGCATGGCGGTAGTGCTTCCGCCCGCCATCGTAATGGGCCCCTTAATGTTTTAATTTAAAATATAATTTTTTATTACATTTTATGTTATAGGTATATGTATATATATATATATATATATATATTTTTTTGTTGTAAATTTTTATATATTTATAAAATTTAAAAATAAATTAAAATTAATAGTTTAATATTTGTTTTAAAGTAAATATATATATATTACATTTTATATATGTATGTTTAATTTTTTTAAATTAAATTTATTTCTATTTGTTAAAATGTATATTAAATCCAAATAAGTTTTTTAAAGTTAATTTTATTTAATATATTTAACATAATTTTTTACATATATAAAAAAATCGATATTTTGTACATCGATATTTTTTACATCGATATTTTTTTCTGATATTTTTATACTTACCATTATGTAATGTAATGTAATGTAATCGGACACTTGTAGAGCGCAACTGTCACTCCGAGGAGCATCATGGCGCTATGCGGATCACTGAGTTGGAACAGAACTCTGTAGCTACAGGAGAAAAGAAGAGGAAGAGAAGTTAGATAAGTGTTCTGCAGAGGGCGTCGGAGACTAAAAAGATCCAAGTTTTTAGGGCCTTCCTGAAGAGCGTTTCAGATTGGATATGACGGAGGTGGTTAGGGAGTTGGTTCCACGCTTTGGAACCTATCACTGCGAGCGATTTTCCTCCTTTCGAGACATATCTAAACGCTGGTGGTTTTAACAGGTTTGCGTTAGATGATCTAAGACTCCAGGGAGGTATATAACGCGCAAATCTGAACCGGAGGTAGTGTGGTCCTGAGGAGTGAAATATTCTGAAGGTGATTATCAGACTCTTAAACAGAACTCTTTTATGGATGGGTAGCCAATGTAATGTTTCTCCTGGGCCATTTTAGCACTAGACGTGCTGCTGCATGTTGGACCATTTGGAGTTTATGTAAGACTGCCTTGTTGGCCACTGCATAAAGGCTTTTGCAGTAGTCCAATCTAGACGTGATTAGGGCCACAGCAACTGCCTGTCTGGCTGAAATGGGAAGCAGGTCAAAAAACCTTTTGAGTGATTTTATAATATGAAAGCAGGTTCCAGCAACTGCTAATGATTGTTGTTTGAAGGATAGTGTAGCCGAATTTGATTCCCAGGTTTCTGACTACTTCTACTATATTTGGAGGAGGGGGAGTGTCAGCTGGCCACCATATATTGGGAGAGAAGGCGTTCCCTTGTCCCAGTGGTAGGATTTCCATCTTTTCAGAGTTGCACTTTAGATGGTTGGTATTCATCCATTGGAAAGTTGCAGTGAGACATGAGCGGAAATTTTCTTCCGCCTGTGTGGTATTTTTGTCCAGGACCAGGATTAACTGCGTATCGCGTCCGCATATGAGATAGTCTCTATGTTAAAGGACAATATCAGACTGATCAATGGGGCCAAGTAGGCATTAAAGAGCACCGAGCTAAGGATGGACCCCTGAGGGACACCGGAAAGCAGGGGTTTTTCATTTGACTTGTATTGACCATGGGTGATGACTTATCTGCGGTTCTGCAAGAAACCTTTAAGCCAGGTCAGGGCTATGTGGGAGATGCTGTAAGATTCGAGACGGTCTAGAAGAATGACATGTGAGACCGTGTCAAACGCGGCCGATATATCTAATAAGACCAGAACCGCATTCTTTTCTTGATCAAGGGCGGCTTTGAGAGATTCAGCTGTGCACAGTAGAGCTGATTCTGTCGAGTGCTGGGGTCTGAAACCAGATTGGTTAGGGTGTAGGATATTTGCTTCTTCCAGGTAGGTTGTGAGTTGGGAGTTAATACGTTTTTCAGTGATCTTGCTAAGGCATGGAAGTAGGGAAATAGGTCGAAGGTTGGTTAGGGTAGTGGGATCCGCAAGTTGTTTCTTTTGTAGCGGCTTGACTGCTGCGAGCTTCCATTCTATAGGGATTTTTGCTGATGACAGGGAGGCATTAATTATTTCGTTTATGATTGGATTTACAGTATCGATTATAGCGTGTAAGATCAAGGGAGGACAGGGGTCGAAGGGGGAGCCAGATTTAATAGCGAGAATTGCCTGGCAAGATTGGTCCAGGCTAATCGGCTTAAACGTTTGTAGAGTCGGTCTGTCTTTGCCTAAGACGACATTGTTGTTAGTGGAGGGACACGGGGGTAAGGTGAAATCTCGTTTTAATGTTTGAACTTTCTGTTCGAAATAGTCTGCTATGCTATCGCAAAGAGACTGTGAGGGAGGGATCTCTTGTTGCAGTGATTTTGGGTTGGTAAAAGAGTTAACTATAGATAGTTTTTTGATTTGAGTTTGCCATTTTAAGCACATTTGTATAGTAGGCTTTTTTGGCTATTTTAATCTGGATGTGGTAAGTTTTAAGAGCCGTTTTGAATTTGATTAATTTGGTCTGCTCATAGTTCAGTCGCCATCTGCGTTCTAGGGTCCTACAATGGGTTTGTATCTCTTTCAGAGTTTGAGTGTACCATGGGGCGGAGGGTTTCTTCTATGGGCGGCTGTTTTGTGGACCTGGAGATGCAAAACGGTCCCTCAAGGTATACATCCACTTCGTGAGGAGTTGGCTGTCTATTGTTGGGTCTCCTGACAGGTTTGGTCTGCAGGCTAACGCAGCTCGATGTAAGTCAGGGTGAGCTGTCATTTCCTTCCACCTCGGCTTAGCTTGTTGGAAGGACAGGGTGCGCCCCTTGGTGTTTGACATGTGCGGGGATCTGATTTCTAAGGGAATCAGCTTATGATCAGTCCAGGTTAGGTTAACTGGGGCCTTGACTGTGAGGGTTTTGAGGTTGGAGCAAATACTGTCTAGCGTGTGGCCGGCATTGTGAGTAGCGGAAAAAATCCGCTGCTCTAGGCCGAGTGTGTCCATGATTTCCTTGAAGTTTATTGCCCCCGGGTCGTTGACTGTGTCAAGGTGGATATTGATGTCTCCTAACAAGGTAAAGTTGGAGAATCTGAGGGTGAGTGAGCTCACAATGTCCCCAATACTGTCCAAAAAGGCTTTATAGGGCCCTGGTGGGTGGTAAAGCAGAGCTCCTGCAAAAGCGAAGGAGTCCTCTAATTGGAAGCAGAAACTGATGCCCTCTGCTCCTTTGAGGTCTGGTAATTGGGATACTGAACACTTCAGTGAGCTACGGTAGATAATTGCCAGACCTCCCCCACGTTATTCTGGTCTATCTAATCTATGAATAATGTAGCCGGGGGGAAGGGCACTGACTATGTCAGGGATGCACCAGGCCTTCAGCCAGGTTTCGGTTACAAAAAGGCAGTCAAGTTCGTTGTTTATTATTAAGTCGTAGATATGTTGGGTATGCTTGCACAGTGATCAGGCATTTATAAGACCACTTCGTAAGCAAGTCAGTTCAGTGCTATTTTCAGGTGCTGTACCCTGTATAGGCCTGAGAGTTTATTTACAGTTCTTACAGCAGATTGGCCCCTTCCAGTTTGCGACATCCAAAAAGTTTTTACATTTTACGGGGTTGCTGTTTAGGGCTAGGATAGAATCTCTTGTGAGGCATTTACCTGGTGGAAAAAGGGCAGCGTTTCTGGTGCTGGACGCGTTCCGGACGCGGACGGGCGCAGACGGGAGGCTCTGGGAGGAGACTAGATCGTCTCCCTCCCAAGATGGCTTCCGCCTCGTGGACTTGCGGAAGTGAGTGAAATTGGCTATTTGTCCTACCTCCACTCAATCAGCAATTGCTGTGATGGACCGGGGAGGATAATGTCGATGAGTAAAAACAATACTGGGGGTTTACGGTAGGGAACAGGGAAGTTTAAAATGCAAGAGGCAAAGTGCACAGCGCGATGAGAATTTAGCGTTTGTTGTATTCCTTAAATTTCTAAAGAATGGCTATGACTTGCGGCGCGCTGTCTAAAATACGTAAAACAAAGCAGGAAGATTAAAATAAATGCAATTTAACTCATCTGGCACCTGAGGTACCTGTTAGCAGCTTATCTGCTGCGCGTCGTCGCCATCTCCCAGTTAAATACTGTGAGACTGGCGGCTCTGGGAGGAGACTAGACCGTCTCCCTCCCAAGATGGCTTCCGTCTCGTGGACTAGCGGAAGTGAGTGAAATTGACTATTTGTCCTCCCTCCACTCAATCAGCAATTGCTGTGGTGGACCGGGGAGGAGAATGTCGATGAGTAAAAACAATACTGTGGGTTTACGGTAGGGAACAGGGAAGTTTAAAATGCAAGAGGCAAAGTGCACAGAGTGTTTGTTGTATTCCTTAAATTTCTAAAGAATGGCTATGACTTGCGGCGCGCTGTCTAAAATATGTAAAACAAAGCAGGAAGATTAAAATAAATGCAATTTAACTCATCTAACACCTGAGGTACCTGTTAGCAGCTTATCCGCTGCTAACATTATAAATATAGAATGTCGATATTTTTGACATCGATATTTATGACTCGATATTTGTGTATGGGGATATTTTGGGCGTCGATATTCTATCATTGAACCAATTGGCATCTATTCCTGTTGGTACTAATACTACTACAAAGCAAGTGTCAATTGATAAATCAGGTTTTTCTGAGAATAAGGCTAATTCCAAAGTCCTGCGTACTTCTTCAACATAACCTTCTACAAGTAAAACTCAAGTATCAGCTTCAGCGATAAAAAGACTAAAAAAAGACCCACCTACACCTGATAAATCTTCATCTCCAGTCTCCTTGCAGTAATTGTTGGAGGAGATAAGAGCATTGCATCCCTTCGTTGAAGAGACTAATAAGAGGATACAGCATTTAGATGACAAATGGACGCTGATGGATAACTGTATTTTGGTGGTGGAGCAGCAGGTAGTGGATTTACATGATGACATAACAAAAATTCAATGTCTGGAACGAGAGGTTCTTCAACTTAAACAGCACACAGACGATTTGGAAAATAGGAGCAGGTGAAATAATCTCTGTATTTATGGTCTTCCTGAAGCAATAGAGGGCAATGATCCGGCCTCCTTTTTCACTTCTTTTCTTCCAAAATTGCTGGACTTGCCATCTTCCACCTCACTCAATATTCAAAGAGCTCATAGGCTTGGTCCTTGTCTTTCTTCATCTTTATCTCCTGCTAAACCACGAGGAGTGCCCATACTATTTCTCCAGCTTGCTGGTTTATTGACAGTCCTTTCTGCGGCTAAGGCCAAGCGACAAGTCATGTGGCTGGGTCAAGGGATTTTTCTGTTTCAGGATGTGGCGAATGCTACCGCCGCCAGATGGAAAGATTTTCTTAACTTCCGATCTTCTCTACGGTCTTTAGGCGCTAGATATGGACGTTTTTATCCTTGATTCTCTAAAGTGACGTATCAGAACTATACTACTACATTTCAAGAGCCAGCTGAAAGTTCATACAATCTCATATGTTGGATGCCATGGATACAGCTGGTCCTTCTAAAAGTTGACTTTTCTTTCTGATATGGTCTTTAGATGATTTTCTGTGCTATTTTTTTAAAAATATTATATTTGTTGTGTATTTTATTGTATTTTTCTTCTTCGTTCCACAGAATCATTATGTGCATTTGCATTTTGCGATTTTCCTCCTGACTGTTTATTGCACTGAAATGGCGTGGACTCCTTCTTTTCGGGTGTGTCATCTGGTCTTGTGTCGTCACCACCCCATTTCCTTTTGTTATTTATTCAGGTATGTCTTCTCATTCATCTTTTTTGGACATGTACTGTCTCTTCTTCGTCTTCATTATTTTATCTCTTGTCTTCCGTTTTTGCCTTCCCTTGTTTTCCGTTATCTTCTCCTTCTTGTTTGCTGTTTCCTTTATCATTACTTCATTATTCTTTTTCTATCTTTTGATCTCTATTGCATTTTTTTTGCTGTCTTAACGTTCTTAAAAAGTTTATTATCTACTTTTTTTTTACATAATTCCGAGTAATATCATGCAATATTAAAGGATCTCCTAATCCTGTTAAAACGACAGAGAGTATTATTCTATTTAGGTAAGTCTAATCCTGATCTCATTCTTCAGGAAACTCACCTTGTTCAGTCTGAAGCATTGAAATTTAAACGAAGCTGGGTTGGGCATGTGTTTGTTTCTCCTTCAGTGAATAAAAGAATAGAGGAGTTGTGCAAAAAATCTCTTAATCTCACTATGGTTTCACAAGAAACAGATGATATGGGCAGATGGATTATTGCTCATAGATACTGTTCCTTCTACAATTCGTCACTACGTTGTTCAGAATACCTAGTGCTGGGAATAGCACACTACATGCTAAAAGCTTCCAACCCCAACCTCTAATTGAGAGCATACCATATGGTGAATTCTTAAGAGCTAGAAGGATATGTAGCACAGATAAGAGTTACAATGGAGTGAAAGATAACTTGGTAAAGAGGTTTAAGGAATGGGGGTACAAAACAAGAACCCTCACGGAAGATAGCAATAGAGTGGAAGAAGTCAAAAGAGAGAGTATATTGTTCTGAAACAAAGGTAAATGACATAGGTAAGATAGAGAAGAGGTTCGTCACCACCTATCACAGCTCACATCTGAAACTAAGGAGCATATTGTATGAGTATTGGTATCTCTTAAGAAGTGACCCAGTAATAGGAGAAGCCATACCTAGGAGACCCATGATAACATTTAGAAAAGCTGATTCCATGAGGGATAGGTGGGAAAAGAGTGATGTGAGAATTGAGAGTAGTACTTGGTTACAACAGAAAGATGGTTTCACACAGTGCAACAAGTGCAAGGCATGCAGGAATGTGGAAAATCTGATGGAAATCTACTTGGGGAATGAAATCCACAAGATTAAGGGACACTGCACATGCAAAAATGAATTTGTTGCATACATTCTCAAATGCAGTTGCCAGAAAGTTTATAGGGCAGCACAACCCTCTAGGTACATAAGAGAATACTGCAACACTTAATGGCCATAAAGAACAGTGATACCAGCTACCCGGTAGTGAGGCATTACCAAGAAGTACATGGAGGGGATGAAAAAGACCTGAAATACTGTGTGATTGATGGGATCAAAATGGATGAGAGAGGAGGAAACAGAGAGAGGAAATTGAGGATTTTAGAATCCAGATATATTTTAATATTAGACAATAAAGAACCTAGGGGACTAAATCATGACAAAGAGATGTATGTACAGCTGTAAACCCCATTTGATTTTAGCAATTTTATACAAAATGTATTCAGCATGACCTTGAGTTTCTTGTAGCAAAGGTTTGCCATTTCTTTAGAGAAATATAATCTTGAATTTTATGTGTGTTTCTCTGCAGGGTAGTCAAAATAAGTAGAACAAGAAATAGTAGTTTCAAAACAGGAAGGAGTACCAAAGTTCCAGTATTTACAAGGGACACTGGTTAGAGGTGACCAGCCCACAAGGGCAAAATGAGTCCAATCTTTATCTACTTTATTTATTTACGTGAGATCACATGGTATATAACACCCCCTTAAAACATATGCAATAGCCCACTTGGGCTATATTGAATATGAAAAATTATGTTTTACATATAGATCTCGACTTTTACAGATTATCAAGTTTGTATCAGGAGTAGTATTTTGTGATTCCTATCATGGTATATATTCACGAATGATTAGGATTTACTATCCCTGTACTGAGGATCTTATGGCACATATGGCATTATTAATTGTATATTAGTTTCTAGAATGACATATGAGATATATATGTTTAAACTTGAGCATGATCAATGTTAACATTTAATTTGTGAATTAGTTTATTTTTGACGACCCTGCAGTCTGAAGTAGAGAAACCTTATATGTATATTTTTTCCATGACTACTGCTACACGCTTGTGCATGTGATTAGAAATGTGCTTAGAAAATGGTGGTGTATTGTTGATAAAGGCTGTGAGCCGAAACACGTCTGAACAGACCATTGCTGAAGGCAAGATTTATTCAAATAAATAGATCTTACCCGCTACAGGAGTGTTGAAATTCCTTTTTCACCCTCAAGAACAAGTGCTCATATATATATGTAACACATCACCACCATATCGTCAATGTCCCTTGTACCAACGTGAATATATTAGTAATAAGTCTTCCCTGAGCCAGATGACTTTATCATTCAAATATGAACTTTGAATATATTCTGTAAATTCAGCTATTTTCTGCAAACGCCAGCCAAGGAGTTTTGAAAAGACATACAATTTCATCTTGAATACACGTTCTCAATTTTGGTATACATATATTAATTCAACCAAGCAAAAGATTCTAAGTTAGTAGGCTGGGCTGAACAGAGGAGAGCTACTCACAGGTAGCTGGAGAGCTACCAGTAGCTCATAAGCTACTTGTTGGAGAAGCCCCGGGGACCGCCACCTCCCCGGGACTATTTATTAATTAGGTGTGGAGGGGGCTCCTCCCCCCACGCAGCCCCGGGGACCGCCACCTTCCCGGGGCTATGCTCAAATAATGTGTGGGGTGGGCTCAAGCTCCCCAACACATCCCCGGGGACCACCACCTCCCTGGGGCTTTAGTATTGTTGGAGGGAGGCCACGCAAACCCCTCTTTTGGAGCCGTAAATGGCCCTAGGGACCGTCACCCCCCAGGGCCGGCTCCAGCAATATCCTGGGGTGCCCACTCCTGGGACATTGCAGTTTGTTATGGCTTGGTGGGAGCGCTGCTCCCGCCATGCCACAGCAAACTCTGCTTCACTTTATGGAAGCGAGAGCATGAAAAATGCTCTTGCTTCCATGAGTGAAGCAGAATTGCTTTTGAGCTGAGGGAGCTGCATGTTTGCAGCTCCCTCTGCCCAAAAGCAATGCCGGCTCCCGCAGGAGGCGGGGAGCCGGCAGGTACTGCTGAACGAAATCACTAAGACGCGCATTATGGATTTGCATAAAATGTGATCATGGTTAACAACTAAATGACATACTGCTCAATCAACGTTTAAAATAACAACTGGGGTGGGCGGGGGATTCTGTGTTCAAACAGTTTAAATGTTTGGGAAGGTTATGTGAACAGCGTTAGTTTTACGCTCAGAACAATAGATGGGAAACACGACATCGTAAGAACAGGAGATAGGTAATATAGCGAGTTACTGCGAGGGTCACGAATAGATAATCACTATCAGGAAAAGATTCTGAAGAGTTTTTGCAATGCACCGTGGGCCTTGTAGTTTAACGTATTAGTGGGCGTGAATCGGAAGTACACAAAAGGGGTGGGACTGCGACACATGTGTTTAAAATTGGGTGAAGCAGTTGGGGATGTAGAATGGTTCTCAACGGGATGGTGAACAACCAGAATGTTTAAGGTATGGATTCGTTTTGAGGTCCTGAAGAGGTGGTTTATACATAGCTAAGTGAAATTAACAACGCAAATTTGACCTGTGAAACAAACCAAAATTAGATGGTTGGGAAAAGTTGGAGTAGGCATTTATTCAGTGAATTCAGCTGGCAAAACGTTGAGTGTGGGGCGTATGAAAATCGAATGTATGCATTTCTTACAGTTGTTGCATCTGTGCATAATTATTAACTAATAATAATGATTGAAAACTTAGTCTAACAGTATTGTTTTAAAATTGTAGATAAACCCCTGACGAAGGGCCGAGAGGGGCCCGAAATGCATTGGGTGAAAAAAGATTACCTTTGGAGGAACACTTATGCTACATTCCGTGCTCTAGGATAAGGTGAAATGTGCATGCCTACAGCATTTAAGGAGATAATGTATCCATAAGAGTCTAACATGTGACTGGATAACAGGATTAAACTGCAGAAAGAATTAATAAAATTGGAATAAAACTTTCGACTAAATGGATTAATTTTGGCATCAATGCTATGCGCGAATTAATGCTGTGCATCCGGATTGGGACGTCACTTCGCCCCATTGTTTCTCGTGAGGTACTGCTGAACGAAATTACACCAAATTTGGCAGAAAGGTAGCTCCTGGTCCAGAGTGCACTCTTTTTGTTAAATGGTGTAAATCTGTTCATTAGTTCCTGAGAAATGTAAACATTTCTCAGATATCCATATATCGACGCGAAGGATCCGCGAACCCCCCCGATCTTGAGCCTGCGATCTGAATGGCTGCCAACAGTTCAAACCAGGAAGTGTTGGCAGCCATCTTAGGGTTGAAAAACATTAAAAATTAAGAAAAGGGGGTCGGGTAGAAACACCCTGACCCCCTAGGCCTGCTGAGGGGGTCCCACAGGGACCTCCCAGGTCCCCCCAAAACTTTTTTGTTTGAAATTTTCAGTGGGAGTCGCGTAGGGTCCGCGGAGCTAGCTGAACTTTTTTTTTTTTTAAATGAAGCGTGGTCTCCCATGCTTCATTTCTTTTAAGCCCCTAGGTGGGCCAGTTCCCGGGGGCATTTGTAATTAGATATGTGGGGGCCGGGGGGGCCCCAGCAGCCCCGGGGACTGCCTCCTCCCCAGACTATGTTTATTAAGTGTGGGGGAGCCACGCAGGCCCCCCCGCAGCCGTGGGGACCGCCACCTTCCTGAGGCTTTTAAAAAAAATAAATGCATGGAGTGGCTCCTGCACCCACACACAGCCCTGGGGACCGACACCTCCCTGGGGCTATTTATGTTAAATGCGGGGGCAACGCGGCCCCCGCGCAGCCCCAGGGACCACCACCTCCCCAGGGTTATGCTCAGATAATATGTGGGGGGGCTCAAGCCCCCCAACACAGCCCTGGGGACCACCACCTCCCCCAGGCTTTAGTATTGTTGGAGGGGGGCCACGCGGCCCCCCTCCTGGAGCCGTAAAGGGAACCCCACACAGTGGGATTGCTGAGAGGTGGTAGGAGGTCACGCCCCTTTTTACACCACTCTGCAAACGCTCCTCTAGGCGCACTGCTGGTGGGGCGATGAGGTCCCCTTGTGTCCTGAGGACCTCAGGACTAAAGTGGACTTCATCCCCCTAGCAGCAGTGCACAAGCAGGCACATTTGCAGAGTGGTGGAGAAAGGGGGCGTGGCCTCTGACCACCTCTCAGCAATCCAGCCGTGTATGGCTTACTGGAGGTAACAGGAGGGCTAGTTTGCCCCCAGGAATCCTCAGGAGGAAAGGGGACTTGATCCCCAACCAAGAGCGTGCCAGGAGGCACGTTTGCAGAGTGGTGGAGAAAGGGGGGTGGCCTGTGGCCACCTCTCGGCAATCACACTGTGTGGGGCTTACTGGAGGTAACAGGTAGGCTAGTTGTCCCCTAAGGATCCCCAGCAGTGAAGGGAACTTCATCCCCCAACCAAGAGTGTACCAGGAGGCGCGTTTGCAGACTGGTGGAGAAAGGGGGCATGGCCTGCTATCAGAATTCAACAATCCTGCTGTGTGGGACTTACTGAAGGTAATAGGAGGGGTAGTTGGCCCCCAAGGATGTCCTTGGGGGCCAATTACCCCTCCTGTTACCTCCAGTAAGTCCCACACAGCAGGATTTCTAAGAGGTCTTCGGAGGCCACGCTCCATTTGTCCACCACTCTGCAAACGCACCTCCTGGTGCACTACTGGTTGGTGGATGAAGTCCACTTTACTCCAGAGGGACCTTGGGGGCCAAGAAGCCCTCCTTGTACCTCCTGTAAGTCCTATGCATCGGAATTCCTGAGAGATGGTCGGAGGCCCAGACCCCTTTCTCTACCACTCTGCAAACGTGACTACTCGTTACAAAACCATAGAAATTCACTGAAAAAACCACAGGTTTGAGGGACGTTATAGTTTGGAATTTGCATTTAAAAAATCTTAGAAATTCACTGAAAAAAACACAGATTTCAGGGACGTTATAGTTAGGAATTAGCATTTAAAAAACCTTCGAAATTCACTGAAAAAAACAAAGGTTACAGAGACATTATAGTCAGGCTGACATTTCACTCGTACAAAACCAGTGAAATTCAGCCGTTATAGTTAGCTGAGTTAACTATAACTTGCGCCCCCGCAATGCACTACTTATGAGCTCACATATTCCATCACTCATGACATGGTCAATGACATCACTGATGACATCACTGAAGAATTTGCATCTAATAAACAGTGTTTAAATTACGACGGGTAAAACACGCGCCAAAATAGGACGCCTTTACATGATACATGAGGTTAGAGAGTAATGAGTTTAATCACCCTCTTGTAGTGTAGTTCCTATTTCCCTAATAGGTTCTGCGCATTGGAATAACATACACTATAGGCTTGGCATAGGACTGAGGTCGGTATGCCCCTATCGCGTATATTAAACTTAATTACTGTGTACCAGCTAGCTCAGAGGCCACTAGAAACTTCTTGACAACAAGAAGGGAATAGCTTCTGGCAACCGCATAACATAAAACCCTGATCCCTCAGGATCGTGGAAACAATATACTACTTTTCATTCAGTCACTCATCTCAGAGAAGTACATAGAAGAAACAGTCGGGTGTGTTTACAATAAAATTTATTGCACAGTTGTTGTTCTAGTACTGGTTATATGTGCTGCGACAACTGTTGGACAGTAGCAGAGAAATATGGCCAGCAGTGCAGTTAAATAAAAATGCATGGTACAGTTTTACCATTGTGCAATAGTAATGAACACATACATGAAATGCAGAATGCATTAAGATAAAGCCTATACCCCTATGATGCCTAACTAGATGTACCTAAGTGTACCTAGCATGTGTGTAGGTCTTAGAGAGCCAAGAATCCCCCTAGGATTTAGTCTAACCCCATTACCTTAGTGGGACTTCATCCTGGTGTTGAGCTGGACACCCCAGGATGGGTGTATGGACCTCTGCCAGCTGGAGCTGTGGCATGATGCAGGTTGCAGCGTCTCAGGTCAGAGTGTCGGCATTGGAAAGTCTCGGTCCCCTCTAGTTTGCTTGGGCAAAGGGAGGTATATTTATACCTGATAGATGCCTTGGAATGTTAGCATTGACGTACAGTCGGTCAGAGGAAGACGTCAGGAATGAACCCTTAGGAAATAGTGGTTCATGCATATTTAATGAGCTCTTTGAGAAATCAATAATAATGTGCTAGGGAAAATCCCAAGAGCTAAGGGTCTGTTTTTAAGAACATGTTGTGACGTAGGTTAGTCACTGTTGGACAAGGATATGACGTATTTGAGGATGGACCGTCTTCTGCACCCAGAGCACACGTCAGATAAGGGACAGACTCTGTTGCTCGTTATTTGTAAAGGGAGGGCCAATGTAGGTGAAAGGTCCTGCCTGTCTCTGTGGCACGAAGGATTTGAGCCTCTGAAACAGCGCACCTATGTTAGGGCCTCAATCCAGCACATAACACTCTCTCACACATATTTACCAACTGCAATATTGATAATGATGTGAAGTATTCTTTTTGAAAGGAACATTGTCTAATGTGTATGAAATCAATATACATATAGCCTTCGTGACCATTCCAATATGGATGCCACTGTGATTTGACTTGTTTCATCCATTGATGTTGCATACTTGATTGTCCTATGTTTATTTTCATTACTGTGTATTCAAAACTGACGCTGTCCCGACACACCAGTGTGTGAGCAAGACTGCTTGGACAGTCAAAACGGGTTACTGGCAAATAAATACCTTGGTATTGTAATTATCCTGAGATTGCGATCTTTTTGTTCTAAAAGAATTTTACGTGTCCAGTGGGCTTCGCTGGCATTTTGCACCACCTATCCATGGGTTGAAGGAGCAGGAAGGAGCATTTCGAGAAAGCGAGCCGTTTGGAACTTTATGGATGCCCCTACTTGACAACCGGCAACTTGAAGCGTGGAAATCGGACACCGACACGGAGAACGGAAAGGAGTGGAGATAAAGAAGCGTGGACACCAGGAGGAGCGTCTGGAGGCACCCTACAGTTCAGAGGTGAGTGGACCGAGTCTTGAGGACGGGAGGGGAGGGGGATTGAGACGGGTCGGAGGACACGTACAGTCCTCCTCTAACACCCGGTTTGCCTGACAGAGTCCATTTCACAGCTCTGACAGGGAGGTGCAAGCTCATGACCATACCAGGGTTACATCGCGGAAACGCTTAGACGCCTCGGAGTTTATTGGATTCTGTTTTAACCCGATCTAATAAGATCACCCTACCGGTCATCACTTTCCTGTTCCCAGATGCAGTATTCTGGCACTTACGCTTAACTACCACGAAAACATCCACCAAGATATTAGTGAAAAACAAAGAAATTTAATATCTGGAAGTATCACTGCATATTTTGTCTGATCCACACTCGCAATGTGTATGAACTTACAATACACATTCATACTGCATGATCAAGTAGCAATAGGAACTCCTTATCAAAGCAGGGGATTGTACAATACCTTTCCAGCTACCGCAACTACCACACAAGGTTCCCCTGCACTTCCACTCGCGTGGAAGTGAGATACAGGCCTGGCTCACTTGCCAGCAACAATGGATGAAGAATCAGAAAGACGGGCGGCTGCCCAGAGCTTATTCGCTAGAGCACCAAACAAAACCCAGACTTCTAAAGAAATCACCACTAGAGACACTACCTTGCATGACAATCTCAAGAGGCTAGAGAAGCTTAAACGCTCCGAGATATCGAAGTGGTGGGAGGCAATATCGTTGCAAGATTACTTGGATAAGGGCATGGTACTGAGAGGACTACGCATATATACAACCCCATCATATGAGTCCCTTACCCTAAGATGCTTGAAGAATGGGTGGAAAACTCCGCCCAGAGTTCCAAGAACATGCTAACCATTTTAGTTAAATATGCGTGGGAAGATAGGGGACAGATTAAAAAGAATCTCAAAACCCTGGAAGATGATCTGAAAGGACATAAAGAACAAGAAATGATAAAAAAATTCCTCACAGATCTTAAAGTACGACTCAAGACATACGAAGAAGACATAAAGGCACGTAAACAAAGGAAACTTCACCGTGATTGCACGGACTATGAAAGTGGCAGGATTTTAACATATAGCCATAAGTATGACCATATGTATGAGAAACTACAAGCAGGAGAGGAGATAGGGGACACTGCAGCAGCAACTAGTGAGAATGAATCAATGACCAGTAGTGATGCTGAGACCCTATCAATGGAGGGAGAAGACCAACTACCCGTAAGAAGATCAACAATGAAAGGTCCGACCACTTTTTTAGACGAGTATCGCCTCTTGAGAACGGGGTGACAAACTCCAAGAACGACACCACTACCAAAGACATGGGGCAGAGGACGAGGACAGAGAGGGAGAGGCCGAGGAAGAGGTCAAGACGAAGTAAGCAGAGAAGAAAACGAGACCTACATAGATACCGGAAGAGGCAAAGGATGAGGACTAGTGGGAAACAAGTCGACAACAAAGAAACAACACTAATGGATGACGAAACGGTACAAAGAACCATTGTGAACTTATCCACTAGACCACTGACACTCCTTGAAAAAAGAACACTCTGTTTAGGGCTCTCTTTCTGCCCATCAGGCCATTTCAATTATCCAGAAACTAGGATAGATGTTTTTAAATTTATTAGACAAATTAAACTTAAGAAATGGCACTACTTGAAAAACTCTAGAACCCCCAATGTCAATGAGGGAGAAGAAACTGTAAGAGAGGAACACAACACAACTGAACTCAGGGTGAAAGATCTCCCAGCACTACTAGCATTACAGGAATTACTGGTAGAAACAGGTACTGAAGAAAATGCATCAGTAGCCAACATGGATATTAACCTCGACCACCCGGCCTGTACTGATTTTAAACCTAAGTCTACCTTTATGCCCAACACTGGCCATGACAATATTGACACTTTCCACGAGACAGTCACACACGATCTGATCCAAGCTAGACAACGGAAACACAATAAGAATACTTTTAATAACCTTTCTTTGGCCCAGAGACAAATCATAAAATCATTGGCAGATGACGAGACTCTGGTCATACGGCCAGTCTACAAGGGCGGAAATGTTGTGTTGTGGGACAAAGAAATGTATAGAAAAGAAGCAACACGACAACTTGAGGATGAAAGATTCTATACAAAAATAGACATTCAGGAATACAATAACAGTATCCTCAATATCTGGAACCGCTTAGAACAATGGAAAGACAAAGGCATCCTAGTCTGGGAAGAATACCCTAGACTTCCCATTTTTTATCTTCTACCAAAGATTCACAAAAACTCCCTCACACCACCTGGAAGACCTATCGTGTCTTCCATTGGGAGCGTGTCAGAAAGAATTTCCAAGTATGTGGATCATTTTTTGAGACAGTACGTTGGAACACTCACATCATACATCAAGGACACGAAAGACTTCCTGTGCAAACTTAGCAACATCACCTGGGAGGAAAACTCCCTACTTATTACAATGGATGTTAATACATTGTACACTGGTATTGATCATGGCCTAGGAATCAGTGCATGCAGACACTTCTTGGAGAACAGACCCATGAAATACCTAGAACATACAAATGTCATTGCGGAGATGATGAATTTCTGCCTCCGAAATAATATTTTTATGTTCGATGGTGTACTATATAAACAAACACTAGGGCCTGCGATGGGCACATGTTTTGCTCCCAGTTTTGCGAATCTGTTTCTGGGAGCATGGGAGGTAGAAATCAGGGAAGATGAAACCCTCAAGCCCCTGTTCAACCAATTGGCAGTCTGGCTCCGGTACATAGACGACCATTTTGTCATTTGGAAAGGCAGTGAAGATAGTGCCAGGGAATTCATCACCAAGCCGAATGACAACAATTGTAACCTTACACTGACACATACCATGGATAGAAACTCTATCGAATTTCTTGATGTTGTGATTGAGGTAGACAGGGATACCATGAAGCTTCAGACTAAGCTTCATCGTAAAATCACAGCTGGTAACAGTTTACTCCATGCCCTCAGCAGCCACCCTGAGACTCTCAAGTGGAGTATCCCCTTCGGGGAGCTGCTGAGGGCAAGAAGAAACTGTAGTACCGACACTCTTTATGAGGAAGAGCGAAGATGTATGATTGAAAGATTTAAAGAAAGAGGGTATCCTATGTGGGTCCTCAATAAAGCAGTCAGGAGAGTACAAACAATTCAGAGGGAGGAGACCCTACAGGAAATAAACAGCGGTGGTGCCCTCAAAGAGGAACAGAACATCACGAGGGTCATCCTCACATACAATTCAGAATCCAGCAAAATCCAAAAGATACTAGCCAAAAACTGGAATATCTTAGAAAGTGACCCCATCATAGGGAGGGAACTACCAAAACACCCTATGATTACGTACAAAAGAGGGAGAAACCTTAGGGACCTACTCGTGAAAGGGGACATAACCAAGAAACAAGAGAGTCCACAACACACCTTACAAGGTTTTTTCCCTTGTGGACATTGTAAGGCTTGCAACAATAGCCCCATGAGAAAAGCGTACCCGACCCCTAGCGGTGAGAGAAACAT
Organism: Calotriton arnoldi; assembly: GCA_963921515.1. Taxonomy (NCBI): domain Eukaryota; kingdom Metazoa; phylum Chordata; class Amphibia; order Caudata; family Salamandridae; genus Calotriton; species Calotriton arnoldi. Next base: position 141,476 of record CAWUFW010003930.1, on the reverse strand, counting down.
AAAACAATTCCTCACCTGCAGCTCTAACTATGTAGTTTACGCTTTGGAATGTCTATGCAACCTGCGGTATATAGGCAGCACCACTTTTGCAGCCAAAAAAAGAATATTAGAACATCTGCGAGCAATTAACAACAAAGACAAACACTATCCAGTGGCTAGACATGTCGAGGAATACCATCTCTCTAACAGCTCACTCTTAAAATACTACATACTAGAACAGATTAGACCTAACCACAGAGGGGGAAACAGAACGCTGCAACTCAGACAGTGAGAATCCTGGTAAATACTTGATTTACAAACCAAGACACCGATGGGCCATAATCAAGAAGAGGAATTGGGGATCCACCTCCATGAATTGTGAATAGGCAATCCACAACACGTAACTTGGATGCATGAGTAAACTGATGGTTTCCCTAGGGTTCCGTAGAGGCAGTCACGACTCAAACCTATTCAATAGTTCCCTTACTTCCGTTTATCTTCTAGTGAATTTAAGTCTCAGCTGACATATATGTTTAAGTTGACTCTGTACCTACCTGTATCGAGATTTTCTGTTTTTAATCAATTTTAATCTATTTTTTTATCTGTCTCTGTTTCTAGGAGGAAAGGAAGGGGCCTTATCCATGAAGGGTAAGAGGATCTTGGCTCCCTACCCTTTTCTTTGTGACACAACGTCATCAAGAAGAGAACGCAACATGAGATTAGACTGTTATTATCACCTTTGTGTTGAAATGTCTAATGTGAACACTTGATGCTTGTCCCAACTTCACTAACAATTTATAAGGTTTTTACACATATTTGCACTTAAAGACACTTAGAGAGGGAATACCAGTGGGTAGTTTGGTGAGGCGCAGCGCAGGAATGTACACAGGATTTGTACTGGTCACATATGTCGATTTAACCGGATCTCAGTAGGTGTCTTTTCTCCCGACTAGGCCACTTGGCACATGAACAGGGATACGGGTTTAAAGTCCCCTTTATCAAATCTCTGGTTGCGGATTACCAATACTCTCCAATCATGCCCGATTTACAGCTCGTCACATAGCCAACGTTGGGATTTGTTCCAGACCCCCGTATTTATGTCAATCCTGATAGAAGAATGATTAGGGTTAGAAGCCAGATAAATAGCCACTAGAGCACCTGCATTATTCATCTTACACTGTTACAAAACTTTATTAGCCTATGTCCGTGTAGACAACACGTGACCACGAGCTAGAGCGCCGGGTCTTTACTTTCCCGGTTCACTTGGGACATGGCACTATTGCCAGAAACAGATACATAACATAAACCAGAGAGTTGACAACGACGAGTGACTGTTATAAAGCCACCACATTCTTCTGACATTGTTACAAAACTTTATTAGCACACTGTCCGTGTAGACAACACGTGACTACGAGCTATGGCGCCTGGTTTTAATTTTCCCGGTGCAATGGGGACATGGCACTATTGCCAGAATCAGATACATACCATTAACTGTGGAATTTGCATCTAATAAAGAGTGTTTAAATTACGACGGGGAAAACACGCGCCAATATAGGACGCATTTACATGATACATGAGGTTAGAGAGTAATGAGTTTAATCACCCTCTCTCACACATATTTACCAACTGCAATATTGATAATGATGTGAAGTATTCTTTTTGAAAGGAACATTGTCTAATGTGAATGAAATCAATATACATATAGCCTTCGTGACCATTCCAATATGGATGCCACTGCGATTTGACTTGTTTCATCCATTGATGTTGCATACTTGACTGTCCAATGTTTATTTTCATTACTGTGTATTCAAAACTAACGCTGTCCCGACACGCCAGTGTGTGAGCAAGACTGCTTGGACAGTCGAAACACGTTACTGGCAAATAAATACCTTGGTATTGTAATTATCCTGAGAGTGCGACCACTTTGTTCTAAAAGAATTCTACGTGTCCAGTGGGCTTCACTGGCATTTTGCACCACCTATCCATGGGTTGAAGGGGCAGGAAGGAGCATTTCGAGAAATCGAGCCGTTTGTATATATATATATATATATATATTTATATATATATATATATAACAGCTCCAAACACAGGCTCAAGCACTCACGGGACTTCTGTTTGTTTTATTGAGCAAATGCATTTCGGCACCTTTGCCTTCCTCAGTGCTCAGTTCAAAAGGCCATCACAATCGTGTATGTTTAAATTGCATCCCAGATCTTATCATTGGTTGGACGAAAGGAATAGGCAGTAACAGAGGACTAACACAGTTTTTAGTAAAATACCAATTTTTGGCCGCCATGTCTGCCAGGCACTTGAGCATATGATGATCCTTTCGTTTTTATCAGAATTGCAATGTTCTTAAAGTCTCTCATAGACAATACTGCATCTGTTCTTAAATAGAATAAAAACGAAGCGTTTATTTCCTTTCTGCTGTGCCTTTCATGCAGACTGTTATTGTAGTCCTTTGCGTGATTACAGCCTCCGTCCTCCAAAATTCAAAGTGGTACCAAGATAACAGCCTTTAGGTCCCTCGCCGCTGCCGTGGCTTTAGATAGCCCACATTCCCACGGGTTGTAGACTGAATGCCAACAAACCACCAATTAAATAATTGACGACCGTGCAGGTCGATAGGATAGTGTGGCGTTGTAACCACAGCGGTTCTGGCAGTAATTGAAATAAATGCTCCCAGGTTCACCCAGTCTGCCGAACTCCGGACGGGTGCTGTCTCCTGTAAACGTGAGGGTGAATCACGGAAATTATAACAGCAGAGGTCCGCTACAACGCGGCGGGGCTTCCTTCATGGCAGGACTGGCCGTCTCTATTCCAACACAAAAGGGTGTCCCCTCAAAGGAGCCAACACGCAATGAGGGTATACATCAGCGCTTTATTGCAGAGAGCAGCAGCTTTGACGACAGATCTCTTCACAGCAGTTCTCGAGCCAAGCCCGACGCGTTTCGTGCACACCTGCACTTCTTCATGGGCTCATTAGAAAAACACTCGCATCACCATCCAGCACTAAAATATCCATAAGACCCGCCCCAGTGGGCGTGGACAGTACCACTGCCTGCTGGTCCTTGAAATGCTGTAAATATTCCTTCAGTGAGTGGTGCACGCGGTGTCTACGTGAAACAAAAATTATTTCCCAGTGGGTGGTGAAAAGTTCATAACAACGAAGTTGCTCCGTAGAACACTTGCAGCGCCCCTCATGCCCAACAAGCTGCTGAACTCCAAACACGGCATCAGCAGAGGTCAGCTACAACGCCGCGGGGCTTCCTTCATGGCAGGACTGGCCGTCTCTATTCCAACACAAAAGGGTGTCCCCTCAAAGGAGCCAACACGCAATGAGGGTATACATCAGCGCTTTATTGCAGAGAGCAGCAGCTTTGACGACAGATCTCTTCACAGCAGTTCTCGAGCCAAGCCCGACGCATTTCGTGCACACCTGCACTTCTTCATGGGCTCATTAGAAAAATACTCACATCACCATCCAGCACTAAAATATCCATAAGACCCGCCCCAGTGGGCGTGGACAGTACCACTGCCTGCTGGTCCTTGAAGTGCTGTAAATATTCCTTCAGTGAGTGGTGCACGCGGTGTCTACATGAAACAAAAATTATTTCCCAGTGGGTGGTGAAAAGTTCATAACAACGAAGTTGCTCCCTAGAACTCTTGCAGCGCCCCTCATGCCCAACAACCTGCTGAACTCCAAACACGGCATCAGCAGAGGTCCGCTACAACGCGGCGGGGCTTCCTTCATGGCAGGAGTGGCCGTCTCTATTCCAACACAAAAGGGTGTCCCCTCAAAGGAGCCAACACGCAATGAGGGTATACATCAGCGCTTTATTGCAGAGAGCAGCAGCTTTGACGACAGATCTCTTCACAGCAGTTCTCGAGCCAAGCCCGACGCGTTTCGTGCACACCTGCACTTCTTCATGGGCTCATTAGAAAAACACTTGCATCACCATCCAGCACTAAAATATCCATAAGACCCGCCCCAGTGGGCGTGGACAGTACCACTACCTGCTGGTCCTTGAAGTGCTGTAAATATTCCTTCAGTGAGTGGTGCACGCGGTGTCTACGTGAAACAAAAATTATTTCCCAGTGGGTGGTGAAAAGTTCATAACAACGAAGTTGCTCCGTAGAACTCTCGCAGCGCCCCTCATGCCCAACAACCTGCTGAACTCCAAACACGGCATCAGCAGAGGTCCGCTACAACGCGGCGGGGCTTCCTTCACGGCAGGACTGGCTGTCTCTATTCCAACACAAAAGGGTGTCCCCTCAAAGGAGCCAACACGCAATGAGGGTATACATCAGCGCTTTATTGCAGAGAGCAGCAGCTTTGACGACATATCTCTTCACAGCAGTTCTCGAGCCAAGCCCGACGCGTTTCGTGCACACCTGCACTTCTTCATGGGCTCATTAGAAAAACACTCGCATCACCATCCAGCACTAAAATATCCATAAGACCCGCCCCAGTGGGCATGGACAGTACCACTGCCTGCTGGTCCTTGAAGTGCTGTAAATATTCCTTCAGTGAGTGGTGCACGCGGTGTCTACGTGAAACAAAAATTATTTCCTAATGGGTGGTGAAAAGTTCATAACAACGAAGTTGCTCCGTAGAACTCTCGCAGCGCCCCTCATGCCCAACAACCTGCTGAACTCCAAACACAGCGTCAGCAGAGGTCTGCTACAACGCGGCGGGGCTTCCTTCACGGCAGGACTGGCCGTCTCTATTCCAACACAAAAGGGTGTCCCCTCAAAGGAGCCAACACGCAATGAGGGTATACATCAGCGCTTTATTGCAGAGAGCAGCAGCTTTGACGGCAGATCTCTTCACAGCAGTTCTCGAGCCAAGCCCGACGCGTTTCGTGCACACCTGCACTTCTTCATGGGCCCCTTTTGTGTTGGAATAGAGACTGCCAGTCCTGCCATGAAGGAAGCCCCGCCGCGTTGTAGCGGACCTCTGCTGACGCCGTGCTTGCGAGTTCAGCAGGTCTGTTGGGCATGAGGGGCGCTGTGCAGAGTTTTACAGGAGCAACTTCGATTGTTCAGGACTTGTCACCACCCACTGGGAAGTAATTTATTGGGTCTTCACGTAGGCACCGCGTGCACCACTCACTTGAAGGAATATTTACAGCACTTCGAGGACCAGCAGGCAGCAGCACCTGTCCACGCCCACTGGGGCGGGTCCATTCAGTATATTAGAGTGCTGCATTCGCTGATGCGTGGGCTTGTGGACTCTGCCCATGAGGAAGTGCAATCTGTGCACGAAACGCGTCGGCTTGGCCAAAGAGTACAGGTGATGTGTGCTGATCGTCAAGCTGTCGCTTTCTACAATAAAGCGCTGAATTCTACCCTCTTGTGTGTGGCTTCTTCGAGGGCACACCTCTGTTTGTTTGAAATTGAATGCGGCCAGTCCTGCCATGAAGGAAGCCCCGCCGCATGAGAAGCGGACCTTGCTGACGCCTGTTGGCGAACTGCAGTCTGTTGGACAGGAGGGGCGCTGTGCAAGCTTTACAGGACAACTTGGATTTTTCAGGACATGTCATCGACCCACTGGGGGTTTCATTGGGTCTTACATGGGCACCGCACATACGACTCACTTGAGGATGAGTTTAGAGCACTACGAGGACCAGCAGGCAGCAGCACCGTCCACGCCCATTGGGGCGGCTCCATTCAGTATATTAGAGTGCTCCTTTCGCTGTGCATGTGCTTGTGGACTCTGCCCATGAGGAAGTGCAATCTGTGCACGAAACGCTTCAGGTCAAAGACTACAGGTGAAGTGTGCTGATCTTCAAGCTGTCACTTTCACAATAAAGCGCTGAATTCTACCCCCCTGTGTGTGGCTTCTTCGAGGGCACACCTCTGTTTGTTTGAAATTGAATGCGGCCAGTCCTGCCATGAAGGAAGCCCCGCCGCATGAGAAGCGGACCTTGCTGACGCCTGCTGGCGGACGGCAGTCTGTTGGACAGGAGGGGCGCTGTGCAAGCTTTACAGGACAACTTGGATTTTTCAGGACATGTCATCGACCCACTGGGGGTTTCATTGGGTCATACATGGGCACCGCACATACGACTCACTTGAGGATGAGTTTAGAGCACTACGAGGACCAGCAGGCAGCAGCAATGTCCACGCCCATTGGGGCGGGTCCATTCAGTATATTAGAGTGCTCCTTTCGCTGTGCGTATGCTTGTGGACTCTGCCCATGAGGAAGTGCAATCTGTGCACGAAACGCTTCGGGTCAAAGAGTACAGGTGATGTGTGCTGATCTTCAAGCTGTCGCTTTCACAATAAAGTGCTGAATTCTACCCCCCCTGTGTGTGGCTTCTTCGAGGGGACACCTCTGTTTGTTTGAAATTGAATGCGGCCAGTCCTGCCGTGAAGGAAGCCCCGCCGCATGAGAAGCGGACCTTGCTGACGCCAGCTGGCGGACGGCAGTTTGTTGGACAGGAGGTGTGCCGTGCAAACTTTACAGGACAACTTGGATTTTTCAGGACATGTCATCGACCCACTGGGGGTTTCATTGGTTCATACATGGGCACCGCACATACGACTCACTTGAGGATGAGTTTAGAGCACTACGAGGACCAGCAGGCAGCAGCAATGTCCACGCCCATTGGGGCGGGTCCATTCAGTATATTAGAGAGCTCCTTTCGCTGTGCGTGTGCTTGTGGACTCTGCCCATGAGGAAGTGCAATCTGTGCACGAAACGCGTCGGGCCAAAGAGTACAGGTGATGTGTGCTGATCTTCAAGCTGTCGCTTTCACAATAAAGTGCAGTATTCTACCCCCTGGTGTGTGGCTTCTTCGAGGTGACACCTCTGTTTGTTTGATATATATATATATATATGTTACCTACTGGCGGTCACCAGTAGGTAGTTATAGTTAGGACCTTGTTTCTATTCAAAAAGTGTTTTTTCTTTTGCCAATATCTATGGCGCCGTTTGACAAGTCTTCGCTAAATTTTCAAAACTAATGACCAGCTCTGGTCTGCTCCTGTCTTGAAAGTTTCGGGGTGATTCATCAAGCGGGGGCCGAGAAAAAAGTGGGGTCCCAAAACGCATTTTCCCCATGTTACACCAAATTTGGCAAAAAAGTAGCTCTTGGTTCTGAAAGCGCCCTTTTTTTTAAATGGTGAAATCCGTTCAGTAGTTCTTGAGAAATTCATAAAATAAAAATGTATATATCTGAGCACCGAGGAGGAGTCCCGAACCCTCCCAAGCACGAGCTTCATTCTGATTGGCTGCCAACACTCCAAACCAGAGAGTGTTGGCAGCCATTTTGTGACTCGGTAGACGCGAGTCATATCCGAAAGGTAGAAAAAGGTTGTAAATGTAGGGAAGGGGTCAGGGTAGAAACCCCCTGACCCCCTAGGGCTGGTCAGGGGGTCCCACAGGGACCCCCAGGGCCAAAAAAAGCATTTTTTTTTGTTTTATCGGCGGAAGTCACGCTGGGTGCGCGGATCCCGCCGAGAACATTTTTTAAAAATGAAGCGCGGTCTCCCACACTTCGTTTTCTATATGCCCCTGGGTGGGCCAGGTCCCAGGGGCAATGGTTAATGTATTAGAGGGGGCCAATGGGGCCCCCTCAGCCCCGGGGACCGCCACCTCCCCAGGGCATAGATAATGGTGTGCGGGGGGCACGCAGCCCTCCTGCCCCGGGGACCGCCACTTCCCCGGGGCATTTACATTTTTCTGTAGGGGGGCCTCGCGGGCCCCCGCAAGCCCCAGGGACTGCCACCTCCCCGGGGCTTTGATTAATTATTTGTGGGGGGCCTCGCAGGCCCACCCAAGCCCCGGGTACCACCACCTCCCCGGGGCTGTGAAAATGTTGGGAGGGGGCCGCGCGTCCCCCCTCCTGGAGCCCTCAATGGCCCTGGGGACCCCCACCCCCGAGGGCCGGCTCCTGCAATGTCCCGGGGTGCCCACCCCTGGGACATTGCTGTTTGCTATGACAGGGCGGGAGCACGGGTCCCGTCCTGTCATAGCAAACACTGCTTTGCTTCGTTGAAGCAAGAGCAGGAAACCGGCTCTCGCTTCAACGAAGCATAGCAGAATTGCTTTTGGGCAAGGGAGCTGCATATTAGCAGCTCCCCTTGCCCAAAAGCAATGCCAGCTCCCGCAGGAGGTGGGGAGCTGGAAGGGACCATGGGGGCATTGGGGCTCCTCCCACGTTCCCCAATGTTGAGGGCCGGCCCCGGGAGATGGGGTCCCGGGGACAGATGTGGCCCAGGGGAGGGGGGCCACATGGCCTCCCTCCCGGGAAAATTCTTTTATTTAAAAAAAAAACAGGAATGCCGGTCCCGGGGGATGGTGTCCCCGGGGCTATAATTGGCCTTAGGAGGGGGGCCACGCGGCCACCCTCCCGAAATAAAATGCAGGCTGGCCATGGCCCGGGGGATGGGGACTCCGGGGCCAGTAGTGGCCTTAGGAGGGGGACCACACAGCCCCCCCTACATATATTATTTTTTAATAAAAACAATTGTCAGGCCCCAGGGGATGGGGTCCCCGGGGAGAATAAAGAATAATGGAAGTAGGACGTTTTTTTTTTTTTTCTATTTTGGAGTCGCGACTCCGACGCAGCTCTCGGCGAAAAAGAGGACAAGGGGGATCCTACTCACTAGGAACCAGGGTAAGTCATATGTATCCGAAAACAACGGTTCTAGCGGGAATACAATAAATCTATACTGGTAATTAAAAATGCACAATCGCGATCAATTAGGGTTAAGGATATCAGAAAAAGAGAGCCTCGCAGACTTGGTGTTCATAATAATTATTTTTTTATCCAAATTTTTATAATTCAAAAACAATACATACACCGACCGAGAAGAACCACAATAGTGATTATATGTCCCAAGCAAATGAAACCATCTAATACATTGTGAACAGACATGTGATATATACAGAACTTGGTTTCCACAATTATTGAAAAAGACAGCGAACACAACATGAATTGATAATAATTATAGCCTCTGTGTACAATAGTCAGAGCTATTTAAAATGGTTCGCTATCAATCGAGTCGACGACGTTTCGACCCTCTTGCAATGTGGGGTCTCCTCAGGACCAAGGGGTAAGGGACAATCTGAATAGTTAGGAAGAGAAGAAAGAAGGAAGAATGTGCTTAGAAATGGTTGTTGGGATCTGGAATCAATGAAGGATTGGGAAAGAATAGTAAATACCTGATGGTAGTATTACAGCCGCGTGAGAGGCACATAAAGTGTGAGACACCCGTGAAATGAGAAAGAAGAAATTAATACTCACACAGGGACTCGGTCGAGCACTGCACATAATGATACAAAGGGGCACCAGTCAGAGGCAAACTAATAAATAGCAGGCGGGTAACTGTACGTATTACAGTCCAAAATAGAATCTTACCCCCGTGTGAGAGACGAAGGGCTGTGAACTGGTATTAATCAATTGTGGCTCAGTCACAATAGTGGGCAGGATCAACACCTGTAATAGTAAGCATGAGGCTTGTAAGTGAAGTACGTGGACTGACAGACTGTACAATCGTAGAAATAATGAAAAGAAACAAGGGGAGAAGGCTTACCACTCAATGTAGTGGTACCTGAACAGGATCCTCCGCTGGATAGATAAAGTCGCGGGACCGGTAGTGCCACGGCAGGAGAATAAGGCTGTGAAATGACGAGCACATCAGTAATGTATTCTAATGGGACATGTTAAAAACCGCTGTGATAGACATGCATGGCCAGAAGAGTGTGGTGGGTGACAGCGAATGGAACAGGCAACATGGTGGAAGGGGAAGACGCGCTACTAAGCGGGGTGCTGATGTATCATCTAAAACCCTCCTGCACAATATAAACAGGCCAAGGCACTGGGTGTTAGAATATGTGGCGCGTGTTAGGAAGGGCTCTCAGCGCGGCCCCCCCATGTAATGTAGCGTTGTATTCGGGAACTCACCTCAAATAAATAATTTTGTGGTATTATATAATTTAGAAAGTAGTGTTGTATTTGTGAAGTTATTTTGAAGAGGAACTGTGATTGAAGTTAATGACAAGATTACTATTGATAGAGTTGTTAAAAATATATAAAATTAAAAATTAATAGTTAAACTTGAAAAGTGTGTTGTGTTGTAGTACATTGAATTCATGCTTTTGCAGATTTGCGATGGATTCGGGAATCCTGAAAAAAATGTTAAAAAAATTATGTATGTTTAGATAAGAATAAGATTTACTTTTGTGTAATAGGGTGGCTCTAAAAAGAGCCCTTGTTTTCATTAAAAGTTTGTTGTAGCTACATGTAAGTACGGATGCAGAGCTTTAGGTTGTAGAGAAAGACTCTGTTCCCATGATCTGTGAAGTGTACTCCATCACTTCTGTAGATGTCATCCATATCAAAACGTAGATTGTTGTTATAGATGGAGCCCCTCCTATGGTCTCTAAGGTAAGCAGAAACAGCTTTGTTGACATTCTTCCTAGCTTTTTCAATCTGTGGACAGAATTGAGTGGACCACTTCCATTGTTGTCTTTGGCATATATTAGAGTATACAAAGACAGTTTGGGGGGAAAAGCAACATCAATTGTGCAAAGGTATCCTTCATGAGCATTTTCAGTCCTACCCCAGTCAATGTGCCTAGGTCATTGCCACCACAGTGCACAATCATGAGGTCAGGGGGTTGGAGATGCAAAAAGGTTTTAACCAAAGGCATCAATTGGTGCCACTTTAATCCTCTCTGTGAAAAACATTTAATATCCCCATTTTGCAGAGCTATGTCTTCGGCAATACCTCTGCGTTCAGCATACCTTTTGCACCAGAAAACATAGCTGTGCCCAACAATCCATACTGTAAGCATCTTGAAGGGATGTCTGGCAGTAATGAAAAGATGGCTGTAGCTGAGGTAGACAGTTGGTAGAATGAGATATTTCTAAAATGGTGGACAATTTGTTCTTTTTTTAAAAGTAGAGAATTGATTGGCTGTTTAAGAACATTGTACACTGAAAAATAGGGTGCATATTACTTTCTTTAAAAAGCAAGTTTGCTATTGGTCTGTAAAAAATGGTTGAGAGGTACAGTAGATAGGATAAGGTCATATTTTGTTAATGTTAACCACACCTGCTGTTTGCATTTGCAACATTGTGTTGTGAACTAGAAAATATGGTGAACTTGTGACCTGTTAGTTCAGTTGAATGTTCCATGAACTGTTACTATGGAAACTGGCATTAAGCAGAATGGGAGAAGGGTTGAATGTTATCTGTGGTTTTCAAATATAGAATTGTAATTTATATATAAGTGATATGTTATTAAAGTAAAATTTCCCAAGTCATTATTATGTTTAGAAGTGGTGTGTTCTTAAAAAATAGTGGTATTTTTATTTGTAATACATTATTGAACTCCCGTATGGATTCGCGGCTCCATCGCGTTGGTGCACGGTGGAGTCGCGACTCCAAAAATTCTAGAAGCAGTTTGGGCACCTTTAGAAGTCAGTTGGTAAGGGTTAATATATCTAACCAATAGAAATGTGTTTTATAATTTGAAATAATGTAGGAAGCAATGTGATTTGTTACTTACATGTATTTGTGTGGAGAAAGAGAGGGAAAGTTTGCCATTACTGGTTTTACCTTGCTGAGAGTGGTGCATTACATTAATTGTGTGAATAAGAAAATCTTTTTTGAGTTTGTGATATTTTAAATTCTTCAAATCAATTTGGAAGGTGAGTTATTCATTTGTGAGGTGTATTAAGTAATAGCTTTATTTTTAATCTTTTAAAATTATTCAAGAACTGTAATGTTTGAAATAAATTATTAAATGTAGAGATGTGTATTGTAGTTTGTTTTATTGTAGTCAAATGTTGTTTGAAATAGATTTTGTATACTAATATGTGTATATTGGAAAAAGGATTAGTGATTATGGTAGTTTGTTTTAGTGTGTGGATATGTACATTTGTAGTATACCGCATAATTTTAGGTGTTATTTCAAATTGGAGGTGGAGTCTGTCAAGTTTTAAGGTGTGCATGGACTTCTGTCTCAAGTATGTGTCTACTTGTATATGTATTTTCATATGTCTTATACATTTGAAGGTGCATGATGTATAACAAGGAGGTGTTGTTGCTTTTTATGTGGTAGGCTGAAGACTGTGAGTACCAGTAGAATGGTGAAGATGCAGCATAATAGTGTTGTTTAAAAGAGGTTGACATAAGGTATTAGTGATTAGGCTTCTTTTTAAGTTTCTAGAGAGGTACAGTTGAAATATGCCACACAATTTTTGGAGTTTGCTTGAAATTGGAAGTTTGTTCTGCAAATTTTTAACATTTGGATAGTGTTATGCCACAGACATATCTATGTATGCTTTTAGGAATATGGTGAGACTTTTAGTAAAGACATGTGAAGGGTTACTGCTTTGTATTTGGGTTGGTGTAACATTATAAGTAGTTGTAGAATGGTAAAGGAGCAGCCCGAAAGTGAGGTTTGAGATGTTTGTAGAGGTGTTATTTATTAGAGTAATTTGTATGATGTGTGGAAAATTATATTTCATATATACCGCATCATTTTCAATGTCTGTTTCAAAATTAAAGTGTAGTCTCTGAAGTTTTGAGCTGTGGATGGTATTGTGAGTACTTGCACATATATTATGGTATGTGTTATGCGTCTGAAGATGATAGATATATAAAACTCCTTCTATTACTGAGGCACTACCACAATGCTACTCTAATCACCTAGGCAGTATCGATGGACTTATAAAATCACTGAGGCACTGATGTACTCTTATAATCCCCCAGATATTATCCCTTAACTCATGCAATCACTCAGACATTACCTATATACGTATATACGACGCTACCCCGCAAACAAACACTCCGCATACCATTACCATGAATATTTCTCTACGCAAATGCAATAACCCCGCAAGTTATTATACTGAAGCATATACAATGAAAATTTCTATTCAAACTATTAAAAGTACATTTACCACGCATATTTACACTACGCATACTATTACAACGGAAAAAAAAATGTGCAAATCTTTATTTTTGTATAATAAATTAGTCACTTACCTACTGGCACGGGATGCCAGGAAAACAGGTGTTTTGGGTTGGTAATTATCAAAATTTATTTTATCTTACCTTTAAGCAGATCTCTCTTGCTTGATCGATTCGCTCTGTAATGAAATGTATTATACGTGTTTGCGCTTTCATCATTTTCAGGCATAAACATAAAAAATGGACTAAGAACTCCCTCCGCATAACGTTAAACAATGCGTTTAATCCATGACAGTATTCGAGAGTGAGTAGGGGTGCAGAGTAGCAGGAAGAGTCCTCTAAAAGAATCCTTCTGCCCTAGACCTGCTGAAGAGGAGTAAAAGGCATCAGCATTGGACCTGTGCAAAGGTAGAATGAGGCAACATCCTCCACACTCCACTACCTCCGCATACCGTTACTGCATGCCAGTAATCATTAGTGAGTGGGGGTGCAGTTCTTTGCTGCGGGCATGATTGCCATTCTCATTTTTTTTTGGGACACAGGGCTCACTACCATTACGGGTGCAGTTTTTTTCTGCAGGATTGCCATTCTCGGTTATTTTTGGACACAGGGCTCTCTACCATTACTACGAATATGCGTTGTAAATAACGCATAGTAATAGTATATTCGTTGTAATGATATGCGGGGTAAAAGACTGCATTGACAAACACAATGCGTTTAAATGGTATGCGGGGTAAACTTATTCGTAATGAAAAATTCATTGTAAAGGATATTTACCCCTATATACTGTTCTAATCACCCAGTCATTACCTCTATTCATCTATGCAGTACTATGTGTCTTCAGGTGTTATTTATACACTTATCCATGCACTAAACCTCTATGTGTGCACTATGAATTAGGCAGTCACTATCCATCTTCTCCTGCTGTTACCCAGCGACTACCTTTGGAGTCATACAATCACTCAAGCACTACCCATGGAGTTATGCAATCACTCAGGCAGATCTATTACATGTCTCAGTTTCTAGGTTTCACTATATTCCAGAAATATTGTACATATATATATTTCTTTTAGATATCATGATGATTTGAAAAGGTAGAGAGATATGTATGCATGCTTTTAACAATATGGAGCGACTTATAGTTGAGTCATACAATAGTCTGCTGCTTTATATTTGGCTAGGCCCAACAGTCATGCAGTTATAAAAACACCCAAGTACTTCCCATGCAGTCTTCAAATGATCCAGGCACTACATATGCACTGTTGTAATCACTCAGGCATTACTGCTACATTCATGCAAGCACCAAGGTATTACCCATGCAGTCTTTGAATCATGTAGTCACTACTCATGCTCTTATATAATCACCCACGCACTACCGTTGCACTCCTTCAATCATGGAGGCACTACCCTGGTACTTATGTAATCACTCAGCCAGTACTCATACACTTATAAAATCATTCAGGCACTACATTTTCAGTCTTGTAATCACTGAGGCACTACCTTAGTACTTCTGTAATCATTCAAGCAGTACTCATGGACCAGCAGGCTGGACTACGGAAACGCCCTCTACGCAGGAACGACGGCTAAGCTCCTGAGACGGCTGCAACGCATCCAGAACGCCTCTGCACGTCTTATCCTTGACATCCCCCGACGCAGCCACATCACACCCCACCTGAGAGACCTGCACTGGCTCCCTGTCAACAAGAGGATAACCTTCAAGCTCCTCACCCACGCACACAAAGCACTCCACAACTCCGGACCAGCCTACCTCAACAGACGACTCAGCTTCTACACCCCCACCCGCCAGCTCCGCTCCACCAGCCTCGCCCTCGCCACAGTCCCCCACATCCGGAAAACGACCGCCGGCGGCAGATCTTTCTCCCACCTTGCCGCCAAGACCTGGAACACCCTCCCCACCAACCTTCGGCAGACCCAAGACCTACTGGCCTTCAGAAGACTCCTCAAGACCTGGCTCTTCGATCAGTAGCAGCACCACCCCCCTCTTCCCCCAGCGCCTTGAGACCCTCGCGGGTATGTAGTGTGCTTTATAAGTGACATGATTGATTGATTGATTGATAAAATTACCCACTCACTTCCTATGTACTCTAGTAATCCCCCAAATATTACCCCTGCAGTCATGCAATAAGTCAGGCCCTACTTATGTACTATCCCTGTAGTCTTGCAATCATACAGGCTGCACCTATGCACTCATGTAATAACCCAGGCACTAGTCTTGCAGTCGTGGAATTACACAGGCCCTACTGTTGCACTCATCTATTCACCTAGGCACTACTCCATGAGTCATCTATGCCTTCAGGTGCTATTTATACACTTATCTATGCACTCAAACTCTATTTGTGCACTCATGCAATTAGCAAGTCACTATCCATCTTCTCCTGCAATTACCCAGTGACTACCCTTGCACTTATACAATCACCCAAGCACTACCCATGGAGTTATGCAATCAGTCACGCAGATCTATTACATGTCTCAGTTTCTAGGTTTCACTATATTTCAGAAATATTGTATATATATTTCTTTTAGATATCATGATGATTTGAAAAGGTAGAGACATATGTATGCATGCTTTTAACAATATGGAGATACTTATAGTTGAGTCATGCAATAGTCTGCTGCTTTATATTTGGCTAGGCCCAACACTCATGCAGTTATAAAAACACCCAAGTACTTCCCAATGCAGTCTTCAAATGATCCAGGTACTACATATTCACTGCTGTAATCACTCAGGCATTACTGCTGCACTCATGCAAACACCAGGGTATTACCCATGCATTCTTTGAATCATGTAGTCACTACTCATGCTCTTACATAATCACCCAGGCACTACTGTTGCACTCCTTCAATCACAGAGGCACTACCCTTGTACTTATGTAATCACTCAGCCAGTAGTCATGCTGTTATGAAATCACCCAGGCACTACCTTTGCACTCCTTTATTCACTCAGGCACTACCTCAATAGTGCTGTAATCACCCAAGAAGTACCCATGCACTTATAAAATCACCCAGTGACTTTCTAGCTAGTCATGAAAATCCCCAGACATTACCCCTGTAGTAAGGCAATTACCCAGGTGTTACGTATGTACTCCTTTAATTGTCCAGATGTTACCCCTGTACTCATGTAATCACCAGTGTATTGGCTATACAGTGCTTCAATCACCCAGGCACTATCTTTCCACTCTTTCAATCACGCACGCACTACTCTTGCACTTGTGTAATCACTCAGCCAGTACTCATGCACTTATAAAATCACCCAGGCACTACCTTTGCACTCCTGTAATCACTCAGGCAGTATCTTAGTACTTCTGTAATCACCCAGGCAGTACTCGTGGACTTATAAAGTCACCCACTCACTTCCTTTGTACTCCATTAATCCCCCAGATATTACCTCTGTAGTCATGCAATCACCCAGGTACTAGTTATATACTACCCCTGCAGTCATGCAATCATGCAGGCTGTACCTATGCGCTCATGTAATAACCCAGGTACTAACGTTGCAGTCATAGAATCACCCAGGTTCTACTGTTGCACTCATCTATTCATCTAGGCAGTACTCAGTGACTCATCTATGCCTTCAGGTGCTATTTATACACTTATCCATGCACTAAACCTCTATGTGTGCACTACGAATTAGGCAGTCACTATCCATCTTCTCCTGCAGTTACCCAGCGACTACCTTTGGAGTCATACAATCACTCAAGCACTACCCATGGAGTTATGCAATCACTCAGGCAGATCTATTACATGTCTCAGTTTCTAAGTTTCATTATATTCCAGGAATATTGTATATATATTTCTTTTAGTTATCATGATGATTTGAAAAGGTAGAGACATATGTATGCATGCCTTTAACAATATGGAGAGACTTATAGTTGAGTCATGCAATAGTCTGCTGCATTATGTTTGGCTAGGCCGAACACTCATGCAGTTATAAAAACACCCTAGTACTTCCCATGCAGTCTTCAAATGATCCAGGCACTACATATGCACTGCTGTAATCACTCAGGCATAACTGCTGCACTCATGCAAGCACCAAGGTATTACCCATGCAGTCTTTGAATCATGTAGTCACTACTCATGCTCTTATATAATCACCCAGGCACTACCGTTGCACTCCTTCAATCATGGAGGCACTACCCTTGTACTTATGTAATCACTCTGCCAGTAGTCATGCTGTTATGAAATCACCCAGGCACTTCCTTTGCACTTATTTATTCACTCAGGCACTACCTCAGTACTCCTGTAATCACCCCAGATGTACCCATGCACTTATAAAATCACCCAGTGACTTTCTATGTAGTCATGTAAATCACCAGATATTGCTCATGTAGTCATGCAGTCATCCAGGCATTACCTATGTACTCCTTTAATCCCCCAGACGTTACTCCTGTACTCATGCAATCACCAATGCATTAGGTATACAGTGCTTTAATCACCCAGACACTATCCTTGCACTCTTTCAATCACGCACGCACTACTCTTGTACTTATGTAACCACTCAGCCAGTACTCATACACTTATAAAATCACTCAGACACTACATTTGCAGTGTTGTAATCACTCAGGCACTACCTTAGTTCTTCTGTAATCACTCAGGCAGTAGTCATGGACTTATAAAATCACCCACTCACTTCCTATGTACTCTAGTAATCCCCCAAATATTACCCCTGCAGTCATGCAATAAGTCAGGCACTACTTATGTACTATCCCTGCAGTCTTGCAATCATAGAGGCTGTATTTATGCACTCATGTATTAACCCAGGCACTAGCCTTGCAGTCGTAGAATCACCCAGGCCCTACTGTTGCACTCATCTATTCACCTAGGCACTACTCCATGAGTCATCTATGCCTTCAGGTGCTATTTATACACTTATCTATGCACTCAAACTCTATGTGTGCACTCATGCAATTAGCCAGTCACTATTTATCTTCTCCTGCAATTACCCAGTGACTACCCTTGCACTTATACATTCACCCAAGCACTACCCATGGAGTTATGCAATCAGTCAGGCAGATCTATTACAGGTCTCAGTTTTTAGGTTTCACTATATTCCAGAAATATTGTATATATATTTCTTTTAGATATCATGATGATTTGAAAAGGTAGAGACATATGTATGCATGCTTTTAACAATATGGAGAGACTTACAGTTGAGTCATGCAATAGTCTGCTGTTTTATATTTGGCTAGGCCCAACACTCATGCAGTTATAAAAACACCCAAGTACTTCCCAATGCAGTCTTCAAATGGTCCAGGTACTACATATTCACTGCTGTAATCACTCAGGCATTACTGCTGCACTCATGCAAACACCAGAGTATTACCCATGCATTCTTTGATTTTTTTTTTCCTTAGGTCAACAAAATGATACAGATAGAAAAGCATCACATAAAATACATAGAAATTTCCACAAAGAGCACTTTTCGAGTGAGAAAGGAAAATCATAAAAATTATACTCAAAAAAATAACATAGCATAATTAAGCCATATTAGCCTCCTAAAGAAACTGAATATCAATTAGAACACAGACTTCCAGATTGCATTGCATTTAACTAAAGAACGAATACCCCTTGTTTTAGCCAGTGCTTGTTCCATATCATACGTTTTTCTGACTATCAGCCACCAATGAGTAACAGAAGGAGGTTTTGGTGTTATCCAGACCCGAGCAATTGCCAATCTTGCAGAAACCATAAGAATAAAGAATATACCATTCAATTTAAGGCTCGAGTTCCTGCTACCCAGCATTATTTCCCTAGCTGTGAGAGGCAATTCGATCCCCAACTTCTGAGATACTACTTGACCCACCCTTTGCCAAAATGTCGAAAGTGCTGGACATGTTACAAACATATGCAGTATATTTGCCGCATGTAGATCACACCTTGGGCATTTTGTCCGATCAGTAATTAGATTATTAGATGACCATTTAGCAATTCTTTCAGGCGTATAATATAGTAAGCAAATCACATGATGTTGTTGCAGCCGCAAATTAGTAGAATGCACTGACTTATTTATCGTACTGAGAGCTTGCGATATCGAAGTAGCCACCACCGACTCCCCCAGAATCTTACTCCATCGATCTGCTTATCTCTCAGAATCATCTGACCTATAAGTGCTCAACCATTTATATGTCCTGCTAATCAGAGATTTTATATTTGCGGCATATAGGCAGTCCCATATATCAGAGCGAGAGGTATTCGTCAGCTTCAGATGACGGGTGAAATAATCCCGAATCTGAAGATATTTAAACAACATATTCTCAGAAAGCTTATACTGAGTCTGAAGTACCCCAAAAGAAACAAAACCCCTGTCGTCATACAGATCCGCCAAACATGTAACTCCACATCTAGCCCAACATTTGCCCGTAGCGTCATGAAACACCTCTGGCAAACCTGGGTTGCCCCAGAGGGGAAACCTGTCATGAAAGAATTATATATTACACCTGAAAGATATAGCCCGCCAAATGAATATATTATCTCGTACAGTCTTGAATTTAACCCTTTTAAAATAGTTTGGGTCATTAGTTCTATAAAGAAACATATTGCTTTCCTCACCTAACATAAACTTATGACAGAAAGTAGTACAAGCAGGATTAAGGAGACTACGAAAGCGTCCGTTGAAAGCTGACCAAAAGTACATCTTAAAATCTGGAAACTCTAAACCACCCTGGTTAAAAGAATGTTTTAACAAATCTGTTGCCCTTCATGATTTTCTGTACCCCCATATGAAACTGCTCATCATACCCTCTAAGCATTTGAAAAATAAATAAGGAACTCGTAGTGGAATAGAACGGAATAAATAAAGAAATTTAGGCAGAATTTTCATTTTTATGATGTTGATCCGACCAATAATGCCTAAACCCATGCATTCTTTGAATCATGTAGTCACTACTCATGCTCTTACATAATCACCCAGGCACTACTGTTGCACTCCTTCAATCACGGACGCACTACCCTTGTACTTATGTAATCACTCAGCCAGTAGTCATGCTGTTATGAAATCACCCAGGCACTACCTTTGCACTCCTTTATTCACTCAGGCACTACCTCAGTAGTGCTGTAATCACCCAAGAAGTTCCCATGCACTTATAAAATCACCCAGTGACTTTTTATCTAGTCATGTAAATCCCAAGACATTACCCCTGTAGTAATGTAATTACCCAGGTGTTACGTATGTACTCCTTTAATTGTCCAGATGTTACCCCTGTACTCATGCAATCATCAGTGTATTGGCTATACAGTGCTTCAATCACCAATGCACTATCCTTCCAATCTTTCAATCACGCACGCACTACTCTTGCACTTGTGTAATCACTCAGCCAGTACTCATGCACTTATAAAATTACCCAGGCACTACCTTTGCACTCCTGTAATCACTCAGGCAGTATCTTAGTACTTCTGTAATCACCCAGGCAGTACTCATGGACTTATAAAGTCACCCACTCACTTCCTCTGTACTCCATTAATCCCCCAGATATTACCTCTGTAGTCATGCAATCACCCAGGTACTAGTTATATACTACCCCTGCAGTCATGCAATCATGCAGGCTGTATCTATGCGCTCCTGTAATAACCCAGGAACTAACCTTGCAGTCATAGAATTACCCAGGCTCTACTGTTGCACTCATCTATTCGTCTAGGCAGTACTCAGTGACTCATCTATGCCTTCAGGTGCTATTTATACACTTATCCATGCACTAAACCTCTATGTGTGCACTATGAATTAGGCAGTCACTATCCATCTTCTCCTGCAGTTACCCATACAATCACTCAAGCACTACCCATGGAGTTATGCAATCACTCAGGCAGATCTATTACATGTCTCAGTTTCTAAGTTTCATTATATTCCAGGAATATTGTATATATATTTCTTTTAGTTATCATGATGATTTGAAAAGGTAGAGACATATGTATGCATGCTTTTAACAATATGGAGAGACTTATAGTTGAGTCATGCAATAGTCTGCTGCATTATATTTGGCTAGGCCGAACACTCATGCAGCTATAAAAACACCCTAGTACTTCCCATGCAGTCTTTAAATGATTCAGGCACTACATATGCACTGCTGTAATCACTCAGGCATAACTGCTGCACTCATGCAAGCACCAAGGTATTACCCATGCAGTCTTTGAATCATGTAGTCACTACTCATGCTCTTATATAATCACCCAGGCACTACTGTTGCACTCCTTCAATCATGGAGGCACTACCCTTGTACTTATGTAATCACTCTGCCAGTAGTCATGCTGTTATGAAATCACCCAGGCACTTCCTTTGCACTTATTTATTTACTCAGGCACTACCTCAGTACTCCTGTAATGACCCAAGAAGTACCCATGCACTTATAAAATCACCCAGTGACTTTGTATGTAGTCAAGTAAATCACCAGATATTACTCATGTAGTCATGCCGTCATCCAGGCATTACCTATGTACTCCTTTAATCCCCCAGACGTTACTCCTGTACTCATGCAATCACCAATGCATTAGGTATGCAGTGCTTTAATCACCCAGACACAATCCTTGCACTCTTTCAATCACGCACGCACTACTCTTGTACTTATGTAACCACTCAGCCAGTACTCATACACTTATAAAATCACTCAGGCACTACATTTGCAGTGTTGTAATCACTCAGGCACTACCTTAGTTCGTCTGTAATCACTCAGGCAGTAGTCATGGACTTATAAAATCACCCACTCACTTCCTATGTACTCTAGTAATCCCCCAAATATTACCCTGCAGTCATGCAATAAGTCAGTCACTACTTATGTACTATCCCTGCAGTCTTGCAATCATAAAGGCTGTATCTATGCACTCATGCATTAACCCAGGCACTAGCCTTGCAGTCGTAGATCACCCAGGCCCTAATGTTGCACTCATCTATTCACCTAGGCACTACTCCATGAGTCATCTATGCCTTCAGGTGCTATTTATACACTTATCTATGCACTCAAACTCTATGTGTGCACTCATGCAATTAGCCAGTCACTATTTATCTTCTCCTGCAATTACCCAGTGACTACCCTTGCACTTATACATTCACCCAAGCACTACCCATGGAGTTATGCAATCAGTCAGACAGATCTATTACAGGTCTCAGTTTTTAGGTTTCACTATATTCCAGAAATATTGTATATATATTTCTTTTAGATATCATGATGATTTCAAAAGGTAGAGACATATGTATGCATGCTTTTAATAATATGGAGAGACTTACAGTTGAGTCATGCAATAGTCTGCTGTTTTATATTTGGCTAGGCCCAACACTCATGCAGTTATAAAAACACCCAAGTACTTCCCAATGCAGTCTTCAAATGGTCCAGGTACTACATATTCACTGCTGTAATCACTCAGGCATTACTGCTGCACTCACGCAAACACCAGGGTATTACACATGCATTCTTTGATTTTTTTTTTCCTTAGGTCAACAAAAGGATACAGATAGAAAAGCATCACATTAAATACATAGAAATTTCCACAAAGAGCACTTTTCGAGTGAGAAAGGAAAATCATAAAAATTATACTCAAAAAAATAACATAGCATAATTAAGCCATATTAGCCTCCTAATGAAACTGAATATCAATTAGAACACAGACTTCCAGATTGCATTGCATTTAACTAAAGAACGAATACCCCTTGTTTTAGCCAGTGCTTGTTCCATATCATACGTTTTTCTGACTATCAGCCACCAATCAGTAACAGAAGGAGGTTTTGGTGTTATCCAGACCCGAGCAATTGCCAATCTTGCAGAAACCATAAGAATAAAGAATATACCATTCAATTTAAGGCTCGAGTTCCTGCTACCCAGCATTATTTCCCTAGCTGTGAGAGGCAATTCGATCCCCAACTTCTGAGATACTACTTGACTCCACCCTTTGCCAAAATGTCGAAAGTGCTGGACATGTTACAAACATATGCAGTATATTTGCCGCATGTAGATCACACCTTGGGCATTTTGTCCGATCAGTAATTAGATTATTAGATGACCATTTAGCAATTCTTTCAGGCGTATAATATAGTAAGCAAATCACACGATGTTGTTGCAGCTGCAAATTAGTAGAATGCGCTGACTTATTTATCGTACTGAGAGCTTGCGATATCGAAGTAGCCACCACCGACTCCCCCAGAATCTTACTCCATCGATCTGCTAATCTCTCAGAATCATCTGACCTATAAATGCTCAACCATTTATATGTCCTGCTAATCAGAGATTTTATATTTGCGGCATATAGGCAGTCCCATATATCAGAGCGAGAGGTATTCGTCAGCTTTAGATGACGGGTGAAATAATCCCGAATCTGAAGATATTTAAACAACATATTCTCAGAAAGCTTATACTGTGTTTGAAGTACCCCAAAAGAAACAAAACCCCTGTCGTCATACAGATCCGCCAAACATGTAACTCCACATCTAGCCCAACATTTGCCCGTAGTGTCATGAAACACCTCTGGCAAACTGGGTTGCCCCAGAGGGGAAACCTGTCATGAAAGAATTATATATTACACCTGAAAGATATAGCCCGCCAAATGAATATATTATCTCGTACAGTCTTGAATTTAACCCTTTTAAAATAGTTCGGGTCATTAGTTCTATAAAGAAACATATTGCTTTCCTCACCTAACATAAACTTATGACAGAAAGTAGTACAAGCAGGATTAAGGAGACTACGAAAGCGTCCGATGAAAGCTGACCAAAAATACATCTTAAAATCTGGAAACTCTAAACCACCCTGGCTAAAAGAAAGTTTTAACAAATCTATTGCCCTTCATGATTTTCTGTACCCCCATTTGAAACTGCTCATCATACCCTCTAAGCGTTTGAAAAATAAATTAGGAACTCGTAGTGGAATAGAACGGAATAAATAAAGAAATTTAGGCAGAATTTTCATTTTTATGATGTTGATCCGACCAATAATGCCTAAACCCATGCATTCTTTGAATCATGTAGTCACTACTCATGCTCTTACATAATCACCCAGGCACTACTGTTGCACTCCTTCAATCACGGAGGCACTACCCTTGTACTTATGTAATCACTCAGCCAGTAGTCATGCTGTTATGAAATCACCCAGGCACTACCTTTGCACTCCTTTATTCACTCAGGCACTACCTCAGTAGTGCTGTAATCACCCAAGAAGTACCCATGCACTTATAAAATCACCCAGTGACTTTTTATCTAGTCATGTAAATCCCAAGACATTACCCCTGTAGTAATGTAATTACCCAGGTGTTACGTATGTACTCCTTTAATTGTCCAGATGTTACCCCTGTACTCATGCAATCATCAGTGTATTGGCTATACAGTGCTTCAATCACCAAGGCACTATCCTTCCACTCTTTCAATCACACACGCACTACTCTTGCACTTGTGTAATCACTCAGCCAGTACTCATGCACTTATAAAATTACCCAGGCACTACCTTTGCACTCCTGTAATCACTCAGGCAGTATCTTAGTACTTCTGTAATCACCCAGGCAGTACTCATGGACTTATAAAGTCACCCACTCACTTCCTCTGTACTCCATTAATCCCCCAGATATTACCTCTGTAGTCATGCAATCACCCAGGTACTAGTTATATACTACCCCTGCAGTCATGCAATCATGCAGGCTGTACCTATGCGCTCCTGTAATAACCCAGGAACTAACCTTGCAGTCATAGAATCACCCAGGTTCTACTGTTGCACTCATCTATTCGTCTAGGCAGTACTCAGTGACTCATCTATGCCTTCAGGTGCTATTTATACACTTATCCATGCACTAAACCTCTATGTGTGCACTATGAATTAGGCAGTCACTATCCATCTTCTCCTGCAGTTACCCACCAACTACCTTTGGAGTCATACAATCACTCAAGCACTACCCATGGAGTTATGCAATCACTCAGGCAGATCTATTACATGTCTCAGTTTCTAAGTTTCATTATATTCCAGGAATATTGTATATATATTTCTTTTAGTTATCATGATGATTTGAAAAGGTAGAGACATATGTATGCATGCTTTTAACAATATGGAGAGACGTATAGTTGAGTCATGCAATAGTCTGCTGCATTATATTTGGCTAGGCCGAACACTCATGCAGCTATAAAAACACCCTAGTACTTCCCATGCAGTCTTTAAATGATTCAGGCACTACATATGCACTGCTGTAATCACTCAGGCATAACTGCTGCACTCATGCAAGCACCAAGGTATTACCCATGCAGTCTTTGAATCATGTAGTCACTACTCATGCTCTTATATAATCACCCAGGCACTACTGTTGCACTCCTTCAATCATGGAGGCACTACCCTTGTACTTATGTAATCACTCTGCCAGTAGTCATGCTGTTATGAAATCACCCAGGCACTTCCTTTGCACTTATTTATTCACTCAGGCACTACCTCAGTATTCCTGTAATCACCCAAGAAGTACCCATGCACCTATAAAATCACCCAGTGACTTTGTATGTAGTCAAGTAAATCACCAGATATTACTCATGTAGTCATGCCGTCATCCAGGCATTACCTATGTACTCCTTTAATCCCCCAGACGTTACTCCTGTACTCATGCAATCACCAATGCATTAGGTATACAGTGTTTTAATCACCCAGACACTATCCTTGCACTCTTTCAATCACACACGCACTACTCTTGTACTTATGTAATCACTCAGCCAGTACTCATACACTTATAAAATCACTCAGGCACTACATTTGCAGTGTTGTAATCACTCAGGCACTGCCTTAGTTCTTCTGTAATCACTCAGGCAGTAGTCATGGACTTATAAAAGCACCCACTCACTTCCTATGTACTCTAGTAATCCCCTAAATATTACCCCTGCTGTCATGCAATAAGTCAGGCACTACTTATGTACTATCCCTGCAGTCTTGCAATCATAGAGGCTGTACCTATGCACTCATGTATTAACCCAGGCACTAGCCTTGCAGTCGTAGAATCACCCAGGCCCTACTGTTGCACTCATCCATTCACCTAGGCACTACTCCATGAGTCATCTATGCCTTCAGGTGCTATTTATACACTTATCTATGCACTCAAACTCTATTTGTGCACTCATGCAATTAGCCAGTCACTATTCATCTTCTCCTGCAATTACCCAGAGACTACCCTTGCACTTATACATTCACCTAAGCACTACCCATGGAGTTATGCAATCAGTCAGGCAGATCTATTACAGGTCTCAGTTTTTAGGTTTCACTATATTCCAGAAATATTGTGTATATATATTTCTTTTAGATATCATGATGATTTGAAAAGGTAGAGACATATGTATGCATGCTTTTAACAATATGGAGAGGCTTACAGTTGAGTCATGCAATAATCTGCTGTTTTATATTTGGCTAGGTCCAACACTCATGCAGTTATAAAAACACCCAAGTACTTCCCAATGCAGTCTTCAAATGATCCAGGCACTACATATGCACTTGTGTAATCACTCAGGCATTACTGCTGCACTCATGCAAGCACCAAGGTATTACCCATGCAGTCTTTGAATCATGTAGTCACTACTCATGCTCTTATATAATCACCCAGGCACTACTGTTGCACTCCTTCAATCATGGAGGCACTACCCTTCTACTTATGTAATCACTCAGCCTGTAGTCATGCTGTTATGAAATCACCCAGGCACTACCTTTGCACTTATTTATTCACTCAGGCACTACCTCAGTACTCCTGTAATCACCCAAGAAGTACCCATGCACTTATAAAATCACCCAGTGACTTTCTATATGGTCATGTAAATCACCAGATATTACTCCTGTAGTCATGCAGTCATCCAGGCATTACCTATGTACTCCTTTAATCCCCCAGACATTACTCCTGTACTCATGCAATCACCAATGCATTAGGTATACAGTGCTTTAATCACCCAGACACTATCCTTGCACTCTTTCAATCACGCACGCACTCCGAATCTTGTTCCTTATGTAATCACTGAGCCAGTACGTCACACAGCTGGATCAAATCACTCAGGCACTACATTTGCAGTGTTGTAATCACTCAGGCACAACCTTAGTTCTTCTGTAATCACTCAGGCAGTAGTCATGGACTCATACATATCACGGACCTACTATGTACTTCTAGTAATCCCCATATAGTATCCCTAGCAGTCATGCACTTGGATTAAACCCCACTCCAATCCCGACATAGCAGTAGCACTCCCTGATGGCTACCACATACTAAAACTAGATAGACCGCACAGGACTGGTGGAGGAATAGCCATAATCTACAAAAACCCCATCACTTTCACCATTCTAGACCAAGTAAGCAACAACCAGCTAGAAATACTGGTTTTTAGTATGAACTTGCATCATAGCCTCAGCTGGAAAGGAGCCCTAGTATATCGCCCACCAGGACCACTAACCAACACCACAACACAACTCATGGAACTTATTGCCCCTCACGCTATATCTTCCAGAAATTTTCTACTTCTTGGAGATTTCAACATACACAGTGAAATCCAAGACAATCCTGAGCCTTCATCTTTCTTGACTGAATTGTCTGCACTCAATCTTACCGTAATAAATAACGCCCCAACGCACCGAGCTGGCCATACGTTAGACATCATCTTAACTAATTCTCCTGATGTAGCCTACGTAGATACTCATTCCCTGACTTGGTCGGACCACTTCATGGTCGAATTTCGCATTAACAGCCATAAAGCACACTCAATTCCTAAATGCTATCAAAATAAAAGCTACAGACGCTGGCATTCAATCACACCAGCACTTTTTGAAGCTACATTTTGCCCACCTCAACATTCGGAATTAGAAAATGTTGAAAAACGTCTAAATTCCTTCAATGTCAGCCTATTGGCAACTATAGACAGCTTAGCTCCTTTGAAGCAATGCCCTAGGAACACAAAACGACGTCAGGCTTCGTGGTATTCGACCTCCCTACGGCTAGAAAAAGGCTTATGCAAAAAATTGGAACGCCTTTGGCGGCGCTCACACGATCTAACAGATAGAGAAAAATGTAAAGAGGCATTAAGTCAATACCACCGCAACCTGAAAAATGCTAGGAAAACCCACATTGCAACCACTCTTGAACAAGCAGGGAGCTCTCAGAAATGACTCTATCAAATTTTAAAAACATTCACAAGTCCTACAGCCTGTGACACAGAGTCAGTTCCATCGCAAACGCTGTGCGATAACATAGCTAGCCATTTCATTCAGAAAATTGACACGATCTATGACAAAATTACTTCCACAATAAATTCTCAAACTAATCTGGAAATGGAACTCCTACATACCCCTTCATCAACTTGCTCGTTAGAACATTTCCCACTACTCACAATTGAAGGCACAGAAGCACTTTTAAAATGCGCAAAATCAGGTTCTCCACTGGACATCATACCTGCAAAAATTATAGCCACTCTACACAAACAATTAGCCAACCCCATTTGCGATATTCTTAATAGCTCCCTGAGGGAAGGAGTCCTCCCTCTAGATTGGAAAGCCGCGCAAATAATCCCGATTAAAAAGAACTCCAAAATTTCATCGGAAGACGTAACAAATTATCGACCCATCTCTCTCCTTCCCCTACATACAAAAATCTTGGAGAAGCACATCAACACACACCTCTCTGATTTCATTGAAGTCAACAATATCCTGGACTCCTCACAATCTGGATTCCGCCCTAGATACAGCACGGAATCCACTCTCGTAGCAGTTACAGACAATATTAGGATGCTGCTGGATGAGGGTCAAGCGGTACTTTTGGTGCTGCTTGACCTCTCCGCAGCATTCGACACCATCTCCCACCAAATATTACTCAGTAGATTGGGTGATATAGGCATCACAGGAAATGCTCTAAAATGGCTGTCTAATTTTCTGTCCAACAGAACACAAACCGTTAATTTAGGCCCGTACCATTCTAAGACCACCAAGGTGACCAAGGGAGTACCACAGGGTTCATGTTTGAGCCCAACCTTGTTTAACATCTATGTGACTCCCTTGGCGAGGCTGTTGAGGAAACTGGGATTCATCCCATATCCTATGCGGATGATACCCAATTACTCCTCTCACTTGATAAATCCAACCCCAATATTCAAACCACCTTTGGTGAAGGAATGAAGACCATAGCGGAATGGATGAAAATTAATTTTCTACAACTGAACGCGGCTAAATCAGAAATAATGTTGTTTGGCGAGGCTACTGTGAAATGGTCCCCTAGCTGGTGGCCAGAGGAACTGGGCCCCACACCTTGTCCTAAACAGGTGGTAAAAAACCTAGGAGTCCGATTGGACCATAAACTTATGCTGGGAGACCACGTCTCTTCTACCATCGGAGCTTGCTTCCACAACCTTAGCATGCTCAGAAGAGTCTTCCCTTTTTTGCCATTATCTTCCCGAAAAACCTTGATCCAGGCACTAATTCTAAGCCGCCTAGTTTACTGTAACGCACTGTTCATTTCAGCCAATGAAAGTGCCTTAAATAGATTACAGGTCGTCCAGAATACGGCGGCTCGACTGGTAACCAATGCTCCCCCTAGAACTGCCTCCCTCCCCTTACTTCAGAAACTACATTGGCTGCCCATACGAAAAAGGATTACATTTAAAATATGTTGTATGGCCTACAAAGCCGTCAACAGATTAGGCCCCAGATATCTAAATGACAAATTTGTCAATTATGTACCTTCCAGACCCCTCCGCTCAGGAGCTAAAGCCCTGATACAAGTCCCCCGTTTCAAAAAATCCCGCCAAGGTGGTAAGGCCTTTTACCATATCGCCCCACTCTATTGGAACGAACTCCCCCTATCGCTGCGACAATGCACAGATTACCTGGTTTTCAGGAAACTGTTAAAAACATCGCTGTTTTAATCATTTCTCCTTGGCACTCTTAGGCAGTCCGTGCGCTGAGATACCCTTATGGGGTGATTCATGCGCTATATAAAACAAATAAATAAATAAATAAAATAAATTACACAGTTGTATATACATGTCTCAATCACAGGGGCACATGATGTACACAGGCAGTGCAACGATGGCCATGGACAGTATGCCAGCAGTTACTACATGGTATCATTGCCTGGGAAGTAAAACCTTGTTTAAATGCACTGTACCTGTCCAGTGCATGTAACTACACACTATGGGGGGTGACAACTACTCAGTGAGCCTGCTAGCCAGTGGCGTGCAGACTGTTAGCCTTGCTAGTCAGACAACATGCACATTTAGGAAGGCAGTGGACAGAACACTCACCTGCTCCCCTTCTTTCCCATACAGCTTGCTGTACTGTGGAAGGAAGCTGTCCAGCAGGGCCTGGTTCTCCTCAGTGCTGAAGGCTGGGGCTCTCTCCACAGTACGTGCCATTGCAGGGTCCAGAGGGTGCAGATACAGCAGCAGTGGTGGTGGCAGATGTCGTCCTGGAGCATGTAGTGCAGGCAAGTGAGCTCTCAGGGGAACAGCCAGCATTATATGTGTGCTGCAGAGGCAGATACTGTCCCATGTGTCCAAAGTGATAGGTCCAAGTCGTTTGCATCTTCTGAATCTGGCCAATCCATGGAATTGCACCACTTACACACGCCCACAGCATCCTTCAAAAGTTCAACTTCATGACACCCATGAATTTGCAACATTGTTGTGGGTGACCAACTGAATTTACAGCATCAGACTTGTTCAAAATTTGAAAACGCGTCCGTTGCCAGGCCAGGCCAAAGCCAATGGGTGCGCACCGATCGGTCCATTGCTGTTCAACGCGTACCCAGGATACAACGCGTACCCGCACACATTGAATGCAATGGCCAATGTGTGCGCACCGATCAGTCCATTGCTGTCCAACGCATATTGCGAATACAACGCGTACCAGCACACATTGAATGCAATGGCCAATGTGTGCGCACCGATCAGTCCATTGCTGTCCAACGCGTATTGCGAATACAACGCGTACCAGCACACATTGAATGCAATGGCCAATGTGTGCGCACCGATCAGTCCATTGCTGTCCAACGCGTATAGCGAATACAACGCGTACCAGCACACATTGAATGCAATGGCCAATGTGTGTGCACCGATCGGTCCATTGCTGTCCAACGCGTCCCTGCACAAGTCACTGGCATATGTCACCATGCCTGTCACAGGTGAACATATGCCAGCCACATATACTTCCCAGGGAGTGAGGGGCACACCTACAACACCACAGCCTGTCCAAACTGTATCCTAAGGCATGTAAGGCTGCATTACCTATTCCGTGTATGGGGGTGAACATGTTGTTCTGTGGGTGTCACTTGGGGGCAGCCACCCCCAGGCTGTGCACGTGTTCATGGGGACAGGATCCTTGGTGTTTCGTGTACATGACCACTGTGATGTGCAACTGTTCATATCTGAGCATGTGGCATGGTCACATTTCACGGTGGTGTATGTGTATGTCATGTCACATACCCCCTGAGTCCCATGTGGGACGGTATGTTAAACCCAGGGTGACCCATTGGCACAATAGTGATGGTCCTCCACAGTCTGTGTGCATGTAGTGTTTACAATGTCTCTGATTTCATGTACACAATGGGAGACAGTCTCCACATCCACGTTGTTTGTGCATGGACTTTGATGTTGTGCGTGTGTGTGTCACAGACGTCCATGTCTGTCCTGCCGAGGCAACAGGGACCACTACCTGTGGGGGTCATGGTTGTTTTGCTGTGGTGTATACATGATACACCATGTCATGCCAGTGTCCATGTGGCAATACAGGGTCCATGGGAATCTACCTGTCATTGAGCTGTGATGCCTGGGGCACATCTGTCCTCACATGTCACTGTGGGGTGTGTTTGTAACGTGGCAGCAGGAGATGGGAACTGTGACACGGCCTCATAATATCCAATGGCACAACCTGGGACTTATTGATGCCACTTGTTGAACTGTGATGTTAGATGTTGGCTTACGGAACTGCACACATCATGTACTTGTGCCTCATAATGATGTATCATGTGATATTGAGTGTGTTCAATGCCACATATGTGGGGTGACTGACAATCTTTCTTTCTTCACCTATGCACTGCAGGGCACCAGCTGTCCATAGACCATTCCCTGACCTGGCAACGATGGTGGAACGTGACAGCATCTGACGGTACCGCTTCACCAGGCAGCTGATTGAGGATTTGGCAGTGCGCTTGGCACCACATTTGCAACCTGGCCGGCCGTACCCTACAGCGCTGACCCCCAAGGTGAAGGTGATGGCAGCCCTACACTTCTTTGCCACCGGTACCTTTCAACACACTGTGGCGACTGCTGGTGGGATGTCACAGACCATGTTCAGCCTTGTGCTCCGCGATGTTTTGGAGGCTATGTTGATATACCTGAACCAGTACATCTATTTCCCTAGACTCCAACAACTCACTGACGTGAAGAGTGACTTCTATGCCCTGGGGAGGATGCCGCATGTCATTGGCTCCATTGATGGGACACATGTGGCTTTGGTACCACCACAGGCCCAAGAGCAGGCATACAGGAACCGCAAACACTACCACTCGGTCAATGCACTGGTGGTCTGTCTTGCTGATATGAGCATCTCACACGTGTGTGCCCGTTTCCCCGGTTCTGCACATGATGCCTACGTGATGAGGAGTAGTTGCATCCTGAGGATGATGTCACAGAAACGGAACCAGCGTGCCTGGCTTGTTGGTGTGTACTGACTTTGTACCATTGTGTGTGTTCTGCAATGTAGTGTTCCACCCTCTTTTCCAACTCAGCTAATGTGCAATTGTCTGTATGTAGGTGACTCCGGATACCCCAACATGCCGTGGTTGCTGACGCCCCTCAGGAATCCTGTGACACCAGCCCAGATGCGCTACAATGAGGCACATGGTCGGACCAGGAGAGTGATTGAGCGGACATTTGGTCTCCTGAAGAGCCGCTTTCGCTGCCTGGACAAGACAGGAGGGTCCCTCCCTTATGCCCCAGCAAAGGTGTGCAAGATTGTCATCGTCTGCTGCATGCTACACAACCTGGCAGTGCGGAAGGAGTTGCCTCTCATCCTGGATGACGATGACCAACGTCCGCCACCTGTGGAGGATCCTGGCCTGGACCACGATGCCAGTGATGATGATGATGATGATGGTGATGTCCGCACACAGCTCATCACCAACTTCTTCAGCTGAATGTGAGTATCCAGAGATGTCATGTCAAAGATGTGAGTTTGCATGATATGTGTTGGTGGTGCTCTGGTGCTGTTTGAGTGTGTCCATGGGCTACATGACTGTATGCGTGTAGCGATGTGTCCTTACAGGTAGTCTGTACTCCCCAACAGTGTTGACATGCTAACTTGGTTCTGGGTGGGTATCTTGTGACATGTATTGGGCATGAGTATTGCAGTTCTGTCCTGTTCTTCAGTGCTTTTGACTGTGTGTCATTTCTGTCCTTCACAGGGTACTTTCAGAGTCGTTTGGTCAACTGTGATCCCCGACACCGTGATTCGACTTCCAGGGTGGTAGCTGTCGTGTCCCTACAGGTGATGTGCGCCACACCCATGGACTTCCTTCCTTCTACACTTGTTGACTGTGTGCCCGCTGCCAGGTGGGATTACCTTGCACCTGTACTGGTTACAACATGTTGCAAATGTGTAATAAACCTGTGCTTCACTTTGTGATGTGTGTTGTCTGTGGTCACACATTTGACTGACATTTGCTTACTGCACCAGTGGGCTAGTTGACTAAGACTGTGAATAGGTGTTGTGTCTGTGCATTGCACCGTATTTCCTGGCAACATCAGTGTAGGCAATGAGTCAGATGGCCTAGGTGTGTATTTGTTGTGTAGCCCTGGTGGTGTGTCTCCCTCATATGTGTCACGTTGCCATGACTCACATGCCTGTGTTGTACTTGCTGTAGCAGTTAGCATGCACAGTGTAATTTCGCTGGTCATCATCTCCATGACAGAAACCACGTTGGAATCACGACAGAGGCAGGTATGGTGTATTAGTGTGTTTATTGTCATACATGTGTGTGAATAGTGCACAGGATGGTGAGTGCTGTACATTTTGATTGCAATCCAAAGTTCCTAGATGAATTGAAAGTCCTGGTAGCAGAAATGTCCTGTATCAAGTCCACAGTCATCTGAGACATTGGTCCAACTTGTACTCCCCATGTCATGTGGGGGAGTTGTGTTGCAGTCAACAGGGTGAACAGTTTGCGCACAAAGGTGATTATCCAGAACAGGTGTTGGCTTCCTGGGGGTTGTGCATGGCCATCAGCCTCTCAGTTGTCCTTCCTCGGACGACCCCTCTTCTTTGGGGGGGGACCCTCAAGTGCAGGCTGCTGCGGTGCAGGGGACTCTCCGCCAGAGTCATCCTCCCTCCCTGTGGCAGTTGCAATTGTTTCAGCACCAGATGTTGTGGGCACACAGGGAGGTGTTGACTGGTTGCTGCTCATCTGGTGGAGGCATTGTAATATGTCCCTATGCACCGCCGTCATCTCTTGCAGTGTGTCCCACTTGGACTCCACGCGGGACATGTAGGAGTCCAAGCGGGCATGATGGGCAGCCTGCTGCTGTTTAATGTCCCTGAGGAGCCCCACTACCTGGCTGAGCTCTCCGGTGCTGGACTGGTACGCATCGGCTATGCGTGCCAGTTGTGGGTCATCATGCAGTCCAGACTCCGCTGCGAGCAGCGACCTATGTCTCCCACCCCTCCCACCACCCCTGTCGACACGTGCAGTACCTGAGGTGGCACGCACAGGTGACCCTGGGCCCCCTTGGGGGTTGTTGGTGGTGTTGGTGTCCATGGCCCCACGTTGGTCCAGGGTCCCTGTGCTGGTGGTGGTGGTGCTCCTTGGTCTTTCCATGTCGGCAGGGGTGGTATGTGTGTTGACAGTCATTGGAGGGGTGGGTGCAGGGGTGCAGCTGGTGGTCCTGCTGGTGCTGCATGATGACTTGCTCCGGAGGTGCCAGGTGGGTCTTCTTCATCCGAGGAGGGCAGAGGCTGTTCCACACCAGTGAGCTCCGTATCCTCTTGAGCCTGGGACGGGGACTCCTCAGCGTCTGCTGCTGTGTCCCCATCATCACCTGTTTTTGGGAGACACACACAATGTATGTTATGTTTCTGCAGGCATCAATGGTTGACACACCTGACAGTTGTGACTGTGCCTCTGGATGCGGGCCTGTACATTGCATTGTCCTAAATTGTCACAGTCAGGGGTTGATATTGGTGTAGCACATTGTCCTGCATTATTTGGGCTTTTCTATGTGAATGTTGGGGTGTGTACATGGTCTGCATTGGTTGTATTTGGTTGACATCCGGCCCTCCTTCCCACCCAGCCAGATATTCCACCATGGAACGTGCTTCCATTGCAGGGAGTGCAAGTTGTCTTTCAGGATGTCAGTCAGTGGTGTCCTGTTGTTGGTTGGTGCACAGTTGCCAGCAGGGCCTTGTGCTCCCCACAGCAGTAGCCAGTGTCAGCCATCTTGTGAGTTGTTTTCCACTCCCTGTGATGTGTGCATGGTTCAGGGTGGTGTTGATGGGACAGTTGTGGGGGTGACCAATATCTGTGACTACCACTCCCATCATGCTATTGCCTCCACCCCCTTCCCAGCATGCCCATGCTTCCTTCCCTTTGACTCTGCTTCCCTGTGGGGTTGTGTGCCTGTGCTGACAAGATGGCTGACAGTGTTATCCTGGGGTTAGTTTTGCTACAAGTCCCATGTGTGTCCCTGTGCTTCACTCAGCATGACCCAGGGTTGTGGTTCTTTGTGGGATATTTGATTGGAGTGTGAGGCAATGCATTCTCCCAGGTGAGTTTTGTGGAGTTTGTGTTAGGGGTGTGTGTGAGAAACGCTGCTGGTAACTATGGTCAGGGCTGTGAGTCCTCCTTCCCACCCAGCCAGATATCCCACCATGGAACGTGCTTCCATTGCAGGGAGTGCAAGTTGTCTTTCAGGATGTCAGTCAGTGGTGTCCTGCTGTTGGTTGGTGCACAGTTGCCAGCAGGGCCTTGTGCTCCCCACAGCAGTAGCCAGTGTCAGCCATCTTGTCAGTTGTTTTCCACTCCCTGTGATGTGCGCATGGTTCAGGGTTGTGTTGATGGGACAGTTGTGGGGGTGACCAATATCTGTGACTACCACGCCCATCATGCTATTGCCTCCACCCCACTTCCCAGCATGCCCATACTTACTTGCTTTTGGGTGGACTTCACTGTGTGTGAGTGTGAGAGCAATGGCAAGATGGCTGACAGTGGTGTCCTGCTGTTAGTTGGTGGCCAGTTCCCAGCATGGCCTTGTGCTCCCCACAACAGAGCACCAGTGTCAGACATCTTTGATGGGGCTTTCCACTCTCTGTGGGGTGTGCATGCTTGAGTGTGAGCTTGCTGGGCCATGTGGGTGGGGGATGTTGAGCTGTGACTACCACTCCCATCATGCTATTGCCTCCACCCCACTTCCCAGCATGCCCATACTTACTTGCTTTTTGGTGGACTTCACTGTGTGTGAGTGTGAGGGCAATGGCAAGATGGCTGACAGTGGTGTCCTGCTGTTAGTTGGTGGCCAGTTCCCAGCATGGCCTTGTGCTCCCCACAACAGAGCACCAGTGTCAGACATCTTTGATGGGGCTTTCCACTCTCTGTGGGGTGTGCATGCTTGAGTGTGAGCTTGCTGGGCCATGTGGGTGGGGGATGTTGAGCTGTGACTACCACTCCCATCATGCTATTGCCTCCACCCCTCCTTCCCAGCATGCCCATGCTTCCTTCCCTTTGACTCTGCTTCCCTGTGGGGTTGTGTGCCTGTGCTGACAAGATGGCTGACAGTCTTATCCTGGGGTTAGTTTTGCTACAAGTCCCATGTGTGTCCCTGTGCTTCACTCAGCATGACCCAGGGTTGTGGTTCTTTGTGGGATATTTGATTGGAGTGTGTGGCAATGCATTCTCCCAGGTGAGTTATGTGGAGTTTGTGTTAGGGGTGTGTGTGAGAAACGCTGCTGGTAACTATGGTCAGGGCTGTGAGTCCTCCTTCCCACCCAGCCAGATATCCCACCATGGAACGTGCTTCCATTGCAGGGAGTGCAAGTTGTGTTTCAGGATGTCAGTCAGTGGTGTCCTGCTGTTGGTTGGTGCACAGTTGCCAGCAGGGCCTTGTGCTCCCCACAGCAGTAGCCAGTGTCAGCCATCTTGTCAGTTGTTTTCCACTCCCTGTGATGTGCGCATGGTTCAGGGTGGTGTTGATGGGACAGTTGTGGGGGTGACCAATATCTGTGACTACCACTCCCATCATGCTATTGCCTCCACCCCACTTCCCAGCATGCCCATACTTACTTGCTTTTGGGTGAACTTCACTGTGTGTGAGTGTGAGAGCAATGGCAAGATGTCAGTCAGTGGTGTCCTGCTGTTGGTTGGTGCACAGTTGCCAGCAGGGCCTTGTGCTCCCCACAGCAGTAGCCAGTGTCAGCCATCTTGTCAGTTGTTTTCCACTCCCTGTGATGTGAGCATGGTTCATGGTGGTGTTGATGTGCGCATTGTGAGGGTGGGCAATATCTGTGACTACGACACCCATGATGCTATTGGCTACACTGACTTGCCCAGCATACACAGTATTCCTTCCTTTCAGTGGCCTTCACTGTGTGGTGGTGTTGTAGTGGTGGCTACATGTCTGGATTTGTTTGTTAGTTATATTTGTGCCACTGCCCAGCTGTAGTTGTAGTTGTGTTTGTACATGTGATGACACAGTTACATGTCACTATGAGATGGCATATGTTGTGTTTATCTGACTGACATACACATTTTGGGATGGTTCTGTTCTGGTTGCTGTGTATTTGCTAAGGGTGCATGGTTTGATTCTCCCCTTGACAGTGATGTGTGTGTATTGTGGCACAATATTGTGTACATTTGTTGTGTACTCACCAGGCTCTGGGATGTTTTCTAGTCCATATACGCTCACTGGTGGTAGGATGGCCCACACCTTCTCCTCCCAGGGCCTGAGGTATACTGGCTTGGCAGGAGGGCCACTGCCGGTGTGTTGGCTCAAGAGGTAGTCCTTCTTCAACAGCTCCCTGACCCTCCTGCGCACGTCATACCACCTGTTCTGGATGTCTATCTTTGTGCGCAAACATGGGGATTGTGCGTTCACCCTGTCGACGATCCTCTCCCACATCTTGGTTTTCTGCGCCATGGGTGTCTGTTGGACCAGTGTACCAAACAGCTGTGGCTCTACCCTGAGGATCTCATCTACCAGGACTTCCAATTCACTATCTAGGAACTTATGATTCTTCTTTGGGGGCATGGTGATGGGTGGTGATGGTGAGTGATGTGTGTGTTGGTGTGCAGGTGAAGGTGTGTGAGTGTGTTTTGCTGGGTGTATGTGAGGTTGCTATTTGTTGGGGTGCTGATGGTGTGTGGCTTGTGTGATGGATGAGCTGTGGGTGTGTGGTTGCTGTCTGTTCAGTGCTGGCAGGTAATTTGAATTTGCAAAGGATCATGGTAGGGATTTGTGTCCTTTATATGGGTGGAGTTGTGGGTGTGTATTTGTTCCCTCCCCCCCCCCAGTATTTATTGGCTTTGTAATTGCTTGTTTGGCCTTTATTTTGTGTATTTTCCCTTTGTACTTTTTGTGCATGTAGGAGACGTTCTTGTGACCGAGTCGGACCCTGCAGTTGTCTCGTACGGGCTTCTCCGATTCGTTCACGCTGTGTTTGTGCTGTTTTCTATGCTGCGTACGCGTCGGTCGCAGTGTTTTGGGTTGCTTTGGCTCGCAGTTTTGTATGCGTGTCGGTCGTACGGCTTGTCCTCCGTGCGACTCAGTCGTGTTTTCCACGCGTTGCATCGTACTTGGCGGGTAGGAGTTCGCGGGTACGTTTCGTTCGGAATTGTTCCGGGTGTGTGTCGGTCGGTTCGATTCGCGTGTTTTTCTGGCCGGATTGCTGTTTTCTGCGCGGCTCGGTCATTCGGCTTGTGTTCCGTATGAGTCGGTCGGGTTTTGCACGCTTCTCATCGTACTTTGCGGGTCGGGCTGCACCGGTACGTGTCAGTCGGAATTTATTCCGGCTCCGAGTCGGTCGGTACGTTTTCCGGCCCGAATCGGAATCGACCCCTATGTCGGAGTAGTGCTTGTTGATGGGGAGGGATCCCTTGTCATTCCTCGCGTCAGGCATTGTTCGATTGCTGGGTCCCACTGAACTCTCTGGGCATCTGGTTGGTTCCCTGGTGTCAGTCTGTTTCCTCTTCTTCTCCCTTCCCTTCCCTTCAGCCCTGGCCCTGTCCTAAAAAAGGTTGGCAGTTGGGGCCTCCAAAAGGGGGTGGGTGAATGGATGGATCATGTGGACCATGTAGTACCTGGCACCGGTGCATGGATGTTTGCAGACATGCCCTTTTCTGTTGCAGCTTATGCAGCAGCCTTTTTCCAGGCCGAAGCACAAGCTGCAATAGAAAAGGCCGTGTTTAAGACCGCCTGCACGACGGCAGTCGCATTGGAATATGTTGAGTAAAACCACTTACTACTAGTCAGGTGGTTACCATCCCACAGTGATGGCGGTTAGACACTCGTCTGACACCCATCGTAATAAGGCCCTACGTTTTAATTCTTTAATTTATTTTGGGCAGGAAATGTGATATCACATTGCTTATATTAAATATATGTGATTGTTATGTGGAATTGTTTGGATTATGTGTTGGTTTTATTTTATGTTGTCGTGTAGTTCCTATATAACCTATACAGGATCTGCGAGTTTGGATAACATAAACTGTGGGATTGGTGGCAGACTGATTCCGTACACCCCACTGGATACGTTAGCCTATCTGTATTAGCTAGCTCACAGTGCCACTATAATCTTCTCTTACCAAGGAGAGAATAGATTCTGGCAACCTCAGAACATGACAACCCTGATCCCTCAGAATCGTGGAAACAATATACTACCTTTCGCTCAGTCACTCGTGCTTACTTAGTTTGTCTCAGAGAGATACACAGAATAAACAGTCTGGGCGTTTTCAATAAGTATTTATTGAACAGTTGTTATTCTAGTGTAGAATAGATAAGCTGCAACAACCATTAGACAGCAGCAGAGATATATGATTAGCAGTACTACGAAAGTAAAGGGATGGTATAGTTCTACCATCTTGCAGAAATCATGAATATATACAAGTACATAAAACACATGATAAAAAGTGCGTACTCCTACGATGCCTCCCTAACTAGATGTACCTAAATGTACCTAGCATCTGTGTAGGTGTTATGCCAAGAATCCCTATAGGATCTAGTCAACCCCATTACCTGAGAATGAGAGATTATGGGACCCCGTCCTGGTCTCGAGTTGGACACCCCGCGAGGGATGTTTAGATCACTGCGAGCTGGAGTATCTGCATGCAGGAACCTCAGCGTCTCTGGCCAGTGTGTCAGCTGAGAAGTCTCTGTATCCTCTGCCTTTCTAAGCAAGATGTGATGTATATATACCCATAGGTCTCCCCAGGGGTCCTACCTTGCAGTGTTACTGTGTCGGCCTAAAGGATGACGTCGGGTCTGAACTTTATGCAGAGATATTATACAGGAGATGTTTGTCCTGCTGTTAGTCCTGCTGTGCTTCCAAGAAGCCTCATGCATTATGTATGAGATTCGAACTAGGGAAAAACCCGTGTTCTGAATGCAGTGTTGTATCTAGGTAAAAGGTCAGTCCCTATGAACCGTTATGTATGTAATGTAGGGAAGACTATAGGTGAAAGGTTGCAATGTTACCTGTGCCTATATAGTGTACCTATATGGAATATAACACCCACTCCTCTTCCGACTGGACGACATATGTAACCTATTACTGTACTACTAGCATAACTAGATAGCTGTACGCACAAAGTTTATAAAAACATCTCTTTACCTAAAAATGTTTAAAGCTTCTAAATATTTTCTAAAAAACTTAAAAACATCTAAAAAAAATAATAATTTGCAAGCCCTAGCTCTAAAGTGTCTGTGGTTATATTCCGAATCACTATAAGCATTATAAAGCCATGTATGCCCAACAAATGAAAGGAATGTCAATTTAGTTTCTGAGTTCCAAATTTAGCTTGTTTAAAAACGGGCGAATTTCTTCCAGCACACGACGAGCCAAATGAGTCAATTGTTTATGTGTCCTGGCTGGTAGACGCAACATTTTCGTTGCTTGCTTCCGCAGTAGATGGCCCCTGTAGCAC
Source organism: Calotriton arnoldi (assembly GCA_963921515.1). Lineage (NCBI taxonomy): Eukaryota > Metazoa > Chordata > Amphibia > Caudata > Salamandridae > Calotriton > Calotriton arnoldi. Next base: position 100,465 of record CAWUFW010003930.1, on the reverse strand, counting down.
CTCGCAGAGTACGTCAATTGAGCACAGATGATGTTCCACACTGTCCGCAGCCGTTATCGGGTCCAGTAGAACATTCACGTCCAGTTGCACACATGATGGGAGTGTCAAACAAAGGTCTAACACACATTCTTCTCCGCAAAACAGGCATCGGAGGACAGGTAAGATGCAGTTCATCCAGACTGGTCGAAATGACAAGAACCAAGATGCACTCAGTTCTCTTAGGCGAGGGGTGCCTAGATGTTGTACCATGCGGTCACGGTATTTACGCTCCAGGAGTGCTTTTTCCATCTCCTTGGTGACTGGGACCTCCATTGCGTAGCAAATATAAACAATCAGGATACCTGCTGCTAGGAACAGAATGAGCGGAAGTCCTCCAAAGATGCTTCCGAATACGGAGTGTATAAAGTTTGGTATAACTCCAAGTACACTCTGAAAGTTGCTCAGAAGTCCCAAACCTATGGTCTTAAATAGGTGGACAATGCCTGTCGTATCAGACATGTTAAAGATATGATTTACCATTTCTGTGAAATGGAAAGGGCAGTTTGTATGAATAAGCGCCTGTATCTCTGCCGAAGACCTTGCGATCTGGAGATCAAAAGTCTCTTGAGCGGAGGTTAAGGGCACAGACTTCTGTAGAAGCATGGCTTTCTTTCTGCTTAGAGCATCAAACCGTATTAAAGAAAAATTCAGTGAAGGCCATAACGGCGCTTCCCTGACTGTATGTGTCGGTGGAAACAATACTTGCGTACAACAAGTAACCCTGGAGCTCATGGTTACTAGATATGTGATGCCCTGGAGCATTCCGCAGCAGCCTTGAATGTTCAGCATCAAGTAACTCCCATTTGAAAGTAGCCTAAATGCTGGAGTAATCACTGCAGTTGGGGCACCCCTTAAATGACAGGACAAGTTTGGTACAGAACCATTACAAGCCCCGTGCAGCATTATATCCTGACATATGAGTGATCCACTTAAAGCGTTCTCACAGTTTGTACCGCTTAGAAACACTTCTCGATCCCCACTCTGGCATCGAAATCTGTATGGTAATTCCCAAGATTCCTTAATGTATTCCTTACCCATTTTTTCATATCTGCCTGCCTGCTTTTGTTGAAGGCAATTCTGAAACTGAAAAGTAGTGACTGGTAGAGTTATGTGGCCATGGATTAGCCATTCTGTGGACGGTGATTCTGCCACTGTAAAAGGTAATCTATCCAGTTTTTCGATACGCAGCATTGTATATTATGCTCCCTTTTGTGGCATTTCTATCTGTTTCTCTGTTAGATTGTATTCAGAAAACAGAGACGTGCTGTTGATAAAACGCCAAGGTACATAGCCTGCACGCAAAGATTGCAGCGTCCAGCTTAACAACATAATAGAACGTAATTGAGATTGCCCGTGTTGTAATATGGCTAAATCCTGTTCTAGTATGTCTATTGCAGAAGATACAATGTTGCCTAAGGAATATATCCTGGAGGTCAATGTAGTTAACCCATTGTCTACCACTGCTAGAGATTTTTCCAGATTGATATGGTCTATCTCCCGTAGTCTCTCTGCTGCCTCTTGTTGGGATATTTTCCATATTGCATTGTAGGCAGCATAAATGCCAGCATATATGAAACGTTTCTGGCGTGGCTTCCTGGGACCTAGTAAAAAATCCCTAAGATCCACATCCTGTGATAGTAAGGATAAGTGTTGTTTCACCTGTGTGAGTGTTGAGGTTTTCAGCCAATCGTGGCACAACTTCCCAACACTGTAGGATGTCACTACCCCTGGATGTTGTCTCTGTACATAACGTGGATCTGGCCTATGGATACTAAACCCTTCAGCTTTACCCATGAATCTTGCCTGACAACTATCAGTGTATGTGGGCCAAATCAACCACTTTTTCCAATCGGGATATGATCTGTTGTATTGTATAATGTCATCTATTGTAATCTCTTCCTGTGATGTTATGTTACCCTCGGTGTGTGATGGAGTCGGCATCCGAGGTGTGTTCAAGTCTTTGTTCTTGGCTAGTCCAAGGCAAGACGTCTGTTGTACTGTCTCGTTTGAAAACATGATCTGTTGAGGGATAAGGCATGCTCTAAACAAAGCTTCTGTTCCCTGTACCTGCCATTCCCTAGTACCCCAGACTGATTTTTAGTCTATGGTGTCTTTCCATAAGTCGAAACCTTGTTCAGACAACTGGGCAATAAAGGAAGCAAAGTAAATCTGTTTGGTGTTTGTTAACATATTTTTTTGTGCTGATGTTGGTGCAACCTTATAATAATATGAGGCTGGGTCAGACATATTGAACCCTGAAAAATATGGAAACTTCTGTGCAAATGTTTTTGAACTGCCTTTCGGCGGTTTTGGACAATGTTCCCACTGGTGGTATGTGAACACATTTCTAGGATTAGCAGATTTATGCAAAAAGTGATGACCATAGTGTTGATAACAATACATCGTTTCAAATCTGATGTGCCTTCCAATGTTTCACTATTAGAAAATGCAGCAGATTTTTCCAAATCAGACAACATGTTATTAATAGTTTCAAAATCCCAATCATCTGAAAATGTACTTGAGGTAATGATATCACTCAACGATATTTTAAATAAATGAGGAATTCTTAAAATTTCGGTCGGACCAAATATATCGAAATCAACCTTGTCCCAAACTATACCATCGGTTATAGGAACTGCTGTAATGTTCACTGATGACACGTCTCTTTGTTCTTGATGAGACCATTGGTGTGGTTTTAAAAGTAAGCTCACCTTTGGGCTGCAGAGCTTTGCCAAAGGTATCTTCCATTAACAAGCATGCTAAAAACTATTACTAAGCCTACCCAGAAAAGAAAGCAAAGTATCCTGGGGATTATCCATAGTTCTACACAAGGAGACGCCAGGTAAGTCTTTTTAAGAAAGTTCAGAAGTCTTTTACTTGCTGCTTGCGTGATGTTTTGGCTGGCGTCTTTTCCGGTTCGCTTGGATCCAAAGAACACGTATCAAAGTTTATGAAGTAGCCAGAAGCAGTTCAATCAATTGTTGGTATTGCATTAGGATTTGTGGAAATTGTAGTTTGCTCTCGTTGAGGCATGTTGATGTAAACATCTGCATTTGGTCGAATTGATATTTGTCTGTCATTTTGACTCTGAATTTGAACTTCAGGGTCAAGAGGAACGAGTTCCATAGCATTGTTGCTTAGTCCATCATTCCGTGTTGGGGACTCTTCGAACGTGATGAGTCTTTCCATTTGAACTTAATGAATTGTAGCGAGAGGAGGGCGTCTGCTACTTTGGAGTCCACGTGGCCTACTACTCAGTATTGGCCATATAGTGTGGTTTGATTAGGTCGATTGAGACAAATCTTTTCTCCTTTTTCCCAGCAAGAGGCGGCAGAAGTACAGTTCTTGTTCCTTCAACTGCTAGAACCTGTACAGGCTTTCTGTATGATGGCCCAAATTCTTTTTTGTCCGCTATTTTCTCTCTGACCAGATCCCCGACTTTTGGGATCCAGACAGGTCTTGCCGTGACTGATTTGACTTCCCCAGTGGCGGTCTGCTTCAGGTGGACATTACTTTGTTGTGTCCTGGATTCATTTAGATCCTGTAAAACAGCCAAACGATCATGGATGTCAAAAGGTTTTTCATCCGCCTCTGCGCCTTCACAATCAAGATCAGGTACCCACATTCTTGTCCCAAATAGGACCTCATATGGAGTGACACCCCCTAGAGAACTTCTTGGCATGTTGTTCAATGCTCTCTGAACTCCATGCAAATGCTTCACCCAACTCTCACTCGTGCCTAATACTCTAGCTTTTAAAGACTGCTTTAAGTCTCGGTTTTTCCTCTCCTTGACTGAATTTCCCTCAGGATGGTACGGAGAGGAGTATCGCAATGCTACACCCAATCCTCGCATGGCCTCCTTGTAAGCCCGAGAGCTAAACGCAGGGCCCTGGTCAGAATGTAATGTGCCAATTGCGTATGTCCCTATAAAGACTCGCAAATCTTTTATAACAGTTCGAGCATTAGCCGAGCGTTGGGGTCACACCCATAGGAATCTTGAGCAGGAATCCACTGTAACCATGATATACCTGTAAGCCCCATCTCTTTGTAAGGGGCCGCAGTGGTCCAAGTAAAAACACGCTAGTGGTTTGTCTGATATTAATAAAGGTGTCTGCGCAGGACGTGTTACGGTAGAACCTTTCATCGGCTGGCAGATGTCGCATTTCAAGACATAGTCTTTAGTCTGCTTTGCTAATCCAGGCCACCAATATCGTTGTTTCAATAAGGAAACAGTACAGTCGCCGTAACTCCTGCATGTGCAGAACCTATCCCTTCGTGTGCTGCTACAATTAAACCTAACCTACGATCCATGTCCGGAATTACTCTATCCCCCACTCCAGGAATCTGAGCAAATGGAATATTATTGACATCTAACTTGTACGAGTACTTGAGTGGAAACCTTTTTGGTACTGCTCCGCTGTTTTTGCGACAAGCATTGATAGCTACCATAATCTCACCGTCTATTCTCATTTTAGAATGAGTGATTGCAGCTACGGAAGCCATGCGTACAGCCCCCTTTGTGGCTTCAACAGCCAATGAATTCCCTTCAGTGTGAACGCCATCACGCTGATGACTCAGTGTATGTATCACGTGAGCCCTCGGTAGTTCCGTTTTCAACTCCACTACCTGTTCCCATAGCATTTTATGCTTAATTGTGCCACCTTTTGTGTCTTTGAACCCGTTTTGAACCCAGTGCTGCAAATATTCATTATATGACTGTACACAGTAAAAGGAATCGCACACAATTAGTGTGGGGAATTCTCGATCCGTATTCACCAGTGCCAGTATCAAGGCTTTTAGCTCTGCCAGCTGTGCTGTGCAGTCCCCTAGAGACTGCGCTTTTGTGCAACCTGGGTGGAATTTTCCATCCCGCATGCGACCTTTAACGATTGCGCATGCTGCGATATATTGTTGCTTACTTCCTATGGCCGGTTGAGCAGATCCGTCAGTGTAAATTATATATTCATATTGATCTAGAGGAATTATTTTGTTTGGTAGAGGATATTCTTGTTCGTATTGCAGAAATGCTTGTGTCTTTAAGTTTGGGTCATACCTGTATTCTACATCTGTTGCAGTGAGAGAATTAGCCCATTGTATCCATCTCGGATGTAAGGCTTTAGCATTAGGAACGCTTGCCTTTGTTGCAGCCTCTAAGGCTGGAACTGGAGTCACTACTATTATTCGTTTCCCCTGAGCCAGTGCTCGTTCTCTCACTACAGCAGTCTGTACTGCTGTTAGAATCTTTTCTGTAGATGCGAAGCGCATCTCAGCATTTGTGTACAAATGTGATTTGTATGCAATTGGTACTGTCTCACCTTCATTATATGTTAGATAGGTGTACCCAGATTGACCCGCAACTATACGGATCACCAGGTTGCGTACGTTTACGCGTGTCTGTAAATGTTTGGAAGCTATCATGTCAGCTTGTAAGGAACGAAGTGTATCTGTGTGTTGCTATGTCCATTGTCTAACTGAAAAATCAGGTTCTATTAAATCGTAGGAATGTTTTACTCTTTCTGCGTAATCCAAAATGTAAGTTCAAACAAAATTTAGGAATCCCAGGATTGATTGTAAATTTTTTAATGATTTTGGAGGTTGGAGCAGCGCGCATTTTTCTAAAAAATTGGCTGCCAGGCTTTTCCCTTCACTTGAAAGCGCATATCCTAAAAACAGGACACTGCGATGGGCAATTTTTGATTTTTTAAAGTTGAATTTGTAGCCCTCAGATGCAAATCCCAGAATTATGGTATTCACTCTGTTCAAGTGCTCATCTAGGTCATCATCCGATAGATAAATATCATTCACGTAGGACAATGCCTCTTCATCCAAATTTTGAAGTAACTCAGTTACTCTTGCAGAAAACAATCCCGGGCTGTTCTTATACCCTTGGGGCAATCAACAAAATTGCCGCTGGGACACTACCGCTGAGAATGCTGTTAGATACCTGCTTTCAGGTGCTATATTTTGGCAGAAAAATTCATTTGAGATATTAAGTGTCGTTTTATATTTTTTCCGCACAATGTTATTCATTAATTCGGCACTGTGTGCATTTTGGACTGCAAATGTCTTAGTGCAAGTGTTCAGATGTCTGTAATCTAAAACTAGATGATATGAATTGTCAGGTTTCATGACTGGAAACAAAGGATTGTTCATTGATGAGGTGCAATTTTTGCTCACCCCTTGGTATTCAAGTTGATCTAAGATCTCCCTGACCTGTTTTTTATCTTCTTGCTTTATTGGATACTGCCTTTGTGCAGTTGGAGTATTTTTTAAAGAAATTATGTGGTGGGTTGAATCCTCATCCCATCCAACATGGTTTTTGTATAATGCCGGAGTCTGGGATACCGCCCACTCCTACGCATAAGTGTGTTGTAAGTGTCTGGGAATATGGTCAGAGAATGCCGGAAGAATTACCGTTTCTCCTTTAGGGCAATCCATGATGAATGCTGGCGGCCAATCTTGTTCGGCTAATAAAATATCATAGCCAAACGTCAGGTTCTCCCAAAAGAGACCTCTTACTGTTCTACATTTGTCCCCCTCCATTTGGAGCATTATTTCATATACTTTATGTGGGACACTTACCCTAGTATCGGGTGTTTCTACCGTGATATAATCATTCAAGTCCGCTGTCACCAGAAATTCTATCAGGTTCTGGCAAACTATTGTTACTTCTGCCGCACTGTCTAGCATTGCCAGAGCCCATTCCCCATTCAGTAGTCGAGTCCTCAGGATTCTGGGCATGTCTGATCTTTAGACCTGCAACCTTCTTCTTTTTGAACTGTGGCTTTTGCTTTGGTTTCTCTTCTTTTTAGAAGTGTAATACTGAGCGTGCTGCTTGTCTCTGGACTTTGTACGCTCTTCTTGTCTGTCTGACAGTCCTTCCCTCTCTGAGTTTTTCAATGAACCCTGAAAGGAACGAGAGGAATGTGTATCAGTATCCTGATACCTGTCAGGTTTCCTAATATTATCCCAATTCCTGAGGTTATACCTCTTTTCAGAGGGCTCCTGTGGAGGAGATCTATCTCTGGATTGAGATCTGTTTTCTTTAAAGTTCTGTTGTTTTTTATTGTCCCACTTCTTTTTTGTTGAAGCAGGTGTCTGCTTAGAAGTGCCCTTTTCAGGACCGCCCATCAGCTGTGGTTTTAAAGCTTTCCCACCCAAACTGTCTCTGCCTAATTCTGCATCTGCAGTTTCAATTATTTTCGGTAGTTCGTGTTCTTCTTCTAAAGGACTGAACTCCCTTAGGCGTTGGCGGATAGCCACTGAAGCTGCTGCCCCCTTAATGTTAGCTGATATTATGGCTGATACCTGGGCATAGTTACCTAGTAACTTCATTCCTAAGTTCAGAGCAGGCTCTGCTCCATACTCGTTTTGTATTTGTCTCAATACATGTGGTACTACTGCTAATGACGGGATACCATGAGTTCTGGTATATATGGCAGCAAAGACTGTACCCCAAGTGGTACAATCCTCTACTTGTGGAGTTATTCCCATGGGCAATGAGACTGTTAGCATTCTGTGTTTTTCATACGGGGTAGTATTTGGGAATACTGCCTCTAGCTGTGTTATTTTCTGAGCTACCCAGAATGGCATTTGTTCACGTTTTGTGGGCATTTTACCCATTACCGCGTGTAATGTTTGTGGCGTAATTTTAGTTGCTGAACCCTGGATTTGAGTTCCATTAGTTGCAACTATTGCTGGTTGGACTGTAAGTGTCCTCATAATGAATTGCGTCAAGTTTCTGTATATTTTTATCAAGTCTTTGTGTTGTGTGAGTAAGTCTCCTACTGGCATTGTTTCAATGCCAGGATTTGGTGTGTAGGCCGCTAATATTGGCCATGTTGTCCCTTCTCTTCTGAGCGGGCCAAGTCTCACTCTTCTTCTTATATGGGGTAGGGCGCCTTTAAACCAGTATAAGTGTTCCTTGTACGTGAGCGGAACCTCAATGTCCTCAAACTGACAATATTCCGCTGGTGCATCCACTTCTGTGTAGGAGTGAAATGTTTTTGTTCTTGCATTTGCTGCTGGGAATGTAACCCACGAATAAAATACCTCTGTTCTGTTTGATTCATGTGCCTCAATCACGAATACAACTATGCCACCCCTAGGTGTTAACCCATGCTCTAGCCGTTTCAGGGTGACTGTATTTCTTAAATTTGGTGCAATGTGTATTGCGTCTGCATCTTCCTCCTCATCTGTGAGGGGGAGTGCTTGTTGCAGTGGGTCTAAGACCTGGTTAGTCATTGTTCTTAGAACACTGAAAAATAGTTTTTCAAGGGAACCAAGATAAGGTGTTATGCACAATTTTAGGAACACTGTGTCCTTCAAGCTTGATTAACCAACAGCCAATAAATAGGATTTTTTTAGCCTACTCAGCTGTGGCGGAGTTTGTGCCCACCCACTCCAGACGTCTCTGGTGTTTCGTGAGTAGGGGTCTCTGAGAATAGCACAACTGAACTACTCAGATTCTACTGTTAAATAAGTACCCAACCAATGTTGGCGGCGCCATGTCGTGTAGTTCCTATATAACCTATACAAGATCTGCGCGTTTGGATAACATAAACTGTGGGATTGGTGGCAGACTGATTCAGTACACCTCCACCGGATACGTTAGCCTATCTGTATTAGCTAGCTTACAGTGACGCTATAATCTCCTCTTACCAAGGAGAGAATAGATTCTGGCAACCTCAGAACATGACAACCCTGATCCCTCAGAATCGTGGAAACAATATACTACCTTTCGCTCAGTCACTCGTGCTTACTTAGTTTGTCTCAGAGAGATACACAGAATAAACAGTCTGGGCGTTTTCAATAAGTATTTATTGAACAGTTGTTATTCTAGTGTAGAATAGATAAGCTGCAACAACCATTAGTTATTAGCAGAGATATATGATTAGCAGTTCTACAAAAGTAAAGGGATGGTATAGTTCTACCATCTTGCAGAAATCATGAATATATACAAGTACATAAAACGCATGATAAAAAGTGTGTACTCCTATGATGCCTCCCTAACTAGATGTACCTAAATGTACCTAGCATCTGTGTAGGTGTTATGCCAAGAATCCCTCTAGGTTCTAGTCAATCCCATTACCTGAGAATGAGAGAATATGGGACCCCGCCCTGGTCTCAAGTTGGTCACCCCGCGAGGGATGTTTAGACCACTGCGAGCTGGAGTGTCTGCATGCAGGAACCTCAGCATCTCTGGTCTGTGTGTCAGCCGGGAAGTCTCTGTCTCCTCTGCCTTTCTAAGCAAGATGTGATGTATATATACCCATAGGTCTCCCCAGGGGTCCTACCTTGCAGTGTTACTATGTCGGCCTAAAGGATGACGTCGGGCCTAAACTTTCTACAGAGATATTATACAGGAGATGTTCGTCCTGCTGTTAGTCCTGCTGTGCTTCCAAGAAGCCTCATGCATAATGTATGAGATTCGAACTAGGGAAAAACCCGCGTTCTGAATGCAGTGTCGTATCTAGGTAAAAGGTCAGTCCCTATGAACCATTATATATGTAATATAGGGAAGAATATAGGTGAAAGGTTGCAATGTTACCTGCGCCTATATAGGGTACCTATATGGAATATAACAATGGGATGGACTGAATTTCATTTTATCTATTTTGATTGGTGATAGTTACATTTAAAAGTATATATATATATATTCACTGAAAAAACCATAGGTTTCAGGCACGTTATAGTTAGTTGGACATTTCTCTCGTACAAAACCATAGAAATTCCCCCGTTACAGTTAGTTCAGCTAACTATAACTCGCGCACCCGCAATGCACTGCTGATGATGTCACATATTACATCATTCATGACATGGTCAGTGACATCACTGATGACATCACTGATGACATCTCAAATGACATCATCCAGTGACTGTGTTTTTCTTTAAAGTTTAAATATGTATTATATTTATGCCAAGGTGTATTGAAGAATGAGTGGATGTATAAGTGTCTGGATGGAGGATTTAGTAGGTGCGTGACTGACTGTTTAAGTGAGTGATTAAACATGTCTTACTGAATGCATGGGTTAGTGACTAAACTGTGTGAATGTCTGTATCAGTCTATCTGTTTTTGTATAAGCTGCTGCATGGGTTGGTCAGTAGCTACATGAGTGTCTATATGGGTTATCGATTGGTTGCCTGAGTATTTGTATGGGTGCATGAGTGTGTGTGTGTGGGTGGGTGGGAGGTGTGTGACTCTGTGCATAGATGTTTGAGTGGTTGATTCACTGTGTGTATGGGTTCAAGAGTGCATGTGGAAACAGCTGTATGGGTGGGTGAGGGTGTGTATGGGTGTATTGGTGAGTGAATGGATGTCTCAATGGTACATGTGCAAGTAACTACATATGTAAAAGGCAGTGTATGTGAGAGTTGAAGTATATAAATGACTATACGTGAGAGTCAGTGATTGTGAGAGTGGCTGTATGGATGAGTGTGTACTTGTATCAGTGATTGAATAAGAGAGTAAGTATGTGTTTGTTTCTGTTTGAATAAGTGATGTGGTGTGTGTATAACTGTATAGGTCAGTAAATGGAAGTGTTATTGATTCTTTGCATGACTGACTAGCTGTGTGAGTAACTCTGGATGAGTGGTGGTGTGTGAGTGTCTGTATAGGTGTATGAGTGCTTATGATAGTGTTGTATTGATGAGTGACTGCATGTATGAGTGATTGTATGGGTGAATGAGTGGATGTGTGTGTAGACCTAGGAATCGGTGAGTGCGTATGTAGTAACTGGTATTGGTGTGTCGATGGTTTCGAAAATGGTAGTCTGTATTTTACAGTGGGTGTATGAAAGGTTATATTAGAGTGTGAGGAGGTGCATCAGATTTTCATGTGGATGATGTCATCAGTGATGTCATTTGAGATGTCGTCAGTGATGTCATTTGAGATGTCATCAGTGATGTCACTGACCATTTCATGAATGATGTAATATGTGATGTCATCAGCAGTGCATTGCAGGTGCGCAAGTTATAGTTAGCTGAACTAACTATAACAGGGGAATTTCTATGTTGTTGTACGAGAGAAATGTCCAACTACCTATTACGTCCCTGAAACCTATGGTTTTTTCAGTGAATTTCTAAGGTTTTTTGAATGCTAATTTCTAACTATAACGTGCCTGAAACCTATGGTTTTTTCAGTGAATTTCAAAGGTTTTTTAAATGCTAATTTCTAACTATAACGTCCCTGAAACCTGTGGTTTTTTCAGTGAATTTCAAAGGTTTTTTAAATGCTAATTTCTAACTATAACATACCCGTCGCGTTTCCAGAGTGGTGGAGAAAGGTGAGCGTGGCCTCCGAAACACCTCTTAGCAATCCCACTGTGTGGGATTTACTGGAGGTAACAGGAGGAGTAGTTATCCCCCAACGTCAACCTTGGGGGCCAACTATCCCTTTTATTACCACCAGTAAGTCCCACACAGCAGGATTGCTAACTTCTTATATCAGGCCCCGCCCCCTCCCTCCACCACTGTGCAAACGTGCCCCCTAGCACGTTGTAAGTTGGGGGATTGAATCCTGAGGGTCCCTGGGGGCCAACTAGCCCACCAGGTACCTACAGTAAGCGCCACAGAGCTGCTTTGCAGAGAGGTTGTCCAAGGCCACGCCCCTTTTCACACCTCTCTGCAACGCAGTTCTGTGGCGCTTACTGGAGGTACCTGGTGGGCTAGTTGGACCCAAGGGACCCTCAATATTCAAGGGGACTTAATCCCCCAACTTACAACACACCAGAGGGCCCGTTTGCACAGTGGTGAAGGGAGGGGGTGGGGCCTGATGTCACAAGTGTGCAAACGCACCCCGTGGCGCGTTTTAAGTTGGGGGATTAAGTCCCTTTGAATCCTGAGGGTCCCTGGGGGCCAACTTGCCCACCAGATACCTCCAGTAAGCGCCACAGAGCTGCATTGCAGAGAGGTGGTCCAGGCCACGCCCCTTTTTACACCTCTCTGCAACGCAGCTCTGTGGCGCTTACTGGAGGTACCTCGTGGGCTTGTTGGACCCCAGGGACCCTCAGGATTCAAGGGGACTTTATCCCCCAACTTAAAACACGCCACGGGGCGCGTTTGCACAATGGTGAAGGGAGGGGGCGGGGCCTGAGGTGACATGTGTGGAAACACGCCCTGTGGCGCATTTTAAGTTGGGGAATTAATACCCCTTCAATCCTGAGGGCCCCTGGGGGCCAACTAGGCCACCAGGTATCTCCAGTAAGCGCCACAGAGCTGCGTTGCAGAGAGGTGTAAAAAGGGGCATGGCCTGGACCACCTCTCTGCAACGCAGGCCTGTGGCGCTTACTTGAGGTACCTAGTGGGCTAGTTGGACCCCAGGGACCCTCACGATTCAAGGGGACTTAATCTCCCAACTTAAAACGGCCACAGGGCGTGTTTGCACACATGTCACCTCAGGCCCCCCTCCCTTCACCACTGTGCAAACGCGCCCCGTGGCGCGTTTTAAGAGGTAGTTTTAATCCCCCTGCCCTATTATGTACTAGGGCCTTACAGAGAAGGTCATGCTAATCACAGGGGTACCCCAACGCATAGTGTTCCCTAGTGTATGTAGGTGTTTTCACTGTATTCTAAGTGTCTTTTAGCATAGCACTGGCTCTAGGCCTAGTTACTCAGAGTCAGTTACCACCAGTACCCGTCTGAAAAAGTTGTGGGCACAGGATGATTTTGCAACAAGGCCGCTTTCTGCTCCTCTGTTGGTTCTTTCTGCACATGTCTTGCTTCTTCCTGCACTTTTCTTCGTCTTTGTGGACTTCTGTTGCTTCTGTCTGCATTTCTTTTGCTTCTTTATGTGCGTTTTTCTTCTTTCTTCACATGTCCTACCTCTGTAGGCATAGTTAGAAACTAGCATTTAAAAAACCTTTGAAATTCACTTGAAAAACCATAGGTTTCAGGCACGTTATAGTTAGAAATTAGCATTTAAATAACCTTTGAAATTCACTGAAAAAACCATAGGTTTCAGGCACGTTATAGTTAGAAATTAGCATTTAAAAACCTTTGAAATTCACTGAAAAAACCATAGGTTTTAGGAAAGTTATAGTTAGTTGGACATTTCACTCGTACAAAACCAGAGAAATTCCCCCATTATAGTTAGTTCAGCTAACTATAACTCGCGCCCCACAATGCACTGCTGATGACGTCACATATTACATCACTCATGACATGGTCAGTGACATCACTGATGACATCACTGATGACATCATCCATGTGATAATTTGATGCATCTTCTCACACCCTAATATAGCCTTTGATACACCCACTCTAAATTACAGACTGCCATTCTCAAAACCATAGACACTCCAACACCAATAACTACATACCCACTGACTGATTCTTAGGTCTACACACACATCCACTCACTCACCCGTACAGTCACTCATACTTACGGTCACTCAGTACAGGACTATCATATGCACTCATACACCTATATAGACACTCACACACCGCCACTCATCCATAGAGGTACTCACACACCTAGTCAGTCATGCAAATAATTAATCACACTGCCATTTACTCACCTATACAGTTATACACACACCAGCTCACTTACTTATACAAATACTAGCACATTCTTACGCTCTTATACAATCACTGATACAAGCACACACTCATCCATACAGCCACTCTCACAATCACACACTCTCACTTATAGCCATTTATATACTCCAACACACATATATACTGTCTTTCACATATGTAGTTACTCACACTTGTACCACTGAGATATACATTCACTCACTAACACACCCATACACACACTCACCCATCCATACAGTCCATCACAGATGCACTCTTGAAACCATGCACCCAGTGAATCACCCACTCACACATCTATCCACAGAGTCACACACACCCCACCCACACAAACACTCAGGCACCCATACAGATACTCAGACAACCAATCAATAACCCATATAGACACTCATGTAGCTATTCACAAACCCATGCAGCCGCTTACACACCAACAGATAGACGGATACAGACATTCACACAGTTTAGTCACTAACCCATGCATTCAGTAAGATACGTTTAATCACTCACTTATAGAGTCAGTCACGCACCTACTAAATCATCCATTCAGACACTTATACACCCACTCATTCTTCAATACGCCTTTCCCTATATATATTAAACATATTTAAACTTTACAGAAACACAGTCACTGGATGATGTCATCAGTGATGTCATTTGAGATGTCATCAGTGATGTCACTGACCATGTCATGAGTGATGTAATATGTGACGTCATCAGCAGTGCATTGCGGGGGCTCGAGTTATAGTTAGCTGAACTAACTATAACGGGGGAATTTCTCTGGTTTTGTACGGGTGAAATGTCCAACTAACTATAACTTTCCCTAAAACCTATGGTTTTTTCAGTGAATATAAATATATATAATGCAGGGCCGGCCGCGCAGATCCTGAAGCAGTGTTAGCGCGGTGAGCAATTTTGTGAAACCCTACGCTGTTACCTTTTTAGACTCTCTATCTCACCTTGTTTTAAAGTTGTTACGAGTCAGTCCACCAGTTTTTAAAAAGTTTTAACTAAGTCAGTGCTTGTAGAACTTACTGTCGCTTACAAGCACGCCTTGCACTTGTACTTTGTCACCAGCTGTATCCTCGGTCCGCCACTTCAATTAGTGCTGATTGAGCGGAGGGACGTTTAGCTCCTCCCACCCCCTTCCGGGACAACCCCTCTTCTGGTGGGCAACGTGGTGACGGGCTAGACCTCCTCTATAAGTGGAGCGGGTGCGCCGTTGGCGCGCCAAAGGCAAGCCCGTCTGCGCCCGTCCGCGTCCAGACGGGGCCAGGGGCCACCCACTATGCCCGTTTGTGGCCCGACCAGTCCCTACGATATTCAGGGAATGCATTAAGGACACTGGAGAGGCCTCTGGCCGGGTCATGTTACCACTCACTGTGGGTAAATGAGGGAACCCTACGCTGTACTAGCTGCCCCTTTGCTTCCAATCCAGGTAATCCGATATTTCAGCAAGATACTATGAAGCTTGTCCTTGTAAATTGCAGGTCCCTCGCCAAGCATAAAATCGAAATCTATGATTTCGTCACTGACCATCAGCCTGACGTCATGTTTCTCACTGAAACCTGGCTTAGTGAGGACTCTGCCCCCGACATACTAGAAGCACTCCCCAATGACTATGGCATGCTCAGACAAGATCGCCCTCTTAGGCGCGGAGGTGGAATAGCCATCATTTTTCGCCTGTCACTTAACTGCACTTTGGATTAAGTCCAAATAGAAAGCGCCGAAGCAGCTAACTTCACCCTGAAGAGGTCAAATGACCCTATTATGAGCGGTCTTTTAATCTACCGCCCACCTGGGCTGCCTACCGATTTCACAACAAATCTTGCGGAAGTGGCCACGCAAATTGCCATTCAATACACTAACTTTATGGTTCTGGGTGACCTTAACCTTCATATGGAGGATCACATGAAGACTAAGGCGCAAGCCTTATGCAATGAACTGGCCAGCTTACAATTAGAACTTAAATCTATGGCGCCAACACACCGTGCGGGCCATTTGCTGGACCCTATCTTCTCGATTCACTCAGGACTGGTGGTTGAGCCACCGACCCCCATCCCATGGTCCGATCACCACCTCATAGTATTCCACATCCCTCTCCCCAAACCACAACCCACGAAAAAAAGTGACTCTGCCTTTCCACGTAGGAAATGGGCCAGGTTCAATTGTGAGAGTTTCTCCAGCGCGCTACAGAAAAATCCACCTCTACTAAGCAATGACATTAATACAGCCAACGCTTCAGTAGAGAAGGGGATCACGGAAGCACTTGATGAGGTAGCACCCTGGACCACTAAGACTCCGAAGAGAGGGTCCAAATCAGCGCCCTGGTACAATGAAGTGCTGAGAATCGCTAAACAAGGCTGTAAGCGCCTAGAACGTAAATGGAGGTTAGCCTTCTCTAAAGAATCTAAGGAAGCTTATAAGACAGCACAAAACAAGTACCATTCGCTACTAAAAAAGAGGCGCACAGTGTATTATAAGGAGAAAATAGAAATGGCAGAAAACTCATCCAAGGAACTGTCTGCTACTCTTAAAGAGATTTCATTTCTTGAAAGGACACTGATCACTCCTATCAGCTCTGAGGAGCGGTGCAATCTGATTGCCGATTTCTTCCTACAAAAAATATCTAGTATATACAACTCCTTCCCTGAGAAAGCACGTACTGGCCATACTGGACAATATGAGAAACCTATTGAGCTGGGGTTCACTCCCCTGAGGGAATTCCGATCCCCCCCTACGATAGAGCTCAAGGAAGTGGCCTTAAAAATTAAATCTGGTTCCCCTGCCGATCCAGCTGCACCTAGCAGAATAAGGGAGGGCATAGAACTGATTCTACCCTTCGTGCAACAACTTATAGACGCATCTTTTAAATGTAGGGAGGCCCCGAGGTCATGGAAGCACGCGATTGTCATACCTTTAAAGAAAAAACCCTCAGCTAATCCCGAGCTGTTGGACAATCTCCGTCCCATCTCTCTACTCCCCTACATCTCCAAAATAACAGAGAAGGTTGTGAATAAACAATTAGTGTCTCATATTGACACACACAATCTCCTACACCCTACACAATCAGGTTTTAGAGCAACATTCTCTACTGAGTCAGCACTCCTTTTTGCAACAGAGTCTATACGGAAACGGGTGGACGCCGGTCAGACGGTTGCCCTGGTCCTGCTCGACCTAAGTGCCACCTTCGATACGGTATCCCACAAACTACTTCTTCAGCGTCTCCAGGTGTGCGGATTGGATGGGTTAGCACTAAAGTGGATGCGGTCCTTTTTAGAGGACCGGAGTTTCCAGGTGGCACAACACCCTTATCGATCCAAAACACTGCCACTCCTCCAAGGGGTCCCACAGGGCTCTATCCTGAGCCCCACCCTTTTTAATCTGTATATCGGCCCGCTGGCAGATATTATGGACAAATACAAGATCTCTATGGTGTCATATGCGGACGACACCCAGCTTGTAGTGACCGTTGCACAAGACGCCGTTGAGTCAGCAACACAGTTCTCTTCCTGTCTCAATGATCTGGCCTCATGGATGTCTAACAACTGCCTAAAATTGAATGGGAGTAAGACGGAGGTCATGATCAATGGGAAATCTCCCTCCATTTGGGGCTCAGCCTGGTGGCCCCAGAGGCTGGGGCCTGTCCCCACGCCTAAAACAGAGGTAAAGAATCTTGGAGTGTGACTCGATCCAAAACTTTCCTTCGAGTCCCACACTAGAAAGGTAGCAGGGAAATGCTTTGGCACCCTCAAGATGCTAAGGAAAACCTTAGACATCCTCCCCGTATCATCAAGGAAAACTATAGTCCACACCCTGGTGACCTCGCAGCTGGACTACGGGAACGTCCTATACCTGGGTGTGCCGAAATGCTGCCTGCAACGCCTTCAACGAATTCAGAACGCGGTGGCACGCCTAGTCCTTAATTTACCGAGTCGTGCCTCAATGACGAAAGCCCTTGACTCCTTTCACTGGCTGCCAGTGGGAAATAGAATTCTTTTCAAAGCCCTGTGTTTCTGTCACCGGAGCATAGAGGGGAAAGGCCCCAGCTATCTGCATGATTTTCTAACCCCTTACAATCCCAGTCGACAGCTAAGATCGACAGGAGCTCACCTGCTCAAAATACCGAAGATAAAAAGGGCAAGGATGGGAGCACGCTCATTTGGCTACCTGGCAGCCAAAAATTGGAACACACTCCCACCTCTGCTGCGCGCAGAGAAATCGGAGTCCACCTTTCGTAGAGGCCTGAAAACCTGGCTCTATCAGCTACAGTCCGGTTCTCCTTCTGCTCTAGCTTGAAACTGCTTCTTAGTGCGGGGACACACCAGTGGGTGTTGCCAGGCGCTTTATAAATGACGTATTATTATTTATATATATATAATTTTATTATATAAGTCTTTATTAATATTCTTAGTTTAAACAGTTGTTTGACTGATCTAAGAAAATGTTATAGTTAATACTTTTAAAAATAAAGATTTGGTATTTTGCTTTACAGTTTGTTGTATTTTTTGAGGACTTTGGTAGGTTAAGATTTATTTCATAGTATGCTTTTGGCTATCATTTCTACGTTTTGTAGTGCTTTGTTATTTATGAAGACTTTAACTTTAAATTGTAGCATGTTGTACATTCTGTTGGCTTGTTTGCTACATTTAGGGCCAATTTGATTAACAGATTGCTCCATTGTTAGTTCTTGGTAGCTTTGCTCTTTTTGTAATGCTTCTATACATTTGTATAGTGTAGGTTTATTTCTGCCTAGTGTGGATTGGAAGGGATTCTACCATCTTTCCACTGCATCATTTGTTTTGGCTTCCTGTGCCAAAGTACTCTAATAGACATTCCACTGGGATATTTGGAATTTGGGTTGGCATCTGTGTCTGAAGCAATGCAGTCTGCCAACCCACCTTTCTTCAAAATAGTCCATTAGGGAACTAGGAGCATCATTATGATGGCGGTCGATAAAAGAGCGTTCGAATGCCATCACAGCAGGATTGAGACCAACTGACAAGTAGTCGGCGGTCCCATCTACCACATTTTGATAAGACCACTGTGTAGGCGGTCGTAAACTGCATTTTTCTACTGCGGCTTGTGCTGTGGCACGGAAAAGGGCTGCAGCACAAGCAGCAGTAGAAAAAGACATTTTTTCAAACATCCATGCACCATGTGCCAGGCACCATGTGGTGCCTGGCACACGGTGCATGGATGTTTGGGGGGGCACCACATATGCCCCCTAGGCCACTAAGCAGTTGCCCACGGGAGACGGGGGCCCTGCTTGGAGCCCCCTAAGTCCCCTTCAGGCTGCCTTTCAATGGCAGTGGGACAGCCATGAAATGGCAGTCAAAACGGGACATCCTAATTTGCACTTTCTGTTTCTCTGTAAACACTATGCACTTTATTGGAACAGTTTTATAGCTCCAATCATGCGCAAATATAATTTTAGGCAATGTTGAGTAGCGTTATATTTTTTGCAAATGTTACAGGATCATTTTATCTGTCATTCAGTAGCATCTTTTTTATCTTTAGCGATAAAAGCAAGAAGGCTCATGAAGTAATTTGGAACCAGATATCTTTTAAGTATGTGTTTTCATCTGATTCCTTTTAAATGTTTCTTGTCTATGATATTTCATTGTAAATTGTGCTCTGTGCTTTTATGATCTATGTGCTTTTTAGATCAATAAAGTATTTTTGATGATGATGACATCCTACTTGTACTCATTGTAGGGATAGGAGTCAAATCGCCGTCCCGACGGGCTCCTTGAGCCTGTCAGAGGCAGCAGTCTTTCCCCCCGAAATCATCGTTCCGACCACTGGTATTGTAATCAGGCGGTCAGACCAATTTTCTTGATGTCGGTCGGACCACCACCGATGGCCTGTCAGCGGCGGCCGGTCCGACATCAAAATGAGGGCCTAAGTTTCTCTTCATGTTGTTGGTAAAAGGCCTTCGAATAGCAGATTCTAGTGGTTGGCTACCATTGTGACAGGGACGTAGAATAGGGCATTCATTGTTCTTTTATTTCAAAGGTAAATTGGCTCTTTGTATGATATTCTACAGTTAGTGCAGATTTTCTGAGATTTCTCAATATACTCTGATTGAAATGATAGTAACAGCCTTGTATAGATGTGGGAGTATAGTTTTAGAATGTTTTGGATCATGGCTTGTTCAAAGTTTATGATTATTTTTTGGAGATAGCAGTTATTTGTTGCATGCTTTCTATGGTTTAAGAGCTTGTAATAAGTGTTGCTTTGGTTTTTGGTAGTAGGTCATGTATAAAAGGTATATATATTTTTTTATATTCACCATGTATGGTGTATATCTGAGTAAATGGCTTGGGACACATTTTAAAGGTCCCATCCATCATCCAGGTTTGACATTGACTAAGTTTTATTACATTCTCTGCTGTAGAGAATATTAGACCTTGTTTTTCATATTTAGGTTGTCATGTAAAAGTAAAGGTCCCTCACTATGGGCCCGATTACGATGTCGGACGCAAAGCCTCTGACCAGCTTTCGGATGCTTTCTGCCCGACATTGTAGGTTTCATTCTGACCGCTTTATTAGGATGACGGCGGTTGGAGTGAAATCTATGGGGGGATTCTGATGTGCTTCCGACGGGCTCAGGGAGCCGTCAGAGAGTCGGAAGCCACCATAATCCCCTAATGATGGGGGAGCCAGGCTCAGCTCCGCCGTCGGGATTATGATGGCACTTTCTGACAGCCTTTTCATGTTGGCCTTTCTGACATCGAAAGGCTGTCGGAAAGTGTCTTTGGGGGCCCCTAGCAGGACCCATTCCCCCCTGGCCCTCCGCTATGGGGCCTGGGGGCATCTTTGGTGCCCCCTAAATATCCCTGCACTGTGTGGCAGGCACCACCGCACAGTGCAGGGATGTTGGAACACATTTATTTTATCAATGGAAGCTTGTGCTGCGGGACTTTTCTGCCTGCCGCACAAGCTGCCATTGGGAAATGGATGTTTGCGGTCGCATCCAAATCCAGCGTTCGGAACCGCCGACCTATGGTTGGACGGATTCAGACCGCAACATCGTAATTAGGCCCTATGTGTAATTGTTAATTGTTCAAGTATGTCTACGTCTTGCCATCTTCTAGGGGCAGATGGGGTATCACTGGTGGCTTTTTTAGTTCATGCAATTAATCTTTTTAAAGTGGGGATAGGTGGTATTTGCCCTGTTATGTGTTCAGGGACTCTAGGTAAAATATCTTTTGACTAGTTCCATGCTGAGGACAGAACGTCTCCATCCTCAGCCACGGTGGTCGTGTGCTGAGGATGGAACCGTTCCGCCCTCTGCACACAAACCAGGAAAGGCCTCTGCTGTTTACAGCAGAGGGGTTTCCTTTTTTATTTTTCAGCCTTGGGAGCTGGGAAAGAGCTTCCCCAGCCACCCATGGCATTTTATTTTTCAATGTAATGATGATCATGTGCATGACGCGCTGACGTCATTACATTGAAAGTGAAACTGAAATGAGCAAATCGGCTCAATTCACTTTTACAGCTTCGGTGCTTGCAGGGCTATCTCAGTCACCGAGCACTGACACACTGGAGAGGTATCATTGGAAAGGGGAGACTCTCCCCTTTCCAATAGGACACATTGAGACAGTCTTTCTGCACCCCCCTTGAGGGGCATATCGGTGCAATAGCCCCCAATCTGGCCCCCCAGGAGGGCAGAAAGCGCACTGGACAACAGGAACTATTTTTCATGTGTGTAGGAGTGGGGGGCTGCACTGAAGGAGTGCCAATGCCCCCACCGCCCCCCCCCAAAAAAAATAGGCACAGTCTTTTTGCCCCCTCTGGGGGGCAGAAAGCCCACTGGACACCAGGGACTATTTTTACTTTGTATTGGGGTGGGGCTGCCCAGAATGGGCATGCCAATGCCCCCCCCAAAAATTGGCACAGTCTTTCTGCCCCCCTGGGGGACTGATGGTGGTTATTAGACCGGATCTGGCCCCAGTGGGGGCAGAAAGCTCACTAGGCACCAGGGATATGTTTATGGGCATGTCAGGGAGTGGCCCCATTGTCAAGGGTCACTCCCCTTTTTTAGGTACACATTTTAGTTGTTTCAGATCAGTGATATTTTTAGGCTTGTCTGCCCCCAAGGGGGCTAAAAAAACACTAGATACCAGTGAATGTTTCTGTGTTTGTGTGTGTGTGTGTGAATGGAGTTCAGCTGATGGTCTGCATGTACTGTTGTTTGGCTGGCTGCGTGTGTACTGGCATTTTGCTGGGGTGTGTGTGGACTTGCACTTGGCTGAGGGTGAGTGTGGACTAGCGCTTGGTGGCAGTGTGTGTAGACTGGCACTTGCCTGGGGGTGTGTGTAGGCTGGTACTTGGCTGGCAGTGTGTGTGGACTGGTGCTTGGCTGGTGGTGTGCATGGATGACGCTTGGCTGGCAGTGTGCATTGAATGGTGCTTGGCTAGCAGTGTGTGTGGATGGCACTTTGCTGGTGGTGCATGTGGATGGCACTTGCCTGGTGGCGTGCGTGGACTGGCACTTGGCTGGCAGTGTGTGTGGACTATCGCTTGGCTGGCGGTGTGGCTTGTGTGAATACCCTAGTGTTATCGTATCCATAATCCCGTGCAGACCTCAAATTCAGCTAAAAAGTCAAATTGTTTTCACATGTCTGTGTGGAAAACTAGAAGGATCACCGCACCGGCACACATTTCCTACCACCCAGTGTTCCCCTTGATCTCCTGTTAAAAATTATACCTCACTTGTGTGGGTGCCCAAAGCACAGTCAGCCGAAAGATGTATAAAAAAAAACTTCCCTTAGGAAGACTCTTTGGTGCGCTTTCAATCTCTATACATTTTTGGCCCTTCCCTGTCACAGGAACTTGCCCCACCCACACAAGTGAGGTATCAATTTTATCAGGAGACTGAGGGGAATGCTGGGTGGTTGGAAATTTGTACCAGTGTGGTGATCCTACCCAGAAATGTGAGAAAAATTTGATTTTTTTAGCTAAATTTGAGGTTTGTAGGGGATTCTGGGTAACAAATTTTGGGGGATCCACACAAGCCACACATCGCTGGACTCAACGGGGTGTCTAGTTTTCAGAAATGTCTGAGTTTGGTAGGTTTCTCTAGATGTCCGCAGGGCCTGGGACCAAAAACACAGGTGACCCCCCTAACAAAACCAGGTTATTTTGTGATCGAGAATTTTCATGTCTTCACAATACGCTTTTGGCTCTTCCCTGTTGCAGGCCCTTGGCCTGTCCACACAAGTGAGGTAGAATTTTTATGGGGAGACCTGAGGAAGCGCTGGGTGGTAAGAAATTCATGTCGGCCTGGTGATCCCACAACTTTCCCAGACAGAAATGTGAGGAAAATGTGATTTTTTTAGCTAAATTTGAAATCAGCAGGGGTTTCTGGGTAAAAAACATTGAGGAATCCACACAAGCCACACTTCCCTCTACTCCCCCGGGTGTCTAGTTTTCAGAAATGTCTGAGTTTGGTAGGTTTCCCTAAATGGCCACTGAGCCTGGGACTAAAAAAGTAGGTGACACCCTTGCAAAACCAGGTCGCTTGTGATAGATAATTTTGATGTCTCCACAATAGGTTTTGGGACCTTCCCTGTCATGGGCGCTCTGCCCAACCACACAAGTAAGGTACCATTTTTATAGGGAGACATGGGGAAAACATGGGGAAAAGCCAGGACCAGTGAAATAGAAACATAGTGGTCCTTTTTCTGCCTAAATAAATAGCAGGAAACAAAACAAGGTGGCCAGACTCTCATTTTTCTAAAATTTATCACGTCCTGTCTGGCCATCAATATTGGACGTAACCCCTTCAGTTCCTAAACTTTCAGAAAGTTGGCATTTTCTTGCTTTAGCCATTTGGTGCCTGTAGCCCGTCTCTGATCACATGACCGAGTGCAGTTGGCATCTTGGCTCTGTGTATTTCTCCTAGACAGTCATACACAAAAGGAACTTAGGTGTATCTCAATGGGTCATCACTGGCAGGATGGGAAGGAGGAGCTGGGCACTGCCTTACTTACACCTGAATAGGCGGTGTCGTTTCCACGCACAAGGAGCTGCATACCTCCCTGTAGTCAGTCTGGAGCCAGGGTAGGAAGGGAGGACATCTGTGCACTTTAAAGGCGTGTCTTTTAAGTCTCCCCCACTTCAAAGGTACTACTGGGTATAAGTACTGGAACTCATGCACCACCACTTCAGTACACTTCTGGACCTGAGGATACTTTGCCAGAAAGAAGGACTGCTGTGCTGCTAAAGGACTGCCACTTTGCTGGATTGCTGTCTGCTGGACTCTTGCTTTGTTGTGCTGATCTGCTGCCCTCTTGCCTGGGCAAGAAGGACTGGACTTGTATCTCTTGAACCCTGAACCCAGAGTGAGTCCAAGGGATAGATGACTGGTCTCCTCAACCGAAGCCTCAGGTCCATAACAGGCTTATAACCCCTGCACCTGGACTCTGCCATCTGTGAGTCTACCCTGCCAAGTGGTGCCACCCCCAGTCTGGACCCTTGGAAGTGGGCCAAAGGTGCTTGCCAGCAGAACTGACACATAGCCGCTGCTGCGTGGATTGGACCCATCACAAAAGACTTGCATTGCTACCGCCTCCAGAATCCTGGAACCAATACATTGGCTTCGAAACTGTCGCTGCACAATGCTTTTCTCAGAGCAAGCTCCTCACATCCCTCCTCGACGGCAGCCTCGACGATGATGGGAAAACTCTGCATCACAGCTTCACCTCTCATCGGAACCAATGTATCACCTTGGGTGAGCATCGCATGCCCAACACCAGACTTTACATCGCAAGCCCCCTCAACAGGATCTTCAAAGTTGACACATCAGGATCTCTTGCTGCTTGACCAGGACTTACACCCCAGTTAATCAACAACCCAATTTCTAACAATGACCATTATAAAGTTTCTACTATGGTTTTCCTTTTCGTTTAAGGACAGTTGTTATTGAATAAGTGCCAAGTAACATAGTCCAAGTGTCCCTTCTCTCAAGTTTAGTGAGCAATAGAGATTTGTTTGCCTCAAATATTCTATAAAAATAACTAATTTTCCTTAGGGATAGTTGAATTTGGTGCAAAACAGTACAAGACATTTTGACAGACATTATACCCTGAGCCCGTTTTTAATATAAGGAGTGTTTAATGTAACATAAGAACTGAAAAAACACAACGTTCCAAACCTACGTGGATGCCATGGAGATGGCAGCAAACATGTATCAAATGCATTAAGGGAATCATGCTGTTTTCCATAATAGATTTTGGCACAAAAAGATTTAAAGGAAAGGAAATCCATCAAATGGAGCAAAATACTATTTGGTCAGAACCTGTTCAAAGGGTATGCCTCATTGCTCATGAATTTTCACCTCAGCATGTGATCTGTAGAAAGGAAACAGGTTTTCACTGGATTATCTCTGACATAAGAAAATAATATTTTTATCCAAATTCCATATAGAAGGAAGCATCAAAACAAACCAATTTCACACTCAGGTTGCCAATTGTTTTTTTTGTTTTTATTCTTTATTATGCATTTACAAGAATGTGTAGGCTTGTAATTGCCTGGGGATGGCGATTTGTGCAATGCATGCATGTAGTTTAATGGCATTGAATTCATTTCACTGGCGGAATAGCTTGAACGTTCCAAAAAGGTTGCCTGTTATTGTACTCACAATTATGAACATCGTTATCTTATTGAAAGGATACTAAAATCCGTTTGGGACTAGTATCGATATAATGCATTTAAGTGTGCAAAATTGGGAGTGGGTGTTTTTGTATTGGTCACAGCTTATTTTTTGCATTTCACTTGTTTTGCTCTAGCTACATAATAAATGAAAATCTATGGTGGAAATGTGTACCGCTTCTCCTTTCTTTGTACAGTAAGTGTACATTTGAATTTGAAGCTGTGCAAGCTGACCCCTCTCTCCAAACATTAAAACAACTAAACTCCCTATATTGGCTACAAACAGCTTCCTGGGCATACCTTCATCACCATATAGTACAAAATTGAGTTCTAAACAATAATGCTGGTAATTGACTTTGGTGTCACACCTGTCAGCAGTATTTGTGGCTTTGGATCAAAACAATTGTAGCCCCGCCAACATTCTCGCGAAACTACGGCTGATCCCGCTGCAAACGCCGTGTATTGGCCAGGCCTTGTTTAGCTGCTCTTTCCTTAATTAACTGCGATCTTTATGTCAAATCTCTAAATCATTTTTCCAGAAGAAACATAGGGCCATGAAAAAGCACCAGGGCCTGCAGCATAGTGCTTCCCCTTGTCACAGCTCTGTTGGTAATAAGATTTCAGTCATAAACAACTGAGGAAGCACATATTCAAAAGGATAATGTACCTACAAAGATGCAACATTTTTTGCACTCTCTTCAAGGGAGAAGCTTCGTACTGGGTGCACTCAGCTCATCAAGAAAAGTCATCAAAAAACATCCTGCTGTATGTGTATTGGGTGACTTATTTAAATTAGCTGTCTTTAGAATGTGTGGGTGCCTGTGTGGTGAGGTGGGACAGTTGAAGATGGGCTGAGCAGCAGGCAGGCTGCTCCTGGTGGGGCTGCTTTACATGGATGCTAACCTTTAACTAAGTCTTAATAACTCGAAGATACTCCTCGGCTACTTTCTTTTACACTCCTCAAGCCACATATATCCAGTCATAAGACAAACCACAACAAGTTCCTACATTCCTAAGCTGAAGAGTTAAAGCTCCCAATTTGGGGATGCCTAAACATTTCGCAAAATGTCCTTGGGGTCATGTTCTATATACCCAGGAAAAGTAGGGCTTGTTTTGTTTTTATTATTTCTGAGGGTTACTCTATGCCCTGTAGTCCCCCATAGCACTTAAAGGGTATTATGAGGTGCTCCTTCCTGGAGCAGTTAATATTATATGAGTGGCTCCGGTTGCTCATTTATTTTTCTTTCTCGTGTTTTTTGTGGCTGTCCCTGTCCCACCTGGGACACCTACAGTTTTTTTTGTTGGAGGCCATAGGGGCCGCTCCAGGCCCCTGTGGCTCAACAGAATCTCCAGCCAGCACGCATTGTGGGTGCTGGTGGGAGCCGGTGACTTTTTGATTCTGCGAAATTACTGAAATACGGTGACCAGAAATTTTAAAATAAATGCATGCTTCCTCATTGATGAAAGGAAAGTGTGTAAACCAGTTAAAATTGGAACTAATAAGGATTATAATCGGAAGTAACTACCGGTACATATATCTCCTGGAGTTTTCCTACCACAATGAGATTTATTATTTGTGGCTAAGACAACATACCTCAAAGAGAACCCAACTGTCTTTTAAAAATAAAAGCTTGTCCTGAAGAAGGTGGTACAGAATGAGACACGTCCACCGAAACGCCGCATCAACACTTTTGCTTTTACTATACTTGTATGAACATTGGTTTGATTCACTGTTTTTAAAAAATTGTTTGTTTGGGATTTAGATAATATGTGAAATGTTTATTAGGAGTTATTCATGTGCAGAGATTCACAGATAAAAATCAGTGTATGAATATTGGGATTTTTAAACAAGTGTAAATAGGAGGAATGACAAAGGAGGCCTTCTGTTTTTGTTTTACATCTTTGTATAAGATTGATTGATGAAAATGTTTTATGAAATATTTATTTGGAATATTGACATTGAGTCTGTGGCTCTGTATATAAATATCAATTATTGTGATTCAGTGTTACATGAATATAAAAGGAACATTTTTTAATAAAGGAGGAGGCATCTTTTGCAAAAAACAGGTTTTATGTATTTTGATTATGTATGCATGAATGTGATAATAGAAGAACAATAGGGGTGTTCCACAAGATTGAATGAATCAGCACAAGGGGGACAATAGTTTTTTTCCGGTTATTTGAACCCAGTTCCCTTTGTTCGTTTGAAGTGCTATAACTTAAGACATATTCTCAAAACAGGAACACGATTCCTTAATCTCAGTGCCAGAGAATTTCTTGAGAAAGTTTTAAGTAGAGATGAAATTCTCAAGTGCAAACTCATGAATATCATGGTATGTCAATATTGTACAAATAAGTACTGGTTTCGTCTGCATGCTTAGTTAAAGTGCATGTTGGATAATTTGGGTGACCCTACCTGATTTGTTACTCTATGTCTGTAAATACTGCTGGCATCAATTTTAAGACTCCTGGAGAATTGTGTACCATGGATCCAGCAAATGGCATAGGCTTTAAGCCATAATTCACTTAATCTGCAACAAAGAAATTCCTCCACTTGCTGAGGTTGTTGACCACTTTTGGAGGAGGTTTATCAAGCAAGACGCACCCCAGATATTAACCTGTTGCTTTAGGTAATGGGTACTCACAATTCATATTGCACAGTGACAAATTGGTTTTGCTATTTATTGAACAGTGCGTTATTTGTGAGATTCCAAATGAGTTTCATAATAAAACCGACAGACAGCAAGTGGCGCAATTTTTGTTGCACAAACACAAAAGCGCTTTCATAGCAGACAAAGAAGGAACAGGAAATAATACACAAAGTATTTGAACATAGAGCAGGGCCCAGTGAACGGAGTGATGGAAAAGGTGGCAGACTTCAGCACATATCCCAATAAAAATGATGTTAAGTCAGTTTTGGTGAGGTTTGAACATAGAGAGGAATCCAAACAAATAGGTAGGTGCAGTGCATGATTCTTGTTAGTGAAAGATCTGTATGTGCATAGAGTACAGTTTCCTCTGTCTAGCGTCGACTGTCACCATAAAACTTTGGACGTAACAATGACAAATATAGGCCAAAAAATATTTAAGAAAGGAATGTCTTACATCGCACTGCCATAAGTTAGGTCATTTTATGGACTGTACCTTCTTGATTTTGATGAGAGTAAATTAAATGCACCCTCTGTGTGGATGTGGTACAATCACTAATTACGTTGGTACATGGACCCACTAGGTTAGTTTAAAAGACCCCTCACACACCAACCTAGTTGGTGTCATGCTTCATCATTGGGGTCCCAACTGGGTGGCCGAATGCCGCCCGGTTGTGCTACAACGCCTGGTTACAGCGGAGCTGGTTGGTGTATATGTGAGATGTGATGTGAATTAAAAATATCTCTGAGAATCCTTGCCTGTAAACTTTATTAGTGGCGGCTCAGGATATGGTTAAAAATAAGTGTGGTGCAACTAGAATCGGAGATTGTTATCCCTAGTTGACTATGTGTATGGTCTACATGTTTCAGCCAGTGGTGGGCGGAATTTGCGTAGTCGCGTTACGCAAAGTTCCGCAAAACGGTAAAAAATCTCAGCGAGCACGCAAAAGTTCCGCAAACACGCGGAATTGCTTGTTCCGCTTGTTCGCGATGCTTTTTTCCTGTTCGCAAACGCTGTTTGCGTGCTCGGGGGGAAATATCTCGCAAACACGCACTTTGAAAGCGCGAACAAGCAAAAAATTCCGCGAAGCCGCGGATCGCGGAATTTCTGGCAATTCCGCGTTCTCCGCGGAACGCGAAATTACCCAAATTCCGCAAATTCCGCGAGCGGAACGGAATTTACCGCCCAGGCCTAGACTTTCAGCCCGCAATGGGAATTACGTGGGGCTTTCTTCAGGACCGTGTGGTGAAAAGGTGAGTGGCAAAGTGGATAGTGCCACGTGAAAAGAGTAAAAAAGTACCTACACACGCGCTAAGGTGTGTGGACTAAGTGTCTACGTACTTACGGACACTGAAAAAACACTATGTGTGAAATTGGGCAGCCGATCGGGACTCGGGAGGGGTCACATCCGATGACCGAATTTGGTATCAGGGTGGAACCTGTCTAAGAACCTAGTGTGGTATCCCGTCATCCCGGCTAGGTACTTTTTTTTACTCTTTTCACGTAGACCATACACATAGTCAACTAGGGATAACAATCTCCGATTCTAGTTGCACCACACTTATTTTTAACCATATCCTGAGCACAACCGGGCGGCATTCGGCCACCCGGTTGGGACCCCAATAATGAAGCATGACACCAACTAGGTTGGTGTGTGAGGGGTCTTTTAAACTAACCTAGTGGGTCCATGTACCAACGTAATTAGTGATTGTACCACATCCACACAGAGGGTTCGTCCTTCTTTGTTTAACATATCATTATACCGGGGATACGGACGCACCCCATTTTTCCCTTGCTCTCCCATTGTTTTGTTATAGTAAATTAAATGCAGACATCTTGTGCATTAGAGGTTACAATCAATTTAGAAGCTTGTATGCTCCTCATCTGGGTCAATACACAATTCCTCAAAATCATGTAGTCTTCTGCAAATGGAAATTTGAGAAAAATATAATAGGTTTGAAAGCCACAAAAGTCACAAAGGCAGAGCAGCATCAACAGAAAAAGGTGAAAGTGGATGAAGTTAAGGTTATGGTAGGATATAATGTTCTAATTTCTCTGGAGTAAGCTGCTACTGTAATGTAATTGTAAATGTTGTTTTTCACTTTACTCCACATATCCACAAAATTGAGGAGAACACAGATAAGACACTATGTACAGCACTGTCCACTCTAGTGAGGACAGTGAAAGTTACCAAATGTGTCACATTCTGCCCTGGGCTTTTGCGATGCTGTCGACTTGGTTACAGGTAGAATGCAATTTAATTTAAACTCTCAAGAAAAGGCTCAGGAATTTCTCATGGAAGTTTTTTTTGTATTTAAAATTTTTGCCCCTCTGCTCCCCACCGGTGTACCATCCCCACCACCCCTCCCCCTCCCACTAACCCTGCCCTGGGGAATCCTCCCTATCTTTGTAGGCATAAATGTTCCTCGTGGGCTGCCTATTGGGGGGGTACTAAGCAAAAACTCTAAACAACATATTTTGCCGCGCTATAACACATCTTAGTTCCGTTATCCTATCTCCTGACACACAATTCTGTAATCATCCACTTATTATTTAGTGGTTTCCTTTTTCTTTTTATTGAGTCTATTAGTGCATCAACATCCTCAACTGCTCGATAATTATACATTTGGTTGTACCACATTATACGGAGCATTGCCGGAAATTTTAATTGCACCTTGGCTCCCAGCTTCCGCAGATCCTCCATCCTGTTACCAAACTCCCATTGCCTCTGTTCTGTAGCTTTACATATGTCGGATCTTATTGTGACAGATAACCCCTTGACTGCATAAGGCCCATCTCTTAAAGCCCCACTGAGGATTGCCTCCTTAACAGTATATGAGACGAAATTCACCAAGATATTCCTAGGTTTAGTCCTTTGAGGATTGCACCTAAAAGGCTCCCTGTGCACTCTTTGGATCTCCTCTTCAAGATTAATGTCCTTACTATCCTTTAGGACTGTATTTCTCAGTAGACTGATTATGAAAGCCTTCATATCCGTGCCTTCCTCTGCCTTTGGAATATTTAGGAATTTAAAATTATTCCTTCGGGAATGATTCTCCACTCTCTCAAAGTCCTCCTTTAGCGTTTGGTTTTGTTTAACCAGCTTAAAAATCTCAGTGGCATTTTTTTTATCACATCTTGTCTTATAGATCCTACTTCCTCTTCCAAGACTTAGGTGTGGGAGGCAACCTCATCCAAATTCTGTGCTAGCTTGGAGCATGAGGCTTGTATACCAACCTGATTGGCCTCTGAAACTTCAAAGCGGCTCTTAATTTAATTTTTTAACCCCAGTAAAATATCTGCCAGTGAATCTTCTGCATTTCCCTGAGGCGCCCCTCCGCTTTCGCCGTTTCGTCGCTCCTTATATGTGGATCTTCTCCCTCCTCCGGTGGTTCTGGCATTGCCAAAGCTTCAAACCTGTTCCTGATGGGGACTGTAATTGTGTTCATTTGAGCGCTTCCAAAGCTTATTTCATTCTCATTCTACGGTGTTTGAGCAGAAACTCCGATCAAGCTACCCTAAATAGCATTAATAGCCACAGTGGGTGTCTCCATTCTAGCACTCTTCTCTGACATTACTCCTTCAGAACTCTCCCCTCTCTGCAGACTGGGTAGAACACGAAAAAAAGATTTAAGTGAAGGTGTTATTTTTATTTGTTGAGTTATTGGCTTTTTACGTCTCTTCCCTGAGTTTTTAAAAGGGGATTTACCAGTTTTCCTGTTTTGTGGAGCACAGGTCGCCCCCCCTACACCCCCATGGTGGCGACCCCACTTTCCTTTGCTTACGTCCTTTACTTCCTGTACAGTACCTAAAGGAGTCACAGAAGGAAAGTCAGGCACCTGTCCCACCTTACCAACCTTGATGTTCCTTGTGCACAATGTGTATCTTGAGGGCCTATCCCTGGCCTTACCATCCACTGAGGCACCTTTCTCCATAAACTGGAGCTGGAGTCTTGTGCTGCCTCTGCCACCTGTCCTTGCACCAGTCGACCTGCAGCCCTGGAGCTCCCTGGCCCCCTCCTTCCAACCTGACCCCAGGACTGCACAGCTCAACACTTCTGGAGCAATCTGCGCCGCGTCCCGGGACTCATCCGGACTTGAGGAAACATCCATCCCGGTAGTCGGAGCCTCCGCTACCTCCGCGTCATGCCGGTAAGCTTAGCTCATCGGGAGCTCAAAATCACCCTGCCGTGGCACGATTTTCCCCCAGGGTGCCTGCGGTTGCTTCAGCACGCAGCCGCCATGTTCCCCCGCGGGCCAGCACTCTCATGGAAGTTCTTGATATTCTAGAAAATTAATGCATTCCAATTGATGAATTCTTTTGAATTAGCTATGCGTGGGATAACTAATGTGTGAACTGTCACCTTTCTTCAAGAACTGACATTGGTTCAGATCAATTTGTGTATTTAACTATACCAGATTGCGAATCAGTGGTGTTTGATAGGTTTTTAAAAAAAAGCTGTCCAAAGTGTAGAGCAGAAGTACTTTCAAATTTGATTGTTCAGGATGGTAGAAAAGGTGTTGTCCTAAATGTTGCACAGATGTAGACCAGATGGCACAAAAGTAAACACCGACTGCATCAAAATATGGTCCGATATCAATATGTAGGAAAACTTACACTACACTCTTTATCATTTTTCTGTAGGCAGTGTGCAGCAGTGGTTGACTGCCGACAGGGGGTTCACCACATGTTGCAGTAGGTTGGCTGTAGGAACTGGTCTTCAGCTGTAAGCAGCTGGGGATTGGCTGCTATTGGGGGTGTTGGTCACATTCCACAGGGTTGGGCCGCAGGGCCTGGCTGGAGATGAGGCCCTGCAGCCAGTCTCCTGCTGCGCATGGCCAATGGCTGTGCACAATGAGGGTGGCTGCGGACAAATGGGTGGGCGCAAGGCCTGGCTGGAGGGCAGACCCTGCAGCCAATCCCCACTGTGCATGAGTGAAGGCTATGAGCAGTGAAGAGGATAGCCGCTAACAGGTGTCTTTTGAGAGTCATCAGTGATGTCATCAATTATGTCAATCAACTTGTCATATCTAATATGTGAGATCATAAGTTGTGCTGGCAGGGGCACAATTTATTGCTAGACCAGTGAAGTAGAATTGGTGAATCTTAGTGTGTTTTTTGTTTTTTAAATGTTAGTTTTTACCTTATTTCAACACATAACTATTTACAGTTGGGTTACATATATATTACACAGTGGTGGTCATCACTGTGTATTTGCAGTTAGGACTATGTTCCCATAGAAAATAGTTTTTTTGGTCTCATCCACCTCAGCTCCTACGTTTTCCTCATGCAATTTCCAATAGGAACTTTAAACATAGCTACATCCAAAACGGCAGAACGAACTTGCACCAAATTTGTCAGAAAGATAGATCTTTACCAAGAAAGCGTTATTTTTTATTACTGGTACTGTGGATCCGAGGTACACCAGAGGATCTGTGGCAACATTTTTTAAAAAACAGGGCAGGTTCAAATAAAAGCCCCCTAGGGTGGGCCAGGGCCCAGGTGGGGTCTGTGCATTGTGCAAGCAGACCCCCTTCCTGAGATTTTGGAAGGCCCTGGGGACCACATACCCCGGGGCTGAAGTCTTTTTCTGATGAGTTGGGCATGCGGCTCCCCTGCCCAAGCCATTTCAAGGACCCAGGAAACCCATCCCCCAGAAATGATTTCATTTTTTTGGGGAGGGGCCCCCGTCCCCCACCAATACAATGCACCAGTGACACCCATCCCCTGGGACCTGAAGACAGCCAGTGTCCCAGGAACCCCATCCCCGGGATACTGTCTTGTTCCCTGCCCGGGAAAGTATGGGTATGGAATATACATCTACTTCCCTGCCCAGACTCTCCGGGGCAGGGAAACTAGCCTCTCTCCTACCTGGCAGGATCAGAAGCAATAGCTACTCCTGCCAGGTGGAAGCAAACCAATCAAACGGCTTCCCTCTGGCACCAAGGATGGGTGCTGGCAGGAGAGCTGACAGGACTACGGGCAATGGGTCTCCCCCTGAAACTTATAATGATTTTATATTCTTGAGTGCCCCTGGTGAGACCGGGGCACCCTTAAAAAGAACAGAATGGCTGGCTCCTGAACACAGGCAAGCAGGGAGCTGGCGGGGCAGAGGAAGCCTTGGGCCTACCCCCGCAGCACCCAATCTATGAAATACTTCTTGGATGTCCCTGGTGGACTCGGGTCAACCAAAAAATAAATGAGAAAATGTAGAAAGCAAACATGGGCAGGAACATGAAATAAGTAGAACAGCCACTCATTTCATATTCACTACTGGTGGCAAGGAGTGCCCCATAGTGCCTTGCAAGGGCTATTTACTTATATTTGTACATCCTTGTGGTGTCCTAGAGGGGTAGGGGCACCACAAAGCATTTTTTGTAAATGTTGTGTGGTGCTACCGCGAGCGCAGCTGCTCCTACGAACATTTTCTTTAAAAGTTGCAGTAAGTCTACTAGGTAATTTAATTCATAAGCCCAGGAGAGCCTAATATATATTATTCAGCAGTCTGAGTTGGAGGTTATGCTGTCAAGCTGGACATCAGGGATTCCTTGTAGATTTTTTATTACTTCTAAAACCTATAACTCCGGTTATATGTATACTATTTGGTTCGTTCTGTTCAATTAATTAAGATAAAAACACACTCTATTTTTATAAATTGGGTGTTTATTACTTATCATCCATGTTGGTACTCTGAAATGTTTAACACATGCTCCTCTGGTAAAGCCTGACTGCTCTTTACCACTCTACCAGGTCTGAGGTAAGGATTTATTAGTGTGAATCCAAGGACCATCTTTGGGGTTTGTTACAGTATTTCATGGTGAAGCCTAACCAGCATCACCACATAATACTCCACCTTCCTACAAAAACTGATAGTCATATTCCCATTGAGAGGAGGAGAAGATGCCAGGATTGAAGAGTCGTGGGAAAAGCTGACAGTACCAAACAGTCTGTCCAGTGTAACAACTTAAGGACATAGCCATGCGCAGACCATTGTAATAACATGAGAACAAGGAGAGTATACCTGCTCCCAGAGTTCAGAGAAAACTGATTGGTTCTTGAGAGTGGAAACAGCTGCAATTTTTCAAATATGATGTTATTGAATTACAATAGTGTGTGTTCCTTAGATGAGAGAGGTCAGACTAGACCCCTTACACTTTCACTCACACTCTTGTGTGCTTGAGAGATGCTTGCTGACTTCAACTGAGAAGACTATTCTCACCTCTGCTGATCTCCACTGCTTGAGTGCAAAGGCTTCATGCCTCAGCATTCTTATTCGCTCATCATAAACCTTTATTTGGTTTTCTGAAGCTGACACCATAGGTTATTTGCCTAAGCAAAATGCCCTTTCATGAGCCATTCCTCCTTAACACCAGTAGGGATTTTCCTTTATGGAACTCATTTGTTGCATATTTTGTATTCTTTTTGTAATTCTTGTTAATGTCCTATCTTAACTTCTTTTGAAATATCTACTTTTAGATCATTTAAATATGCAATGATGATGCTCTAATTTGAAAACGTAATGAGCTAATGATTTGAGTTGAATTCATTTATAATATATCCCTTTTAATTTCACTTCATCTCTCTATGTCGTTTCCTGTGGAGCACCGTTGGTGTGCACTTTTTATGGAAATGAATGTAAATGCTAGCTTCTAACTTACTTTCCATGTGGACTAGAAAAAGTCCATTAGCCCAATGGCGGGGTTTGTTTGTTGATTGTACCCGAGTTTGAGACTGAAGAATCCCCGCTTCGTCAGTGTCATTTTCGGCACGAGTTTGCCGTTTAGCAAGCATTTGCAGAATAACAAGTCGAATGTAAAAATATCATTTGATTGTAGCTTTTCATTTCTGCTTCACAGCAAAGATGAAAAGTAAATAATGAATAGGAAATGAGTCATTACTGCTCATAATCCTTTTTTTCTTTTAATTACATTAATTTATATTGCTTCTTTCATTCAAAGATGGTAATTAATCACATGGAGGATGACAATTTCACATTCCTTTGTATCTTTTAAAAACCTTCTGCATAATGCTGCTGAATTTTTACAATGCGGAGATTAGTGTTTTTAGTCTTAATATAGTTTAATAGGCCAGCCCACAAGTGACTAAAGCTGGTCCAAAATCAATTATGGCTCACATTTCTCAAATATGGCATTTGGCAATTCTCTATCTCCAGAAATGCAACGTTTACATCCATCATTAGTGGAGACAAGTATTGTACTTAAAATACCAGGGTTAGGAGGTATGTCCTAAAACATTGAAAGATGTTAAATGGAAAACATTTAAAACACAAGTTCCAATGCAAATACCATTGCTTTCCATGTTGTTTTTTTCTATTCTTAGTCGTGTAATTCAAACCAAAACTATACAAGCAGATATATACAACAAGCACTACGAAGTCCATAGGTCTGGCTCTCATCTGATAAAACATGCAAACACAGAACGGTACAAAGGTTTGGAGGGTGGTAATCGTGACAATGCTGGTAGTAGACTAAAGTAGGTGGTGGCAATGGTGATCCTAATGATGATGACGGCTATTATATTGATGGTTAGGATCATGGTGGTGGTGGTGTTAATGATAGTTATGATACTAACAGCAGTAATAAAGGTGGTGGAAGTAATGGCTCACACTTAAGCGCTCACAAAAAATAAATAAAAAAAGTTACTGCAAAAATTGATTGTTCTCTGCATCCAATTCATGTATGAGTTAAAGTTTAAGTGATGGATGAGCGTATTTTTCAGATGAAAATTAGTCTATCATGCATTGCAATGCAAGCACTTCATGGGGGGGGTGAGAAGATACACCAAACAATCAATAGCATAAGGGGAAAAAGTAATACTTCTTTGGGTGGAGTCAAATGCCACTTTATGTGTATTTAAAATAATGGGAACAATACTACTTGCAGACAATTGCGTTGTCAAGCCACACCTAAAAGTATTAGTGGCCATGAACAAAAGTAAGCTTCACCTCTGATTAGTGAATTGGTGTGAGTGAGCGCGTGATTGTCTGGATAGCTGAATGTGATAAAGAGTCCCTAATAGAATGAATGAGAGAGTCAATTCATAGGTGAAAGAATCACTGAGCAACAGAGGGCATAATGAATGAATGAATAAATGAATGAATGAAGGAGTGAATGGTTAAAAATGTGAGTGCATGGGTTGGTGGCTAAATGAATGGGTGAGTGAGTGCATGGACTGATGCAGGCAGTTTACTTTTATCTCAGAGGTTAACAGATAAAGAGGTCTCTTTTCAAACTAGCGGAAAGTTAGTGTTGACCCACTGATTTGTTATTTTTTCTAATATTCGTATAAAGTATGTTGTAAATAATCATTTTAAAGAAGGTCTAACATAATTTCTGCTCTCCCAATCTGGGAAAGCTCTGCATATAGTCTAGACTTTGATGAAGGTGATGGACAAAGTCATCATGACGAGTGTCTGGGGTCAATTTCAGGCAAATATCTAAACATACTTTGCACATTTTAGGATTTTGAAGTGTTGGCTCAAACATATAGCATTCATTCAAATAAAAAGGGTTTATCAAATCGGAACTTTTATTGTTTAAACAAGTTAATATGTGACCCTAGTGGAGAACTAAAAAGCTCATTAGGAAATGTATTTCACTATTTGTGATCCAGCTAAAGGGAAGTTAAGCAAGCCATCACATAGCTGCTGGCAAGGGAACATCTATTGGCCTGCTACCAGGTGTCCAGTTATAAACTACAAAGAGTTCTGTTGAGTAACGCAATTCAACAACGAGAATTGTGAAAGATGTTGAACATTCAACATCCGTGACAAAGAGTTGATCCCTTTGTTCAATTTAGGAAAAAGAGCGGGATGTTTTTTTACAAAATTTCTTAATCATCCCCTATCAACAAATGAGAAATCATGGTACCAACTTGTGAAAACAAATTGAAAAAACACACAAACTGAAAAAAACACAAACACAACACAAATTACTCTTTGCAATTTGGTCTATTCAGCATCATATCTCAATTACTACATCAAGCAAAACATTTTTTTCCTTTCTGTTTTTTACAATAAGCTGACCATAATATATTCAAGGCAAACACAAGGCGATGATGGACGGAGCGTGAAAACTTTTCAGACACTCACCCCCAGTCGCAGATCTGGGTTGAATCTTTCATCATTCTTTAGCTCATGCCAGTTCAGACCCAGCTATATGCAAATCAGTCTTGACCCTGTGCCTCATGGGAACAGTCCAGCCCGAACTGCCAAGCCAGGTCTTCCCTGAACCGGAAACAAGCATCCTGGGACCGGTTTCGGGGTAACACCCCTCCTGAGCCAGGCTAGCTTGAATCCAGTGGCAAAGTGAGCAAGGGACCCATGTCTGGGCATGCCCTGCTAACTTAGGGCGAACAAAGCAAACACAAGGACGTGATGGACAGAGCGCTGAAACTTTTCAGACACTCACCCCCAGTCACAGATCTGGGTTGAGTCCATCATTGTTCTTTAACTCACTTCGCCCCCTCAGTTCAGACCCAGCTATATGCAAATCAGCCTTGACCCTGTGCCTCATGGAAACTGTCCAGCCCGAACTGCCAAGCCAGGTGTTCCCTGAACCAGAAACAAGCATCCTGGTACCGGTTCCGGGTAACACACCTCATCAGCCAGGCTAGCTTGAATCCATTGCCAAAGTGAGCAAGGGACCCACGTCTGGGCATGCCCTGCCAACTTAGGGCTAACAAAGCAAACACAAGGAGATGATGGACGGAGCGCTGAAACCTTTCAGACACACACCCCCAGTCACAGATCTGGGTTGAGTCCATCATTGTTCTTTAGCTCACTTCGCCACCTCATTTCAGACCCAGCTATATGCAAATCAGTCTGCATTCTGCAGCACACATAGAAAAAGGAAAAAGCCACAGAGGACAGTTTTTGTGAAGAAAAGTATCCCTTCCAGCACAAAAATAATCCTACGTGCAATGCAGGCACCCTTGCACCATGGTGTGAGGGGGCCCACATTCTCACTAGGCAGCCAAAAGTGCGCCAGCACAAGGAGAGAAAAGGAATACACCATATAATATTAAATATTAATATTAAGGTGTCTTGCCGCATTGCGGTGCGTGAAATATTGAAAAATCTGCACCCAGGTGTTCAGTTATCAGTTTGACAGACTGTGCAGCAGACACAGTTCATGGGGACCAGTAACAGGTTCCACTCATCGTTCATTCAATGTTCGGTAGGGAGTACTAAAAGTGCTGCGCTATGGTTGACCACATACTTTAGGCTCCCCATATATATGAAAACATAGGGGCTTGTCTTTCACAAATGGCTAGTGGTGGTTGATATTTTTAGTGGTGTGCTCACTCATGGGGCTGGTTTCAACCACTTGACCCACTAATTACAACAGCTCATCTGAGGGGGGGAGGGGTCGGTTTGGGTTTGGATCCTAGCACACAAAGGAATCTCCAGAAAAATCAGAGGGAGATAGTTGAAACAATACTGGAATCGGAGCACCCATCCTCATTCAATAGGACTCCCCACAAAACCTAGACTGAAAGGGAAAAAGCTGTGTGCCTCCCTCAGGGCCGCAAAATGACAGCAGAGATTCCCATAAAAATCATCCCTTCAAGAGCAGTTCAGGTTCACTGGCAGGCACAGTGATTTGATGGTCAATATCTTTTCCAAACAGTGTTTTGACACAATATTGAAAATAATATCGGGATGGGAAAAATATCATCAACAGAAAATGTTGCTGTATGTAATATTGTTTGTAAGTGTTATTTTGTATGTAATTTATTGTAGTTTATTTGATTCTGTATGTTTATTCGTTTTTTTATGTATGTTTTTAGTAAGATAATTTATTAATTATGAAATTGTTAACATTTGTGTATTTAGTTGTCTTAATCTATACAAAACTATGGATTTATAATTTTTTAGCAGCATGGTATTGGATTTTAGGGGATTAGGGAGGAGAGAGTTTTAAAAAGTGGATACTTTAATGTAAATGTAATGTTAATTATTTTACTGATATGCCCATTAATATTGTAAAACGTATACATTTATTTTGTTACAATAATTATTAAAAAATGTAGAAATAAGTAAAATATGTTCTAATTTTAATAAATGTAACAATGTATAATTTTATTATAAATATTAAAATACATATTTAAATAAAAAATAAAATTACAAATATATAAAAATGTTAATTTAATAAAGTAAATGAATATAAACATTTTCTTTGTATTCAATTGGATTCATTTTATTTTTACATTTTTGGGGGGCTTTTTAGAAAATATTTTCCCGTTTTTGACTACGTGGATACAGAAGAAGATCTGCAGCTACGGGTCAGTAAGTTATGGAAATATCATTTGGAAATGTGTGATTTATCTGTGTTTGTTTATTTAAATGATTTGTTATTTGAGCTCTTTGGTTGGTGAGGTTTACATTTTTCATGTAAACAGTTTATATATTATTTTTATCATCTCAGTCTTTTTTAATATTGGAGTTTTATTAAGGGGCCGATTACGATGCAGCCCTTAAAGGCTCCGACCAATGGTCGGAGCCTTCCGGGCCGCATCGTATTCGGCCCCTCGGTTTAGTTTCCGACCGCCGCATAACAATGCTGGGAGTCGGAAACTATACTGGCCGTTCATTCCGGCTGGCTTCCGAACGGCTCAAGGAACCCGTCAGTCAGTCGGAACCAGCTCGTGATCCCAAAGGGTGGGCCTTTCCGCCCTTGGGATTATGATGCATGGTTTCCAGCATGGTTTACATGCCAGCCTGGCTGACATGGAACCCATGTCGTAAAGCGTGTTTGGGAGCCCCCAGCAGGGCCCCCTTGGGTGCGCGCCCTCTGATAGGGGCCGGGGGGGCACATATGGTGCCCCCCTGTTGATCCCTGCACCCAGTGGCAGGCACCTTGAGGTGCCTGCCACTCGGTGCAGGGGTGAACAGCACCTCCCATTTGCCTATGGGAGCATGTATTACGGCCGTTTTATGGCCATCATGCATGCTCCCATAGCGAAATGTAGGAATGCGACTAACAGTGTTTGGTCGCATCCTATTGAGGTGGTCGGGACCGCCAACCAGAGGTCGGTCGGTCTCAGTACCAAGACGGTGTCGGGCGGACATAAGTCTGCCTGACATCGTAATTAGCCCTTTAATGTTTAGACTGATGTAATAAAATATTAAGTTTACTATTTATATTACAAATGATTTGTCGTTTTGGTTTAGATTTTGTTCAACAAAGGTGGGATTGGGAGCTGTAAGGTCCAGCATACACACTCCTATGTATAGACTAATCAATATACAAAGAGTATGCAGTTACTAAATTATTCTAATGGAAGAACACCATTAGTGTGTTTCCCATGACAAGGGTGGATGGTGCAATATGAATGTTTAGGAGCCAGAGGCCTCACCCACCCAAATGGGTGACATGCTTTATCATCAAGCAGCTCCTCCTTGGGCCGGCACTGAAATGCCCAACAGGCCCCTCAAGGGGGCTCTTTGCCGGAAACCTTTTAAGATGATTCGTCATAGCAAGCCTATAGTGAGGGTGCTGAATGTGTAGATTGAAGAAACATGTTTCTTGTCAAAAGCAGAGTCATGAATGATCTGTAGCAATTCATGAGTATCAACGCATAGCCTAATCTATAGGCAATTGGGACATGAGTCCAAATTGGTGAAGTGCCCAATCCAGAAAACCACCTGTGTAGTGTGAGTAAACCAATACCTCATATACGTAATGGAGAGCTGAGGAAGAATCCAACCTGGAAAGAGAAAATATAGATGAATGTCTTTTTGGCATCTTTTATCAAGCACCTTGTATACTAATCTAAATTTTGTAGTAGGTTAGTATATATGCTGAACAATCGTAAACTCTTAGAAAATACACTTACTAGATGATGTCATCAGCGATGTCATCAGTGATGTCATTTGAGATGTCATCAGTGATGTCACTGACCATGTCATGAGTGATGTAATATGTGAGGTCATAAGCAGTGCATTGCGGGGGCTCGAGTTGTAGTTAGCTCAGGTAACTATAACTGCTGAATTTCACTGGTTTTGTACGAGTGAAATCTGAACCTAACTATAACATCCCTGTAACCTTTGGGTTGTTTCAGTGAATTTCTAAGGTTTTTTAAATTCTGTTTCCTTATTATAACATCCCTGTAATCTTTGGTTTTTTAAGTGAATTTTTAAAGATTTGCAACCTATCTATAAAGTCACTGTAACGTTTGTTTTTGAAGTGAATTTCAATGTTTTTTTAACTTATAGTCGCATTTGCAGAGTGGTGGAGAAAGGTGGCGGGGCCTCCGACCAGCTCTCAGAAATCCTGCTGTATGGGACTTACTGGAGGTAATAGGAGGGGGTAGCTGGCCCACCAGGACCCTCAACAGCCAAGGGGACTTCATCCCCCATCCAGTTATGCACCAGGAGGCGCAATTGTAGAGTGGTGAATAAAGGGGACATGGCCTCGGACAACCTCAGAGCAATCCCACTGTGTTGGACTTACTGGAGGCAACCGGAGGGGTAGTTGGCCCCCAAGGACCCTCAAGAGCCAAGGGGACTTCATCCCCAAACTAATAGTGTCCCAGGAGGCAATTTGGCAGAGTGGTGGAGAAAGGTGGAATGTCCTCTGGTAACCTCTCAGCAATCCCACTGTGTGGAACTTACTGGAGGTAACAGGAAGGGTAGTTGGTCCCCAAGGAACCTCAGCAGCTAAGGGGACTTCATCCCCCAACTAATTGAGCATCAGGAAGTGCATTTGCAGAGTCATGGAGAAAGGGGGTGGGGTCTCTGGTGACTTGCCGGTCTGCTTTTTATTTTTTTTAATTCATGTACTAGGGGATGGGGGCTGTGTGGCCCCCCTCCCTGTGCAGATTTCAGCCCTGGGATCCCATCCTCTGTTGCCTGGCCTCTGTTGGGGACCACGGGGGGATCCTCAAGGCCCCTGTGATCCCTGTGGGAGCTGGCATTGCTTTGAGACCCAGGGAGCTGCTAAACATGCAACTCCCTGGATCTCAAAGCAATTTGTCTGTTTCCCTGCTTGCTTGACAGCAGGCAGGAAAACAGACAAATGCTCCGCTTTCAGCAAGCGAGAGCATTTCTGAGCTCTCACTTGCTGAAAGCCGAGCGTTTGCTGTGGCTTGGCTTCCACCAATGGTGGGAAGCTATTTCGCTACAAGACTATAAGCCTATATTGAAAAGGGCATGGTGCCAAGAGGACTACGGATCTATACAATACCTACATATGTGTCGTCTAACCCAAAAATGCTGGAGGAGTGGGCTGAATATTCTGCCACCAGCTCTAGAAGAATGCTAGAAATACTAGTAAAATACGCATGGGTTGACAGAGAAACATTACTCCAGGAAATCAAAGTGCTGAAAGAAGACCTGGAGAAGAGTATGGAACAGGAATTGTTGAACAAAGAAATGGAATTAATCAAAAGTAGAGTGAAGAACCATGAAGAGGACATTAAAAAGAAAACAGTGGAAACTTCATAGAGATTATGAGAACTATGAGAATGGCAGGACTACATGTTTAGATCACAAGTCGCAGGTATAGAACCACAAGTAGGAACGTCTGAAAGTTCATTGTCAGAAAATACCATGAAAAGTGAAAGTGATACTGACACCTCAGGTGCATCCAACAGCAACTTGTCTGCAAATGAGCCAGGGAAGAAACCAGCAACTTTTTTAGACGAGTACTGGCTTCTGAGACGGGGCCGACAAACATCAAGAGGGATGCCAACTTCGAAACCCAAGGGACAACAGGGACGAGGTCAAGGAAGAGGTCGAGGAGGAACTTCGAAAGAAGAAAAAGAATCAGACAAAGGTGGAAAAAGAGGCAGAGGAAGGGGTTGTGTGGGAAATTACACCAGAGACTCCAAGGCAGCACCATGATGGACAATGATATGGTGAATAAGACTATTGTTAATCTTTCCAAAAGACAACTGAACGATATTGAAAAAACTACTCTTTGTCTAGGTCTTTCCTTCTGCCCTACCACTAATTGTAACTACCCTGAGACCCACATAGACCTTTTTACATTCATTAGAAAACTGAAGTTGAAAAAATGGCACCTTCTAAAGAACCGTAATAGTGCCACTGGGGAGGGTGAAATAACTAGAGAATCCAATCTTGATTTAAATATTGGTGACATTGATACCTTGATAGCATTGCACCAATTACGAACAGACACTGACACCACTACCAGTAATCCGGAAGTTGAAAATATTCTCGACAATCTTAACATTAGATATGACATGACGACTAACACATCATTCAAGCCACGCTCAACCTTTTTTCCACTATTAGCACACGACAACATAGATACATACCACGACACTGTCACAAAGAATCTGATACACTTCAGACATAAGAAATGGTTTAGGAAACAAGACGTACAAAACCTGACACAACAACAAAGACAGGCACTTAAATCACTCGCAGAAGATGAGGAAATTGTGATCCGCCCTGTGGATAAAGGGGGTAACACTGTGATCCTGAGCAGGGAAATGAATATCAATGAAGCTACTAACCAGCTCAATGATGAAAGGTTCTACACCACAGTATCTAGGGAGATATACTCAGAGAGCGTAGAAACGATATGGGACAAACTGAAAGACTGGAGGGACAAACTGAAAGACTGGAAGGACAAAGGAGTATTAGAATGGGAAGAATTCTGTTTCCTTAAAAAAGATTATCCCATCCTGCCCGTACTATATCTCCTCCCCAAGATACATAA
The DNA here is from genome assembly GCA_963921515.1 of Calotriton arnoldi. Lineage (NCBI taxonomy): Eukaryota > Metazoa > Chordata > Amphibia > Caudata > Salamandridae > Calotriton > Calotriton arnoldi. Next base: position 55,874 of record CAWUFW010003930.1, on the reverse strand, counting down.
GAATCCTACCAATCCCCCAGGGAGACCAATCGTATCCTCCAGAGATAGTGCGACTGAAAATGTATCCAAATATGTGGACCATTTTCTTAGAGATCCTGTCAAAAACCTGCAATCTCATGTGAGGGATACCAAAGACTTCTTAGAGAAACTAGAAAATATCCACTGGGAAGACAACTTCCTTCTCATGACGCTAGATGTCAGCTCACGCTATACCATTATTGAGCATAACCAAGGGATCGCCACATGCAAACACTATCTACAAACTAGGGATATCCGTTACAAAGCACATACGGATATGATTCTAGAGATGATCAAGTATTGCCTGACCAATAACATCTTTCTCTTCAATGGTACCCTTTACAGACAAGTCCTAGGGACCGCTATGGGGACTTGCTTCTCCCCTAGCTTCGTAAACTTGTTCCTAGGACTCTGGGAGGAGGAGATATTCAAGAACAGTGTAGACTTCCCGGAAACTGAACAGGTCATCATATGGCTCAGGTACATAGATGACCTGTTCATTGTCTGGAAAGGGTCAGAAGAAGAGGCTAACACCTTTGTAGACAAACTTAACGTCAACACCAGGAACATTACACTCACTAGAACCATCAGCAGCAAAACAGTAGATTTCCTTGACACGAGGATTGAAATTGTAGAGGGTAAGATCCAAACTAAACTCTACCGTAAAGACACCGCAGGCAACAGTCTCTTACATGCTCTCAGCAGTCACCCGGATACCCTTAAGTGGAGTATCCCATATGGGGAACTGTTGAGAGCCAAAAGAAACTGTAACACAGAGGAGGCCTTCAAAGCAGAAGCAGATACCATGGTTGGTAGATTTTTAGAAAGAGGGTACGCCCAATGGGTACTCAACAAGGCTATTAAAAAATTTGAGGGGGTCCAAAGAGAAGACATTCTGTTTGCACCCACCAAAAGAGAAGAAGAGGAAGGTGAGAATGGTGCCAGAATAATTCTCACATTCAATGAGAGTTCCAATGAGATAAAACGCATTCTCAACCAAAGTTGGGACGTCCTGACCAGCGACCCAACCATAGGACATCTGATACAGGAAAGACCCAATATCACGTACAGGAAAGGACGGAATTTGAGGGACACCCTGGTCCACTCTGACATTACCAAACGAAACACCCGAAGGGATCATGGGCTTAGAGGTTTGTTTCCCTGCGGCCACTGTAAGGCCTGCAAGAATAGCTACATGAAGAAAGAACTTACCTTCAGTAATGGTACCAAGAAACCGATAACACAGTTTCTGACCTGTAGCACGTCATTTGTTATTTACATGTTGGAATGTCCATGCAAATTGAGATATATAGGCAGCACAACACAGATGGTGAAAAAGCGAGTATTAGAATATATGAGAGCCATAACCAACACGGATCTCCACTATCCAGTAGCCCGCCATTTCCAGAGACAAAATTACTCTGACAGCTCACTCTTGAGTTATCTGGCCATTGAGCAAATATCCAACTCACATAGAGGAGGTAACAGAACCCTCAAACTGAGACAAACTGAGTCCCGTTATATTGTGGATTTTCAGACCAAAAGCCCGGGAGGCCTCAACATGGATGAGGAACTAGGAGTACATTTACATGAATTATAATGTAATTTGTTCGTAGACCTCATGTGTTTTCTTTTCCAGTTGTTTGCTTCTAGGAACCAAGATGTGTTTCTAATATGACAGTTCTGTTTTTAATTGTATTATACACTGCACTTCGTTTTTACAACCAACACTAACCATTTTTTATTATTTGATCTGTTCCCCACAGGAGGAAAGGAAGGGGCCCACTCTGCGCTGCAGTTCACCTTTCACGGGTTCCCTAACCTTTTCTTCAGAGGCACTTTTGGTGGCACGACAACACAGATAAGAACTTTCTTTCACTATGTACATAGATATTATTCTGGTTAGAATTATGTTACCAGACCATTGACATCCTACTACACTGAATCTGAGATTTAGAGTGATGTCCTTGCAATTGCCTACTTTCCTATTCGGCTTTACTGTGTATCGTCCAGGTTCGGAATTGTGCATAGAACCAGTGGGCACTTGCCCGTGACTGGGGGTCCAAGTACATTATGTGTCCTTTTCCTGCATTAATTCTTAGACACAACGGGGAGGGCTGCCCACAGGGGCATGCAGGTTATCTCGAGATATATTTGCCCACTAGGGCTTGATGACTGTCTTGAGTGATTCTATTTACGAAGATGTAACTGTTAGTTTTCTTTACATGAACCCATTGAGGTGTGACTTCAGATATACAGATGACTACCCCTCTGTTTATTGGCACCAACACAGTATGTTTATTCCTCTTTTTTATTTATTCAATTCTGGGTGCCATGTGACCAGTTTGAGGACAAAACTTTATTGACAATTCACTGTGCGAACAAACCGTTGTATTTATCACCAGTGCTGACATATTCCATTGCGGGGACACAACTATCATATGCTTTAAACATGTGTAGCTTGAGGAAAACGGGAGCTATCACCTGCGATTATTACACTTGTTTTCACTTTGCATTTAACTGACTCCCGTGCATATACACCTAGAAATTCGGGGAAGCCCGCTTTGAATTTACCTGCCTGTCTGGACACCGGACCACAGGACCCAGCCTTCCTGCTGCCATTTCTCTCCACTCACGCTGTAACACCGCTCCAGGAGGTGCTTTAAAAGCGGCCGCGGGCTCCCGCAGCGTGGGAAGCCCGCTTTGAATTTACCTGCCTGTCTGGACACCGGACCACAGGTCCCAGCCTTCCTGCTGCCATTTCTCGCCGCTCACGCTGTAACACCACGCCAGGAGGTGCTTTAAAAGCGGCCGTGAGCTCCCGCAGCGCAGGAAGCCCGTTTTGAATTTACCTGCCTGTCTGGACACTGGACCACAGGTCCCAGCTTTCCTGCTGCCATTTCTCGCCACTCACGCTGTAACACCGCGCCAGGAGGTGCTTTAAAAGTGGCCACGGGCTCCCGCAGCGCGGGAAGCCCGCTTTGAATTTACCTGCCTATCTGGACACCAGACCACAGGTCCCAGCCTTCCTGCTGCAATTTCTCGCCGCTCACGCCGTAACACCACACCAGGAGGCGATTTAAAAGCGGCCGCGGGCTCCCGCAGCGCGGGAAGCCTGCTTTGAATTTACCTGCCTGTCTGGACATCGGACCACAGGTCCCAGCCTTCCTGCTGCCATTTCTCGCCGCTCAAGCCGTAACACCGCGCCAGGAGGCGCTTTAAAAGCAGCCGCGGGCTCCCGCAGCGCGGGAAGCCCGCTTTGAATTTACCTGCCTGTCTGGACACTGGACCGCAGGTCCCAGCCTTCCTGCTGCCATTTCTCGCTGCTCACGCCGTAACACTGCGCCAGGAGGCGCTTTAAAAGTGGCCGCGGGCTGCCGCAGTGCAGGAAGCCCGCTTTGAATTTACCTGCCTGTCTGGACACTGGACCACAGGTCCCAGCCTTCCTGCTGCCATTTCTTGCCGTAACACCGCGCCAGGAGGCGCTTTAAAAGCGGCAGCGGGCTCCTGCAGCGCGGGAAGCCCGCTTTGAATTTACCTGCCTGTCTGGACACCGGACCACAGGTCCCAGCCTTCCTGCTGCCATTTCTCACCGCTCACGCCGTAACACCGTGCCAGGAGGTGCTTTAAAAGCAGCCGCGGGCTCCCGCAGCATGGGAAGCCCGCTTTGAATTTACCTGCCTGTGTGGACACCGGACCACAGGTCCCAGCCTTCATGCTGCCATTTATCGCCGCTCACGCCGTAACACCATGCCAGGAGGCGCTTTAAAAGCGGCCGCGGGCTCCTGCAGCGTGGGAAGCCCGCTTTGAATTTACCTGCCTGTCTGGACACCAGACCACAGGTCCCAGCCTTCCTGCTGCCATTTCTCGCCGCTCACGCTGTAACACCGCGCCAGGAGGCGCTTTAAAAGCAGCCGCGGGCTCCCGCAGCACGGGAAGCCCGCTTTGAATTTACCTGCCTGTCTGGACACCGGACCACAGGTCCCAGCCTTCCTGCTGCCATTTCTCGCTGCTCACGCCATAACACCGCGCCAGGAGGCGCTTTAAAAGTGCCCGTGAACTCCCGCAGCGCGGGAAGCCCGCTTTGAATTTACCTGCATGTCTGGACACCGGACCACAGGTCCCAGCCTTCCTGCTGCCATTTCTTACCGTAACACCGCACCAGGAGGCACTTTAAAAGCGGCTGCGGGCCCCCGCAGCGCGGGAAGCCCGCTTTGAATTTACCTGCCTGTCTGGACACCGGACCACAGGTCCCAGCCTTCCTGCTGCCATTTCTCACCGCTCACAACGTAACACCGCGCCAGGAGGTGCTTTAAAAGCCGACCTCTGCCAGGGCGAGGTCGGCGGATCGGAGGTTCCTCTTGGGTACGTGGAAGGATAATCTCTCATTGAGGTATTTGGGACCGATGTTGTTGAGGGATTTGTAGGCGTGGGTGAGGAGCTTGAAGGAGACCCTCTTCTCGACGGGAAGCCAGTGGAGGTCTCGTAGGTGTTGGGTCATGTGTTTGTGACGCGGTGTCCCGAGGATGAGTCTGGCTGCGGCGTTCCTTTGATATATATAACTGTCCCCATATTAGGCTGTATCAATGGGCAAAAGAAAAGCATGCGATAAAAATCTGGGCACTGGTAGCTTAAGGAAAATTCCACGTCATGCAGCGGACAACTGTACCCTTAATGAGATTGACGAGTTGATAGAGGAAGTAGAGGGCCTCCTAGCTCCCCAGCCAAGATCATCAAACTCAAGCCTAAAAAGTAAGAGGAAGGATAAAGGTTCTACTGGGAAACACGCTATAAATTCCAAAAGTATTGCCACCTAATTTGGGGCTCACCAAGCTTCGCATATAGCTAACACCGATTCGAATCCAATCCTCCCTACTAATCACCAACATCAATCTACTGCACCTATAGCTGACCTCCCAACTGACATTGAAGAGCATTTTGTAATTAATGTTGACTGCATGAACAAATATCTGCCGCTGGAGAATCAAGAAATGGATCCCACATCTCTAACTAGTAAAGAGACTGTGTCAACAGTACATCCCTCCCCATTCAATTTGGATCTGGTGGATCAATTGAACAGTGTTAGGGAGGAAGCTAAAACCTTAAAGACTACCATCGAAAGGCTGGCCAACCTAATAACTGATAAACTGGATCCTTTTATTCACACTGTATTGACATGGGGCCCACGAGCACATACACCTCCACAAGGGAATACTGAGGCCGAAAGAAGTGAACACATTGGGCCACAAAAGACTGCTACAAAGAGGGTGGATAAACGGTATCCGGAGCACCACAAAAACACACTCATCCATAACCAAAAACAAAACCGAACTCCCACCTTGAATGTTGATAATCAATCTAAATGTAATCATGTTCCCCCAAGGGATAAATCAATTATGTCACCATATAATGTACCCCTGGATTATAAGCCCAACACCCCCTTTGCAAGGAAAATCAACAGAGATTGCATTAATAGGGGTTCCAATAGTGCCCAACACTTTGATATATATATCACCAACGTCCCAAAGCCCGAGAGGCCCCATATTGAAATACATGAGTCCCTGGTGAATAAAGTAATACACTGGATTCGTCACACAAGGGGGTGTAGATCAATTATAAGGGAGGCCATAAGCAGGAAACTCAGAGAGCGACTATATAGGCCTGTCTTTTAGGGATGTGGCGCTAGCCGAGGGCCTAATTGCATTGGAATTACGATTTAGGCCTGCAATAAATCCTCAAATATCCCTAAAAATAAGACCCCCTTCCTACGCACCGGATATATCTGCTAAAACCCATCAACATCGCCCTCCTACCACATTGAGATTAAATCGCAAAGAAACCGTAAGTCTCTCTAACACTTCAGATATTGACTGACTTATTATTCCTACTCACAAACAGTACCCCACAACTCAATCACGGGTGGCCGAAAGGCCTTTAGTCTATGCTGTGCTGGATATTCCTGGGCCTCCAGGGTCTAGGACAACACCTATTGAAAATAAGAAAGAGGACCTAGTGACAACTCAGGTAGCTTCTCCAAAGCCTGTTATGGGCCCCATAGAACTAGTGGGTGATGATCACCTAAGACTATTGTCTTGGAACGTTGCAGGCATTATGTCTAAACTCTCCGATCCGGAGTGGGGCTCTTTTATCGATTCCTACCATATTGTTCTACTGCAGGAAACCTGGGCGATAGAATCTGTCCATCGCCCAGACTTCGTTGCCTTCAGTGAAAAAGCAGTTCCATCACTGGCAGGACGCCCATCAGGTGGACTTTTAGTATGGCTAAGAATCAATTTGTTCGCAACGGTTAAAATGCTCCGAATTAAATCAAAAGACCTACTTGCCCTGCAAGTTACTATTAAAACATGGTCAGGACCCAGACATATAACTTTGGTGAATGTTTACATTAGGTCTGTACCTTCAAACTTACAGTCTCCAATCGTAAGTAGGCTTGATGACTTTCTGGGGCAGATTACTAAAAAAACTTTAAAAATTGTGGCGGGTGATACTAACACCTGCATTCCTATATCTGCAGATTCTAGACCCCAGGAAATATTATCCACTCGCGATTACAAGAAAACTAGTAAAATATCAAAGGTGGGCACCCAAATCATTGATCTTATCATTGACCATGGATTAAGATTAGTAAATGGCAACACCAGGTCTGACTGCCCCCCTTCAACTACTTTTAGTAGAGGTCTCAGTAGATCAAGGATTGACCACATACTACTGGACAATGACCTCTGGCCAGACTTACATGACATGCAAGTTATTCACAGGCCTGATAGTGATCATCAGGCACCAAGTGCATCTTTCTATATGACTGGGTTTAAAGACCTACAATTGCAGGCAGTTGTCCCCACCGTACCAATTATAACATCTAATAATTTGAGAAATATCAAGTGGACAGAAATGGTGGGAGATGAAAAAGCGTTGACACTTATTTATAACCTTTTTGCTACCACAATGTCTCAAATTGATCCAACCAATATCTATAATAGTTATTTCATCACCCTACACTGTGAACTTATGGACAGCCTAAAATCATGTTTCACGAGGGAACAGATAAGAGGAGTAAATAAAAAGAAAATGCCCACCTGGTACAATAAGACCTGCCGCTTAGAAAAGTTTAAACTCCTGTGCGTTATTAAAAAGGGCTTTAGACCTGAAATAAAAAAGACTAGGCACGAATATAAAAATACTTTAGTTAAAACCAAAAGGGAATGGGATGAGGCCCAATGGCTGATGTTATCTGAGGCCCTAGTGAAGGGCGACCAAAAGAACTTTTGGAAACTAGTAACTGGGAACTCCAATGATAACACTCATTTAGAATCTGCTATCACGCCAGACATCTGGGTCACCCACTTTAGTGCCCTTTATGACTTTCAGTAGCAAAGTAATACCCATGAGACTACTCACCTAGAAGAGGCTAGCGGTGCTCAATTCCCTAGTGTGAATACTTTATCTTGCACCCCACCTATGCAAGTGAGCCCCATATTCACTCTATCTGAAACTTATAAAGCATTAATGTTAACAGAAAGGGGCAAGGCTCCGGGAATGGATGGGATCCCGGGAGACCTTTATCTCTCAGAACCTGATATTTGGGTCCCCTATCTGAATGCTCGATCTAATAGCATAATAAGCAGCAATAGGATCCCTCCGTCATGGCAGGGTGCGGTAATTATACCAGTCTACAAGAAGGGTGAGAAATCTATTGCATCAAATTATAGGCCGATAAGCCTTATTGATAACTCCCCAAAAATCTTTTGTAGACAGGTCCTAATTAGATTGAATGAGTGGATGGAGCAAAATAATATACTGGATGATTCCCAAGCAGGTTTTAGATCAAAAACTAGCACCTTGGACCAGGTCCTCCGCTTCAAGGTGATAACCTGGAAATATATCACCTTGTTGCATGATCATCTATATGTCGCTTTTATTGACCTAAGGGCGGCATTCGACCTGGTCCCTAGAAATAAAATGTGGGAGGTACTGGAAGGTTATGGTCTTCCACTAGATCTACTAAGGATACTCAGGCTCCTCCATAAGAATACATATGCAAGGATGAGGTGGAACACCACTGGTGATATGACTGAGAAGAGAGAGATCAGGAAAGGGGTTAGGCAGGGATGCGTCCTAGCCCCAACTTTGTTTAGCTTATTTATAAATGGCACTGCAAAGAGGTTGAAGCTATGTAAACATGACGCCCCTAGAGTGATGGGTATACCAACCCCAATATTAATGTTTGCAGATGATACCCTGCTGATCTCCTGCACACCCATGGGCCTCCAATCTCAATTGAACGCTTTTGTCACTTTTTGTGGGGAAAGAGGGCTAGAATTGAATCGCTCAAAATCTAAAGTTATGTTATTTAACCCCCACAAGGAGTGCAGAGGTATTGTAACCATAGAGGGCCTCCCCTTAGAGGTAGTAGATCATTTTGAATATCTTGGGGTTAGGCTAAGTAACACCCAAGCTTGGGCCCCACAGATGGAAAGAAGTAAAACTACACTACATCAGAAAGCTTTCGCTATAGCTAGACGTTTTAATGCCGCTTCTGGAGGACCAGTTGCACCGGTCATGGCCATATACAAAGCTACGGCTGTCGCGTCAGCATTATATGAAGCCGAGATCTGGGGGTATGCAGATGCAGATAGGCTAAACAAAACTGAAAATAGGTTTTTAAAAACACTTTTTAAACTTCCCCTTAGCTCCCCTGTAACACCTATACACCTAGATTTGGATCTTAATCCCATCCATTTAATAGCTGTCCTAAAGCCTCTGCTGTATTGGGTCAGACTATGGTCCACTCAAGAATTGACATCTTACAGAGAGTGTGTAAAAGACCTTCTAGCCCTTGATAGCAAAGTAAGAACACACTGGCTCAAACACATGCATGACTTATCATATAGAATTGGTATGAGCAATTTATGGACAGCCCCAGACTTAATAGTAAAAGGTGATATTGCAGGAGTCAAACAGTGTTACTGGGAGGCAGTTATAGTCCAAACGTGGGAAGCGTATGAAATAAATACCGTTACAGGCAAGTTTCTTAACCACAAAAGCCTACCACGGTTAGAACCTTATATGAACACGATGTATCCGCACCAATTAAAAAGTTTATATGTCCAATAAAGGTGTGGGGTTCTGCCCTTAAGAACTCATACTATTAAATGGACAAACGTATCCCCTATGACAAATTTTTGTCCTAACTGCCCCAACATAGTGGAAACAGAATCTCATTTTATGTTATTCTGCCCCTAACAGAATACCCCGGAAAAAATGGCTGTTGGCAGTATGCAATAGTATGGTATTAGGCACTACTGGGAAGCGGTAAGACTCTTCAAAAGCGACACAAGAGAACATTTAGCTTTTGCGGTTTCCCAATACTTGCACATTGCTTGGGCTCTAAGGAGGAAGGTCATTATTAATTCCACTGTATGATAAAGCTGATAAACATTAGCATTGTCAATGTATTACGCACATTATTGTCAATATATGAACTCCTCGTATTGGAGAATATTGCACTTGCCCAATTTATACTTGATTGCTTAGTCATATGATCAAATGTATCCCTCTAGCTGTAGTCTCTCTATTTTTATTGTTAACAAATATGGTCTTTTACTCTGTTTTTATTGGGTAACTGTGCAACGATGTTTTTAGGATTTTTAATTGCTACGGTTTTATTGTTTTTAATATTATCCTTGTTGTATTAATGTGACGTGTTTTATGGGCTGTGCTCGAAATAAACGGATATATAACACCTAGAATTTCCACACTACAAGATGGCCGAAATCATTGTATGATCGGAAGGATAATGCAGTCTGTTGTCTAGTTTCATGTATAATTTTTTGTACATATGACTGTGTTTGTGCACAATATCCTACGTGTGAGCAAGGCTGCAGGTCAGCCGAAACGCGTTACGAGGAGCCATTAAATGATATCTTGAGCATCATTTCATCCTGGGTGTGTTATGTCCTGAGAGTGCGTTATCACCGTTGTGGGGTGGAACTTTGCAATATATATATATATATATATATATATATTATCTACTGGCGGTCGCCAGTAGATAGTTATAGTTACAACCTATTATCCATAGGAAATCCGCGACATTCTATTTGCAATAACGTTGGCGTCGGTTGACGAATCTTCGCGAAAGCTTCCAACTTGTTGGGGCGCTCCGGTCCGCTCCTACCCTGAAAGTCTCGGGTGATACGTCAAGCGGGGGCCGAGAAAAAGGGGGTCCCAAAACGCGTTTTCCCATTCATTTTTCCATAGGAACCTTTAGTCGCAGCTACAGCCCGAACTGCTGAACGGAATTACCCCAAATTTGGCAAAGAGGTAGTCCTTGGTTCAGACTGGTGCCTTTTGCTTAAATGGTGTAAATCCGTTCAGTAGTTCCTGAGAAAATCAAAAGTAAAAGTACATATATATCTATGGGCGCGTCGGATACGCGTACCCTCAGCGCACCCTGCGCGCACCCTCCCGATCACGAGCTGCATGCTAATTGGCTGTCAACACTCCAAATCAAGAAGTGTTGGCAGCCATTTTGTCCCTCGGTAGAACCGAGGGACAGAAACAAGTGCGCAAAGCGCAAAGGGGGCAGGGTAGAAACACCCTGACCCCTAGGTCTGCTCAGGGGTCCCACAAGGACCCCTGGGCAGAAAAAGATTATTATTTTTTAAAAATCGGCGGGATGCGCTTAGGTGCGCGTATCCCGCCGAGAAAAAAAAGAAACAAGTGTGCAAACGCACAAAGGGGGCAGGGTAGAAACACCCTAACCCCTAGGCCTGCTCAGGGGTCCCACAAGGACCCCTGGGCAAAAAGCATTTTTAAAAAAAAAAAATTTTTTTTTTAAAAACGATCGGGCCCGCAGGCCCCGCCCCCTTCCTTCACCACTCTGCAAACGCGCCCCTGGCGCGTTTGCAGAGGGGAACGAATTCCCTTGAATACTGGGGGTCCCTGGGGGCCAACTAGCCCACCAGGAACCTCCAATAAGCGCCAGGGGCTGCGTTGCAGAGACGTGTAGAGAGGCCACACCCTTTTACACCTCTCTGCAACGCAGCTCTGTGGCGCTTTTGGAGGTATATGGTGGGCTAGTTGGACTCCGGGACCCTCAGGATTCAAGGGACTTAATCCCCAACTTAAAACGCGCCACGGGGCGCGTTTGCACAGTGGTGAAGGAGGGGCGGGGCTTCAGGTGACATGTGTGCAAACAGGCCCCGTGGCGCGTTTTAAGATGGGGAATTAAATCCCTTCAATCCTGAGGGTCCCTGGGGGCCAACTAGCCCAACAGGTACATCCAGAAAGCGCCACAGAGCTGCGTTGCAGAGAGGTGTAAAAGGGGTGTGGCCTCTCTACACGTCTCTGCAACGCAGCCTCTGGCGCATATTGGAGGTTCCTGGTGGGCTAGTTGGCCCCTAGGGACCCTCAGGATTCAAGGGACTTAATCCCCCAACTTAAAACGCGCAACGGGGCGCGTTTGCACAGATGTCACCTCAGGCCCCGCCCCTCCCTTCACCATTGTGCTAATATTCCTCTAAAATCAGCCGAAATACGAATTCCGATTTACTCACCTGTTATCAGGAGAGACCTCAGTGCTGTATCTTTCAGCCCAGTACTGGTCCTGAAAAGTAATTCTAACCATACTTACCAGTAACTTGAATTTCCTTCCATAGGCTAACATTGACTGGTTTCACTTGGAAATTCTTCTAAGTGTGGAGTTTTGGAACTTTAAAATATTCCTCTAAAATCAGCCGAAATACGAATTCCGATTTACTCACCTGTTATCAGGAGAGACCTCAGTGCTGCATCTTTCAGCCCAGTACTGGTCCTGAAAAGTAATTTTAGCCGTACTTACCGGTAACTTGAATTTCCTTCATAGGCTAACATTGACTGGTTTCACTTGGAAATTCTTCTAAGTGTGGAGTTTTGGAACTTTAAAATATTCCTCTAAAATCAGCCGAAATACGAATTCCGATTTACTCACCTGTTATCAGGAGAGACCTCAGTGCTGCATCTTTCAGCCCAGTACTGATCCTCAAAAGTAATTTTAACCGTACTTACCAGTAACTTGAATTTCCTTCCATAGGATATCATTGCCTGCTTTTTGCTGAAAAAGTTTCTAAGTGTTGATTTTGAAACATACAAATATTCCTCTAAAATCAGCCGAAATCCGAATTCTGATTTACTCACCTGTTATCAGGAGAGACCTCAGTGCTGCATCTTTCAGCCCAGTACTGGTCCTGAAAAGTAATTTTAACCGTACTTACCAGTAACTTGAATTTCCTTTCATAGGCTAACATTGACTGGTTTCACTTGGAAATTCTTCTAAGTGTGGAGTTTTGGAACTTTAAAATATTCCTCTAAAATCAGCCGAAATACGAATTCCGATTTACTCACCTGTTATCAGGAGAGACCTCAGTGCTGCATCTTTCAGCCCAGTACTGATCCTCAAAAGTAATTTTAACCGTACTTACCGGTAACTTGAATTTCCTTCAAAGGCTAAGATTGACTGGTTTTCAGCAAAAAGTTTCAAAGTGTTGATTTTCACAAACTACAAATATTCCTTAAAAATCGCCTGTATGACTTAAACGCATTTTTTCAACTGTTTACAGGAGATGCACCAGTGCTGGATCCAGGATCCAACACTGAGTAAGAAAAAGTAACAATAACAGTTTTTACCTGCTAAGTGAATTTCCTTCCATAGGATAACATTGGTGATTCTATGAGAAAAAGTTTCTAAGTGTCAACTTTTAAAATACAATAATATTCCTTAAAAATCACGACTGTAACCAAAACGCTTTTACTCAACTGTTTACAGGAGATGTAGCAGGACTGACTCTAGGATCCAGTCCTGTGGTTACAAAAGTAATCCATAAAGTAACTAATTGCATTTAACTAGAAATTCACATTGAGCTGAATGTTGCATTGTGTTTGAAAATGTGTTGCCCATTGCAACAACTGTAACTACTGTACTTAAAAGTCTATTGCCTATCTGCAAAGTATTTAAACTAAAGTAATTCATTCTGAGAAAGTATTTTTTGTAATGTAATGTATAATGTAATTACAATGTAATTTAAAAAATAAAATATGTAAAAAAAATTGTTTCTAAAAATGTAGTAAATCAGTATGAAAAAATTAATATAACAATTAATACATTTAAAAATTGTCATTTACAAACCTTTGAAATTCACTGAAAAACCGTAGGTTTCAGGCACGTTATAGTTAGAAATTAGCATTTAAAAAACCTTTGAAATTCACTGAAAAAACCATAGGTTTCAGACACGTTATAGTTACAAATTAGCATTTAAAAAACCTTTGAAATTCACTGAAAAAACCATAGGTTTCAGACACGTTATAGTTACAAATTAGCATTTAAAAAACCTTTGAAATTCACTGAAAAAACCATAGGTTTTAGGGACAGTTTTAGTTACTTGGACATTGCACTCGTACAAAACCCGTGAAATTCCCCCGTTATAGTTAGTTCAGCTAACTATAACTCGCGCCCGCAATGCACTGCTGATGATGTCACATATTACATCACTCATGACATGGTCAGTGACATCACTGATGACATCACTGATGACATCTCAAATGACATCACTGATGACATCATCCACGTGATAATCTGATGCACCTCCTCACACCCTAATATAACCTTTGATACACCCACTCTAAAATACAGACTGCCATTCGCAAAACCATAGACACTCCAACACCAATAACTACATACCCAGTCACTGATTCTTAGGTCTACACACACACATCCACTCACTCACCCGTACAGTCACTCATACTTACGGTCACTCAGTACAGGACTATCATATGCACTCTTACTCCTATATAGACACTCAAACAACGCCACTCATCCATAGAGATACTCACACACCTAGTCAGTCATGCAAATAATTAAACACACTGCCATTTACTCACCTATACAGTTATACACACACCAGCTCACTTACTCATACAAATAGTAGCACATTGTTACGCTCTTATACAATCACAGATACAAGCACACACTCATCCATACAGCCACTATCACAATCACTCACTCTTGCTTATAGCTATTTATATACTCCAACACACATATATACTGCCTTTCACATATGTACTTACTCACACATGTACCACTGGGACATACATTCACTCACTAACACACTCTTACACACACTTACCCACCCATACAGTCTATCACAGATGCACTCTTGAAACCATCCACCCAGTGAATCACCCACTCACACATCTATGCACAGAGTTGCACACACCCCTCCCACACAAACACTCAGGCACCCATACAGATACTCAGACAAGCATTCAATAACTCATATAGACACTCATTTAGCTATTCACAAACACATGCAGCCACTTACACAGCAACAGACAGACGGATACAGACATTCACCCAGTTTAGTCACTAACCCATGCATTCAGTAAGATACGTTAAATCACTCACTTATAGTCAGTCACGCACCTACTAAATCATCCATACAGACACTTACACACCCACTCATTCTTCAATACGTCTTTTCCTATATATATTAAAAATATTTAAACTTTACAGAAACACACAGTCACTGGATGATGTCATCAGTGATGTCATTTGAGATGTCATCAGTGATGTCATCAGTGATGTCACTGACCATGTCATGAGTGATGTAATATGTGACATCATCAGCAGTGCATTGCGGGGCGCGAGTTATAGTTAGCTGAACTAACTATAACGGGGAATTTCACGGGTTTTGTACGAGTGCAATGTCCAAGTAACTAAAACTGTCCCTAAAACCTATGGTTTTTTCAGTGAATATATATATGTATATATATTCACTGAAAAAACCATAGGTTTTAGGGACGTTATAGTTAGAAATTAGCATTTAAAAAACCTTGGAAATTCACTAAAAAAACCATAGGTTTCAGGGACGTTATAGTTAGAAAGTCGCATTTAAAAACCCTTAGAAATTCACTGAAAAAACCATAGGTTTCCGGGACGTTATAGTTAGCAATCAGCATTTAAAAAACCTTAGAAATTCACTGAAAAGACCCACAGGTTTCAGGGACGTTATAGTTAGTTGGACATTTCACTCGTACAAAACCAGAGAAATTCGGCCATTATAGTTAGTAGAGCTAACTATAACACGCGCCCCGCAATGCACTGCTGATGACGTCACATATTACATCACTCATGACATGGTCAGTGACATCACTGATGACATCACTGATGACATCTCAAATGACATCACTGATGACATCACTGATGACATCATCCATGTGATAATCTGATGCACCTCCTCACACCCGAATAAAACCTTTTATACACCCACTCTAAAATACAGACTACCAATATAGAAACCATAGACAGACCAATAGCAGTTAGTACATACCCGCTCAGTGATTCCTAGGTCTACACACACACACATCCACTCATTCACCCATACAGTAACTCATACATGCAGTCACTCATCAATACAGCACTATCATATGCACTCATACACCTATACATACACTCACACACCGCCACTCATCCATAGACTTACTCACACACCTACTCAGTCATGCAAAGAATCAATCACACCCATTTACTCACCTATACAGTTATACACAGACCACCTCACTTATTTATACAAATACTAACACATACTTACTCTCTTATACAATCACTGATACAAGCACACACTCATCCATACAGCCACTCTCACAATCACTCACTCTCACGTATAGTCATTTATATACTCCAACACTCACATATACTGCCTTTCACATATGTAGTTACTCACACATATACCACTGAGACATCCATTCACTCACCAACACACCCATACACACACTCATCCACCCATGCAGCCCTTCACAGATGCACTCTTGAACCCATACACCCAGTGAATCACCCACTCACACATCTATGCACAGAGTCACCCACCCCCACCCACTCACACAGACACTGAGGCACCCATACAGATACTCAGACAACCAATCAATAACCCATATAGACAGTCATGTAGCTACTCACCAACCCATGCAGCCGCTTATACACCAACTGACAGACTGATACAGACATTTACACAGTTTACTCACTAACCCATGCATTCAGTAAGATACGCTTAATCAGTCAGTTATACAATCAGTAATGCACCTACTAAATTATCCATTAAGACACTTATACACCCACTCATTCTTCAATACACCTTGGCATATATATATATAAAACATATTTAAACTTTAAAGAAACACACATTCACTGGATGATGTCATCAGTGATGTCATCAGTGATGTCATTTGAGATGTCATCAGTGATGTCATCAGTGATGTCACTGACCATGTCATGAGTGATGTAATATGTGACGTCGTCAGCAGTGCATTGCGGGGGCGCGAGTTATAGTTAGCTCTACTAACTATAACGGCCGAATTTATCTGGTTTTGTACGAGTGAAATGTCCAACTAACTATAACGTCCCTGAAACCTGTGTTTTTTTCAGTGAATTTCTAAGGTTATTTAAAAGCTAATTTCTAACTATAACGTCCCTGAAACCTATGGTTTTTTCTGTGAATTTCTAAGGTTTTTTAAATGCTAATTTCTAACTATAATGTCCCTGAAACCTATGTTTTTTTAGTGATTTTCTAAGGTTTTTTAAATGCTAATTTCTAACTATAATGTCCCTAAAACCTATGGTTTATTCAGTGAATTTCTAAGGTTTTTTAAATGCTAATTTCTAACTATAACGTTCCTATTAAGTCCCCTTGAATCCTGAGGGTCCCTGGGGGCCAACTAGCCCACCAGGTACCTCCAGTAAGTGCCACAGAGCTGTGTTGCAGAGAGGTGTTCTGAGGCCATGCCCCTTTTTACACCACGCTGCAAACGCGGCTTCTGGCGCACTGCTGCTCGGAGGATGAAGTCCACTTGTGTCCTGAGGTCCTCAGGACACAAGAGGACCTCATTGCCACACCAGCAGTGCACCAGAAGCCGCGTTTGCACAGTGGTGTAAAAAGGGGCTTGGCCTCGGACCACCTCTCTGCAACGCAGCTCTGTGGCACTTACTGGAGGTACCTGGTGGGCTAGTTGCCCCCAGGGACCCTCAGGATTGAAGGGGACTTAATCCCTCAATTTACAACATGCCAGAAGGTGTGTTTGCACACTTGTTATATCAGGCCCGCCCCCTCCCTGCACCACTGTGCAAACGCGCCCCCTGGCATGTTGTAAATTGGGGGATTAAGTCCCCTTGAATCCTGAGGGTTCCTGGGGGCCAACTAGCCCACCAGGTACCTCCAGTAAGTGCCACAGAGCTGCGTCGCAGAGAGGTGTAAAAAGGGGCGTGGCCTCGGACCACCTCTCTGCAACTCAGCTCTGTGGCGCTTACTGGAGGTACCTAGTGGGCTAGTTGGCCCCCAGGGACCCTCAGGATTGAAGGGGACTTAATCCCCCAATTTACAACGCGCCAGGGGGCGTGTTTGCACACTTGTTATATCAGGCCCCGCCCCCTCTCTGCACCACTGTGCAAACAAAACCCCTGGTGCATTGTAAGTTGGGGGATTAAGCCCCCTTGAATCCTGAGGGTCCCTGGGGGCCAACTAGCCCACCAGGTAGCTCCAGTAAGTGCCACAGAGCTGCCTTGTAGAGAGGTGTAAAAAGGGGCGTGGCCTCGGACCACCTCTCTGCAATGCAGCTCTGTGGCGCTTACTGGAGGTGCCTGGTGGGCTAGTTGGCCCCCAGGGACCCTCAGGATTGAAGGGGACTTAATCCCCAAAATTACAACGTGCCAGGGGGCGTGTTTGCACACTTGTTATATCAGGCCCCGCCCCCTCCCTGCACCACTGTGCAAACACGCCCCATGGTGCGTTGTAAGTTGGGGGATTAAGTCCCCTTGAATCCTGAGGGTACCTGGGGGACAACTAGCCCACCAGGTACCTCAAATAAGCACCACATAGCTGCATTGCAGAGAGGTGTAAAAAGGGGCGTGGCCTCAGGCCACCTCTCTGCAACGCAGCTCTGTGGTGCTTACTGGAGGTACCTGGTGGGTTAGTTGGCCCCCAGGGACCCTCAGGATTGAAGAGGACTTAATCCCCCAATTTACAACACGCCAGGGGGCGCGTTTGCACACTTGTTATGTCAGGCCCCGCCCCCTCCCTGCACCACTGTGTAAATGTGCCCCCTGGCACGTTGTAAGTTGGGGGATTAAGTCCCCTTGAATCCTGAGGGTCCCTGGGGGCCAACTAGCCCACCAGGTACCTCCAGTAAGCACCACAGAGCTGCGTTGCAGAGAGGTGAAAAAGGGGCGTGGCCTCAGACCACCTCTCTGCAACGCAGCTCTGTGGCGCTTACTGAAGGTACCTGGTGGGCTAGTTGGCCCCCAGGGACCCTCAGTATTCAAGGGGACTTAATCCCCCAACTTAGAACGCGCCAGGGGGCCCGTTTGCAGAGTGCTGCAGGGAGGGGGCGGGGCCTCCGGTGAGTTGCCGGTTTCTTTTTTCTTTTTTTTATTCTTATTTTATGGGAGGGGGGCTGCGTGGCCCCCTTCCCTGGGCCACTTTTGGCCCCAGGGACCCCATCCCCCAGGGCCTGAGCATTATCTTTGTTTTTTTTTAAAAACAGGAAGGGAGTGGCTTGGCCCCCCTTCCCTTGGCCACTATTGGCCTGGGGACCCCATCCCCCGGGGCCTGGCCTGGGTTATTTATTTATTTATTTAAAATTTCGGGGGAGGGGAGCCATGTGGCCCCCCTCCCGGGCCACTTCTGGCCCGGAGACCCCATCCCCCGGGACCTGGCCTGACCATTGGGGACCGTGGGGGGAGCCCCAATGCCCCCACGGTACCGCTGGCTCCCCGCCTCCTGCAGGAGCCGCCATTGCTTTTGCACAAGGGGAGCTGCTGACATGCAGCTCCCCTTGTGCAAAGCTACCTGCTTTGTTTGAAGCGAGAGCAGGTTTCTGCTCTCGCTTCCAAAACCAAAGCAGAGTTTGCATGACAGGGCGGGAGCCGTGCTCCCGCCCTGCCATAGCAAACAGCAATGTCCCGGGGTGGGCCCCGGGACATTGCAGGAGCTGGCCCTGGGGGGTGGCAGTCCCCAGGGCCATCAAGGGCTCCAGGAGGGGGGCCACGTGGCATCCCTCCTTCATTTCTAAAGCCCCGGGGAGGTGGTGGTCCCCTGGGCCCGGGGTCCGTAATGGACCCCCAAATTTAAATATAGAGAGCCCCGGGGAGGTGGTGGTCCCTGGGGCATGTGGGAGGGTCAAGCCCCCCACACACATATTTTTATTAAAAAAACAGAGCCCCAGGGAGGTGGTAGTACCCGGGGCTGCAGTGGGGCCGCGTGCCCCCGTGTTTAATTTGCAAAGCCCTGGGGAGGTGGTGGTCCCCGGGGCGTGTGGGGGGCTCGAGCCCCTCACACACATTTTATTTTAAAAAATATGAGAGCCCCGGGGTGGTGGCGGTCACCGGGGCTGCGGGGGGCCGCGAGCCCCACCCGCATTCAATAAACTAAGCCCCGGGGAGGTGGCGGTCCCCGGGGCTGCGGGGGGCCACCACGGGCCCCCGCTAATTAAATAGGCATGCCCCCTGGACCAGGCCCACCCGGGGGCTTAAGAATAATGAAGCGCGGGAGTCCGCGCTTCGTTTTTTTTTTCTCGCCGGGTTCGCGACCCCAGCGCGAATTCGGCTGAGTTTTTTTTTTTAATTCTTATTTTGGCCCTGGGGGTCCTTGTGGGACCCCCTGAGCAGGCCTAGGGGGTCAGGGTGTTTGTACCCTGCCCCCTTTTCTTGTTTGTCACCTTTTTATTTCCTCTTTTTTGTGACTCGGTTACCGAGTCACAAGATGGCTGCCAACACTTTCTGGTTTGGAGTGTTGGCAGCCAATCAGAGTGAAGCTCGTGCCCGGAAGGGTTTGCAAACCCTCCTCGGCGCTCAGATATCGAAACTTTTCTTTTTCTAATTTCTCAAAAACTACTGAACGGATTTATACCATTTAAAAAAAAGGGCTCTTTCTGAACCAAGACCTACCTTTTTGCCAAATTTGGTGTAATTCCGTTCAGCAGTTCGGGCTGTAGCTTTGTCTAAAGTTCCTATGGAAATTAACATGGGGAAAATGCGTTTTGGGACCCCCCTTTTTTCTCGGCCCCTGCTTGACGAATCACCCCGAAACTTTCAAGACAGGAGCTGACCAGAGCGCCCCACTAGTTTTGAAAATTTTGCGAAGATTCGTCAAACGGCGCCAAAGATATTGGCAAAAGAAAAAACGCTTGAAAAAAGCCCTTGATGGCCCTGGGGACCGCCACACCCCAGGGCCGGCTCCTGCAATGTCCCGGGGTGCCCACCCCCGGGACATTGCTGTTTGCTATGGCAGGGCGGGAGCACGGCTCCCGCCCTGTCATAGCAAACTCTGCTTTGTTTTTGGACGCGAGAGCAGGAAACCTGCTCTCACGTCCAAAACCAAAGCAGAATTAGCTTTGCACAAGGGGAGCTGCATGTCAGCAGCTCCCCTTGTGCAAAAGCAATGCCGGCTCCCGCAGGAGGCGGGGAGCTGGCAGGACCGTGGGGGCATTTGTGCTCCCCCCACGGTCCCCAACGGTGAGGCCAGGCCCCGGGGGATGGGGTCCCCGGGGCCAGAGGTGGCCCGGGAGGGGGGCCACGTGGCCCCCCCTCCCCTCTAATTAAAAAAATAATTAAAAAAAACCCAGAAAGGCCGGCCCCGGGGGATGGGGTCCCCGGGGCCATAATTGGCCTGAGGAGGGGGGCCATGCGGCCCCCCTCCAAATAAATAAATAATTAAATTTTTTTAAAGTCTGGCCATGCCCCGGGGGATGAGGTCCCCGGGGCCGAAATTGGCCTCCGGAGGGGTGCACGTGGCCCCCTTTCCGATTTTGTTTTTACATTTTTTTATAAAAAGGGTCAGGCCCTGGGGGATGGGGTCCCCAGGGCCCCAAAAATATAAAAGAAGGGGGGCCACACAGCCCCCCTTGTAAAAAAATATTTTTAAAAAAGCCGGCATCTCGCCGGAGGCCACTCCACCACTCTGCAAACGCGCCCCCTGGCGCGTTGTTAGTTGGGGAATTAATTCCCCTTGAATACTGAGGGTCCCTGGGGGCCAACTAGCCCACCAGGTACCTCCATTAAGCACCACACAGCTGGATTGCAGAGAGGTGGTCCGAGGCCACGCCCCTTTTTACACCACTCTGCAAACGGGCCTCTTGGCGCACTGCTGGTGGGGCGATGAGGTCCTCTTGTGTCCTGAGGACCTCAGGACACAAGTGGACTTCATCCCCCAAGCATCTCTTTTAAAGAAATGGGGGGCCTCATGGACCCCCTCCTGGGCTGTTCTCGCCCTGAGGACTGCCACCTCCTGGGGCAGGCCCTTAATCAAGGAAGGAGGGGGGTACGTGGCCCCCCTCCAGAGCCATGCAAGGACCTGGGGACCACCACCCCCCAGGGCGACTCCTGATATGTCCCTGGGTGCCCACCCCCGCTACATAGCTGTTTGCTACAGCTTGGCGGAAGCAAAACCACTCCTGCCAAGCCATAGTAAACTGTACTCGGTTTTGAACAAGCGAGAACATTTTGCTCTTGCTTGCTCAAATCAGAGCACAATTGCTTTTACACACAGAGAACTACATGTTAGCAGCTCCCTATGTGTAAAAGCATTGCCTGCTCTCCCAAGAGGCGCGCAGCCGGCCAGGACCATGTGGGCCTTCACGCTCCCCGCGGTCCCCATCTTTAGTGAGTGGGTGCCTAGACAAGGCACCAACATTAAAGTCCGGGCCCTGGGGGATTGGTTCCGGGGCAATATTTGGCCCGGGGGGCATCCTGGGACGTGGCCACTCGGCCCCCTCCCTTTAATGAAGTAAAACATTTTTTTTAAAAGCTGGGCCTTGGATGATGGGGTTTCCTGAATACAGAAAAATAAAAAATAAAAAAAGACCGGAAAGTCGCCGGGGGCCCTGCCCCCTTTCTCTACCACTCTGCAAATGCACCTCCTGGTTGGGGGATGAAGTCCTCTTGGGTCTAGAGGGTCCTTGGGGAACTACAAGCCCTCTGGTTACCTCCAGTACGTCCCACACAATGAGATTGGTGAGAGGTCTTCGGAGGCAATGCCCCCTTTCTCCACCACTCTGCAAACGTGCCTCCTGGCACACTGCTGGTTGGGAGGTGAAGTCCCCTTGGATGCCAATGGTCTTTGTGGAGCAAGAAGCCCTCCTGTTATCTCCAGTGTGCCCCACACAGCCTGATTGCTGAGAGGAATTCGGAGGCCATTACCTCTTTCTCCACCACTCTGCAAACGTGCCTCCTGATGCACTGCTGGTTGGGGGATGAAGCCCTCTTAGATCTAAAAGGCCCTAGGGTGCCACAGGCAGTCCTGTTACCTCCAGTAAGTCCCACACAGTGTGATTGGTGATAGGTCTTCCAAAGCAATGCCCCCTTTCTCCACCACTTTTCAAACGTGTCTCCTGGCACACTGCTGGTTGGGAAGTGAAGTCCCCTTGGATGCTGATGGTCTTTGTGGGGCAAGAAGCCCTCCTGTTATCTCCAGTGAGTCCCACACAGCCTGATTGCTGAGAGGACTTCGGTGGCCATGACCTCTTTCTCTACCACTCTGCAAACGTGTCTCCTGGTGCACTGCTGGTTGGGGGATGAAGCCCTCTTAGCTCCAGGGGGTCCTGGGGGGCCACAGGCAGTCCTGTTACCTCCAGTAAGTCCCATACAGTGGGATTGGTGAGAGGTCTTCGGAGGCAATGCCCCCTTTCTCCACCACTCTGCACACATGCCTCCTGGCACATTGCTGGTTGGGAGGTAAAGTTCCTGTGGATGCTGATGGTTTTTGTGGGGCAAGAAGCCCTCCTGTTATCTCCAGTGAGTCCCACACAGCCTGATTGCTGAGAGGACTTCGGAGGCCATGACCTCTTGCTCCACCACTCTGCAAATGTGCCTCCTGGAGCACTGCTGGTTGGGGGATGAAGCCCTCTTAGCTCCAGAGGGGCCTAGGGGCCATAGGCAGTCCTGTTACCTCCAGTAAGTCCCACACAGCCTGATTGCTGAGAGGATTTTGGAGGCCACACCACCTTTCTTCGTCACTCTGCAAACATGCCTCCTGGTGCACTGCTGGTTGGGGGATTAAGTACCTTTGGTTTTCAGAGGGTCCTTGGGGGCCAACTACCCCTCCTGTTACCTACACTAAGCCCCACACAGCCTGATTACTGAGAGGACTTTGGAGGCCCCACCCCTTCCTCCACCACTCTGCAAACGCATCTGCTGGCATACTACTGCTTGGGGAATGAAGTCCTCTTGGCTGCTGAGGGACCTTGGGGGCCAAGAAGCCCTCCTGTTATCTCCAGTAAGTCCCTTAAAGCAGGATTCCTGAGAGCTGGTCGGAGGTACCAACCCCTTTCTCCACCACTCTGCAAATGTGACTACTAATCAAAAAACCATAGAAATTTACTGAAAGAAACAAAGGTTACAGGGTCGTTATAGTTAGGAAATAGTATTAAAAAAGCCTTAGAAATTCACAGAAAAAAACAAATGTTACAGGGACGTTATAATTAGGCTGAGATTTCACTTGTACAAAACCAGTGAAATTCAGCAGTTATAGTTACCTGAGCTAACTATAACATATGTCCCGCAATGCACTGCTTATGACCTCACATATTACATCACTGGTCAGTGACATCACTGATTACATCTCAAATGACATCACTGATGAGAACAGCAGCATTATAAATTTGCTGAGAGCCGCAGATAAAAACCGTGGCCATTTTCACCATTTCAAAAAAACATGTACCCTTGAGTAAGCACTGAATGAACTCACCTACTCCAGGTACTAGAACTTGTGCCAGATTGCCCACAAGAGGAACGTTAGACTTTTGCTTGTCTGAAAGGCAATTCACTTAAAACCAGGCAGTCAAACCCATATCATGTTGCACACAGAGTTAGATCATGCTATCTGTTATACATCATAGTGGGTAATTAGGCATGTTTGTATGGTGTCACATATGCCTAATAAATCTATTCTCTAGCAAATGTTTGTGTATAGATGTTTTCTATTGAGTATGGTGAAGAGTCTGTCAAATTTCACTCAGGACGTTTACACACATACACACACACTCACACACACACACACGCACATACACACACACTCTCTCTTCTTTCTCTCTAGTCTCTCATATTGTGTTTTTAGTTTCTCTTAACTGCACTCCGCTCCCTTTCCACAGTCCCTTAAATTCCTCTTCTGCACTGCCTCTCTTGTAATGATTTTTAACATGATATGCCAGCATGTTTGTTGGAAAACAAGTAGCCCCCTAATCCTAATGATCAAACTACACCCCTGAACATGCCTTTCTAAAGTAAGCAAAACCACTGATCTGACATCTAAAAGCTGAGAGGCCCTGTGGTGCATTTCATGGGAGAGACTACATAGCTGGTATAGCTCTCACTGAGGGAAGGCTACAGTTATTTTTAAATTCTTACAGATTTAACAACCTGTTTCAGACAGAGCATTGCCAGCTGCCAATTCCCCTCAATTGTCATGTTGAAGTGATGCAGCTTCAAAAGTCGCAGGAAGAGTTCTGTGATGAAATCCTGCTTGTGTCAGCAGAATTTCAAGACACTGATGTTTTTGCTGAAAGGAATATGGAATATGGCTAACTCACTATGAGCAAGTAAGCAGTGACATCTCCAGCCATCTCTACGCAGTACTATTAGCACAGAGATAACTCTCAGTAAAACAGTCTGCAACAGACACAAAAAATGCTACCTGGGAAAGGGGATGTTTTGAACAGAATGTATGGCAAGTTCTCCAAAGATAACAGAGGTGGTCTGTCAATGGAGCCTTCCAGCTATGTTAAAGAAGGGTCACAAGTTCAGACACTGATCTAATAAATTTGGAGCTTTTAGAAGCTGCACAGGCCTGGCCTTTTCATGTCATAAACACAATGGTATTCTACCTTCCAACCAGTGTTTTCTTCAACTATGTATTCAGCGTGGAAAAAAATAGTTGGGGCAAAGTGTTGTGGTGTAGTTTAGTTTCCAAAGTAAAGGTGTTTGGACAAAATATCTGAAAAAAATATTGTGATGCAAAAATACAGTCTCACAATATCAGGATGACAGAAATATCTTTTTCAGAAATATCGAAGGTAAAAATATAGTTTTCACAGAATATCGTTTTATGTATTATCGTTTGTAAGTGTTAATTAGTATGTAAAGTATTGTAGTGTGTTTGATTGCATATGTTTTAAGTAAGATGATTTATTAGTTAGGAAATTGTTGGAATTTGTATTTTTTGTTGTATTAATGTAAATAAATAATGCTTTTATACTTTTTTTAATAGCTGAATATTGGGTTTTTCGGGGATAAGGGTGGGGTGATTTTGATCTTGAGAGTACTTTGAAACTGTTTTGCATTGGTAACTTAAGAGAATTTTACACTAAAGTGTTGATCTTGATTATGTTTCACTTGTAAGTGAATTGACACAAATTATACTGACGTACAATATGGTTGACCAAATATCAAATTTTCATGCAAAAGCAACCACATCCACATGTATGGTCGCAGTGTGTGGTTTTCACAGTTTTTATAAGAAATACATGTACTTTACATGGAGAAAAATGGTGTGAATTTGCACACTCCTAGTTAAAATCACATTAATCTGCAAGAGCAGTTAACACAGAAATCTGAGCACTTGCATATAAAGCTACTCCACTGAAGCAACAGTTTTCATATTAAAGAGTGAGTGATTGATGGAGTGAAAGACCGAGTGGCTGAGTGAATGTTTGACTAAGAGCATTTCTAATGTGTTAAGTCACAAACTGATTTGTCCTAATACAATGATCTGATCATCTGACAGGCTGAAGAACTCTTCAAGATGTTCTCTGAACCTACTGGTTAATAGGAGGAGATATCTACTATTCATATTCACCAAAAAGTATTATTTTTTTTTTTAGCTCAAGTGGTAGAGCTTTCTATAATCACATACCATTCTCATTTAAAAACTTCTGTAAGTCCCACCATTTCAATAATGAATTTTGAAGTTGTAAGCAGAGTATGACCTCCAAATTGCATGGTGCACTCTGGGAACAAAAAGGTTTTTGGAGCATACATTTTAATGGAAAGTCAAGAAAGGCCATTAAATATCAGTTTATTTGTTTTTTTGGTGTCCACAGAAAGCCAGTGCTATTCCTATCATCTCTTAGAAATGTGATGTGACTACATGAGCATCAACCATTTCATCAGAGGGAAATGGGAGCACGCTCCTAAATAAAGACAGATCAAATGAAAATATAGCCCACTGGTGATTGTCCCGAATTAATATCTAAGATTGACAACCCAACCCTTCTAAAACCTAAAGTGTAACCTATGTGAAATTCCACTCTCAAAAGAAAAATGTGTTTGGAAAAAAAAGAGTTATTATATGAATATTAGTTAGTTACAGAAAGTATTACCTCAGTTGGTTATCCATTAGACTGAAAATAGATTTTCATGACAGATACATAGACCACTATTACCACAGGTGTTCTAATCAATTTGCCCTTTAGAGGCTGAAGTTGTGATGCCAATTATCACCATAGGACTGCTAGCAAAGTTTAATCTTGGAAGTCTGGAGAATTGAGGTCATTAATATGTCAAGTAGTATAGTGGAGACTATTGATCACTGTGGAAACCTGCAGTGAATTTAATATATTGAGGGGAAAAATGTCCAGTGGTAACCATATGAGACTAATATTATAAAGCAGATGTAACCTAGCAGATAATGTAGCCCTGTCTGAGAAGTGTGCAACTCTGAATCCATATCGCAGGTAATTGAAAAAAATACATTATATCATAGAAAACACAAGTTTAAAAAGTACCAACTTTTACACCCACTGTTTGTCTACTAAATCTTTATTGTTGCCTCAAAAATCGATGAGTGTGGTACATGTACCATTGCCTAGCCTGGGCATTCTATTTTAACAGACAAGAAGGTGGCATAGAAAAATCCTTGGCTTCTACCATGTGGTGTTTTTCTGACAGAGCCTGGGTGATGCCTACTGGATGGTGTTACCAGAGACCTAGGTACCATTGAAACCGTCCATATTGACTTTGGCCAAGGTCAAAACAAAGACTCTCTGACAATCTGGGTACTATAAATTGGGTGTTGAACTGCTTCATTTTTAATTATTGCATATACTTTGAAAACTGGATCTTGTGAAATAAACTAAACAGGGGGTGTTAAGGAGAACATGTGGGGTTGCTGAGGTGTGATGCTTCAGGCAGCACTTCGAAACACTACTGTTGCATGCCATAGGTGTGCCACCCTGACATCACTCAGCTTGTGGCAGTGACAGATCTACCCTTAAATCAACTGTTTGACAAATTCTTTACATCCAGGCATAGAAAATTGCATGACTGGTAGTGAGCGATACTGTTGAATCCATCTGGCTGGTGGAGGCTGTTGTCTCGTCTGTTTTTGGTGGTTGAAGCAGCTGGGATGCTGAATCACCTGAAGGTATACCAGAATGTTTCTTTTTTATGTGGTTCAGCATGCTCATTTTGCCTGTAGGAAATCCACCTTTTCTGCCTGGTCATCCCGATTTTTCACCTTTTTCTGGACCAAATTTTATTGCTGGATTTTAGACTTTGCTCATTGGAGCACTTCTGTCCTGTGCCCAGTGTATATACTCCTGAACCCTAAAACATGGAGAAATTGGCTAATCCCTGATCAGTGTATTTTTAAGTTTCTATAAAGCCATAGTATATGGTGTAGAAATACATCCATGGTATGAAAAGTTAAATGTCACCTGCAGGCTGCAGCACTTATTGTGCCATCCAAAAATGGCTTCAGTCCTACCATTGTAGCCTGACTGCTGCAGAATAAAACTTGCATCACAATCAGTTAAAAATAACCATTTTGGACAAGTAAAAAACGCATTTTAATATTAGTAAGCCCTCCTATATCGGCCTACAAAGTAGGGTGCACAGGGTACATGTAGAAACGTAATGCTACCATGTCCCTTCAGTGACAAGGGCCAAAAAGCTAGTTCCACTAAGGCAAGCCTAGCTGTCCTATATAGACAACCAGAGTACTGATTAAAATACTAATACTGTATCTCAGGAATGGAACCGGCTAGAAAAATATTTAAACACTTATGTTCAATAATTATTAAATAGCCAATTCAATGGTGAATTCAGAGTTTTAATAAGTATTAAGGAAAAGTCACCTTTTCCCTGCCTAACGTCCTGGAGGCTCATTTGCATTTGCTCTCCAGCTTCTCCCAGCCTGTACTTGGCCTGAATAAGGTGTGAAGGATTTGCGAAATGCCTTCCACGAGCAAACAATAGTCTGACCTGAATGGGCATATATGACTCCTCTGAACTCCACAGAGTATTAAAAAAATGACGTTTGGGGCATCCTGTGACATCACACTGTCAAATCCTGCTTGACAGGTCTGTTGAGCCACATGTAACTCTTGCGGTACCATTGAAAGGTAAAGTACAGGATTGCTAGGTTGCTAAAGGACCCTGCTTTTGTCCTATCAGATTTCTGTCTCTGTGTTTGTTGTTGGTGCAGTACTTGCTTCAAACTTGATGTTTGTGTTAGATGTGGGAGAACATTGGCAATTTCCCTATGACACTCCCACACACACACACCCATTTGTCATCTTGAAAATCCCTGACAGATGGCATTCTGGATCTGTTTGCAGTAAGGCAAACTTTTGTATGGTGGAAACGCCTTACTTCTTGAACTGGGCCTTGATGACTAGGAGCAGTGGTCCTACAATGTGTCTGGTGCTGGGAGAAGGTTAGTGGGCACAGGCACTTACAGCTTATTTTGGGTGTACTGAGGAGGAAAATTATTTGACCTCAATCTTAGGTATGCTACGTAATGGACAGTGTGTGGCCATGAATTATGAGCTGTGTTTGTTAGGGTCTGAAATTGAGCATATGGACAAAGATGTTTTGATGTTAAGTGCAAAGGGATAGTTAAAAAACTATCAAAAAAAGGTGAAGTAGAAAAAAAAGGTAAGGTAAGAATACAAAATTGCCAGCCATGGGTTATACGTAGTAGTACTGATTGAAAAGAGACGAGAATGTAAAACACATAGGTGTTGGTTGGACTTGCGTCCGCCCAACACCGTCTCGGAAACGAGACCGACTGACCTCCAGTCGCGGTCCCGACCGCTGATTAGGATGTGACCGAACACTGTTCGGTCGCATTCTGACATTTCCCTATGAAAGCATGTGTTACGGCCGTAAACCGGCCGTAGTACATACTCCCATAGGTAAATGGGAGGTGGTGTTAATCCCTGCACCCCATGGCAGGCACCTCAAGGTGCCTGCCACAAGGTGCAGGGATTACCAGGGGTGCACTATAGGTGCCCCCTCGGCCCCCAACCGGAGGCCGCAAGGGAAAGGGGACCCTGCTAGGGGCCCCCAAACACGCTTTCCGACTGGGTTTCCATGTCAGAAAGGCCGGCATGGAAACCTTGCTGGAAACCGTGCATCGTAATCCAGATGGCGTAAACCGCAGTCCATTTGGATTACGTGCCGGTTTCGACTGGCTGATGGGCTCCATTAGCCCGTCGGAAGTCAGCCAGAATGACTGGCCCATTTCAATTCTGACCGGCTGAATTAAAATCAGCTGGTCGGAATTGAAACCGACGATGTCGGTTGTAAGGCCTCCGACCTGAGGTCAGAGGCCTTACGACCAACATCGTAATAGGCCCCATACTGTTTACGTTAGCGTCAAGAGTTTGAATGGACAAAAATATAAAAACTACCCAGGAGGTTCAGAAGGAAGCCTCTGGATAATAATGCTTTGCTTTTGCCATTTAATGATGCCCAAGGTACCAACCTCAGGAGGATGGAAAGCTAAGTTGATCTTGTCAAGTTTCAAATTTGAGACCTGAAGATCATTGCATGTTTCAGAGGCAAATGCAAAACTCACTGAGAGGGATAAAATGAAGGGTAGTTGCAGTGTGTGGAGTTGATGGAGCTAGAGAATTGGGATGGGCCCTTTCAGTGAAGTGGTTGGTAAAGTTCGTGATTAAAGGTACTGCTTGAGTTTGTCGAAAACATCCTTTACAATATTTTGGAAAAGGTAAGTGAGGAGGGAGACAGCACAGAATTTGGAAGATATAAAGGTTTATAAACAGGGAGTTTTTTAAAGTGCACCCATGATTGAGATGTGGATCAAATACGTGTTAAGGATGAAGGCAGTAATTGGATACAGGGCTTTAAAAATTTAGTATTGAAGTGGGTAGCTCGCAGGCATTTTTTGGCCAGTTGAAGAATGGGAATTAAATTCATGTATTGGCGAGATAGAAGGTAAAATCAAGTTTACTGAGTGTCAGGAAATGCAAATTGAGAAAATGAGGTTAAAGATCTAAGATTTGCATTGTATGAAATTACATGTTACATTGATGTTTTGCTGTGGAAGTTGTAGTAGTTGTTGGTAGTGAACATTATAGAGTAATGGATAGATGCAGTGACAATAATTACATTAATCATAAATGGATGGTCTTGGAGAAGTTGTGATTGTGTGAATGAAGGAAGACATACAGTGACTGCGAGAAGTAAGTCTTAGCAATATGAAAGACAAAGGATCGACTAAATGTTATCCTATTTTTAAAAAAGTATGACAACAATGTTCCACCATTTTTATAAGTCAGTAGACATACTGCTGTACATGATGGGGTGAACCAGATTTGTTGGTAGAGGAAAAGGTACAACTGTGCAGAGTGTGGGATTAATTGATGGGGTGTTTAGGGCATGGTTGAACGGTTTGATGGGTTCAGAGTAAGGTAAATATGTAGAGATATGACTATTTGGAGTACACACTTCATTGGGGAATGATATTTGATGGAAATATGAACTTAGATATTGAAGTTCATTGATATAATGAAACAGAATTACCACTTTTTGATTTTTTGTCTCTATAGTGGCTGTCAGGTCATGGACTGTTCCCTAAACATCTCATTTGTGGCAATAGAAGAGAATATGTAGGTTGACATATCTAAGTTGAAATCTCATGTCACTGTGTAACGAATGAGGCATTGGGAGGGAACCATAAACTAGTTTGAGTGCTATTAGAGATAAGCGACACAAAGGTTTTTAGTGGAGTTGATAAAATGCGGCTGAAATAAGATATATGTACACATGTCTCAGTATTGTAGCTTTCTTGCTTAAGGATTGTGGTTTATAATTTTCTCAAAATAGGAGCCAAAAGATGTACTGATGTCTGAAATGTCAAGATGCATCAGAAAGAAGACACCCTTGTAAAATACTACCTCTTTTCTAATAATCAGCTGACAATTATTTCATTTATCTGAATTTTATACATGTTCTTTAAACTATGGGAAAATAGATGTAAGTAGACAAACATGTTTTACCTCAATTTGGAAGGTTAGATAAAGGAAGAACAATTTTCTGCTGCAGTATACTAAATCTTTCAAATCAGAGACAGACTATAATGTCTTCATTGTATGTAAATTGTGTCAATTTTATTAAGATGTGGTATGTGATATAGCACTTAGAATATTTACTCTGTACTGTTTGCTAGAAAATTAAGCTGGCAAAATAAAGCATAAGTGATGTTCCAGTGTTGAACAAAATGTCAAAAAGGAACATATGCTCATGTGCAGTGAGATTCAAAGGTAAGGGCCCGATTACGACCATGGCGGACCCACCGCCAGACTGCCAAGGCAGCGGTCGGGAACATGCCGCCAAGCCGGCAGCATCCCGACCACGACATTACAACATTACCGCTGGGCTGGCGGTGCGTCGGCAGCACCGTATTGGCGGCGGGATGCTGTGGCTCTAGGAAAGAGCCTGCAGCCAATGCTGGCCATGTTGCAATGCCCCCTGGTGGTGAGGTGCACTGTTTCCCTGCAACACTGTCTGCAGGAGAAACAGTGCGAGCAACAGTGCAGGTGGCATGGGGGAAAACATGGCTGGCACCAGTAAAATGTCTCAAGGATACACTTGCCCTAGTGACATGTTTGCACCCCAAAACCTACCTTTCTGCCGACTTTCTCATGGCGGTGTCCCCACCATGAAAAGGTCGGTGGAAAGGCAGGTCATGATCAGCCCGGCAGCGGAAATGCCAGGACCGCCGATATGGGCCTTCGCTGACACTGCCACCTCGGAAGCAGACATGTTGGCGGTGGTGGCAGTCTTGCAGTGGTCCACCCGCCCTGATCGTGATCCAGCAGTCAGACCGCCAGGGTAGTGGGCGGTCTGGCTGCCAAAATGCAACAGCAGTTCAAAGACCACCAGGGTCGTAATTGGGCCTTAAGACAGAAGTGAGTGACATAGATGAGTGTTTTTCTCATACATTTGCTGAGCTTAGTAAAATACATGTGAAGAAATGAAAACTGTGCACCAGTCACTTGGAAGGTGAGTGAATTTCATCAGAATGGACACACTCCCAGGTTTATAAGGATTTAACATAGACAAAATATAGTTCACACTACTGATAGGTGAACAAATTTGATAGTGTTGATAAGAAAAAAATACACCTGCTACGATATTAAAAATAGTATACTGCTCACCCTGCAATTCTTTGATTTATTTTTTCAATACTGTGAAAATATTTTGATGTAATACTGAACCTGACCTAGAAAAAGTTACTGGGAACAATTTTAAATATTGTGCCTCAAGAATGGAAAAGTATTCAGCATTCAATATACCTGACTTCCAGCAACAATGTCAATGTCAATAAGGAACCCACAACTGGTATTTTAAAAATGAATGAAATACCATTTTATGAAGAAGCGTTCCAGTGCTAACCAGTAAATGACTTCTATCTAAAACTAGCAACTACAAGAAGAGTAAGGTTTTCAAACCTTTTTTTAAATAGATCTTCTGAGTTGAGCATATGGAAGGATGATATCGACAGTAGAGAGAAGGATCGACTGTCCCTCGTGACTTTGCAGACTCTTGATATTCATAACAGCCCCTGATTTGAGGAACTCAGAGCTCTGATGGGTCCATACTCCCTAAATCTACTTCTGAGCTAGATAGGCCCCTTATTTTGGATCGCTCTGAACGTGATCAATGAGGCATTGACGATGACCCTTTTGATTGCTGGCAGCCAGTGAAGATGTTTATTTATTTATACATTTCTATAGCGCTGAATCACCCCATAAGGGGTATCTCTGCGCTTAGGACGGTGTGCTACATCCAGACCCGGAGATTAAAAAAAGAAAGGTTTTTAAAAGCTTCCTGAATAGAGGGAGGCTCTGACAATCGCAAAGTTGGAGGGGCAGTTTGTTCCAGAAAGTAGGGGCTAGATGGGAAAATGCTTTGCCACCCTTGCGAGCCTTTTTAATTCTGGGAGTGCACAGAAGTAACTTGGACCCTGATCTAAGGGTACGCGGGGGGTGTACCTGATTAATTTGTCGGACAAATACGAAGGCCCCTGACCATTAAGGGCTTTATAGACAATGCAACCAATCTTAAATTTAACCCGCTTTCTCACAGGGAGCCAGTGGAGTTTATTAAGAAGTGGGATGGAAGCCGTTCTGGGAGGGGCGTTGGCTACTAGTCAGGCAGCCGTATTCTGTACAACTTGTAGCTTGTTTAAGGAGGCCTCATTAGCCGAAGCTAGTAGTGCGTTTCAATAGTCCAGGCGGCTTAATACCAGGGCTTGCATCAATGTTTTTTTTATCGAGGAAGGAAGCAGAGGGAAGACTCTTCTGAGTAAGCTGAGTGTATGGTAGCAAGTGCCAGCAATGGTTGTGGCGTGGGCATCGAATGTGAGATTGTGGTCGATTCGGAATCCTAGATTCTTGGCTACTTCTTTGGGAGAGGGAGCTGCGCCCAACTCCTCCGGCCACCACCTGGGAGTCCAACTTATGGAAGATGTTTCAGAAAGGGGAAAATGGCCTGCCTTCTGAGACAATTAAGAATCAGGTGAGCAGTAGCATTTTGGATCATCTGTAATTTGTTGATAAGAACAGTGGTGACCCCTAGATATAGACAATAGGCCTAATCAAATTAATAGGTCACCAGAGCATGTGCAATTGTTTTCTGTTTATGAATTGGAACAAAGTTTAAGGGTTCTTTTAGAGATTTGAGCATCTCGAAGCAAGTCGCTGTGATGGCCTGGATTTGGACTTTGAAGGAAATATCCTGATTACATTTTATGCCCAGGTTTCTCACCACAATGGAGGAATCTGGGGGTAGCCCTAGATCTTTTGGTCGCCTACTCTGTAAGTCGACTGGAGAGGGGTTGCCAAAAAAGAGTAGCTCATACTTGTCAGAGTTAAGCTTTCAAGAGCTCAGCGACATCCATCTAGCCACTGTGGATCTACATCCTTGGAACCTCTTTTCTACAGTATTATCAATCTGGTGGAAGAAAATAATTATTTGAGTGTCATCAGCGTAAGGCACAGTACTGAATACCCAAGGTTGCATCACCTTGGCCAGGGCATCATGTACATATTGAACAAGGTGGCATTAAGGGCTAATCCTTTTGGCCACCCAGTCTCAACTTCTCATAGCTTGAAGTGTACGGGGGAGATGTAAGGCCTGTGCACTATCAGATAAAAAGGATTCTAACCATTGTCTGGCCAGGTCACCCACTCTAGATGCCTCTAAGCACTTCGGCAAAATAGGATGAGACACAGTATTGCGTGCAGTGAAGAGAAATAAAAGGAATACCACAGCTTTTTTCCCTGGGCTAAATTAGTTTTTATGAACTCAGATGCCTTCAATAAGGCAACCTCTGTACTAATTCACAGACAGAAGTCAGATTGAGTTGCATTAAGTCTCTGGTTATCCTGTAAAAATGGGACAGCTGTTTATTCACCAGTTTCTGCAGTATTTTTATGAGCTCTAGGAAGAGCGAGATTATCCTATAATTGCTCACGATCGAGGATTCAACCTTAGGCTACGTCAATAAAGGCAGAACTTTTGCTTTATTTCAACTGAGGGGAAAGGTCCCATAACTCCAATCATTGATTAAACAAGCCATTAATAGTTTAATGTACAGTTGAGGATACTAGTTATAGGATCCAAGGAGGACAAGTATCAATAGGGGAGCCTGAACTACAGTTAAGGATAGCCAATTCTGAGTCAATAAAAGAAATACATACAAAAGCGTTAAGCTGTGTGCCACCCCCACCCCTCCTAGGACCTTGGCAATAAAGGTCTCTAGGGTCATAGAAGCATTTAGGTTGCCAAAATTCTTCTAAATGTCCTTCACCTTCTCATAAACATACTTTGACAGATTGTCTCATAAGAGTTGCAACACTGTGACTTTTTGTTCAGATGACAATGGGAATGAGGAAGAGCATACAATCTTAATGATTTCCCTTGGAGAAGTGCCTGCTTTGGCTGTTTGACTGTTTTATATTGTGCCTAGCTTCTGCCTTTAATGTAAATTAAGCTTGAACTTGGGACTCACTGTACATGGCAATCAGATGTGGAACTGATTTAGCTAGTCAGTCGCACCTAAAGTGCATGAAATATAAACATCATTTGATCATTAATATGATAAAATATGACAGCGGGATTAAAAACTATTATTTCCAAGACATAGGCCCTCATTCTGATGTTGGTCGGACCGCAACCGACGGCTTGTTGGTTACAGTCCGACAGATGCATTACAATGTGTGTGGTAGGAGGCAGCAGGCATAGGGATTGTCCGACGCTTTCCGACATGCTCAAAAAGGTCAGAGGGATAGTAATCCCAACAATAGAGGCAGTGCCTGCTCAGGCACTGCCGTAGGGATAACAATGTCCCCATGAAAAGACAGGTAGAAAATGATTTTGGGGTCCCTTAGCAGGGCCCCCTTCCCCTCTGGCCCTCCGAAAGGTGCCTGACACATCATGCAGGGATGTTTTAAAAGTGTATATTTTCTATTGTGGCTTGTGCTGCAGCCCGCAGAATAAGCCGCAATAGAAACTTTACATTTGGCTACCGCCGTGAAGGCAGTCACATTGTAATAATGGCAGTGGGACCGCCGACTCCTTGTTGGCAGTCCCGTTTCCGCAACGATTGACCAACATCGTAATGACCCCCGTAGCCTAATAAATAGTTACATTATAAACCGTCCAGCGCAAAAATACAATACAAAGACACAAATCCATTTATAATTCATAATCCAGTAATTCATTAAGTATAGCTACATTATATAAGGCTGCTATCAATTAGAGTTCTCCTACTCTTGAAGGCAGACCAAAGGGATGATGCCAGGGAATAGCATACAAAGTGGTCCGCAAACATTTGGAGAAAATATAAAGCTACCCTAAATTGCTTAAAATTATATTAACGCAAAAGAGATAAGATAAATCTTTTCCTTTGTACAGTATAAAATCTGCAGAAAAATAAAATATGTAAATCTCTTTGACGTGATATGCCATCACAGGACCATGGGGACAAATCTTCTACAGAGTGCACGTTACTCGGATAACCCAACATCAGCAGGATATAGTTTAGGCGGAATCTCACTAAAGTTAAGCCATGCTGGGGATTCAACACTATAGCTAGATATCAATGCAAATCCTGTGAAATGGAAGGGCGCAATTGGTATAGCATCATGGGGGATTTCATTAAATTAGCCTTCCTTTTCTCTCTCACAGCATTTAGTAAGAAAATGTTCTTGATTCTCCCCTTAGAAATCAACATACAGCTATGTGGGTTCTCATATAACATCACTAAGCCCAACTACCTCAGTGAACTTTTTACATATTGTAGCCACCTGATTTTATGTGCAAAATCCAGGTTTAGACAATCCCTCAAAATACTCTGATTCAAGCTAACCGTCTCCCTTCTCCAGATTGTATGCCACGATGTGATTGCCGCTAACTGAATCATATCAGAGAGTAAGGGGCCCCAAGTTCATTATTTCAATTGAAATTCGCACAACTTCGAGGGAGGGCTAACAATCTTTTGTAAAAACCATCCTCTTTACTCTGCAGGGGATCTATTTGCACCATTTCCCAAACCCCTGCCCCATAAGTGGCGATAGATATGGCATTAGCATTCTATACTTTCTTGATTTCCAGAATGGGTTTAGTCCCAAGTTTCTTGATAAAGCTCAAAATTACTGTTATGCTTTTTTCCAATAAAAAACTCTATTGACTAACATGCTATTCCAAGTGTGCTTTTCATGAAAAAGAATTCCCAAGTAAGGCGAATGTATGCACCACTTACAAGCTTTGTGTGTCTATGTGGAATACTGCTAGTTACTTCGGGCAACCCCCTGCCACAAGTATATAGGTTTTCGCTTCATTTACTCGGAGATCCATATTTTTCATAAAACAAGTATAGGCCTTAATAAGTCTCTGCAGCACCTTTCCTGTTCTAGTGATTAACACAGCGTTACCTGCGTATAAAGGTATTAGCAGGGGGACGGAGTTAATATACGGGACATCAGATGTTGATCCAATCAATGCGGCATCCATTGCAAAAAAAAATGGGGGAAGGATGCATTCCTGTCTGACACCCCTCTGGCTCTCAAAGGGCCTCGTATGTTCCCCATCCCTACCATATTGAATGCAGGCAGATGCCTGTGAATACATCTGGTGATTAAAAACTATAATGATCTCATCTATGCTCATGGCTTCCATAGCAGACCATAGTTTAGAATGTGTGACACAGTCGAAAGTGGCAGAAAGGTCCATAAAGGCTCTATAAATTTGGCCTTTCTTAGCCGCAGTATATTTGGCCATTATCAGACTCAGATTGAGCCATTGGTCTGTAGCCCCATTCCCCTTCTTGGTATCAAGAGATTCCGCTCCCCGGCCCATTCCTCTAGCCTGTTTAACAATAGGCGCTCCATCAGTTTGATTGTCCCGTCTATCAATGAGATCGGTCTATAGTTACTGGGCAAATCCTTGTCTCCTTTTTTGTATATGGGGATGATTATTTTTTTCCCAGGATTCTGGGGGTTCCAACTTGCCTATAACATTACAAATGTTGGTCAATAATGGAGCCCTTGGTACTCTAAAAAGAAATCTATTGGGACCCTGTCTGACACTGGGGCCTTTGCGGAAGTACACTGTGCTATCCTGCACCTAACCTCTGCAAGATCAAAAACCAGGCTATCCTTTAGTTTAGCCTGGTGTGAGTTTCTTGGGGGAGCCACTTCCTCACCGGATGATCCAAATGCTTTCCTAAAATGAGCCACCCAGGCTTCGTCTTCCACATGTAATTCTAAAGTCGGGTCACTTTCATTTTTAAGAAAGGGAGCATTAATATCTGCCAAGAAATCCTGGCTATTTTTCTTCAGTGCTGCTAAACGGAGACTCTCCCAAGCTTCCTCCCTCAAACACCTTAATCTATCACTCCATGCATCCTTGTGTTGCATCTGCATACTTTGCACTGGACCCTTGTTTCTTGGGAATGTCATGAGAGCAGCATTTTCATTTTTTAATATCCTTGAGCAAGCAGCATCGAACCAACATAATGCTGGTGTCTGGTTATGGGAACTAGTTCCCCTCAAATTACTTCTAATAAAACACAAAATTCCCTCAAAAGCCCTTGTCGACCATACCAGGTTGGGATTGGGGTCTAAACAGGTCAGGACTTCAGTTTGCTTATGGGCTAAAATCAAAAGGAAAAATTCCTCCTTGTTAACCTTCTCCCACTTAAGAATACATCCATTCTTCCTTGTTAGCTCTGGCTTTGAGGCCTTTTCCCTTAGGTATTTATATGTGTCATCCCATTTCATGATACAAAAAAGAGCAGCATGACAGCTGACGTTTAGGTATTTCACTTCTACTTGAGTGATCTGATCGCAGAGAACTTCAGACACCAGAATGTAATCCATAGTCAAGCCATTATCCGAACTCCCATAAGTCTTTTCCAGTTGTTCTGTGTGGGTATCTATCTTATTTACTATGGCTAGGTTCCTTGTTATTAAAAGCCTATTGAGTACATTTCCGTATTCATTATGCGTGAAATGGGGTGTATCCTCCCCCTCCCCGTCAACTAATCCGCACACTGACCTGGACAACTTATCGCAACAATGAGCGTTAAAATCGCCTAACCAAAGAATGTTAAGGTGGTTAGGATGTACTGTAAAAAGGGCAATCAATCTCCTTTTCCACTGAGCCAACCACCAGTGCCATATTCCCTTCGAAATTATTATAATAGTTCATTATAATCCAGTCCCAATCATTGAGACCTTCACATAGTAATATGTGGCAATAGGGGGATTTGTTCTGGAATCTTAGAACCTTAGTTATGAATGTATTGGCGATCAGAGTTAAAATACCCCCTCTCACTCTCCCCGCCTTAATGGGCCTCGCAAGGGTCTGGAAGGATTGATAACCATCTATAAAGATGGGGCCTGTTACTCATGTTTCCTGGAAACATATGATGTCCTGATTTGCCCCTAAACCTAACCAGTCTGGGTTCCCCAGCTTCTGCCTTAGGCCTGCAATATTCCATGAAATAATATTCAACATAGATGTACCCTCATCCTTCGGCACTATCACACTCTGGTTCCTTAATTCAGATTGTTTGCTCTCCTGTGTGCCCAAATGTGTATTGCCCAGTCAATCACACAAATCCAAACCCTCCAGTGGGGTGAACCGATTATTTACCCTCACTTCATCCTGCTTAAACATAGCAAGTTCAGTGTTACATTGGGAAGGGGGACGATGGAAAGCAATTTGTCCTCACCGGATCTCAGGGACTATCATTCTAGATTGTCTATAGAAAAAACCCAGGGGAAGGGCAAAGATCTGTGTATCACTCGAGGAGGTATTGGGGAGCATTCTCAATAAGTCCCCTACTAGTCTCTGATCTTCGAAATTTACAACAATACAATTCCCCCCTATTGTTTGGGGGGCAGGCAAAACCAATCCACTCTCCTTGCCATGATAATCTGACTACTAAAATCGTAATCCATTCTAGCAAATCAATTCACCTACTGTAGGACTTTTGCCATAAGTTGCTTTGTTGTCTCCATTTGTGGCCAACACAGCTCTGGTATGTTCACCAGGATTAGGACTTATGGACACGCTGCTGAGTGGAGATCTAGCTTCTGTCTCCTCTTCCCCCTTGCCTCATCTGAGCGCTGACGTCTTCCCACAACCTCTGCCCGACCATTCCTGACCTACTGTCAGTAACTCACTTAGGGTGGGATCTTGATGCCTCCATCGACCTTACCACTGCCACCAGCAGTTTGCTTGCCCTACCTCTGGGGAGGGGGATGGAATGATGGAACAAGCCTTGCAGGTTCCCTGTGGATGGTGGATTGTTGGGGTTGGATAATAGGATCCTGCGCCCTCTCCTCACCAGCTATTGTTTTGGACTACCCTCAGCTATTGATCTGTGGAGGGTGCTAACAACTCCCCAGTTCCACCCTCTGTTCTGGTGACACCTCTTGCTACCATTGAGGGTGCCAAGGAAAGATGTGGATTACAAGGCCTATTACGATTAATAAGGGAAGATAGACCCTCTTCGTTTTTTTTAATCTACGCTTTATTGGTTGTAACATTAATTTAAGAATATGTTCCAATCTTAGGCATAAATCATCATTACTATTAGTTATGCTATTAATTACATCGTCCCTTAATGGCATCTCCGTACACGTGGCCTTGCTTTCCTTTATGGCTTTCTTATTCTGTACACCACCCCATTTCCTCTTCACTGGTGGTTCAAGTGGGGAGGTTTGGTGGACGTCACAGGGGCTGAGAGGATGGCAGATCTGTCTGGTAGATGAAGCCTCTCTTCCCATTAGCACAGCAGATTTCATAGGATCCGCTACCTGGGGGGCCACATTCGCATCCGTACATGATCTGACCTCCTCTAAAGGGAGCCGTCATTCTGTCAATTCAAATTCATTCGACAGCACGCTGGCAGCCCTTGTCCGAAATGAGTCCATGGTATTTATTGTATCATCCCCATGATTGGGTTGCTTAGCTTTCCTTTTGCCCATGCTCTTCTGGTGTTTATGTCAAGCACAGGATCTAACAGGTTAGAGGGCGGGCCGAGACTCTTACGGGCGATGACAGGCATGGATGAGCCAAGCTCTTTGCCCGGGCTTTGTCCGGGCCTGCCCTTGGCCCGGGCTTTGTGTGGGCGCACTCACGCCCCAAGCCGCAGTTCGGCATCACGCTTATCAGTGCATGGTAGTGGCACAGGGGGTGATGGGGATTGTGGTCTTTCTCCCAGCGGTGCGAGCATTTCTCTCTGACACGGCTCCTACCCTGCCGGTAAGATGCAGTAAGAAGCAGAACTGATTCTATGCACCACCCCACTTGCTTTCTGTATAATGCTAGAGCTTGTTTTAAAACTCACTTGTGTCCATATCATTACCTGTGTCCAACAGGTACCAAGGAGGAAAATGCTTGCACTATTGCCTCCTCACCTCAAGGTAGGTGCTTCTCTGTGAGGATGACGTCATAGGCATCCTACAAAAGTGAAGAAAATTATACTTTACTTTTGCACACTATATTGCCTTCAATCTATATTTCTACCTCAAAATTAAATCTGGCGAGTTTACAAGTTCATCCACTGCTTCAACCTGTATATATGCTTCGCTGGAGTCATCACCTGAAGCTCTGTGGCAAGCCTCATGTCAAATTATGTTAAATGCAAGAATTAGTCTTGTTGCACCTTCATGTATATCTATAAAGCATTATAATTGTGTCAATACATACATTAATCATTGATGAACTACCAATCTATAGTAAAGCAGATATTATATGGCATACATGTGCAAACATTAATAAATGCAAAGTGTATTTATAAAGAGACATGTGAGCTCAAATTAATAAATATTAAATATATGGAATGCAGTAGGGGTGCACAAGCAGAAAATGCAAAGATTACATTAGTGTGAAAGTTGCACCGATATAGTATATATATTGGAAACAAGCAGACATGGATTAGTGTAAATGGCAAGTCTCAATGAAAAAAAAGAAATACAAATTGCGTGGAGCTTAAAACCACTCAAGTAGGTATAACTTGATAACCATTTAGTTGTATTTCGAAGGCTCAAACCTAGCAGGAGAGCAATGGAACAGTAAACATAGTGATAAGATGACAAAGTAACTATTTCAAGAGAGGTGAGGGAGTGCGCCATGTACAATATGAACGGATGGTCAATGCCTTTCCTATTGCTCGGCATGTTTCCCACTAAGCTGGGAGTATCTTTCTGAAAAGAATGATTTGGTGCTCCTTGAAGAGGTAACCTGAAGCGTGTTCTAAATTGCAGGAGTGATGGTGCAAGCCTCATAGGTGGAGTCTAGATCCTCAAAAACTAAAGGAGAAAATGTGTCTCCTTATTTTTACTATGTTTTATTTCTTGGTTTTGAGCATTTCCATATCTAGGCTCTATATGTCGTGGGGTACCGGAAAGCGGCTAGTTGTCTGACCCAGTATACGTGTGCACCAGTTCATGCTCCATTGTTGATGATGCAGGTGATGTGGACTTTGCAAGGCAGTCATTGTGGTTCCTTCAGTACGTGAGTGAATTTGTCTTATTCCTTTTAACATTTTTGATTAGTTAGGTGACTGTGTTTGAATCTTGACTCACTTGAGTTCATATACAGGTATATGCTTCATGTCCATTTTTCTGGACAACACAGATCTTATTGAGTTCAGTGCTACTGAAGAGAATCGTTTCAGTGTATTAATGGCTCTTGATACCATTTCAAGTGAAAAGGACTCAGAGAGGATACCATAAAGGTTGGAGATGACAAAGACGGGAAGGTTGGAAAGTGACCGGCAACACTGTGCTACTCTAGATCGAAATATACCACACTCCAGTGCATTTTTTTGACACTATCCCACTCCTAAGCATCATAGGGACACTACCCAACCAGACTGCATTTATCCTTGGGATACTGCCCTGCTGCACTGCATCTTAGACCACAGCACCACACCTTAGAGAAAACAGCCATCTACAATGTATGCTGTCTGTAGAGGTTGAACCAAAATTTCAAGTTTCATCCATTAAACACTAACTTTCTCATTACTCTACATTCTAAAAATGTGAATCCATTACATTGCACCGCATTCTAGAGTCCCTAACCCACCATACCTCTGTAATGGAACCTCCTGTCCTTAGCACATTGCAGTCCAGCAAGGGAGAGCTCACTTGCTACACTGCACACTGTTTCATCCTATGGACACACACCTATTACACTCCACTTTGTCCAGTGGTCGCTTACCTACCATACTATACTGAAACCTGGGTCACTGGACATCTAGGACACTAACTCTGTTGAATGTATTTAATGGCATCAACTAGTCAAATACATACATCCTTGGAATATAACTTCTTGCATGTTTAGCTGTAGACCACAGCTAAACATGCGAACCATCATGTGATTGAAACTAACCCCTCAACACTCCGCTTAATCGTAGGTCCACTGTTCTGAAATCTAAAGCACAAAAACCTACTACCTGGGACTCCTTGCGGAGCACACTAGCTATTCTGCCTCCAATGTAGCTTAATTGACCTAACGTGCAATATTGTATCCTAGGGACAGAAGATCACCATCTATATTTTATCTTACATATAGGCTCCACACTATACAATACCACATCGCATTACAAAACATGCAGAGGACATTAACCACCCACCCTGGCTGTTTTTATACACAACATAGAGAACTTCATCCTAAGGACACAAACCCACCAAACTGCACTGCATCCTATAGGCTTTTCACAAACTCCTTTTTTGCACCCTATAAACAGTACCCACTGCTCTACTTTGAACCCTTAAGATTCCAACCCTGCACATTGCAATTAATCATAACTGCACAAGCCTATCACGCAACATTTAATCCTGGGCGCACTAAACTACCCACCTTCTCTCAAGGCATTCTTGTATGAAAATCCACTGCAGCAAGAATAAGTACATAGAAACGTATGCTTAATACATGTATCCATAACTTTTCACAGTGTTTGGTTGTGTAATCCCAACTTCATATGAATATTCAAATTTGTCTATGTTTTGTTGAAATATACAATGTGTTTCCACTGTAATAGTCATGTTCAAAAGTATATGTTAAAAAAACATTAAGGCCTTCATTAAAACCTGAGCACAAACTCTAGTTGCCTTTCTTTACACCCAGAGGAAGGCTTATTATCTACATAGTTCCTTTTTGCAGATTACTAACATAATTAAAAATGATTCCTGCTGTAGTCCTAATCTTAATATGTAGGAGGATTGTTTCATCTGAGCACAGTGTGGCAACCTAAAGAATGAATGTGACTGCCCTTGTCATACATTCTTTCAAGGCTGTATTACCTGCATGCTACATGGTAGCAAATGTATGAACCATGACTAGTACCCCTGCTTATCTTACACAAAAGCTCACCATCTCTGGTGGATCTCGGCACACCTGCTCCCAGGACAGACCAAGACGTGTAAAAAAGAAAAGACAAAACAGCCGCCCTTTTGCATCTATGCATCCAGGATCTCGAACAACATAGTTGTATCTATTAAGGCCGCCTCAATGTTGCTCTAATTTAGGAAAACGTTGAAAACTCACCTCTTTAAAGAACCCATTTTTAAATGCATTAACCATCCACAGCTCACTTTCCTATCCTTTTAGCCATTAACTTTATTCTTGTCTTTGACCATGTACTGTGCTCAGATGCCTTTTGGCTAGATTTGTACAAAAGAAATACATTACACATACAAACATACATATCAAGACCAATAAAATGTATTACAAGGTGCGGCAATGCAATATTTACAACTAGCGTGCAAACAATAGCTCCGGAATGGAAACCATACTTGAAGAGGCCAATCTGCTGGAGAACAAAAAGATAACAAGTTTTAGAAATGGGGTTTCTGGTTGGCTCAGGTATATACCCCAGGCAGGCGGAATCCAATACTCTTGTCAGGGTAAACTAGATACAAAATATATATAACCTGTGCTCACCCTCTGGTA
The DNA here is from genome assembly GCA_963921515.1 of Calotriton arnoldi. Classification (NCBI taxonomy): domain Eukaryota; kingdom Metazoa; phylum Chordata; class Amphibia; order Caudata; family Salamandridae; genus Calotriton; species Calotriton arnoldi. The sequence goes on along the minus strand of CAWUFW010003930.1, from coordinate 11,038 downwards.
GCTTGGCACAGAGAAGTAAGGCTTAACTTAAGAGTCAAGTCAAGCCGACCGCGATGGAGCATGGGTCAGTAATAGTTCTAAACCGGTGACGCTGAAGTTTATCTTCTCAAGTTGAGCCAAGAGTCCCATTCATGGAGAGTTCACCGGGAGCAAGGTGAGCGTCGCTGGGGATGGTCCGTTGGGCACGAAGAGCCGCCGGGCATCATGGACTGATGGGCTGGGGCCTCCCGGTCACAAGCAGCAGTGCTGCTGTGTGAAGAGATGAGCTTGTGCCCACTCATGCTGACCCTTCTAGTGAGCGACGCGGTTCCAAAGTGAACAGGCCCGTTCGTGGTCGCTAAGTGCCCAAAAGCTTGATTTAAAGGGGCTGTAGAGCAGGAACCACTTCTGAGGCCCAGGACTGGAGGGGGGCACCTCAGGCAAGGGTAGGGCTCACAGATGGCAGAGTTCAGCAGCACCAGCTGAGTTGCAAGAAGTCTTTTCTGACCCAGAGACTTCAGGGAACAGGAGGCAAGCCAGCAAGCCCTTGGAGAATCTTGGGTTCAAGGATGTAGAGAGCAGGTCCAGTCCCTCTCACTGTCAGGCAAGAAGCAGCAGGCCAACACAGCAGTGCAAGTTGCAAAGTGGCAGTCCCTCCTGTAACACAGCAATCAGCATGCCAACACAGCAGAGCAAGTAGCAGTCCCTCCTGCAGCACAGCAGCTCTTCTTCCAGGCAGAATGTCCTTGGTTCCAGTAGAGGTCTGATTTGGTGATTTCAGGGGTCCAGTACTTATACCCAAGTGTGCCTTTGAAGTGGGGGAGACATCAAAGAGGCCTTTGAAGATCACAAGGTCCCTGCCTCTTCTGTCCTTGCTCCAGACACACTACAGGGGGGTATGCAGCTCTTTGTGTAGGGACAGGCACAACCCTATTCTAGTGCAAGTGTCAGCTCCTCTCTCCTAAACTCCCTCAGGAATGTTCTTCAGCTTGGTGATGGACCAAATGTCACACCACAGCTTCCTTTGTATGACTGTCTAGAGGGAATTCACAAAGCCCATCTGTCACCCTAACCCAGATGTGCATTCAGAGACAGGCAGAGGCACAGAATGGTTAAAGTAAGAAAATGCCAATTTTCTAAAAGTGGCATTTTCAGACCTGCAATTTAAAAGACAACTCCATTTTCTATCTGCTCCCAATGGGAAATTACACTTGAAAGATGTTTTAAGGCAATCCCCATGTTAACCTATAGGAGAGATAGGCTTTGCCGTAGTAAAAAACAAATTTGACAGTTTTTCATTACCAGGACATGTAAAACTCAAAAGTAGATGTCCTACCTTTTTAATATACTGCACCCTACACCTGTGGCTACCTAGGGCATAACTTAGGGGTGACTTATATTCAATAAAAAGGAAGGTTTGGGCCTTGCAAGTAGGTTAACTTGCCAGTTCGAAATGGCAGTTTAAACTGCTCACACAGGCTCTGCAGTGGCAGGCCTGAGACATGTTTAAAGGCTACTGAAGTAGGTGGCACAATCAGTGCAGCAGGTCCACTAGTAGCAATTCATTTACAGGCCCTAGGCACATATATCACACTTTACTAGGGACATACACATAAATTAAGTATGCCAATTGTGGATAAGCCAATGTTATCAAGTTTAAAGTACAGAGCATATACACTTTTGCACTGGTTAGCAGTGGTAAAGAGCCCAGAGTCCTAAAGCCAACAAAAATAAATTCAGAAAAAGGGGAGGAGGAAGGCAAAAAGTTTCAGGGTGACCCTGGATAAAGAGCAATTTCCAACAACAAGCATTTGGAATGTCAATCGTTTACCATTGCATACATGTGAGACCGAATGGCATTGCCAATGCTTGTTTAAAGTTGTCTTCAATGTCTGAAGATCAATGTTGAATCTTCCACATTTTTGCTACAGTTTATCAAGTGTCCTCTAGGTGGCACCAAAAGGCAGCAAGCTGGTGTTTAAATGTGTCTCAGTTCGAAATGATGTGTTCAAAGCAGGATAACCAACAATCACCTGTAGGTGGGTCAAACACAGAAAGAAAGGAAAGCAATGAACAGGAGCATGGCAACTGAGACTGAAATGAAAGCCATCCAACGTTGAGCAGGGTCTGGCTCGATGGAGTATTGTTTACTATTCTGTCTCCTGACAGACAGCTGGAGCTGTCTGTAGAAGCATCGCAAATAATAGGGACATAGCTATCATTTGTACAGTGGGTGCAGTGGAACCGGAACCCAATTTGGGCTATGGTATATTTTATACAACCAATGCAGAGAGACCTATTTCCCCAATGTGCATAAGGGACTTTTGAACCCTTTTACACTACAGCTAAAAAGATCAGTAAAACTGAATGTTTCCCAAACATTTCATCTTCCATGACACCTTTGATTGCTGCACACTACATGTAACCAGTAGTTGTGAAGACATTGATTTTTCACATCATCTCATACATGTTCAGTTTTTAGTTAGCAGACACTTTCCAGGAATTTTGATGTTAGCTATTTCTAAGTAGAATGTTAGATATTTCCTACTGTTTAATGTGCCCATTCTATGGAAATGCCATTGATTTTGAAAAAGTCAGGCAATCTGTAAATCTCACATGCTACATCAAAACGTGAAAGCTGATTCTAATACTGTAATAATGTTCTTGTAAAATGTGATTATAAATGGTTTCCCTTCTGCTAACTCAGTCCTCAATCAAGGGCACACCAAAAGATTAAACAAAACATAAACAAAAAAAAACATATAAAGGGGATAAAGATGTATTTGTTGTATGCTTTTTTAAATATCAAGTCACAAAAACAGCAATCAATTAATAAATATCTATCACTAGGAAGGGGAGAGAGAGTTTTCAAGGATATAGGATACGGTCTTCCTGACCAATATCATTTACACAAAAAGGTATCCTACAACCAATGGTCAAACAATGACTGGAAATGGACACAAATGGCAGGCAACACCCAAACAGACTTCCATGCTGTTATTAAAGACCCTCACCTACTCTTAGTGGCATGCTTCATCAGCGGTTCTCATCCTGGTCCCTAAAATCCAGGATGGGCTTAACCATTTTTCAGGGAGCACTTATGATATTATTCTATCGGGTCTTATTTTAAAATAAAAATACCTTATATACAATGCGTGAATACATAAAAAAATCCAGATAAATATTCTCACCCTCATCCAAATTGAGTGCTTATGTACTGTAGGATAGCAATTTCAGTTACAATGTAGTGGTGGCTGATACCCAAGAAGGAAAGGCCCTACCCTAAAGAACTCTCTGCCAGTGGGGCAAAGTATTTCACTGGGTTTCCCTCCACCTAGGCAGAGAACATTTTAAAGCCCAGTCCTTTAAACATGAGAATTATGATATTGGACTTAGAGTTTAGGCTTGGACTTGGTAGGCAGTAAATATTTCATAATGATGATCGTTGTGTTTATGATTGGAGATATGCCAATAGGCAAATTATTTACACTTGGAGATGATTAAGGGCCAAATTATGACTACGGCTGTCAGTCCCGTAGTCAGAGTGGTGGTCCGACAATCGTTGCACTGCAGGACCACCCGCAGTATTTCAACTGCGGCAGACGGACCGCCAAGAGACCGCCGCAACTGCCAGGGAACCATGTTCCCTGGCGGTCCCAAGGCGGTCTGAGGGCCGCAATATGCTTTGTTGTGCCCTGTGCAAAAGAAACAATTGATGGACGGAATGCTGGACAATGCAAACATTCACCCCCAGTCACAAGGATCTGGGTTAAATCCATCATTCTTTTGCTCACCACACCACCCCAGTTTGGACCCAGCCATATGCAAATCAGTCTTGACCCTGTTCCTTGTGGGAACAGTCCAGTCCGAACTGCCAAGCCAGGTCCTCCCTGGACCGGAAACAAGCATACTGGGACCGGTTTCAGGGCATCACCCTTCCTCAGCCAGGCTAGCTTGAATCCAGTGGTGTAGTGAGCACGGGACCCACGTCTGGGCATACCCTTCCCACTTAGGGCGACAAATGCAAAAGAAACAATTGATGGACGGAATGCTGGACAATGCAAACATTCACCCCCAGTCACAAGGATCTGGGTTAAATCCATCATTCTTTTGCTCACCACACCACCCCAGTTTGGACCCAGCCATATGCAAATCAGTCTTGACCCTGTTCCTTGTGGGAACAGTCCAGCCCGAACTGCCAAGCCAGGTCCTCCCTGGACCGAAAACAAGCTATCTGGGACCGGTTTCAGGGCATCAGCCTTCCTCAGCCAGGCTAGCTTGAAACCAGTGGTGTAGTGAGCACGGGACCCACGTCTGGGCATACCCTTCCCACTTAGGGCGACAAATGCAAAAGAAACAATTGATGGACGGAATGCTGGACAATGCAAACATTCACCCCCAGTCACAAGGATCTGGGTTAAATCCATCATTCTTTTGCTCACCACACCACCCCAGTTTGGACCCAGCCATATGCAAATCAGTCTTGACCCTGTTCCTTGTGGGAACAGTCCAGCCCGAACTGCCAATCCAGGTCCTCCCTGGACCGGAAACAAGCATCCTGGCACCGGTTTCAGGGCATCACCCTTCCTCAGCCAGGCTTGCTTGAATCCAGTGGTGTAGTGAGCACGGGACCCACGTCTGGGCATACCCTTCCCACTTAGGGCGACAAATGCAAAAGAAACAATTGATGGACGGAATGCTGGACAATGCAAACATTCACCCCCAGTCACAAGGATCTGGGTTAAATCCATCATTCTTTTGCTCACCACACCACCCCAGTTTGGACCCAGCCATATGCAAATCAGTCTTGACCCTGTTCCTTGTGGGAACAGTCCAGCCCGAACTGCCAATCCAGGTCCTCCCTGGACCGGAAACAAGCATCCTGGCACCGGTTTCAGGGCATCACCCTTCCTCAGCCAGGCTAGCTTGAATCCAGTGGTGTAGTGAGCACGGGACCCACGTCTGGGCATACCCTTCCCACTTAGGGCGACAAATGCAAAAGAAACAATTGATGGACGGAATGCTGGACAATGCAAACATTCACCCCCAGTCACAAGGATCTGGGTTAAATCCATCATTCTTTTGCTCACCACACCACCCCAGTTTGGACCCAGCCATATGCAAATCAGTCTTGACCCTGTTCCTTGTGGGAACAGTCCAGCCCGAACTGCCAAGCCAGGTCCTCCCTGGACGGGAAACAAGCATCCTGGGACCGGTTTCAGGGCATCACCCTTCCTCAGCCAGGCTAGCTTGAATCCAGTGGTGTAGTGAGCACGGGACCCACGTCTGGGCATACCCTTCCCACTTAGGGCGACAAATGCATTCTGTCCATCAACTGTTGTTTTTGCATTTGTTGTGCCCTGAGGCATCGCTAAGCATATTATGACTTTCCTCACTGCCAGCGGTGTCATGGAGGTTCTTCCTCCATGTTACTTCTGGTGGTGAGGAAAGAAAGGAGGCCCTACAGAGCCCCATCTTTCCCCCGTGCACAAGGGTACATGCAGTTGGGCACATGGTGTGCCCCCCTGTCTTTCTGCAACCACAGTTCCAAGACAGCATGGACTTTACAGTCTATGCCGTTCTGGAACATGCTGTGGCTGGCCCACAGCACTGCCTTTCTAAGGCTCTCCTATGAGCCTTTGAAAAGCAGTGCCATGGGCCAGCCAAGGCTGGACTGCCCGCAGGATTTTAACTCGTAAGCCGACAGGCGGTGTGTGGATGGCTTTGGGGGTCCTGGAACGGGGCGGTGGCGTGGAGCCCCACTCCAGGACCGCCAAAGTCGTAATCAGGCACTGAGTGTAGTTGTTCTAGTAAAGGCTGAAAGTCTTATATGCTGATAGTCCAGCTATCTGTATGAACTGTTGTTTACAATACCCATAGAGTGGGCTTAGGGTCAGCCAATTTCAACCACTTATCTGAACTAGCCTCTTTCAGCCCAGTGGACCATTTCACCCTCACTGCCATGCAACGGTCTCTCTAAGTGTTTCCTACAGTATCATACAGCATGCTTGCATTGCAATGGATAAAGTACTATTTTACATCTACCACAGCCATGACACTTCTTATCACATTTAATCTTTTATATGGTACATGTATTCTATACAGAAAGCATAATTTTTTTGTTTTTTTTGTTTAACTGGAATTTTCTGAATGTTTTTGTCTTAACTTGAATGCGAACCTGACCAGAACTTGCCCTCATAATTGATTTTTGTTTATTATACCTTACTAACACCACCAATATTACAGGCACCAATACCATATCACCACCACCACAAAGTCACTAATACCACCACAAATAGCAAAAATACCACACTATCACAAGTACCACCACCACAAACAATGCTACCTACACCTATTCCACCACCATCAACAATGCACCCCCATCTACACCCAATCACAGCACCAATAGTGCCTAGCCACCATCAATACTTCACCACCACCACTAATGTGATCACCAACCTGTTACTACCAATATCACTCACAATATCACCACCAATTCCACCCTGGCAACTCTTTTTTAAAAATGGCAAAGCCAATAGGTCGGGCCTTAATGTGCTGTTGCGTGGAAACATAGTGCATGCTTGTCTATTTTTTCAAGCTTTATCACAGTAAACTCAGATATTTTGGCTTGGTCAAAGCTTGTTTATAGTATTACTTTTTATTGTTAGCCCTCTATGTGATGTGTTTATAATTTAAGAATGTTGGTGAGTTCCAGTGTTCCAGAAGCAAGAGATGGTGATTAAATTGTCTTAATTTACCTAGGTGTCTTGTTAGAATATTGTCAAGGTGGGTATTATTCATCTATGACAATGTTTGGGTGATTTTTGAGGTCCAAACACATGTAACAAGGCAACTCATTTATGTTCCACTAATTATTTTATTGATAGAGTGTTGCTAGTTTCCCAAATTCCTTTTCAATTCTCACATCACTAGCATTCAATTAATTTATGATTAATTTGGCAAATGTAAAAAATACAATAAAAATGTTTTATCACAACACATGCGTCATCACATAATGCATAAAACAACATAGTACAAGTAAGTATTATGATAACAAATGAAAAATGTAGTGACAGATGCAGTGCTTTTCTGGAGTCAAACATAAACGAACTCAAATTAATCATGTTGGTATCTCTAAAAAGTCACCCCATCCCACCCGGTCCCAACCAAATTAAGTTAAGCTTCTATGACGCCCAACATCAGTTGTACCTGAGGTTATATAGCATTCTTCTAAAACAAAATTCTCCATTGCCTAGAGCATTTAATGAACTCAGCTCTTTGGACATCAATTTACATATTTCAGCAGCTTGTCTGGGTTTTGCTAAGTGTAAAATGCTTGCAGGATGATTAATAGAATGAATGCATAGATTCAGGAAATAAAGTGAAAACGAAAACAAAGTATTTTGCCAATTTATCTATAAAGCTCAATAAAACCATATTAATACATTCTCTGTAATCGTTTATGACATATTCTTGAGCTTCGATCTCTTTCAGAGTTTCTCCCTGAGGTCTGATCCCCATTGATGGTGTAGGTGCCCCCAAGTAACATGAAATACAGTGCCAGAGGCCAACGCAAGGCACCCCAAAAGCCCTTGATGGAAATCATTGAAAATTGTGTTTTTGAGTTTGGAATCACCTTAGGTCCTGATTACAGGTCTGGCGGTGCAAGGCCAATACCACACTAGGCACTCCAACTTCCCTATTACAACTAGGGTGGTAAGACTGCCATTGCTGCCCAGATGCCACCAGGGAGCTGCCATTCCCTGGCGGTGATGCGGTGGTGTAGAGACTGCGGCAGTCCCACCAAGCATATTGCTAGTTTCCTCTCTGCCACGGCTTTCATGGCGGCTCCTACTCCATGAAAACCATGTTAGAGAAGAAACAGAGGGGCCGTACAGGGCCCTCTGTTGGCAATGTGCACGGGCATGCATTTAGGAGGGCACAACATGTGCCCCATCTGTGTGCATGCACCCTTGTTCCTGCACGGCATGGACTTTACAGTCAATGCTGTGCAGGAACTGTTTTTGGCATTCCCATTGCGGTGCCCATTTTCAGAATCATCACCATGGTAATGCCAAAAAACAGCCCGGCAGTCACAAGGAAACTAGTAATTTAGCCGGTGGCCCGACTGCGGGTTTGGCAGTGTGGGAGTGGGTGCCAGCATGGCAGTCCACTCCTACACTGCCAAACTCGTAATCAGGCCCTTAGTTGCTATGTTATGGTACTTACTCCCCTTAAGTCATTATGCCCCTTAGTCTAGCCCACTCTGCGTTCACCCAGGTATATAAAGGATCTGCTAGTTGTTCACCATCTGACTCAATGCCACTAGACTCCCCAGTTGACTCATGTTTTGTTTATTGTTTTGGTATTGGTTCTCATTTCTGTAAATGATTATTGTACTTACTCCCCTTATGTCACATTGCTCCATCGTATAGCCCATTCCCCGTTCACTCAGTTTTATAAAGGATCTGTTATATGTGCACTATTTGTTTCAACGCCTATTAGATTCACCTTGTTAGACTCATGTTTTGTTTTGTTACCTTCCTTCCCCCAAACTGTAAAGCGCTCTGATATCCCTCGGGATCAAGTTCGCACTATATAAAACTTTATAAATAAAATAAATAAATCTTCTCTGCTGGCAAATGTAAAAATAAAATAGCTCTGGAATGCCTATATTTAGGGCCTGATTATGAATCTGGCAGTCCACAGACTACCAGATTCATGGTGGTGTGGCGGAGGCAGTCCACCTACCGCCGCACTGTTGGTCTGACTGCCCCATTGCGAGTAGGGCAGTCGGACTGCCATTGCACCATCTCAACCACCAGCGAACCACTGTTCCCTGGAGGTGTTGCAGCAGCCTTGAAGCCACAATATGCTTGGCGGGACTACCACAGTCCCACTGAGTATATTATGAGTTTCCTCTCAACCACGGTTTTCATGGCTGTTCCTCCTCCATGAAAACCGTGGCAGAGAGTAAACAAAGGGGGTCTGCCTCTAGGCCCTGGGGTGCATGCAGGGGGGCACAACATGTGCCCTCCTCTGTGCATGTACCACAGTTCCTGCACGGTATGGACTTACAGTCCATGGTGTGCAGGGACTGTTTTTGCTGTTCCCATTGTGATGCCCATTTTCAGAGGCAGCGCTGCTGGAACACCCAAAAAAACACCAGAAATGAGGAAATTCGTAATATGGCAGGTGGCCCAAAAATAGGTTTAGCGATGTGGGAGCGGGCCGTCGGCATTGCGGTCTCCTCCTGCACCCTCAAACTCGTAAAAGGGCCCTTAATTGCTATGTTCTCTGCTGGCAAACTTAAAAATAAAATCCAAAGCAAAGTTCACTGTTTTATATTGTTTGGTATATTGTCAGAATGTTATGCAATTTGTAAAAATTAAGATAATTATTTTTTGTGGTACTACTTTGAAAGGATTTACAATACTGAAAGGTTCATGTTTTGATATTAAGGGCTCAATTACGAGTATTAACAGCGATTGGTGCTAGTGGATCCTGTTGCGCATACGAGAAACTGCATTGTTCAGGGTGATTTCCGCAGGTCGAGATTTCATCCACGTGTGTGTGAATATGTCAGAAAGTGTTACTCTGGACTATTTCTTGTTTAAATGAATACCTCAAATTCCTTAGTCGAGCAGAGAAAAATGTTGTTTATTGTGCTTCCTTAGTGTTTCATTTATTATGTTTGCTTAGCATTGTGGAAAAAGGTGTGCTCATAAAAATTGTAATGGAGGGTGAACCACTGCAAGGAGCGAGGATTACGTCATTGTATGCCACGATGGGAGTGGATGGTTGGTGTAGGTGCCGCCCTGCTATTGGTTGTTGGGTCACTGAGAGCTGCACTGCAATAGGGCAGCACAGAGAGTGCCATGCTGAGATTGGCTGCTGGTGCCGGATAAAGTTTATTGTGGTTAAAGAGAATTTTCCTTGATATTCACTATATTTTACGGTTGTGATCGTTGAAACTGTTGTTAAAATAAAATGTTTCAGAGCTATTAGAGATTTGATCATGGGAGATGTGAGGGGTTCCTCTTCAAGAGGGTGAAAAGACACCATCAGAAGACACAGCAGGTCATTATATTGTACGAGATGAAGCCACACTCTGGCCCCACACAATATGAAACACTTAATGCTTAGGAGCATGCTGCTCATGCTAAAGAAAGGGGGAAATATCAATAAAAGTGTAATTGAGCAGTGCACACTTTTGTCAAAGCTAAGTAGGGTGCAGAACAATAAAACTGGCAAGCAGAAATAATTGAGGGAACTAGTTTGCACCCTGCATTGATGAGTGAGAAACCCCAGAACAGGAAGAAGACAAAAGGAGAACACGAGACAGAGGGTGCAGAGGGTTTGGGAATGGTGGTGACACTGATTGTAGTGATGGTTTCTTGGATGTGCCGCCACCTTCTAGTCTTGTCCTGTGAGATGGAATGAGTGGCGCTGTCATGGGCAAAAACTCCGAAAGAGCCACTGCCACAGTAAGTTTAAATCAAATCTCTAGGGGAGAAGCTACAGGGATTCGTGCCTCTGTGAATTCAATAACTGTTCTGTCACTATTGGTCCTACAGTTTCTTTGTATGAACCTGAGACATCTTAGGGTGCTGCATCTTCTCTGACAGTTCCTACTGGAACAATTACTCCTATAGAGGAGTCTTCCCTGAAATCTCAACACCCTTGCATGTATATTTGGAATTTGGCTCAATATATAGCAAGCAGCATCCCCAAAGGAGGAGTAATGTTTAATTTTCCTGGACCCCAAAATGGTGTTAATTCTCCAGAGATAGAGGACTTGATTAGATTCTTTATTAGGTCCCCTTAATGTTGATAAAGTTCAGAGGTGAGCCGGGAATTTCAGCTCCTCAAGAAAAAGAGACCTGTGGATGTGGCTAAGATAAAATTGGAATTAGACGGGATGATTTCAGGTAATCTTGTTTTTTCCTGCATAGATAGTTATCAGGAAGATGAACTTGTGGATGTTACACAATGTGCAGTGCAAGCTCATGATAAGCTTTCTGAGTTGGCCTGACTATATGACATAGATCTTAATAAA